>CM068372.1:43536772-44209272 GCA_034769895.1 Magicicada septendecula
GCGCAAGATAGGCCAAAAATAATATAATCGGCCTATCCAGGATAACTATAAAAGTGCATAAACAATGTAGCGGTCAGCTCATTAAAAACCTAAGTGCTCGTACCGACTTTATATTACCATATGTGAAGATATTCAATCAAAGCATTGAAAGTTTAATTAAAAACACAGTAAACTCAGAATAAAGAGTTGCGGAGTGTGATCGAACCAAGAAAGCGGTCACTAGTTAAAAAGCTATTAGTGCTCATACCGATAAAGTTACGTTGGCCGACATGATTATTAAACGTGAACAATATGGTTTTAGCAATCAGTAAAACTTAGTAAAAGTAGAGATAAAATTACTTTAATGGGCATGCATCGACTTTCGAAGTGAGGGATAAAACACGTGCATCACTAGTTGGAGCGAAGCCACTACCAGGATGAGTACCATATTATCAATTCAGAACTTTTAACTACATTAACATTTAACTATGTTGCAACATTTACAGACATTTTCCTAAACACTAGAGATCTCTAAGTGTAAAGATATAAATGACGTACTGGTTCATAAAAACATAAATAATTTCTCATAAGCTAGTCGAGTAAGAAATGTTCATTTTACTAATTCGTTTGATTTCACATGTTACTAATGTGAAGATTATATACATATACCAGAAAGAAATTAGAACTTTAATTGTTATCAAAGTAAGACGAAATAATTACTTTGTTAATAAACCAGAAGCAATTTGTAAAAATATAAACTGTGTTATTATAATTTTACCGCCCACCTCAACTAACCTTTCTGCAGCAGGTTTCATCTGTAAGGCTCTGGAGAAGGCACCCTAAGGTAAGAGTTTGTTAATAATGAAGTAAAATTATATCGTTTCAGTGATGCCCGAGAACAGGGACTCTAATATTTTATCAGTTGATATAAAAATTATATAGTTTCAGTGGCGCCCGAACAGGGACGGCGAGTGTAATTTTTCATTACATGAGCCAGGACTAATTAAGCTGCAGAACATGTTATTTGGGAGTGAGGGCGATTGTGTAGTTTACTAAGCATAAGTGTATAAGTAAAAAATAATATAAAAATGGAAAACAATAGTGATAAAGTCAACAATATTGATTTAACTAGTACTAGTACTGAAAATCAAGTAAACACAATAGTAACCGAAACGGTAGTAAACGAAATAAGCCTAACTGAGTCCATGACAATGTAAGGCGCTAGGATTCATTCAACGCCTATCCAAAAATAAGCAATCTGATAGTAACGAGATAATGGGGATGCAATCACTTTTGGCAAAGCAAAGCGCAATGTTAGAGGTAAATTTTAATGCAATAAATAATCGTTTAGACAATAGTGAGGAAAAATTTGAAACTAATTCAATGAAATAAGTAGCGATATAAATAAACGCTTTGACACAAATGATGTTAAATTTGAACAATATAAAGAACAGAATATGAAATTTGAAAATAGCATAAACGTAAAGCTTGACGAATTAACTAATTCATTGTGTAGTATTGAAGGGCGAATTAAAGAAATACTCAGTGAAACAAAAAGAAAAACAGATGAGTTAAGAGAGTGTGTGTGTGTGGTAGACGGTAAAACAAACATGTTAGAATCTAACCAAAAAGAACTTGGACAACAAATAATTACAGTAAATGACAAATTAGAAAGCTTTGCAAGTAAAGCGGGTAATACATTCGAAAATGGGGTATCAAAAAGTGATACAGTAAATAATAGTAGTAATATTGAGAGTAGAAAATTAGTTGAGGTTAGAGGATTGTTAGTTAGTGATCGTAATGTAACGTTGTTGCCATGTTACAAATCCAGGGAACCCATCCTAATTGACACAGCCAATTATATGGGCTGCCTACGTTGTAACGAACTGAAATTAAACTCAACACAATTAACAAAATTAATTAAGCTAATTATTAGGAAACAAGGGAAGGTATTTCACTGATTTATGCACTCACTTCAATGTGTAATAAGATGACTTCTCTTATTAACAAATGATATGAAAAGATCCCATAACATAATTAATTACATCAAAATATTCAAAGGGTTTTCTGAAAAACTAGGGATCATAATGATCATGTACTTTTTACCTCGGATCCGAGTTTACTTTAAATATTGCAAAGACGTCTGAGTATTACTATGTTCGTCTAGGTGCTTGCAAGACTTCTTTTACTATTTGAAGAATGGTATTATTTACTAAAGAGATTATAATTTACATTTACATATTAACGTTACAACGTATGGTATTCAATATTACAGTATACTTTTCGTTGGTCTCATTTATAGTTTAAAGAAAATTATTGTCTTTGAAAAGTCTCTTTCATCTGTAAGTTATGTCTCAAATATAATTAACTCTCGATAGGCAAGCTATCGAGTCACCTTTACAATAAGTCGTGCTGTCCTAGTCCTGGGGTGTCACTCTTGGGAATTCTGGAAGTCGGCATCTTCATCTGGGTCGTGTCTTCAGCGAGTACTTGATAGCTGGTTCACTGAGGAGATTGAAGTTATTCTGGTTAAAGTTGGGTAGATCCACGTAGGTCCTAGTCAGCGTCGTATGGCTCGTATACGTCCACATGTGAAGTTTATGGAGGTCACATCTTCATATGTAAAGTTGTACTGGAATTTACCTCTTGAGGGGAGACGTCATCTTGCTTACGTGTTGTTAATTAGTATTTTTCTTGTTTAACTTATTACATTTCTTAACAAAAGTTTCTACATTTTATATATTAAAACTTGCTCCCCCACATTTAGTAGTGGTAGCTAACAGTTAAGCTTAAGACTAATCAATGCATTTTTGAAGAGCTCTCGCTCGTAGGTGTGCACTGTCTGACGGCTGCATTGTCACTCCTTTCTCGATTCGACTGGCACATTACAACGAAGCGGAGCGAGTACTCCGCAATAATATAGTCCCTATTTTTATTTAAATTGACATTATTATTACAAGAAACAATACATTAATTATACATATATAATTTACGTGAATTATTTTAACTACTACTCGTGCCTTCAAATTACTAATTACAAACATTATGATTTTTATACTTTCCTAAGTTACAGACGGCTCGCTAAACACGTTGAGTCCGGAATTAAACAGGTAACGCATGATGACTTGCAAAAGGGTTAACTGTGATATTAATAGCTTTTTACAATTCGATTTTTTTTGTTTAGTTAGATTTTCCATTTACATCTGATACTTATTCTGAGTTAGTACAGGAGCTTTAGGTTTAATAATGCGATTTAAAAATACTTAATTGCTTGTAAATTAATTTTTTATTTATTAAATATTTTATTATCAATTAAATCGTCACAGTAATGATTTAGAAAGGGAGTATAGAGGTAGTTTAAATGTAGAGTATGAACAGAGGGCAAATTTTTCTTGTGGTATAGGTGAAGGAATGGCTTCACCAATGTTGTTGGAGGACAAAGGTTCCTCAAGAGTTTTTGTGGGAGACAAATGGTCTCCGAAATGTCCCTTAATTTTTTGTGGTTTATCTGGTAAGTCCAGATGGAATAATAATAAAGTGGTATTGCCCTCTGAGTGGAGTGAGAATGTGCAATTGGGTGATGAGAGTGATAATAAAGAAAGAGAGAGAGTAATTGAGTTGTTCAGAGTAAGCAGAGATTATGAAGGATTAGTTAAGGAGTTAAATAGTGAGAGAATTATGATAAATAATGTAGACTTACCTTGTGCAGTAATAAACAATGATAATGATTATATTGATGATAAATATATACCTGTTGGGAGAATTAGTGTACTCGTAGTAGCGGATAATTGTGATAATGAAATAACTCACCTGGGTGTAACAATAAATACTGACGGAGACTTGACAAAAAATACTAATTCAGACATGGATTATGAGAAAATAATAATGGGGGGTAACCCTGAGCATTATTATTATTGTATATTGGAAAAAATGAATTTTTATGGTTATTACATGAATGATAGCCATATGATGTGTACAAATAAAAATGAACAGTGTTATGTGGGCATTCGATTAATTTTCGATGACGGCGGTTAGACAGTTTAAGAATGAACATTTAATTATTTGAGAAATGGTAATTACTTGGCTGATTTAGGTAATGAAGTGTGGTAAACCATTACATTATGATAAAAATTTGTAAATAAAGGTGTTAGTGTTAAATGTATTATGTCAAGATGATCTTGTCGGAATGCAGATTATAGCTTAGGTAACATGTTTGTAGTAAAGATGAAGGTTATAATAATAATATTTTATTTTAATAAATAATTAACAGGAGGTATGAAGGAATTTTGTTTTGTATTGTGTGTTTAAATTAAAAGCATTTTAAATAATATAACTAAAGAAATTGTTTGGATTTGAATTGATAGTAAACTGATTTCTAATGTGCAATTCAGTAATGTATTTAAACATAAATGTTTGTGAAAAAAAATAAAATAAAATAAACTTAAATATACTGTGATTGGTATTGTAAAACCAAGGGTAACTGATTACAAGATTTATAGAAACTGAAAATTGAATGAATTGATAGAGTGGGTGATGTAATCAGGAATGTTGAGACTGAGTTAGTGTTTATAAAACCAGTCTGGCATACAACTGTTAATATAAACAGGTAGATTGTTTGTTTAATGCTTGAGTTGACAACAACAAGAATGTTGTAGTTTGATGAATCAGTGCTATGAGCAGATTCTATTATGAAATAAAAGAAATACCAGATGTGTTGAAATGGAGGTAGCTTTTTATAAATAACATAAGGAAATGACGTAGTGTTTTTATTGTAATGCAATTAATATTTTTGTTTGAACAAATGAGATTGATATAATGATGAGATTTGAATTTTGACTGTAATCGTAAAATAAATAATAATTGATGAAAACAATGATTAAAATGTTCATTTAAAATTGAATACTGAAGTAAACCTTTGGTAAAAAATAATCAAAAAATTGTTTGGGGTTAATCAATGTGTTATTTTGGAGGGGTAATAATGTATTGTGAACATTATTCAATTTGTATGATTTAGTAAGTATACCGTAAGTTTATATGTCCAGGTGGACATTGTATTTTATGAATTCATTTTTGACTTGTAATGAATAAGGTAGTAATGTTTTGTTTATAACTCATGGTAATGCCCATTTGGAATGTTTATTATGTTGTATCCTGTTTATGTAATTGTGTCTGAATATAGAACAACTGCCATTGTAGGACAACTAACTAAATGAATAACCAGCACTTTGTATATAAAAGAACCAGTACTTTGCCAATAACTAACCAGTATGGCTAAGAGGAAACAAATCAGTTGTGGATATGGTATAATGAAAGGCCTTTTTTGTTAATTTTTCAATTGGATGTTACAGAGTCAGGTGATACTGTGGCGGGTATCTGCCCGATCTTATGGTGTTGGGATCCCATACAGAGAAGTCCAATAAGATCGGATGGGTGCGGCCACAGCCGCCGGACTTAGGGGGGTTAGTACCCATGATTTTAGTAAAGAACTCAGGGGGGTTGTGGCGCCCATATTTTCACTGATCCTCTTAGGTTATAGGCAATGAGTGTTTTTATGCCCAGGCACAAATCCTCTCATTGGGGGGGGGGTATTGTAACGGTACAGAATTGTGTGTCAGAGACAGTAAAGATTCAATTCAGTTTTATTTGAAAGCAGTTAGCATTCACCTGTGAGGTGCCCCATTGTAACCAGCAACATACAAGGTTAGTATAAATTGTTGATGTCTAGACAGCCAAGCCCAGACATATTATGCAACAGCTTGCCAGCAGTCTCTGTGTAAATCACAGTAAGAGCTTTGTCACCTTAGTGTTTGCATCAGACAGTGGCAGCAGAAGGTAGTCTGCTAGTTTTAAAAAAGTAAAACGGTGGCCTCGGGCGCAAGATAGGCCAAAAATAATATAATCGGCCTATCCAGGATAACTATAAAAGTGCATAAACAATGTAGCGGTCAGCTCATTAAAAACCTAAGTGCTCGTACCGACTTTATATTACCATATGTGAAGATATTCAATCAAAGCATTGAAAGTTTAATTAAAAACACAGTAAACTCAGAGTAAAGAGTTGCGGGAGTGAGATCGAACCAAGAAAGCGGTCAACTAGTTAAAAAGCTATTAGTGCTCATACCGATAAAGTTACGTTGGCCGACATGATTATTAAACGTGAACAATATGGTTTTAGCAATCAGTAAAACTTAGTAAAAGTAGAGATAAAATTACTTTAATGGGCATGCATCGACTTTCGAAGTGAGGGATAAAACACGTGCATCACTAGTTGGAGCGAAGCCACTACCAGGATGAGTACCATATTATCAATTCAGAACTTTTAACTACATTAACATTTAACTATGTTGCAACATTTACAGACATTTTCCTAAACACTAGAGATCTCTAAGGGTAAAGATATAAATGACGTACTGGTTCATTAAAAACATAAATAATTTCTCATAAGCTAGTCGAGTAAGAAATGTTCATTTTACTAATTCGTTTGATTTCACATGTTACTAATGTGAAGATTATATACATATACCAGAAAGAAATTAGAACTTTAATTGTTATCAAAGTAAGACGAAGTAATTACTTTGTTTAATAAACCAGAAGCAATTTGTAAAAATATAAACTGTGTTATTATAATTTTACCGCCCACCTCAACTAACCTTTCTGCAGCAGGTTTCATCTGTAAGGCTCTGGAGAAGGCACCCTAAGGTAAGAGTTTGTTAATAATGAAGAAAAATTATATCGTTTCAGTGATGCCCGAGAACAGGGACTCTAATATTTTATCAGTTGATATAAAAATTATATAGTTTCAGTGGCGCCCGAACAGGGACGGCGAGTGTAATTTTTCATTACATGAGCCAGGACTAATTAAGCTGCAGAACATGTTATTTGGGAGTGAGGGCGATTGTGTAGTTTACTAAGCATAAGTGTATAAGTAAAAAATAATATAAAAATGGAAAACAATAGTGATAAAGTCAACAATATTGATTTAACTAGTACTAGTACTGAAAATCAAGTAAACACAATAGTAACCGAAACGGTAGTAAACGAAATGAGCCTAACTGAGTCCATGACAATGTAAGGCGCTAGGATTCATTCAACGCCTATCCAAAATAAGCAATCTGATAGTAACGAGATAATGGGGATGCAATCACTTTTGGCAAAGCAAAGCGCAATGTTAGAGGTAAATTTTAATGCAATAAATAATCGTTTAGACAATAGTGAGGAAAAATTTGAAACTAAATTCAATGAAATAAGTAGCGATATAAATAAACGCTTTGACACAAATGATGTTAAATTTGAACAATATAAAGAACAGAATATGAAATTTGAAAATAGCATAAACGTAAAGCTTGACGAATTAACTAATTCATTGTGTAGTATTGAAGGGCGAATTAAAGAAATACTCAGTGAAACAAAAAGAAAAACAGATGAGTTAAGAGAGAGTGTGTGTGTGTGTGGTAGACGGTAAAACTAACATGTTAGAATCTAACCAAAAAGAACTTGGACAACAAATAATTACAGTAAATGACAAATTAGAAAGCTTTGCAAGTAAAGCGGGTAATACATTCGAAAATGGGGTATCAAAAAGTGATACAGTAAATAATAGTAGTAATATTGAGAGTAGAAAATTAGTTGAGGTTAGAGGATTGTTAGTTAGTGATCGTAATGTAACGTTGTTGCCATGTTACAAATCCAGGGAACCCATCCTAATTGACACCAGCCAATTATATGGGCTGCCTACGTTGTAACGAACTGAAATTAAACTCAACACAATTAACAAAATTTAATTAAGATAATTATTAGGAAACAAGGGAAGGTATTTCACTGATTTATGCACTCACTTCAATGTGTAATAAGATGACTTCTCTTTATTAACAAATGATATGAAAAGATCCCATAACATAATTAATTACATCAAAATATTCAAAGGGTTTTCTGAAAAACTAGGGATCATAATGATCATGTACTTTTTACCTCGGATCCGAGTTTACTTTAAATATTGCAAAGACGTCTGAGTATTACTATGTTCGTCTAGGTGCTTGCAAGACTTCTTTTACTATTTGAAGAATGGTATTATTTACTAAAGAGATTATAATTTACATTTACATATTAACGTTACAACGTATGGTATTCAATATTACAGTATACTTTTCGTTGGTCTCATTTATAGTTTAAAGAAAATTATTGTCTTTGAAAAGTCTCTTTCATCTGTAAGTTATGTCTCAAATATAATTAACTCTCGATAGGCAAGCTATCGAGTCACCTTTACAATAAGTCGTGCTGTCCTAGTCCTGGGGTGTCACTCTTGGGAATTCTGGAAGTCGGCATCTTCATCTGGGTCGTGTCTTCAGCGAGTACTTGATAGCTGGTTCACTGAGGAGATTGAAGTTATTCTGGTTAAAGTTGGGGTAGATCCACGTAGGTCCTAGTCAGCGTCGTATGGCTCGTATACGTCCACATGTGAAGTTTATGGAGGTCACATCTTCATATGTAAAGTTGTACTGGAATTTACCTCTTGAGGGGAGACGTCATCTTGCTTACGTGTTGTTAATTAGTATTTTTCTTGTTTAACTTCTTACATTTCTTAACAAAAGTTTCTACATTTTATATATTAAAACTTGCTCCCCACATTTAGTAGTGGTAGCTAACAGTTAAGCTTAAGACTAATCAATGCATTTTTGAAGAGCTCTCGCTCGTAGGTGTGCACTGTCTGACGGCTGCATTGTCACTCCTTTCTCGATTCGACTGGCACATTACAACGAAGCGGAGCGAGTACTCCGCAATAATATAGTCCCTATTTTTATTTAAATTGACATTATTATTACAAGAAACAATACATTAATTATACATATATAATTTACGTGAATTATTTTAACTACTACTCGTGCCTTCAAATTACTAATTACAAACATTGTGATTTTTATACTTTCCTAAGTTACAGACGGCTCGCTAAACACGTTGAGTCCGGAATTAAACAGGTTAACGCATGATGACTTGCAAAAGGGTTAACTGTGATATTAATAGCTTTTTACAATTCGATTTTTTTGTTGTTTAGTTAGATTTTCCATTTACATCTCATACTTATTCTGAGTTAGTACAGGAGCTTTAGGTTTAATAATGCGATTTAAAAATACTTAATTGCTTGTAAATTAATTTTTTATTTATTAAATATTTTATTATCAATTAAATCGTCACAGTAATGATTTAGAAAGGGAGTATAGAGGTAGTTTAAATGTAGAGTATGAACAGAGGGCAAATTTTTCTTGTGGTATAGGTGAAGGAAAGGCTTCACCAATGTTGTTGGAGGACAAAGGTTCCTCAAGAGTTTTTGTGGGAGACAAATGGTCTCCGAAATGTCCCTTAATTTTTTGTGGTTTATCTGGTAAGTCCAGATGGAATAATAATAAAGTGGTATTGCCCTCTGAGTGGAGTGAGAATGTGCAATTGGGTGATGAGGGTGATAATAAAGAAAGAGAGAGAGTAATTGAGTTGTTCAGAGTAAGCAGAGATTATGAAGGATTAGTTAAGGAGTTAAATAGTGAGAGAATTATGATAAATAATGTAGACTTACCTTGTGCAGTAATAAACAATGATAATGATTATATTGATGATAAATATATACCTGTTGGGAGAATTAGTGTACTCGTAGTAGCGGATAATTGTGATAATGAAATAACTCACCTGGGTGTAACAATAAATACTGACGGAGACTTGACAAAAAATACTAATTCAGACATGGATTATGAGAAAATAATAATGGGGGGTAACCCTGAGCATTATTATTGTATATTGGAAAAAATGAATTTTTATGGTTATTACATGAATGATAGCCATATGATGTGTACAAATAAAAATGAACAGTGTTATGTGGGCATTCGATTAATTTTCGATGACGGCGGTTAGACAGTTTAAGAATGAACATTTAATTATTTGAGAAATGGTAATTACTTGGCTGATTTAGGTAATGAAGTGTGGTAAACCATTACATTATGATAAAAATTTGTAAATAAAGGTGTTAGTGTTAAATGTATTATGTCAAGATGATCTTGTCGGAATGCAGATTATAGCTTAGGTAACATGTTTGTAGTAAAGATGAAGGTTATAATAATAATATTTTATTTTAATAAATAATTAACAGGAGGTATGAAGGAATTTTGTTTTGTATTGTGTGTTTAAATTAAAAGCATTTTAAATAATATAACTAAAGAAATTGTTTGGATTTGAATTGATAGTAAACTGATTTCTAATGTGCAATTCAGTAATGTATTTAAACATAAATGTTTGTGAAAAAAAATAAAATAAAATAAACTTAAATATACTGTGATTGGTATTGTAAAACCAAGGGTAACTGATTACAAGATTTATAGAAACTGAAAATTGAATGAATTGATAGAGTGGTGATGTAATCAGGAATGTTGAGACTGAGTTAGTGTTTATAAAACCAGTCTGGCATACAACTGTTAATATAAACAGGTAGATTGTTTGTTTAATGCTTGAGTTGACAACAACAAGAATGTTGTAGTTTGATGAATCAGTGCTATGAGCAGATTCTATTATGAAATAAAAGAAATACCAGATGTGTTGAAATGGAGGTAGCTTTTTATAAATAACATAAGGAAATGACGTAGTGTTTTTATTGTAATGCAATTAATATTTTTGTTTTGAACAAATGAGATTGATATAATGATGAGATTTGAATTTTGACTGTAATCGTAAAATAAATAATAATTGATGAAAACAATGATTAAAATGTTCATTTAAAATTGAATACTGAAGTAAACCTTTGGGTAAAAAATAATCAAAAAATTGTTTGGGGTTAATCAATGTGTTATTTTGGAGGGGTAATAATGTATTGTGAACATTATTCAATTTGTATGATTTAGTACAGTTTATACCGTAAGTTTATATGTCCAGGTGGACATTGTATTTTATGAATTCATTTTTGACTTGTAATGAATAAGGTAGTAATGTTTTGTTTATAACTCATGGTAATGCCCATTTGGAATGTTTATTATGTTGTATCCTGTTTATGTAATTGTGTCTGAATATAGAACAACTGCCATTGTAGGACAACTAAACTAAATGAATAACCAGCACTTTGTATATAAAAGAACCAGTACTTTGCCAATAACTAACCAGTATGGCTAAGAGGAAACAAATCAGTTGTGGATATGGTATAATGAAAGGCCTTTTTTGTTAATTTTTCAATTGGATGTTACAGAGTCAGGTGATACTGTGGCGGGTATCTGCCCGATCTTATGGTGTTGGGATCCCATACAGAGAAGTCCAATAAGATCGGATGGGTGCGGCCACAGCCGCCGGACTTAGGGGGGTTAGTACCCATGATTTTAGTAAAGAACTCAGGGGGGTTGTGGCGCCATATTTTCACTGATCCTCTTAGGTTATAGGCAATGAGTGTTTTTATGCCCAGGCACAAATCCTCTCATTGGGGGGGGGGGTATTGTAACGGTACAGAATTGTGTGTCAGAGACAGTAAAGATTCAATTCAGTTTTAATTTGAAAGCAGTTAGCATTCACCTGTGAGGTGCCCCATTGTAACCAGCAACATACAAGGTTAGTATAAATTGTTGATGTCTAGACAGCCAAGCCCAGACATATTATGCAACAGCTTGCCAGCAGTCTCTGTGTAAATCACAGTAAGAGCTTTGTCACCTTAGTGTTTGCATCAGACAGTGGCAGCAGAAGGTAGTCTGCTAGTTTTAAAAAAGTAAAACGGTGGCCTCGGGCGCAAGATAGGCCAAAAATAATATAATCGGCCTATCCAGGATAACTATAAAAGTGCATAAACAATGTAGCGGTCAGCTCATTAAAAACCTAAGTGCTCGTACCGACTTTATATTACCATATGTGAAGATATTCAATCAAAGCATTGAAAGTTTAATTAAAAACACAGTAAACTCAGAGTAAAGAGTTGCGGGAGTGTGATCGAACCAAGAAAGCGGTCAACTAGTTAAAAAGCTATTAGTGCTCATACCGATAAAGTTACGTTGGCCGACATGATTATTAAACGTGAACAATATGGTTTTAGCAATCAGTAAAACTTAGTAAAAGTAGAGATAAAATTACTTTAATGGGCATGCATCGACTTTCGAAGTGAGGGATAAAACACGTGCATCACTAGTTGGAGCGAAGCCACTACCAGGATGAGTACCATATTATCAATTCAGAACTTTTAACTACATTAACATTTAACTATGTTGCAACATTTACAGACATTTTCCTAAACACTAGAGATCTCTAAGGGTAAAGATATAAATGACGTACTGGTTCATTAAAAACATAAATAATTTCTCATAAGCTAGTCGAGTAAGAAATGTTCATTTTACTAATTCGTTTGATTTCACATGTTACTAATGTGAAGATTATATACATATACCAGAAAGAAATTAGAACTTTAATTGTTATCAAAGTAAGACGAAGTAATTACTTTGTTTAATAAACCAGAAGCAATTTGTAAAAATATAAACTGTGTTATTATAATTTTACCGCCCACCTCAACTAACCTTTCTGCAGCAGGTTTCATCTGTAAGGCTCTGGAGAAGGCACCCTAAGGTAAGAGTTTGTTAATAATGAAGAAAAATTATATCGTTTCAGTGATGCCCGAGAACAGGGACTCTAATATTTTATCAGTTGATATAAAAATTATATAGTTTCAGTGGCGCCCGAACAGGGACGGCGAGTGTAATTTTTCATTACATGAGCCAGGACTAATTAAGCTGCAGAACATGTTATTTGGGAGTGAGGGCGATTGTGTAGTTTACTAAGCATAAGTGTATAAGTAAAAAATAATATAAAAATGGAAAACAATAGTGATAAAGTCAACAATATTGATTTAACTAGTACTAGTACTGAAAATCAAGTAAACACAATAGTAACCGAAACGGTAGTAAACGAAATGAGCCTAACTGAGTCCATGACAATGTAAGGCGCTAGGATTCATTCAACGCCTATCCAAAATAAGCAATCTGATAGTAACGAGATAATGGGGATGCAATCACTTTTGGCAAAGCAAAGCGCAATGTTAGAGGTAAATTTTAATGCAATAAATAATCGTTTAGACAATAGTGAGGAAAAATTTGAAACTAAATTCAATGAAATAAGTAGCGATATAAATAAACGCTCTGACACAAATGATGTTAAATTTGAACAATATAAAGAACAGAATATGAAATTTGAAAATAGCATAAACGTAAAGCTTGACGAATTAACTAATTCATTGTGTAGTATTGAAGGGCGAATTAAAGAAATACTCAGTGAAACAAAAAGAAAAACAGATGAGTTAAGTGAGAGTGTGTGTGTGTGTGGTAGACGGTAAAACTAACATGTTAGAATCTAACCAAAAAGAACTTGGACAACAAATAATTACAGTAAATGACAAATTAGAAAGCTTTGCAAGTAAAGCGGGTAATACATTCGAAAATGGGGTATCAAAAAGTGATACAGTAAATAATAGTAGTAATATTGAGAGTAGAAAATTAGTTGAGGTTAGAGGATTGTTAGTTAGTGATCGTAATGTAACGTTGTTGCCATGTTACAAATCCAGGGAACCCATCCTAATTGACACCAGCCAATTATATGGGCTGCCTACGTTGTAACGAACTGAAATTAAACTCAACACAATTAACAAAATTAATTAAGCTAATTATTAGGAAACAAGGGAAGGTATTTCACTGATGTATGCACTCACTTCAATGTGTAATAATATGACTTCTCTTTATTAACAAATGATATGAAAAGATCCCATAACATAATTAATTACATCAAAATATTCAAAGGGTTTTCTGAAAAACTAGGGATCATAATGATCATGTACTTTTTACCTCGGATCCGAGTTTACTTTAAATATTGCAAAGACGTCTGAGTATTACTATGTTCGTCTAGGTGCTTGCAAGACTTCTTTTACTATTTGAAGAATGGTATTATTTACTAAAGAGATTATAATTTACATTTACATATTAACGTTACAACGTATGGTATTCAATATTACAGTATACTTTTCGTTGGTCTCATTTATAGTTTAAAGAAAATTATTGTCTTTGAAAAGTCTCTTTCATCTGTAAGTTATGTCTCAAATATAATTAACTCTCGATAGGCAAGCTATCGAGTCACCTTTACAATAAGTCGTGCTGTCCTAGTCCTGGGGTGTCACTCTTGGGAATTCTGGAAGTCGGCATCTTCATCTGGGTCGTGTCTTCAGCGAGTACTTGATAGCTGGTTCACTGAGGAGATTGAAGTTATTCTGGTTAAAGTTGGGGTAGATCCACGTAGGTCCTAGTCAGCGTCGTATGGCTCGTATACGTCCACATGTGAAGTTTATGGAGGTCACATCTTCATATGTAAAGTTGTACTGGAATTTACCTCTTGAGGGGAGACGTCATCTTGCTTACGTGTTGTTAATTAGTATTTTTCTTGTTTAACTTCTTACATTTCTTAACAAAAGTTTCTACATTTTATATATTAAAACTTGCTCCCCACATTTAGTAGTGGTAGCTAACAGTTAAGCTTAAGACTAATCAATGCATTTTTGAAGAGCTCTCGCTCGTAGGTGTGCACTGTCTGACGGCTGCATTGTCACTCCTTTCTCGATTCGACTGGCACATTACAACGAAGCGGAGCGAGTACTCCGCAATAATATAGTCCCTATTTTTATTTAAATTGACATTATTATTACAAGAAACAATACATTAATTATACATATATAATTTACGTGAATTATTTTAACTACTACTCGTGCCTTCAAATTACTAATTACAAACATTATGATTTTTATACTTTCCTAAGTTACAGACGGCTCGCTAAACACGTTGAGTCCGGAATTAAACAGGTTAACGCATGATGACTTGCAAAAGGGTTAACTGTGATATTAATAGCTTTTTACAATTCGATTTTTTTTTTGTTTAGTTAGATTTTCCATTTACATCTCATACTTATTCTGAGTTAGTACAGGAGCTTTAGGTTTAATAATGCGATTTAAAAATACTTAATTGCTTGTAAATTAATTTTTTATTTATTAAATATTTTATTATCAATTAAATCGTCACAGTAATGATTTAGAAAGGGAGTATAGAGGTAGTTTAAATGTAGAGTATGAACAGAGGGCAAATTTTTCTTGTGGTATAGGTGAAGGAAAGGCTTCACCAATGTTGTTGGAGGACAAAGGTTCCTCAAGAGTTTTTGTGGGAGACAAATGGTCTCCGAAATGTCCCTTAATTTTTTGTGGTTTATCTGGTAAGTCCAGATGGAATAATAATAAAGTGGTATTGCCCTCTGAGTGGAGTGAGAATGTGCAATTGGGTGATGAGGGTGATAATAAAGAAAGAGAGAGAGTAATTGAGTTGTTCAGAGTAAGCAGAGATTATGAAGGATTAGTTAAGGAGTTAAATAGTGAGAGAATTATGATAAATAATGTAGACTTACCTTGTGCAGTAATAAACAATGATAATGATTATATTGATGATAAATATATACCTGTTGGGAGAATTAGTGTACTCGTAGTAGCGGATAATTGTGATAATGAAATAACTCACCTGGGTGTAACAATAAATACTGACGGAGACTTGACAAAAAATACTAATTCAGACATGGATTATGAGAAAATAATAATGGGGGGTAACCCTGAGCATTATTATTATTGTATATTGGAAAAAATGAATTTTTATGGTTATTACATGAATGATAGCCATATGATGTGTACAAATAAAAATGAACAGTGTTATGTGGGCATTCGATTAATTTTCGATGACGGCGGTTAGACAGTTTAAGAATGAACATTTAATTATTTGAGAAATGGTAATTACTTGGCTGATTTAGGTAATGAAGTGTGGTAAACCATTACATTATGATAAAAATTTGTAAATAAAGGTGTTAGTGTTAAATGTATTATGTCAAGATGATCTTGTCGGAATGCAGATTATAGCTTAGGTAACATGTTTGTAGTAAAGATGAAGGTTATAATAATAATATTTTATTTTAATAAATAATTAACAGGAGGTATGAAGGAATTTTGTTTTGTATTGTGTGTTTAAATTAAAAGCATTTTAAATAATATAACTAAAGAAATTGTTTGGATTTGAATTGATAGTAAACTGATTTCTAATGTGCAATTCAGTAATGTATTTAAACATAAATGTTTGTGAAAAAAAAATAAAATAAAATAAACTTAAATATACTGTGATTGGTATTGTAAAACCAAGGGTAACTGATTACAAGATTTATAGAAACTGAAAATTGAATGAATTGATAGAGTGGTGATGTAATCAGGAATGTTGAGACTGAGTTAGTGTTTATAAAACCAGTCTGGCATACAACTGTTAATATAAACAGGTAGATTGTTTGTTTAATGCTTGAGTTGACAACAACAAGAATGTTGTAGTTTGATGAATCAGTGCTATGAGCAGATTCTATTATGAAATAAAAGAAATACCAGATGTGTTGAAATGGAGGTAGCTTTTTATAAATAACATAAGGAAATGACGTAGTGTTTTTATTGTAATGCAATTAATATTTTTGTTTTGAACAAATGAGATTGATATAATGATGAGATTTGAATTTTGACTGTAATCGTAAAATAAATAATAATTGATGAAAACAATGATTAAAATGTTCATTTAAAATTGAATACTGAAGTAAACCTTTGGGTAAAAAATAATCAAAAAATTGTTTGGGGTTAATCAATGTGTTATTTTGGAGGGGTAATAATGTATTGTGAACATTATTCAATTTGTATGATTTAGTACAGTTTATACCGTAAGTTTATATGTCCAGGTGGACATTGTATTTTATGAATTCATTTTTGACTTGTAATGAATAAGGTAGTAATGTTTTGTTTATAACTCATGGTAATGCCCATTTGGAATGTTTATTATGTTGTATCCTGTTTATGTAATTGTGTCTGAATATAGAACAACTGCCATTGTAGGACAACTAAACTAAATGAATAACCAGCACTTTGTATATAAAAGAACCAGTACTTTGCCAATAACTAACCAGTATGGCTAAGAGGAAACAAATCAGTTGTGGATATGGTATAATGAAAGGCCTTTTTTGTTAATTTTTCAATTGGATGTTACAGAGTCAGGTGATACTGTGGCGGGTATCTGCCCGATCTTATGGTGTTGGGATCCCATACAGAGAAGTCCAATAAGATCGGATGGGTGCGGCCACAGCCGCCGGACTTAGGGGGGTTAGTACCCATGATTTTAGTAAAGAACTCAGGGGGGTTGTGGCGCCATATTTTCACTGATCCTCTTAGGTTATAGGCAATGAGTGTTTTTATGCCCAGGCACAAATCCTCTCATTGGGGGGGGGTATTGTAACGGTACAGAATTGTGTGTCAGAGACAGTAAAGATTCAATTCAGTTTTAATTTGAAAGCAGTTAGCATTCACCTGTGAGGTGCCCCATTGTAACCAGCAACATACAAGGTTAGTATAAATTGTTGATGTCTAGACAGCCAAGCCCAGACATATTATGCAACAGCTTGCCAGCAGTCTCTGTGTAAATCACAGTAAGAGCTTTGTCACCTTAGTGTTTGCATCAGACAGTGGCAGCAGAAGGTAGTCTGCTAGTTTTAAAAAAGTAAAACGGTGGCCTCGGGCGCAAGATAGGCCAAAAATAATATAATCGGCCTATCCAGGATAACTATAAAAGTGCATAAACAATGTAGCGGTCAGCTCATTAAAAACCTAAGTGCTCGTACCGACTTTATATTACCATATGTGAAGATATTCAATCAAAGCATTGAAAGTTTAATTAAAAACACAGTAAACTCAGAGTAAAGAGTTGCGGGAGTGTGATCGAACCAAGAAAGCGGTCAACTAGTTAAAAAGCTATTAGTGCTCATACCGATAAAGTTACGTTGGCCGACATGATTATTAAACGTGAACAATATGGTTTTAGCAATCAGTAAAACTTAGTAAAAGTAGAGATAAAATTACTTTAATGGGCATGCATCGACTTTCGAAGTGAGGGATAAAACACGTGCATCACTAGTTGGAGCGAAGCCACTACCAGGATGAGTACCATATTATCAATTCAGAACTTTTAACTACATTAACATTTAACTATGTTGCAACATTTACAGACATTTTCCTAAACACTAGAGATCTCTAAGGGTAAAGATATAAATGACGTACTGGTTCATTAAAAACATAAATAATTTCTCATAAGCTAGTCGAGTAAGAAATGTTCATTTTACTAATTCGTTTGATTTCACATGTTACTAATGTGAAGATTATATACATATACCAGAAAGAAATTAGAACTTTAATTGTTATCAAAGTAAGACGAAGTAATTACTTTGTTTAATAAACCAGAAGCAATTTGTAAAAATATAAACTGTGTTATTATAATTTTACCGCCCACCTCAACTAACCTTTCTGCAGCAGGTTTCATCTGTAAGGCTCTGGAGAAGGCACCCTAAGGTAAGAGTTTGTTAATAATGAAGAAAAATTATATCGTTTCAGTGATGCCCGAGAACAGGGACTCTAATATTTTATCAGTTGATATAAAAATTATATAGTTTCAGTGGCGCCCGAACAGGGACGGCGAGTGTAATTTTTCATTACATGAGCCAGGACTAATTAAGCTGCAGAACATGTTATTTGGGAGTGAGGGCGATTGTGTAGTTTACTAAGCATAAGTGTATAAGTAAAAAATAATATAAAAATGGAAAACAATAGTGATAAAGTCAACAATATTGATTTAACTAGTACTAGTACTGAAAATCAAGTAAACACAATAGTAACCGAAACGGTAGTAAACGAAATGAGCCTAACTGAGTCCATGACAATGTAAGGCGCTAGGATTCATTCAACGCCTATCCAAAATAAGCAATCTGATAGTAACGAGATAATGGGGATGCAATCACTTTTGGCAAAGCAAAGCGCAATGTTAGAGGTAAATTTTAATGCAATAAATAATCGTTTAGACAATAGTGAGGAAAAATTTGAAACTAAATTCAATGAAATAAGTAGCGATATAAATAAACGCTCTGACACAAATGATGTTAAATTTGAACAATATAAAGAACAGAATATGAAATTTGAAAATAGCATAAACGTAAAGCTTGACGAATTAACTAATTCATTGTGTAGTATTGAAGGGCGAATTAAAGAAATACTCAGTGAAACAAAAAGAAAAACAGATGAGTTAAGTGAGAGTGTGTGTGTGTGTGGTAGACGGTAAAACTAACATGTTAGAATCTAACCAAAAAGAACTTGGACAACAAATAATTACAGTAAATGACAAATTAGAAAGCTTTGCAAGTAAAGCGGGTAATACATTCGAAAATGGGGTATCAAAAAGTGATACAGTAAATAATAGTAGTAATATTGAGAGTAGAAAATTAGTTGAGGTTAGAGGATTGTTAGTTAGTGATCGTAATGTAACGTTGTTGCCATGTTACAAATCCAGGGAACCCATCCTAATTGACACCAGCCAATTATATGGGCTGCCTACGTTGTAACGAACTGAAATTAAACTCAACACAATTAACAAAATTAATTAAGCTAATTATTAGGAAACAAGGGAAGGTATTTCACTGATGTATGCACTCACTTCAATGTGTAATAATATGACTTCTCTTTATTAACAAATGATATGAAAAGATCCCATAACATAATTAATTACATCAAAATATTCAAAGGGTTTTCTGAAAAACTAGGGATCATAATGATCATGTACTTTTTACCTCGGATCCGAGTTTACTTTAAATATTGCAAAGACGTCTGAGTATTACTATGTTCGTCTAGGTGCTTGCAAGACTTCTTTTACTATTTGAAGAATGGTATTATTTACTAAAGAGATTATAATTTACATTTACATATTAACGTTACAACGTATGGTATTCAATATTACAGTATACTTTTCGTTGGTCTCATTTATAGTTTAAAGAAAATTATTGTCTTTGAAAAGTCTCTTTCATCTGTAAGTTATGTCTCAAATATAATTAACTCTCGATAGGCAAGCTATCGAGTCACCTTTACAATAAGTCGTGCTGTCCTAGTCCTGGGGTGTCACTCTTGGGAATTCTGGAAGTCGGCATCTTCATCTGGGTCGTGTCTTCAGCGAGTACTTGATAGCTGGTTCACTGAGGAGATTGAAGTTATTCTGGTTAAAGTTGGGGTAGATCCACGTAGGTCCTAGTCAGCGTCGTATGGCTCGTATACGTCCACATGTGAAGTTTATGGAGGTCACATCTTCATATGTAAAGTTGTACTGGAATTTACCTCTTGAGGGGAGACGTCATCTTGCTTACGTGTTGTTAATTAGTATTTTTCTTGTTTAACTTCTTACATTTCTTAACAAAAGTTTCTACATTTTATATATTAAAACTTGCTCCCCACATTTAGTAGTGGTAGCTAACAGTTAAGCTTAAGACTAATCAATGCATTTTTGAAGAGCTCTCGCTCGTAGGTGTGCACTGTCTGACGGCTGCATTGTCACTCCTTTCTCGATTCGACTGGCACATTACAACGAAGCGGAGCGAGTACTCCGCAATAATATAGTCCCTATTTTTATTTAAATTGACATTATTATTACAAGAAACAATACATTAATTATACATATATAATTTACGTGAATTATTTTAACTACTACTCGTGCCTTCAAATTACTAATTACAAACATTATGATTTTTATACTTTCCTAAGTTACAGACGGCTCGCTAAACACGTTGAGTCCGGAATTAAACAGGTTAACGCATGATGACTTGCAAAAGGGTTAACTGTGATATTAATAGCTTTTTACAATTCGATTTTTTTTTTGTTTAGTTAGATTTTCCATTTACATCTCATACTTATTCTGAGTTAGTACAGGAGCTTTAGGTTTAATAATGCGATTTAAAAATACTTAATTGCTTGTAAATTAATTTTTTATTTATTAAATATTTTATTATCAATTAAATCGTCACAGTAATGATTTAGAAAGGGAGTATAGAGGTAGTTTAAATGTAGAGTATGAACAGAGGGCAAATTTTTCTTGTGGTATAGGTGAAGGAAAGGCTTCACCAATGTTGTTGGAGGACAAAGGTTCCTCAAGAGTTTTTGTGGGAGACAAATGGTCTCCGAAATGTCCCTTAATTTTTTGTGGTTTATCTGGTAAGTCCAGATGGAATAATAATAAAGTGGTATTGCCCTCTGAGTGGAGTGAGAATGTGCAATTGGGTGATGAGGGTGATAATAAAGAAAGAGAGAGAGTAATTGAGTTGTTCAGAGTAAGCAGAGATTATGAAGGATTAGTTAAGGAGTTAAATAGTGAGAGAATTATGATAAATAATGTAGACTTACCTTGTGCAGTAATAAACAATGATAATGATTATATTGATGATAAATATATACCTGTTGGGAGAATTAGTGTACTCGTAGTAGCGGATAATTGTGATAATGAAATAACTCACCTGGGTGTAACAATAAATACTGACGGAGACTTGACAAAAAATACTAATTCAGACATGGATTATGAGAAAATAATAATGGGGGGTAACCCTGAGCATTATTATTATTGTATATTGGAAAAAATGAATTTTTATGGTTATTACATGAATGATAGCCATATGATGTGTACAAATAAAAATGAACAGTGTTATGTGGGCATTCGATTAATTTTCGATGACGGCGGTTAGACAGTTTAAGAATGAACATTTAATTATTTGAGAAATGGTAATTACTTGGCTGATTTAGGTAATGAAGTGTGGTAAACCATTACATTATGATAAAAATTTGTAAATAAAGGTGTTAGTGTTAAATGTATTATGTCAAGATGATCTTGTCGGAATGCAGATTATAGCTTAGGTAACATGTTTGTAGTAAAGATGAAGGTTATAATAATAATATTTTATTTTAATAAATAATTAACAGGAGGTATGAAGGAATTTTGTTTTGTATTGTGTGTTTAAATTAAAAGCATTTTAAATAATATAACTAAAGAAATTGTTTGGATTTGAATTGATAGTAAACTGATTTCTAATGTGCAATTCAGTAATGTATTTAAACATAAATGTTTGTGAAAAAAAATAAAATAAAATAAACTTAAATATACTGTGATTGGTATTGTAAAACCAAGGGTAACTGATTACAAGATTTATAGAAACTGAAAATTGAATGAATTGATAGAGTGGTGATGTAATCAGGAATGTTGAGACTGAGTTAGTGTTTATAAAACCAGTCTGGCATACAACTGTTAATATAAACAGGTAGATTGTTTGTTTAATGCTTGAGTTGACAACAACAAGAATGTTGTAGTTTGATGAATCAGTGCTATGAGCAGATTCTATTAGATGTGTTGAAATGGAGGTAGCTTTTTATAAATAACATAAGGAAATGACGTAGTGTTTTTATTGTAATGCAATTAATATTTTTGTTTTGAACAAATGAGATTGATATAATGATGAGATTTGAATTTTGACTGTAATCGTAAAATAAATAATAATTGATGAAAACAATGATTAAAATGTTCATTTAAAATTGAATACTGAAGTAAACCTTTGGGTAAAAAATAATCAAAAAATTGTTTGGGGTTAATCAATGTGTTATTTTGGAGGGGTAATAATGTATTGTGAACATTATTCAATTTGTATGATTTAGTACAGTTTATACCGTAAGTTTATATGTCCAGGTGGACATTGTATTTTATGAATTCATTTTTGACTTGTAATGAATAAGGTAGTAATGTTTTGTTTATAACTCATGGTAATGCCCATTTGGAATGTTTATTATGTTGTATCCTGTTTATGTAATTGTGTCTGAATATAGAACAACTGCCATTGTAGGACAACTAAACTAAATGAATAACCAGCACTTTGTATATAAAAGAACCAGTACTTTGCCAATAACTAACCAGTATGGCTAAGAGGAAACAAATCAGTTGTGGATATGGTATAATGAAAGGCCTTTTTTGTTAATTTTTCAATTGGATGTTACAGAGTCAGGTGATACTGTGGCGGGTATCTGCCCGATCTTATGGTGTTGGGATCCCATACAGAGAAGTCCAATAAGATCGGATGGGTGCGGCCACAGCCGCCGGACTTAGGGGGGTTAGTACCCATGATTTTAGTAAAGAACTCAGGGGGGTTGTGGCGCCATATTTTCACTGATCCTCTTAGGTTATAGGCAATGAGTGTTTTTATGCCCAGGCACAAATCCTCTCATTGGGGGGGGGGTATTGTAACGGTACAGAATTGTGTGTCAGAGACAGTAAAGATTCAATTCAGTTTTAATTTGAAAGCAGTTAGCATTCACCTGTGAGGTGCCCCATTGTAACCAGCAACATACAAGGTTAGTATAAATTGTTGATGTCTAGACAGCCAAGCCCAGACATATTATGCAACAGCTTGCCAGCAGTCTCTGTGTAAATCACAGTAAGAGCTTTGTCACCTTAGTGTTTGCATCAGACAGTGGCAGCAGAAGGTAGTCTGCTAGTTTTAAAAAAGTAAAACGGTGGCCTCGGGCGCAAGATAGGCCAAAAATAATATAATCGGCCTATCCAGGATAACTATAAAAGTGCATAAACAATGTAGCGGTCAGCTCATTAAAAACCTAAGTGCTCGTACCGACTTTATATTACCATATGTGAAGATATTCAATCAAAGCATTGAAAGTTTAATTAAAAACACAGTAAACTCAGAGTAAAGAGTTGCGGGAGTGTGATCGAACCAAGAAAGCGGTCAACTAGTTAAAAAGCTATTAGTGCTCATACCGATAAAGTTACGTTGGCCGACATGATTATTAAACGTGAACAATATGGTTTTAGCAATCAGTAAAACTTAGTAAAAGTAGAGATAAAATTACTTTAATGGGCATGCATCGACTTTCGAAGTGAGGGATAAAACACGTGCATCACTAGTTGGAGCGAAGCCACTACCAGGATGAGTACCATATTATCAATTCAGAACTTTTAACTACATTAACATTTAACTATGTTGCAACATTTACAGACATTTTCCTAAACACTAGAGATCTCTAAGGGTAAAGATATAAATGACGTACTGGTTCATTAAAAACATAAATAATTTCTCATAAGCTAGTCGAGTAAGAAATGTTCATTTTACTAATTCGTTTGATTTCACATGTTACTAATGTGAAGATTATATACATATACCAGAAAGAAATTAGAACTTTAATTGTTATCAAAGTAAGACGAAGTAATTACTTTGTTTAATAAACCAGAAGCAATTTGTAAAAATATAAACTGTGTTATTATAATTTTACCGCCCACCTCAACTAACCTTTCTGCAGCAGGTTTCATCTGTAAGGCTCTGGAGAAGGCACCCTAAGGTAAGAGTTTGTTAATAATGAAGAAAAATTATATCGTTTCAGTGATGCCCGAGAACAGGGACTCTAATATTTTATCAGTTGATATAAAAATTATATAGTTTCAGTGGCGCCCGAACAGGGACGGCGAGTGTAATTTTTCATTACATGAGCCAGGACTAATTAAGCTGCAGAACATGTTATTTGGGAGTGAGGGCGATTGTGTAGTTTACTAAGCATAAGTGTATAAGTAAAAAATAATATAAAAATGGAAAACAATAGTGATAAAGTCAACAATATTGATTTAACTAGTACTAGTACTGAAAATCAAGTAAACACAATAGTAACCGAAACGGTAGTAAACGAAATGAGCCTAACTGAGTCCATGACAATGTAAGGCGCTAGGATTCATTCAACGCCTATCCAAAATAAGCAATCTGATAGTAACGAGATAATGGGGATGCAATCACTTTTGGCAAAGCAAAGCGCAATGTTAGAGGTAAATTTTAATGCAATAAATAATCGTTTAGACAATAGTGAGGAAAAATTTGAAACTAAATTCAATGAAATAAGTAGCGATATAAATAAACGCTTTGACACAAATGATGTTAAATTTGAACAATATAAAGAACAGAATATGAAATTTGAAAATAGCATAAACGTAAAGCTTGACGAATTAACTAATTCATTGTGTAGTATTGAAGGGCGAATTAAAGAAATACTCAGTGAAACAAAAAGAAAAACAGATGAGTTAAGAGAGAGTGTGTGTGTGTGTGGTAGACGGTAAAACTAACATGTTAGAATCTAACCAAAAAGAACTTGGACAACAAATAATTACAGTAAATGACAAATTAGAAAGCTTTGCAAGTAAAGCGGGTAATACATTCGAAAATGGGGTATCAAAAAGTGATACAGTAAATAATAGTAGTAATATTGAGAGTAGAAAATTAGTTGAGGTTAGAGGATTGTTAGTTAGTGATCGTAATGTAACGTTGTTGCCATGTTACAAATCCAGGGAACCCATCCTAATTGACACCAGCCAATTATATGGGCTGCCTACGTTGTAACGAACTGAAATTAAACTCAACACAATTAACAAAATTAATTAAGCTAATTATTAGGAAACAAGGGAAGGTATTTCACTGATGTATGCACTCACTTCAATGTGTAATAATATGACTTCTCTTTATTAACAAATGATATGAAAAGATCCCATAACATAATTAATTACATCAAAATATTCAAAGGGTTTTCTGAAAAACTAGGGATCATAATGATCATGTACTTTTTACCTCGGATCCGAGTTTACTTTAAATATTGCAAAGACGTCTGAGTATTACTATGTTCGTCTAGGTGCTTGCAAGACTTCTTTTACTATTTGAAGAATGGTATTATTTACTAAAGAGATTATAATTTACATTTACATATTAACGTTACAACGTATGGTATTCAATATTACAGTATACTTTTCGTTGGTCTCATTTATAGTTTAAAGAAAATTATTGTCTTTGAAAAGTCTCTTTCATCTGTAAGTTATGTCTCAAATATAATTAACTCTCGATAGGCAAGCTATCGAGTCACCTTTACAATAAGTCGTGCTGTCCTAGTCCTGGGGTGTCACTCTTGGGAATTCTGGAAGTCGGCATCTTCATCTGGGTCGTGTCTTCAGCGAGTACTTGATAGCTGGTTCACTGAGGAGATTGAAGTTATTCTGGTTAAAGTTGGGGTAGATCCACGTAGGTCCTAGTCAGCGTCGTATGGCTCGTATACGTCCACATGTGAAGTTTATGGAGGTCACATCTTCATATGTAAAGTTGTACTGGAATTTACCTCTTGAGGGGAGACGTCATCTTGCTTACGTGTTGTTAATTAGTATTTTTCTTGTTTAACTTCTTACATTTCTTAACAAAAGTTTCTACATTTTATATATTAAAACTTGCTCCCCACATTTAGTAGTGGTAGCTAACAGTTAAGCTTAAGACTAATCAATGCATTTTTGAAGAGCTCTCGCTCGTAGGTGTGCACTGTCTGACGGCTGCATTGTCACTCCTTTCTCGATTCGACTGGCACATTACAACGAAGCGGAGCGAGTACTCCGCAATAATATAGTCCCTATTTTTATTTAAATTGACATTATTATTACAAGAAACAATACATTAATTATACATATATAATTTACGTGAATTATTTTAACTACTACTCGTGCCTTCAAATTACTAATTACAAACATTATGATTTTTATACTTTCCTAAGTTACAGACGGCTCGCTAAACACGTTGAGTCCGGAATTAAACAGGTTAACGCATGATGACTTGCAAAAGGGTTAACTGTGATATTAATAGCTTTTTACAATTCGATTTTTTTGTTGTTTAGTTAGATTTTCCATTTACATCTCATACTTATTCTGAGTTAGTACAGGAGCTTTAGGTTTAATAATGCGATTTAAAAATACTTAATTGCTTGTAAATTAATTTTTTATTTATTAAATATTTTATTATCAATTAAATCGTCACAGTAATGATTTAGAAAGGGAGTATAGAGGTAGTTTAAATGTAGAGTATGAACAGAGGGCAAATTTTTCTTGTGGTATAGGTGAAGGAAAGGCTTCACCAATGTTGTTGGAGGACAAAGGTTCCTCAAGAGTTTTTGTGGGAGACAAATGGTCTCCGAAATGTCCCTTAATTTTTTGTGGTTTATCTGGTAAGTCCAGATGGAATAATAATAAAGTGGTATTGCCCTCTGAGTGGAGTGAGAATGTGCAATTGGGTGATGAGGGTGATAATAAAGAAAGAGAGAGAGTAATTGAGTTGTTCAGAGTAAGCAGAGATTATGAAGGATTAGTTAAGGAGTTAAATAGTGAGAGAATTATGATAAATAATGTAGACTTACCTTGTGCAGTAATAAACAATGATAATGATTATATTGATGATAAATATATACCTGTTGGGAGAATTAGTGTACTCGTAGTAGCGGATAATTGTGATAATGAAATAACTCACCTGGGTGTAACAATAAATACTGACGGAGACTTGACAAAAAATACTAATTCAGACATGGATTATGAGAAAATAATAATGGGGGGTAACCCTGAGCATTATTATTATTGTATATTGGAAAAAATGAATTTTTATGGTTATTACATGAATGATAGCCATATGATGTGTACAAATAAAAATGAACAGTGTTATGTGGGCATTCGATTAATTTTCGATGACGGCGGTTAGACAGTTTAAGAATGAACATTTAATTATTTGAGAAATGGTAATTACTTGGCTGATTTAGGTAATGAAGTGTGGTAAACCATTACATTATGATAAAAATTTGTAAATAAAGGTGTTAGTGTTAAATGTATTATGTCAAGATGATCTTGTCGGAATGCAGATTATAGCTTAGGTAACATGTTTGTAGTAAAGATGAAGGTTATAATAATAATATTTTATTTTAATAAATAATTAACAGGAGGTATGAAGGAATTTTGTTTTGTATTGTGTGTTTAAATTAAAAGCATTTTAAATAATATAACTAAAGAAATTGTTTGGATTTGAATTGATAGTAAACTGATTTCTAATGTGCAATTCAGTAATGTATTTAAACATAAATGTTTGTGAAAAAAAATAAAATAAAATAAACTTAAATATACTGTGATTGGTATTGTAAAACCAAGGGTAACTGATTACAAGATTTATAGAAACTGAAAATTGAATGAATTGATAGAGTGGTGATGTAATCAGGAATGTTGAGACTGAGTTAGTGTTTATAAAACCAGTCTGGCATACAACTGTTAATATAAACAGGTAGATTGTTTGTTTAATGCTTGAGTTGACAACAACAAGAATGTTGTAGTTTGATGAATCAGTGCTATGAGCAGATTCTATTATGAAATAAAAGAAATACCAGATGTGTTGAAATGGAGGTAGCTTTTTATAAATAACATAAGGAAATGACGTAGTGTTTTTATTGTAATGCAATTAATATTTTTGTTTTGAACAAATGAGATTGATATAATGATGAGATTTGAATTTTGACTGTAATCGTAAAATAAATAATAATTGATGAAAACAATGATTAAAATGTTCATTTAAAATTGAATACTGAAGTAAACCTTTGGGTAAAAAATAATCAAAAAATTGTTTGGGGTTAATCAATGTGTTATTTTGGAGGGGTAATAATGTATTGTGAACATTATTCAATTTGTATGATTTAGTACAGTTTATACCGTAAGTTTATATGTCCAGGTGGACATTGTATTTTATGAATTCATTTTTGACTTGTAATGAATAAGGTAGTAATGTTTTGTTTATAACTCATGGTAATGCCCATTTGGAATGTTTATTATGTTGTATCCTGTTTATGTAATTGTGTCTGAATATAGAACAACTGCCATTGTAGGACAACTAAACTAAATGAATAACCAGCACTTTGTATATAAAAGAACCAGTACTTTGCCAATAACTAACCAGTATGGCTAAGAGGAAACAAATCAGTTGTGGATATGGTATAATGAAAGGCCTTTTTTGTTAATTTTTCAATTGGATGTTACAGAGTCAGGTGATACTGTGGCGGGTATCTGCCCGATCTTATGGTGTTGGGATCCCATACAGAGAAGTCCAATAAGATCGGATGGGTGCGGCCACAGCCGCCGGACTTAGGGGGGTTAGTACCCATGATTTTAGTAAAGAACTCAGGGGGGTTGTGGCGCCATATTTTCACTGATCCTCTTAGGTTATAGGCAATGAGTGTTTTTATGCCCAGGCACAAATCCTCTCATTGGGGGGGGGGGTATTGTAACGGTACAGAATTGTGTGTCAGAGACAGTAAAGATTCAATTCAGTTTTAATTTGAAAGCAGTTAGCATTCACCTGTGAGGTGCCCCATTGTAACCAGCAACATACAAGGTTAGTATAAATTGTTGATGTCTAGACAGCCAAGCCCAGACATATTATGCAACAGCTTGCCAGCAGTCTCTGTGTAAATCACAGTAAGAGCTTTGTCACCTTAGTGTTTGCATCAGACAGTGGCAGCAGAAGGTAGTCTGCTAGTTTTAAAAAAGTAAAACGGTGGCCTCGGGCGCAAGATAGGCCAAAAATAATATAATCGGCCTATCCAGGATAACTATAAAAGTGCATAAACAATGTAGCGGTCAGCTCATTAAAAACCTAAGTGCTCGTACCGACTTTATATTACCATATGTGAAGATATTCAATCAAAGCATTGAAAGTTTAATTAAAAACACAGTAAACTCAGAGTAAAGAGTTGCGGGAGTGTGATCGAACCAAGAAAGCGGTCAACTAGTTAAAAAGCTATTAGTGCTCATACCGATAAAGTTACGTTGGCCGACATGATTATTAAACGTGAACAATATGGTTTTAGCAATCAGTAAAACTTAGTAAAAGTAGAGATAAAATTACTTTAATGGGCATGCATCGACTTTCGAAGTGAGGGATAAAACACGTGCATCACTAGTTGGAGCGAAGCCACTACCAGGATGAGTACCATATTATCAATTCAGAACTTTTAACTACATTAACATTTAACTATGTTGCAACATTTACAGACATTTTCCTAAACACTAGAGATCTCTAAGGGTAAAGATATAAATGACGTACTGGTTCATTAAAAACATAAATAATTTCTCATAAGCTAGTCGAGTAAGAAATGTTCATTTTACTAATTCGTTTGATTTCACATGTTACTAATGTGAAGATTATATACATATACCAGAAAGAAATTAGAACTTTAATTGTTATCAAAGTAAGACGAAGTAATTACTTTGTTTAATAAACCAGAAGCAATTTGTAAAAATATAAACTGTGTTATTATAATTTTACCGCCCACCTCAACTAACCTTTCTGCAGCAGGTTTCATCTGTAAGGCTCTGGAGAAGGCACCCTAAGGTAAGAGTTTGTTAATAATGAAGAAAAATTATATCGTTTCAGTGATGCCCGAGAACAGGGACTCTAATATTTTATCAGTTGATATAAAAATTATATAGTTTCAGTGGCGCCCGAACAGGGACGGCGAGTGTAATTTTTCATTACATGAGCCAGGACTAATTAAGCTGCAGAACATGTTATTTGGGAGTGAGGGCGATTGTGTAGTTTACTAAGCATAAGTGTATAAGTAAAAAATAATATAAAAATGGAAAACAATAGTGATAAAGTCAACAATATTGATTTAACTAGTACTAGTACTGAAAATCAAGTAAACACAATAGTAACCGAAACGGTAGTAAACGAAATGAGCCTAACTGAGTCCATGACAATGTAAGGCGCTAGGATTCATTCAACGCCTATCCAAAATAAGCAATCTGATAGTAACGAGATAATGGGGATGCAATCACTTTTGGCAAAGCAAAGCGCAATGTTAGAGGTAAATTTTAATGCAATAAATAATCGTTTAGACAATAGTGAGGAAAAATTTGAAACTAAATTCAATGAAATAAGTAGCGATATAAATAAACGCTTTGACACAAATGATGTTAAATTTGAACAATATAAAGAACAGAATATGAAATTTGAAAATAGCATAAACGTAAAGCTTGACGAATTAACTAATTCATTGTGTAGTATTGAAGGGCGAATTAAAGAAATACTCAGTGAAACAAAAAGAAAAACAGATGAGTTAAGAGAGAGTGTGTGTGTGTGTGGTAGACGGTAAAACTAACATGTTAGAATCTAACCAAAAAGAACTTGGACAACAAATAATTACAGTAAATGACAAATTAGAAAGCTTTGCAAGTAAAGCGGGTAATACATTCGAAAATGGGGTATCAAAAAGTGATACAGTAAATAATAGTAGTAATATTGAGAGTAGAAAATTAGTTGAGGTTAGAGGATTGTTAGTTAGTGATCGTAATGTAACGTTGTTGCCATGTTACAAATCCAGGGAACCCATCCTAATTGACACCAGCCAATTATATGGGCTGCCTACGTTGTAACGAACTGAAATTAAACTCAACACAATTAACAAAATTAATTAAGCTAATTATTAGGAAACAAGGGAAGGTATTTCACTGATGTATGCACTCACTTCAATGTGTAATAATATGACTTCTCTTTATTAACAAATGATATGAAAAGATCCCATAACATAATTAATTACATCAAAATATTCAAAGGGTTTTCTGAAAAACTAGGGATCATAATGATCATGTACTTTTTACCTCGGATCCGAGTTTACTTTAAATATTGCAAAGACGTCTGAGTATTACTATGTTCGTCTAGGTGCTTGCAAGACTTCTTTTACTATTTGAAGAATGGTATTATTTACTAAAGAGATTATAATTTACATTTACATATTAACGTTACAACGTATGGTATTCAATATTACAGTATACTTTTCGTTGGTCTCATTTATAGTTTAAAGAAAATTATTGTCTTTGAAAAGTCTCTTTCATCTGTAAGTTATGTCTCAAATATAATTAACTCTCGATAGGCAAGCTATCGAGTCACCTTTACAATAAGTCGTGCTGTCCTAGTCCTGGGGTGTCACTCTTGGGAATTCTGGAAGTCGGCATCTTCATCTGGGTCGTGTCTTCAGCGAGTACTTGATAGCTGGTTCACTGAGGAGATTGAAGTTATTCTGGTTAAAGTTGGGGTAGATCCACGTAGGTCCTAGTCAGCGTCGTATGGCTCGTATACGTCCACATGTGAAGTTTATGGAGGTCACATCTTCATATGTAAAGTTGTACTGGAATTTACCTCTTGAGGGGAGACGTCATCTTGCTTACGTGTTGTTAATTAGTATTTTTCTTGTTTAACTTATTACATTTCTTAACAAAAGTTTCTACATTTTATATATTAAAACTTGCTCCCCACATTTAGTAGTGGTAGCTAACAGTTAAGCTTAAGACTAATCAATGCATTTTTGAAGAGCTCTCGCTCGTAGGTGTGCACTGTCTGACGGCTGCATTGTCACTCCTTTCTCGATTCGACTGGCACATTACAACGAAGCGGAGCGAGTACTCCGCAATAATATAGTCCCTATTTTTATTTAAATTGACATTATTATTACAAGAAACAATACATTAATTATACATATATAATTTACGTGAATTATTTTAACTACTACTCGTGCCTTCAAATTACTAATTACAAACATTATGATTTTTATACTTTCCTAAGTTACAGACGGCTCGCTAAACACGTTGAGTCCGGAATTAAACAGGTTAACGCATGATGACTTGCAAAAGGGTTAACTGTGATATTAATAGCTTTTTACAATTCGATTTTTTTGTTGTTTAGTTAGATTTTCCATTTACATCTCATACTTATTCTGAGTTAGTACAGGAGCTTTAGGTTTAATAATGCGATTTAAAAATACTTAATTGCTTGTAAATTAATTTTTTATTTATTAAATATTTTATTATCAATTAAATCGTCACAGTAATGATTTAGAAAGGGAGTATAGAGGTAGTTTAAATGTAGAGTATGAACAGAGGGCAAATTTTTCTTGTGGTATATGTGAAGGAAAGCCTTCACCAATGTTGTTGGAGGACAAAGGTTCCTCAAGAGTTTTTGTGGGAGACAAATGGTCTCCGAAATGTCCCTTAATTTTTTGTGGTTTATCTGGTAAGTCCAGATGGAATAATAATAAAGTGGTATTGCCCTCTGAGTGGAGTGAGAATGTGCAATTGGGTGATGAGAGTGATAATAAAGAAAGAGAGAGAGTAATTGAGTTGTTCAGAGTAAGCAGAGATTATGAAGGATTAGTTAAGGAGTTAAATAGTGAGAGAATTATGATAAATAATGTAGACTTACCTTGTGCAGTAATAAACAATGATAATGATTATATTGATGATAAATATATACCTGTTGGGAGAATTAGTGTACTCGTAGTAGCGGATAATTGTGATAATGAAATAACTCACCTGGGTGTAACAATAAATACTGACGGAGACTTGACAAAAAATACTAATTCAGACATGGATTATGAGAAAATAATAATGGGGGGTAACCCTGAGCATTATTATTATTGTATATTGGAAAAAATGAATTTTTATGGTTATTACATGAATGATAGCCATATGATGTGTACAAATAAAAGTGAACAGTGTTATGTGGGCATTCGATTAATTTTCGATGACGGCGGTTAGACAGTTTAAGAATGAACATTTAATTATTTGAGAAATGGTAATTACTTGGCTGATTTAGGAAATGAAGTGTGGTAAACCATTAAATTATGATAAAAATTTGTAAATAAAGGTGTTAGTGTTAAATGTATTATGTCAAGATGATCTTGTTGGAATGCAGATTATAGCTTAGGTAACATGTTTGTAGTAAAGATGAAGGTTATAATAATAATATTTTATTTTAATAAATAATTAACAGGAGGTATGAAGGAATTTTGTTTTGTATTGTGTGTTTAAATTAAAAGCATTTTAAATAATATAACTAAAGAAATTGTTCGATTTGAATTGATAGTAAACTGATTTCTAATGTGCAATTCAGTAATGTATTTAAACATAAATGTTTGTGAAAAAAAATAAAATAAAATAAACTTAAATATACTGTGATTGGTATTGTAAAACCAAGGGTAACTGATTACAAGATTTATAGAAACTGAAAATTGAAGGAATTGATAGAGTGGTGATGTAATCAGGAATGTTGAGACTGAGTTAGTGTTTATAAAACCAGTCTGGCATACAACTGTTAATATAAACAGGTAGATTGTTTGTTTAATGCTTGAGTTGACAACAACAAGAATGTTGTAGTTTGATGAATCAGTGCTATGAGCAGATTCTATTATGAAATAAAAGAAATACCAGATGTGTTGAAATGGAGGTAGCTTTTTATAAATAACATAAGGAAATGACGTAGTGTTTTTATTGTAATGCAATTAATATTTTTGTTTTGAACAAATGAGATTGATATAATGATGAGATTTGAATTTTGACTGTAATCGTAAAATAAATAATAATTGATGAAAACAATGATTAAAATGTTCATTTAAAATTGAATACAGAAGTAAACCTTTGGGTAAAAAATAATCAAAAAATTGTTTGGGGTTAATCAATGTGTTATTTTGGAGGGGTAATAATGTATTGTGAACATTATTCAATTTGTATGATTTAGTAAGTATACCGTAAGTTTATATGTCCAGGTGGACATTGTATTTTATGAATTCATTTTTGACTTGTAATGAATAAGGTAGTAATGTTTTGTTTATAACTCATGGTAATGCCCATTTGGAATGTTTATTATGTTGTATCCTGTTTATGTAATTGTGTCTGAATATAGAACAACTGCCATTGTAGGACAACTAAACTAAATGAATAACCAGCACTTTGTATATAAAAGAACCAGTACTTTGCCAGTAACTAACCAGTAAGGCTAAGAGGAAACAAATCAGTTGTGGATATGGTATAATGAAAGGCCTTTTTTGTTAATTTTTCAATTGGATGTTACAGAGTCAGGTGATACTGTGGCGGGTATCTGCCCAATCTTATGGTGTTGGGATCCCATACAGAGAAGTCCAATAAGATCGGATGGGTGCGGCCACAGCCACCGGACTTAGGGGGGTTAGTACCCATGATTTTAGTAAAGAACTCAGGGGGGTTGTGGCGCCATATTTTCACTGATCCTCTTAGGTTATAGGCAATGAGTGTTTTTATGCCCAGGCACAAATCCTCTCATTGGGGGGGGGGTATTGTAACGGTACAGAATTGTGTGTCAGAGACAGTAAAGATTCAATTCAGTTTTAATTTGAAAGCAGTTAGCATTCACCTGTGAGGTGCCCCATTGTAACCAGCAACATACAAGGTTAGTATAAATTGTTGATGTCTAGACAGCCAAGCCCAGACATATTATGCAACAGCTTGCCAGCAGTCTCTGTGTAAATCACAGTAAGAGCTTTGTCACCTTAGTGTTTGCATCAGACAGTGGCAGCAGAAGGTAGTCTGCTAGTTTTAAAAAAGTAAAACGGTGGCCTCGGGCGCAAGATAGGCCAAAAATAATATAATCGGCCTATCCAGGATAACTATAAAAGTGCATAAACAATGTAGCGGTCAGCTCATTAAAAACCTAAGTGCTCGTACCGACTTTATATTACCATATGTGAAGATATTCAATCAAAGCATTGAAAGTTTAATTAAAAACACAGTAAACTCAGAATAAAGAGTTGCGGGAGTGTGATCAAACCAAGAAAGCGGTCAACTAGTTAAAAAGCTATTAGTGCTCATACCGATAAAGTTACGTTGGCCGACATGATTATTAAACGTGAACAATATGGTTTTAGCAATCAGTAAAACTTAGTAAAAGTAGAGATAAAATTACTTTAATGGGCATGCATCGACTTTCGAAGTGAGGGATAAAACACGTGCATCACTAGTTGGAGCGAAGCCACTACCAGGATGAGTACCATATTATCAATTCAGAACTTTTAACTACATTAACATTTAACTATGTTGCAACATTTACAGACATTTTCCTAAACACTAGAGATCTCTAAGTGTAAAGATATAAATGACGTACTGGTTCATTAAAAACATAAATAATTTCTCATAAGCTAGTCGAGTAAGAAATGTTCATTTTACTAATTCGTTTGATTTCACATGTTACTAATGTGAAGATTATATACATATACCAGAAAGAAATTAGAACTTTAATTGTTATCAAAGTAAGACGAAGTAATTACTTTGTTTAATAAACCAGAAGAAATTTGTAAAAATATAAACTGTGTTATTATAATTTTACCGCCCACCTCAACTAACCTTTCTGCAGCAGGTTTCATCTGTAAGGCTCTGGAGAAGGCACCCTAAGGTAAGAGTTTGTTAATAATGAAGTAAAATTATATCGTTTCAGTGATGCCCGAGAACAGGGACTCTAATATTTTATCAGTTGATATAAAAATTATATAGTTTCAGTGGCGCCCGAACAGGGACGGCGAGTGTAATTTTTCATTACATGAGCCAGGACTAATTAAGCTGCAGAACATGTTATTTGGGAGTGAGGGCGATTGTGTAGTTTACTAAGCATAAGTGTATAAGTAAAAAATAATATAAAAATGGAAAACAATAGTGATAAAGTCAACAATATTGATTTAACTAGTACTAGTACTGAAAATCAAGTAAACACAATAGTAACCGAAACGGTAGTAAACGAAATAAGCCTAACTGAGTCCATGACAATGTAAGGCGCTAGGATTCATTCAACGCCTATCCAAAATAAGCAATCTGATAGTAACGAGATAATGGGGATGCAATCACTTTTGGCAAAGCAAAGCGCAATGTTAGAGGTAAATTTTAATGCAATAAATAATCGTTTAGACAATAGTGAGGAAAAATTTGAAACTAAATTCAATGAAATAAGTAGCGATATAAATAAACGCTTTGACACAAATGATGTTAAATTTGAACAATATAAAGAACAGAATATGAAATTTGAAAATAGCATAAACGTAAAGCTTGACGAATTAACTAATTCATTGTGTAGTATTGAAGGGCGAATTAAAGAAATACTCAGTGAAACAAAAAGAAAAACAGATGAGTTAAGAGAGTGTGTGTGTGTGGTAGACGGTAAAACAAACATGTTAGAATCTAACCAAAAAGAACTTGGACAACAAATAATTACAGTAAATGACAAATTAGAAAGCTTTGCAAGTAAAGCGGGTAATACATTCGAAAATGGGGTATCAAAAAGTGATACAGTAAATAATAGTAGTAATATTGAGAGTAGAAAATTAGTTGAGGTTAGAGGATTGTTAGTTAGTGATCGTAATGTAACGTTGTTGCCATGTTACAAATCCAGGGAACCCATCCTAATTGACACCAGCCAATTATATGGGCTGCCTACGTTGTAACGAACTGAAATTAAACTCAACACAATTAACAAAATTAATTAAGCTAATTATTAGGAAACAAGGGAAGGTATTTCACTGATTTATGCACTCACTTCAATGTGTAATAAGATGACTTCTCTTTATTAACAAATGATATGAAAAGATCCCATAACATAATTAATTACATCAAAATATTCAAAGGGTTTTCTGAAAAACTAGGGATCATAATGATCATGTACTTTTTACCTCGGATCCGAGTTTACTTTAAATATTGCAAAGACGTCTGAGTATTACTATGTTCGTCTAGGTGCTTGCAAGACTTCTTTTACTATTTGAAGAATGGTATTATTTACTAAAGAGATTATAATTTACATTTACATATTAACGTTACAACGTATGGTATTCAATATTACAGTATACTTTTCGTTGGTCTCATTTATAGTTTAAAGAAAATTATTGTCTTTGAAAAGTCTCTTTCATCTGTAAGTTATGTCTCAAATATAATTAACTCTCGATAGGCAAGCTATCGAGTCACCTTTACAATAAGTCGTGCTGTCCTAGTCCTGGGGTGTCACTCTTGGGAATTCTGGAAGTCGGCATCTTCATCTGGGTCGTGTCTTCAGCGAGTACTTGATAGCTGGTTCACTGAGGAGATTGAAGTTATTCTGGTTAAAGTTGGGGTAGATCCACGTAGGTCCTAGTCAGCGTCGTATGGCTCGTATACGTCCACATGTGAAGTTTATGGAGGTCACATCTTCATATGTAAAGTTGTACTGGAATTTACCTCTTGAGGGGAGACGTCATCTTGCTTACGTGTTGTTAATTAGTATTTTTCTTGTTTAACTTCTTACATTTCTTAACAAAAGTTTCTACATTTTATATATTAAAACTTGCTCCCCACATTTAGTAGTGGTAGCTAACAGTTAAGCTTAAGACTAATCAATGCATTTTTGAAGAGCTCTCGCTCGTAGGTGTGCACTGTCTGACGGCTGCATTGTCACTCCTTTCTCGATTCGACTGGCACATTACAACGAAGCGGAGCGAGTACTCCGCAATAATATAGTCCCTATTTTTATTTAAATTGACATTATTATTACAAGAAACAATACATTAATTATACATATATAATTTACGTGAATTATTTTAACTACTACTCGTGCCTTCAAATTACTAATTACAAACATTATGATTTTTATACTTTCCTAAGTTACAGACGGCTCGCTAAACACGTTGAGTCCGGAATTAAACAGGTTAACGCATGATGACTTGCAAAAGGGTTAACTGTGATATTAATAGCTTTTTACAATTCGATTTTTTTTTTGTTTAGTTAGATTTTCCATTTACATCTCATACTTATTCTGAGTTAGTACAGGAGCTTTAGGTTTAATAATGCGATTTAAAAATACTTAATTGCTTGTAAATTAATTTTTTATTTATTAAATATTTTATTATCAATTAAATCGTCACAGTAATGATTTAGAAAGGGAGTATAGAGGTAGTTTAAATGTAGAGTATGAACAGAGGGCAAATTTTTCTTGTGGTATAGGTGAAGGAATGGCTTCACCAATGTTGTTGGAGGACAAAGGTTCCTCAAGAGTTTTTGTGGGAGACAAATGGTCTCCGAAATGTCCCTTAATTTTTTGTGGTTTATCTGGTAAGTCCAGATGGAATAATAATAAAGTGGTATTGCCCTCTGAGTGGAGTGAGAATGTGCAATTGGGTGATGAGAGTGATAATAAAGAAAGAGCGAGAGTAATTGAGTTGTTCAGAGTAAGCAGAGATTATGAAGGATTAGTTAAGGAGTTAAATAGTGAGAGAATTATGATAAATAATGTAGACTTACCTTGTGCAGTAATAAACAATGATAATGATTATATTGATGATAAATATATACCTGTTGGGAGAATTAGTGTACTCGTAGTAGCGGATAATTGTGATAATGAAATAACTCACCTGGGTGTAACAATAAATACTGACGGAGACTTGACAAAAAATACTAATTCAGACATGGATTATGAGAAAATAATAATGGGGGGTAACCCTGAGCATTATTATTATTGTATATTGGAAAAAATGAATTTTTATGGTTATTACATGAATGATAGCCATATGATGTGTACAAATAAAAATGAACAGTGTTATGTGGGCATTCGATTAATTTTCGATGACGGCGGTTAGACAGTTTAAGAATGAACATTTAATTATTTGAGAAATGGTAATTACTTGGCTGATTTAGGTAATGAAGTGTGGTAAACCATTACATTATGATAAAAATTTGTAAATAAAGGTGTTAGTGTTAAATGTATTATGTCAAGATGATCTTGTCGGAATGCAGATTATAGCTTAGGTAACATGTTTGTAGTAAAGATGAAGGTTATAATAATAATATTTTATTTTAATAAATAATTAACAGGAGGTATGAAGGAATTTTGTTTTGTATTGTGTGTTTAAATTAAAAGCATTTTAAATAATATAACTAAAGAAATTGTTTGGATTTGAATTGATAGTAAACTGATTTCTAATGTGCAATTCAGTAATGTATTTAAACATAAATGTTTGTGAAAAAAAATAAAATAAAATAAACTTAAATATACTGTGATTGGTATTGTGAAACCAAGGGTAACTGATTACAAGATTTATAGAAACTGAAAATTGAATGAATTGATAGAGTGGTGATGTAATCAGGAATGTTGAGACTGAGTTAGTGTTTATAAAACCAGTCTGGCATACAACTGTTAATATAAACAGGTAGATTGTTTGTTTAATGCTTGAGTTGACAACAACAAGAATGTTGTAGTTTGATGAATCAGTGCTATGAGCAGATTCTATTATGAAATAAAAGAAATACCAGATGTGTTGAAATGGAGGTAGCTTTTTATAAATAACATAAGGAAATGACGTAGTGTTTTTATTGTAATGCAATTAATATTTTTGTTTTGAACAAATGAGATTGATATAATGAGGAGATTTGAATTTTGACTGTAATCGTAAAATAAATAATAATTGATGAAAACAATGATTAAAATGTTCATTTAAAATTGAATACTGAAGTAAACCTTTGGGTAAAAAATAATCAAAAAATTGTTTGGGGTTAATCAATGTGTTATTTTGGAGGGGTAATAATGTATTGTGAACATTATTCAATTTGTATGATTTAGTAAGTATACCGTAAGTTTATATGTCCAGGTGGACATTGTATTTTATGAATTCATTTTTGACTTGTAATGAATAAGGTAGTAATGTTTTGTTTATAACTCATGGTAATGCCCATTTGGAATGTTTATTATGTTGTATCCTGTTTATGTAATTGTGTCTGAATATAGAACAACTGCCATTGTAGGACAACTAAACTAAATGAATAACCAGCACTTTGTATATAAAAGAACCAGTACTTTGCCAATAACTAACCAGTATGGCTAAGAGGAAACAAATCAGTTGTGGATATGGTATAATGAAAGGCCTTTTTTGTTAATTTTTCAATTGGATGTTACAGAGTCAGGTGATACTGTGGCGGGTATCTGCCCGATCTTATGGTGTTGGGATCCCATACAGAGAAGTCCAAAAAGATCGGATGGGTGCGGCCACAGCCGCCGGACTTAGGGGGGTTAGTACCCATGATTTTAGTAAAGAACTCAGGGGGGTTGTGGCGCCATATTTTCACTGATCCTCTTAGGTTATAGGCAATGAGTGTTTTTATGCCCAGGCACAAATCCTCTCATTGGGGGGGGGTATTGTAACGGTACAGAATTGTGTGTCAGAGACAGTAAAGATTCAATTCAGTTTTAATTTGAAAGCAGTTAGCATTCACCTGTGAGGTGCCCCATTGTAACCAGCAACATACAAGGTTAGTATAAATTGTTGATGTCTAGACAGCCAAGCCCAGACATATTATGCAACAGCTTGCCAGCAGTCTCTGTGTAAATCACAGTAAGAGCTTTGTCACCTTAGTGTTTGCATCAGACAGTGGCAGCAGAAGGTAGTCTGCTAGTTTTAAAAAAGTAAAACGGTGGCCTCGGGCGCAAGATAGGCCAAAAATAATATAATCGGCCTATCCAGGATAACTATAAAAGTGCATAAACAATGTAGCGGTCAGCTCATTAAAAACCTAAGTGCTCGTACCGACTTTATATTACCATATGTGAAGATATTCAATCAAAGCATTGAAAGTTTAATTAAAAACACAGTAAACTCAGAGTAAAGAGTTGCGGGAGTGTGATCGAACCAAGAAAGCGGTCAACTAGTTAAAAAGCTATTAGTGCTCATACCGATAAAGTTACGTTGGCCGACATGATTATTAAACGTGAACAATATGGTTTTAGCAATCAGTAAAACTTAGTAAAAGTAGAGATAAAATTACTTTAATGGGCATGCATCGACTTTCGAAGTGAGGGATAAAACACGTGCATCACTAGTTGGAGCGAAGCCACTACCAGGATGAGTACCATATTATCAATTCAGAACTTTTAACTACATTAACATTTAACTATGTTGCAACATTTACAGACATTTTCCTAAACACTAGAGATCTCTAAGGGTAAAGATATAAATGACGTACTGGTTCATTAAAAACATAAATAATTTCTCATAAGCTAGTCGAGTAAGAAATGTTCATTTTACTAATTCGTTTGATTTCACATGTTACTAATGTGAAGATTATATACATATACCAGAAAGAAATTAGAACTTTAATTGTTATCAAAGTAAGACGAAGTAATTACTTTGTTTAATAAACCAGAAGCAATTTGTAAAAATATAAACTGTGTTATTATAATTTTACCGCCCCCCTCAACTAACCTTTCTGCAGCAGGTTTCATCTGTAAGGCTCTGGAGAAGGCACCCTAAGGTAAGAGTTTGTTAATAATGAAGAAAAATTATATCGTTTCAGTGATGCCCGAGAACAGGGACTCTAATATTTTATCAGTTGATATAAAAATTATATAGTTTCAGTGGCGCCCGAACAGGGACGGCGAGTGTAATTTTTCATTACATGAGCCAGGACTAATTAAGCTGCAGAACATGTTATTTGGGAGTGAGGGCGATTGTGTAGTTTACTAAGCATAAGTGTATAAGTAAAAAATAATATAAAAATGGAAAACAATAGTGATAAAGTCAACAATATTGATTTAACTAGTACTAGTACTGAAAATCAAGTAAACACAATAGTAACCGAAACGGTAGTAAACGAAATGAGCCTAACTGAGTCCATGACAATGTAAGGCGCTAGGATTCATTCAACGCCTATCCAAAATAAGCAATCTGATAGTAACGAGATAATGGGGATGCAATCACTTTTGGCAAAGCAAAGCGCAATGTTAGAGGTAAATTTTAATGCAATAAATAATCGTTTAGACAATAGTGAGGAAAAATTTGAAACTAAATTCAATGAAATAAGTAGCGATATAAATAAACGCTTTGACACAAATGATGTTAAATTTGAACAATATAAAGAACAGAATATGAAATTTGAAAATAGCATAAACGTAAAGCTTGACGAATTAACTAATTCATTGTGTAGTATTGAAGGGCGAATTAAAGAAATACTCAGTGAAACAAAAAGAAAAACAGATGAGTTAAGAGAGAGTGTGTGTGTGTGTGGTAGACGGTAAAACTAACATGTTAGAATCTAACCAAAAAGAACTTGGACAACAAATAATTACAGTAAATGACAAATTAGAAAGCTTTGCAAGTAAAGCGGGTAATACATTCGAAAATGGGGTATCAAAAAGTGATACAGTAAATAATAGTAGTAATATTGAGAGTAGAAAATTAGTTGAGGTTAGAGGATTGTTAGTTAGTGATCGTAATGTAACGTTGTTGCCATGTTACAAATCCAGGGAACCCATCCTAATTGACACCAGCCAATTATATGGGCTGCCTACGTTGTAACGAACTGAAATTAAACTCAACACAATTAACAAAATTTAATTAAGATAATTATTAGGAAACAAGGGAAGGTATTTCACTGATTTATGCACTCACTTCAATGTGTAATAAGATGACTTCTCTTTATTAACAAATGATATGAAAAGATCCCATAACATAATTAATTACATCAAAATATTCAAAGGGTTTTCTGAAAAACTAGGGATCATAATGATCATGTACTTTTTACCTCGGATCCGAGTTTACTTTAAATATTGCAAAGACGTCTGAGTATTACTATGTTCGTCTAGGTGCTTGCAAGACTTCTTTTACTATTTGAAGAATGGTATTATTTACTAAAGAGATTATAATTTACATTTACATATTAACGTTACAACGTATGGTATTCAATATTACAGTATACTTTTCGTTGGTCTCATTAATAGTTTAAAGAAAATTATTGTCTTTGAAAAGTCTCTTTCATCTGTAAGTTATGTCTCAAATATAATTAACTCTCGATAGGCAAGCTATCGAGTCACCTTTACAATAAGTCGTGCTGTCCTAGTCCTGGGGTGTCACTCTTGGGAATTCTGGAAGTCGGCATCTTCATCTGGGTCGTGTCTTCAGCGAGTACTTGATAGCTGGTTCACTGAGGAGATTGAAGTTATTCTGGTTAAAGTTGGGGTAGATCCACGTAGGTCCTAGTCAGCGTCGTATGGCTCGTATACGTCCACATGTGAAGTTTATGGAGGTCACATCTTCATATGTAAAGTTGTACTGGAATTTACCTCTTGAGGGGAGACGTCATCTTGCTTACGTGTTGTTAATTAGTATTTTTCTTGTTTAACTTATTACATTTCTTAACAAAAGTTTCTACATTTTATATATTAAAACTTGCTCCCCACATTTAGTAGTGGTAGCTAACAGTTAAGCTTAAGACTAATCAATGCATTTTTGAAGAGCTCTCGCTCGTAGGTGTGCACTGTCTGACGGCTGCATTGTCACTCCTTTCTCGATTCGACTGGCACATTACAACGAAGCGGAGCGAGTACTCCGCAATAATATAGTCCCTATTTTTATTTAAATTGACATTATTATTACAAGAAACAATACATTAATTATACATATATAATTTACGTGAATTATTTTAACTACTACTCGTGCCTTCAAATTACTAATTACAAACATTATGATTTTTATACTTTCCTAAGTTACAGACGGCTCGCTAAACACGTTGAGTCCGGAATTAAACAGGTTAACGCATGATGACTTGCAAAAGGGTTAACTGTGATATTAATAGCTTTTTACAATTCGATTTTTTTTTTGTTTAGTTAGATTTTCCATTTACATCTCATACTTATTCTGAGTTAGTACAGGAGCTTTAGGTTTAATAATGCGATTTAAAAATACTTAATTGCTTGTAAATTAATTTTTTATTTATTAAATATTTTATTATCAATTAAATCGTCACAGTAATGATTTAGAAAGGGAGTATAGAGGTAGTTTAAATGTAGAGTATGAACAGAGGGCAAATTTTTCTTGTGGTATAGGTGAAGGAAAGGCTTCACCAATGTTGTTGGAGGACAAAGGTTCCTCAAGAGTTTTTGTGGGAGACAAATGGTCTCCGAAATGTCCCTTAATTTTTTGTGGTTTATCTGGTAAGTCCAGATGGAATAATAATAAAGTGGTATTGCCCTCTGAGTGGAGTGAGAATGTGCAATTGGGTGATGAGGGTGATAATAAAGAAAGAGAGAGAGTAATTGAGTTGTTCAGAGTAAGCAGAGATTATGAAGGATTAGTTAAGGAGTTAAATAGTGAGAGAATTATGATAAATAATGTAGACTTACCTTGTGCAGTAATAAACAATGATAATGATTATATTGATGATAAATATATACCTGTTGGGAGAATTAGTGTACTCGTAGTAGCGGATAATTGTGATAATGAAATAACTCACCTGGGTGTAACAATAAATACTGACGGAGACTTGACAAAAAATACTAATTCAGACATGGATTATGAGAAAATAATAATGGGGGGTAACCCTGAGCATTATTATTATTGTATATTGGAAAAAATGAATTTTTATGGTTATTACATGAATGATAGCCATATGATGTGTACAAATAAAAATGAACAGTGTTATGTGGGCATTCGATTAATTTTCGATGACGGCGGTTAGACAGTTTAAGAATGAACATTTAATTATTTGAGAAATGGTAATTACTTGGCTGATTTATGTAATGAAGTGTGGTAAACCATTACATTATGATAAAAATTTGTAAATAAAGGTGTTAGTGTTAAATGTATTATGTCAAGATGATCTTGTCGGAATGCAGATTATAGCTTAGGTAACATGTTTGTAGTAAAGATGAAGGTTATAATAATAATATTTTATTTTAATAAATAATTAACAGGAGGTATGAAGGAATTTTGTTTTGTATTGTGTGTTTAAATTAAAAGCATTTTAAATAATATAACTAAAGAAATTGTTTGGATTTGAATTGATAGTAAACTGATTTCTAATGTGCAATTCAGTAATGTATTTAAACATAAATGTTTGTGAAAAAAAATAAAATAAAATAAACTTAAATATACTGTGATTGGTATTGTAAAACCAAGGGTAACTGATTACAAGATTTATAGAAACTGAAAATTGAATGAATTGATAGAGTGGTGATGTAATCAGGAATGTTGAGACTGAGTTAGTGTTTATAAAACCAGTCTGGCATACAACTGTTAATATAAACAGGTAGATTGTTTGTTTAATGCTTGAGTTGACAACAACAAGAATGTTGTAGTTTGATGAATCAGTGCTATGAGCAGATTCTATTATGAAATAAAAGAAATACCAGATGTGTTGAAATGGAGGTAGCTTTTTATAAATAACATAAGGAAATGACGTAGTGTTTTTATTGTAATGCAATTAATATTTTTGTTTTGAACAAATGAGATTGATATAATGAGGAGATTTGAATTTTGACTGTAATCGTAAAATAAATAATAATTGATGAAAACAATGATTAAAATGTTCATTTAAAATTGAATACTGAAGTAAACCTTTGGGTAAAAAATAATCAAAAAATTGTTTGGGGTTAATCAATGTGTTATTTTGGAGGGGTAATAATGTATTGTGAACATTATTCAATTTGTATGATTTAGTACAGTTTATACCGTAAGTTTATATGTCCAGGTGGACATTGTATTTTATGAATTCATTTTTGACTTGTAATGAATAAGGTAGTAATGTTTTGTTTATAACTCATGGTAATGCCCATTTGGAATGTTTATTATGTTGTATCCTGTTTATGTAATTGTGTCTGAATATAGAACAACTGCCATTGTAGGACAACTAAACTAAATGAATAACCAGCACTTTGTATATAAAAGAACCAGTACTTTGCCAATAACTAACCAGTACGGCTAAGAGGAAACAAATCAGTTGTGGATATGGTATAATGAAAGGCCTTTTTTTGTTAATTTTTCAATTGGATGTTACAGAGTCAGGTGATACTGTGGCGGGTATCTGCCCGATCTTATGGTGTTGGGATCCCATACAGAGAAGTCCAATAAGATCGGATGGGTGCGGCCACAGCCACCGGACTTAGGGGGGTTAGTACCCATGATTTTAGTAAAGAACTCAGGGGGGTTGTGGCGCCATATTTTCACTGATCCTCTTAGGTTATAGGCAATGAGTGTTTTTATGCCCAGGCACAAATCCTTTCATTGGGGGGAGGGTATTGTAACGGTACAGAATTGTGTGTCAGAGACAGTAAAGATTCAATTCAGTTTTAATTTGCAAGCAGTTAGCATTCACCTGTGAGGTGCCCCATTGTAACCAGCAACATACAAGGTTAGTATAAATTGTTGATGTCTAGACAGCCAAGCCCAGACATATTATGCAACAGCTTGCCAGCAGTCTCTGTGTAAATCACAGTAAGAGCTTTGTCACCTTAGTGTTTGCATCAGACAGTGGCAGCAGAAGGTAGTCTGCTAGTTTTAAAAAAGTAAAACGGTGGCCTCGGGCGCAAGATAGGCCAAAAATAATATAATCGGCCTATCCAGGATAACTATAAAAGTGCATAAACAATGTAGCGGTCAGCTCATTAAAAACCTAAGTGCTCGTACCGACTTTATATTACCATATGTGAAGATATTCAATCAAAGCATTGAAAGTTTAATTAAAAACACAGTAAACTCAGAATAAAGAGTTGCGGGAGTGTGATCGAACCAAGAAAGCGGTCAACTAGTTAAAAAGCTATTAGTGCTCATACCGATAAAGTTACGTTGGCCGACATGATTATTAAACGTGAACAATATGGTTTTAGCAATCAGTAAAACTTAGTAAAAGTAGAGATAAAATTAATTTAATGGGCATGCATCGACTTTCGAAGTGAGGGATAAAACACGTGCATCACTAGTTGGAGCGAAGCCACTACCAGGATGAGTACCATATTATCAATTCAGAACTTTTAACTACATTAACATTTAACTATGTTGCAACATTTACAGACATTTTCCTAAACACTAGAGATCTCTAAGGGTAAAGATATAAATGACGTACTGGTTCATTAAAAACATAAATAATTTCTCATAAGCTAGTCGAGTAAGAAATGTTCATTTTACTAATTCGTTTGATTTCACATGTTACTAATGTGAAGATTATATACATATACCAGAAAGAAATTAGAACTTTAATTGTTATCAAAGTAAGACGAAGTAATTACTTTGTTTAATAAACCAGAAGCAATTTGTAAAAATATAAACTGTGTTATTATAATTTTACCGCCCACCTCAACTAACCTTTCTGCAGCAGGTTTCATCTGTAAAGCTCTGGAGAAGGCACCCTAAGGTAAGAGTTTGTTAATAATGAAGAAAAATTATATCGTTTCAGTGATGCCCGAGAACAGGGACTCTAATATTTTATCAGTTGATATAAAAATTATATAGTTTCAGTGGCGCCCGAACAGGGACGGCGAGTGTAATTTTTCATTACATGAGCCAGGACTAATTAAGCTGCAGAACATGTTATTTGGGAGTGAGGGCGATTGTGTAGTTTACTAAGCATAAGTGTATAAGTAAAAAATAATATAAAAATGGAAAACAATAGTGATAAAGTCAACAATATTGATTTAACTAGTACTAGTACTGAAAATCAAGTAAACACAATAGTAACCGAAACGGTAGTAAACGAAATGAGCCTAACTGAGTCCATGACAATGTAAGGCGCTAGGATTCATTCAACGCCTATCCAAAATAAGCAATCTGATAGTAACGAGATAATGGGGATGCAATCACTTTTGGCAAAGCAAAGCGCAATGTTAGAGGTAAATTTTAATGCAATAAATAATCGTTTAGACAATAGTGAGGAAAAATTTGAAACTAAATTCAATGAAATAAGTAGCGATATAAATAAACGCTTTGACACAAATGATGTTAAATTTGAACAATATAAAGAACAGAATATGAAATTTGAAAATAGCATAAACGTAAAGCTTGACGAATTAACTAATTCATTGTGTAGTATTGAAGGGCGAATTAAAGAAATACTCAGTGAAACAAAAAGAAAAACAGATGAGTTAAGAGAGAGTGTGTGTGTGTGTGGTAGACGGTAAAACTAACATGTTAGAATCTAACCAAAAAGAACTTGGACAACAAATAATTACAGTAAATGACAAATTAGAAAGCTTTGCAAGTAAAGCGGGTAATACATTCGAAAATGGGGTATCAAAAAGTGATACAGTAAATAATAGTAGTAATATTGAGAGTAGAAAATTAGTTGAGGTTAGAGGATTGTTAGTTAGTGATCGTAATGTAACGTTGTTGCCATGTTACAAATCCAGGGAACCCATCCTAATTGACACCAGCCAATTATATGGGCTGCCTACGTTGTAACGAACTGAAATTAAACTCAACACAATTAACAAAATTAATTAAGCTAATTATTAGGAAACAAGGGAAGGTATTTCACTGATTTATGCACTCACTTCAATGTGTAATAAGATGACTTCTCTTTATTAACAAATGATATGAAAAGATCCCATAACATAATTAATTACATCAAAATATTCAAAGGGTTTTCTGAAAAACTAGGGATCATAATGATCATGTACTTTTTACCTCGGATCCGAGTTTACTTTAAATATTGCAAAGACGTCTGAGTATTACTATGTTCGTCTAGGTGCTTGCAAGACTTCTTTTACTATTTGAAGAATGGTATTATTTACTAAAGAGATTATAATTTACATTTACATATTAACGTTACAACGTATGGTATTCAATATTACAGTATACTTTTAGTTGGTCTCATTTATAGTTTAAAGAAAATTATTGTCTTTGAAAAGTCTCTTTCATCTGTAAGTTATGTCTCAAATATAATTAACTCTCGATAGGCAAGCTATCGAGTCACCTTTACAATAAGTCGTGCTGTCCTAGTCCTGGGGTGTCACTCTTGGGAATTCTGGAAGTCGGCATCTTCATCTGGGTCGTGTCTTCAGCGAGTACTTGATAGCTGGTTCACTGAGGAGATTGAAGTTATTCTGGTTAAAGTTGGGGTAGATCCACGTAGGTCCTAGTCAGCGTCGTATGGCTCGTATACGTCCACATGTGAAGTTTATGGAGGTCACATCTTCATATGTAAAGTTGTACTGGAATTTACCTCTTGAGGGGAGACGTCATCTTGCTTACGTGTTGTTAATTAGTATTTTTCTTGTTTAACTTATTACATTTCTTAACAAAAGTTTCTACATTTTATATATTAAAACTTGCTCCCCACATTTAGTAGTGGTAGCTAACAGTTAAGCTTAAGACTAATCAATGCATTTTTGAAGAGCTCTCGCTCGTAGGTGTGCACTGTCTGACGGCTGCATTGTCACTCCTTTCTCGATTCGACTGGCGCATTACAACGAAGCGGAGCGAGTACTCCGCAATAATATAGTCCCTATTTTTATTTAAATTGACATTATTATTACAAGAAACAATACATTAATTATACATATATAATTTACGTGAATTATTTTAACTACTACTCGTGCCTTCAAATTACTAATTACAAACATTATGATTTTTATACTTTCCTAAGTTACAGACGGCTCGCTAAACACGTTGAGTCCGGAATTAAACAGGTTAACGCATGATGACTTGCAAAAGGGTTAACTGTGATATTAATAGCTTTTTACAATTCGATTTTTTTGTTGTTTAGTTAGATTTTCCATTTACATCTCATACTTATTCGGAGTTAGTACAGGAGCTTTAGGTTTAATAATGCGATTTAAAAATACTTAATTGCTTGTAAATTAATTTTTTATTTATTAAATATTTTATTATCAATTAAATCGTCACAGTAATGATTTAGAATGGGAGTATAGAGGTAGTTTAAATGTAGAGTATAAACAGAGGGCAAATTTTTCTTGTGGTATAGGTGAAGGAAAGGCTTCACCAATGTTGTTGGAGGACAAAGGTTCCTCAAGAGTTTTTGTGGGAGACAAATGGTCTCCGAAATGTCCCTTAATTTTTTGTGGTTTATCTGGTAAGTCCAGATGGAATAATAATAAAGTGGTATTGCCCTCTGAGTGGAGTGAGAATGTGCAATTGGGTGATGAGAGTGATAATAAAGAAAGAGAGAGAGTAATTGAGTTGTTCAGAGTAAGCAGAGATTATGAAGGATTAGTTAAGGAGTTAAATAGTGAGAGAATTATGATAAATAATGTAGACTTACCTTGTGCAGTAATAAACAATGATAATGATTATATTGATGATAAATATATACCTGTTGGGAGAATTAGTGTACTCGTAGTAGCGGATAATTGTGATAATGAAATAACTCACCTAGGTGTAACAATAAATACTGACGGAGACTTGACAAAAAATACTAATTCAGACATGGATTATGAGAAAATAATAATGGGGGGTAACCCTGAGCATTATTATTATTGTATATTGGAAAAAATGAATTTTTATGGTTATTACATGAATGATAGCCATATGATGTGTACAAATAAAAATGAACAGTGTTATGTGGGCATTCGATTAATTTTCGATGACGGCGGTTAGACAGTTTAAGAATGAACATTTAATTATTTGAGAAATGGTAACTACTTGGCTGATTTAGGTAATGAAGTGTGGTAAACCATTAAATTATGATAAAAATTTGTAAATAAAGGTGTTAGTGTTAAATGTATTATGTCAAGATGATCTTGTTGGAATGCAGATTATAGCTTAGGTAACATGTTTGTAGTAAAGATGAAGGTTATAATAATAATATTTTATTTTAATAAATAATTAACAGGAGGTATGAAGGAATTTTGTTTTGTATTGTGTGTTTAAATTAAAAGCATTTTAAATAATATAACTAAAGAAATTGTTTGGATTTGAATTGATAGTAAACTGATTTCTAATGTGCAATTCAGTAATGTATTTAAACATAAATGTTTGTGAAAAAAAATAAAATAAAATAAACTTAAATATACTGTGATTGGTATTGTAAAACCAAGGGTAACTGATTACAAGATTTATAGAAACTGAAAATTGAAGGAATTGATAGAGTGGTGATGTAATCAGGAATGTTGAGACTGAGTTAGTGTTTATAAAACCAGTCTGGCATACAACTGTTAATATAAACAGGTAGATTGTTTGTTTAATGCTTGAGTTGACAACAACAAGAATGTTGTAGTTTGATGAATCAGTGCTATGAGCAGATTCTATTATGAAATAAAAGAAATACCAGATGTGTTGAAATGGAGGTAGCTTTTTATAAATAACATAAGGAAATGACGTAGTGTTTTTATTGTAATGCAATTAATATTTTTGTTTTGAACAAATGAGATTGATATAATGATGAGATTTGAATTTTGACTGTAATCGTAAAATAAATAATAATTGATGAAAACAATGATTAAAATGTTCATTTAAAATTGAATACTGAAGTAAACCTTTGGGTAAAAAATAATCAAAAAATTGTTTGGGGTTAATCAATGTGTTATTTTGGAGGGGTAATAATGTATTGTGAACATTATTCAATTTGTATGATTTAGTAAGTATACCGTAAGTTTATATGTCCAGGTGGACATTGTATTTTATGAATTCATTTTTGACTTGTAATGAATAAGGTAGTAATGTTTTGTTTATAACTCATGGTAATGCCCATTTGGAATGTTTATTATGTTGTATCCTGTTTATGTAATTGTGTCTGAATATAGAACAACTGCCATTGTAGGACAACTAAACTAAATGAATAACCAGCACTTTGTATATAAAAGAACCAGTACTTTGCCAATAACTAACCAGTATGGCTAAGAGGAAACAAATCAGTTGTGGATATGGTATAATGAAAGGCCTTTTTTGTTAATTTTTCAATTGGATGTTACAGAGTCAGGTGATACTGTGGCGGGTATCTGCCCGATCTTATGGTGTTGGGATCCCATACAGAGAAGTCCAATAAGATCGGATGGGTGCGGCCACAGCCGCCGGATTTAGGGGGGTTAGTACCCATGATTTTAGTAAAGAACTCAGGGGGGTTGTGGCGCCATATTTTCACTGATCCTCTTAGGTTATAGGCAATGAGTGTTTTTATGCCCAGGCACAAATCCTCTCATTGGGGGGGGGGGTATTGTAACGGTACAGAATTGTGTGTCAGAGACAGTAAAGATTCAATTCAGTTTTAATTTGAAAGCAGTTAGCATTCACCTGTCAGGTGCCCCATTGTAACCAGCAACATACAAGGATAGTATAAATTGTTGATGTCTAGACAGCCAAGCCCAGACATATTATGCAACAGCTTGCCAGCAGTCTCTGTGTAAATCACAGTAAGAGCTTTGTCACCTTAGTGTTTGCATCAGACAGTGGCAGCAGAAGGTAGTCTGCTAGTTTTAAAAAAGTAAAACGGTGGCCTCGGGCGCAAGATAGGCCAAAAATAATATAATCGGCCTATCCAGGATAACTATAAAAGTGCATAAACAATGTAGCGGTCAGCTCATTAAAAACCTAAGTGCTCGTACCGACTTTATATTACCATATGTGAAGATATTCAATCAAAGCATTGAAAGTTTAATTAAAAACACAGTAAACTCAGAATAAAGAGTTGCGGGAGTGTGATCGAACCAAGAAAGCGGTCAACTAGTTAAAAAGCTATTAGTGCTCATACCGATAAAGTTACGTTGGCCGACATGATTATTAAACGTGAACAATATGGTTTTAGCAATCAGTAAAACTTAGTAAAAGTAGAGATAAAATTACTTTAATGGGCATGCATCGACTTTCGAAGTGAGGGATAAAACACGTGCATCACTAGTTGGAGCGAAGCCACTACCAGGATGAGTACCATATTATCAATTCAGAACTTTTAACTACATTAACATTTAACTATGTTGCAACATTTACAGACATTTTCCTAAACACTAGAGATCTCTAAGGGTAAAGATATAAATGACGTACTGGTTCATTAAAAACATAAATAATTTCTCATAAGCTAGTCGAGTAAGAAATGTTCATTTTACTAATTCGTTTGATTTCACATGTTACTAATGTGAAGATTATATACATATACCAGAAAGAAATTAGAACTTTAATTGTTATCAAAGTAAGACGAAGTAATTACTTTGTTTAATAAACCAGAAGCAATTTGTAAAAATATAAACTGTGTTATTATAATTTTACCGCCCACCTCAACTAACCTTTCTGCAGCAGGTTTCATCTGTAAGGCTCTGGAGAAGGCACCCTAAGGTAAGAGTTTGTTAATAATGAAGAAAAATTATATCGTTTCAGTGATGCCCGAGAACAGGGACTCTAATATTTTATCAGTTGATATAAAAATTATATAGTTTCAGTGGCGCCCGAACAGGGACGGCGAGTGTAATTTTTCATTACATGAGCCAGGACTAATTAAGCTGCAGAACATGTTATTTGGGAGTGAGGGCGATTGTGTAGTTTACTAAGCATAAGTGTATAAGTAAAAAATAATATAAAAATGGAAAACAATAGTGATAAAGTCAACAATATTGATTTAACTAGTACTAGTACTGAAAATCAAGTAAACACAATAGTAACCGAAACGGTAGTAAACGAAATGAGCCTAACTGAGTCCATGACAATGTAAGGCGCTAGGATTCATTCAACGCCTATCCAAAATAAGCAATCTGATAGTAACGAGATAATGGGGATGCAATCACTTTTGGCAAAGCAAAGCGCAATGTTAGAGGTAAATTTTAATGCAATAAATAATCGTTTAGACAATAGTGAGGAAAAATTTGAAACTAAATTCAATGAAATAAGTAGCGATATAAATAAACGCTTTGACACAAATGATGTTAAATTTGAACAATATAAAGAACAGAATATGAAATTTGAAAATAGCATAAACGTAAAGCTTGACGAATTAACTAATTCATTGTGTAGTATTGAAGGGCGAATTAAAGAAATACTCAGTGAAACAAAAAGAAAACAGATGAGTTAAGAGAGTGTGTGTGTGGTAGACGGTAAAACAAACATGTTAGAATCTAACCAAAAAGAACTTGGACAACAAATAATTACAGTAAATGACAAATTAGAAAGCTTTGCAAGTAAAGCGGGTAATACATTCGAAAATGGGGTATCAAAAAGTGATACAGTAAATAATAGTAGTAATATTGAGAGTAGAAAATTAGTTGAGGTTAGAGGATTGTTAGTTAGTGATCGTAATGTAACGTTGTTGCCATGTTACAAATCCAGGGAACCCATCCTAATTGACACCAGCCAATTATATGGGCTGCCTACGTTGTAACGAACTGAAATTAAACTCAACACAATTAACAAAATTAATTAAGCTAATTATTAGGAAACAAGGGAAGGTATTTCACTGATTTATGCACTCACTTCAATGTGTAATAAGATGACTTCTCTTTATTAACAAATGATATGAAAAGATCCCATAACATAATTAATTACATCAAAATATTCAAAGGGTTTTCTGAAAAACTAGGGATCATAATGATCATGTACTTTTTACCTCGGATCCGAGTTTACTTTAAATATTGCAAAGACGTCTGAGTATTACTATGTTCGTCTAGGTGCTTGCAAGACTTCTTTTACTATTTGAAGAATGGTATTATTTACTAAAGAGATTATAATTTACATTTACATATTAACGTTACAACGTATGGTATTCAATATTACAGTATACTTTTCGTTGGTCTCATTAATAGTTTAAAGAAAATTATTGTCTTTGAAAAGTCTCTTTCATCTGTAAGTTATGTCTCAAATATAATTAACTCTCGATAGGCAAGCTATCGAGTCACCTTTACAATAAGTCGTGCTGTCCTAGTCCTGGGGTGTCACTCTTGGGAATTCTGGAAGTCGGCATCTTCATCTGGGTCGTGTCTTCAGCGAGTACTTGATAGCTGGTTCACTGAGGAGATTGAAGTTATTCTGGTTAAAGTTGGGGTAGATCCACGTAGGTCCTAGTCAGCGTCGTATGGCTCGTATACGTCCACATGTGAAGTTTATGGAGGTCACATCTTCATATGTAAAGTTGTACTGGAATTTACCTCTTGAGGGGAGACGTCATCTTGCTTACGTGTTGTTAATTAGTATTTTTCTTGTTTAACTTATTACATTTCTTAACAAAAGTTTCTACATTTTATATATTAAAACTTGCTCCCCACATTTAGTAGTGGTAGCTAACAGTTAAGCTTAAGACTAATCAATGCATTTTTGAAGAGCTCTCGCTCGTAGGTGTGCACTGTCTGACGGCTGCATTGTCACTCCTTTCTCGATTCGACTGGCACATTACAACGAAGCGGAGCGAGTACTCCGCAATAATATAGTCCCTATTTTTATTTAAATTGACATTATTATTACAAGAAACAATACATTAATTATACATATATAATTTACGTGAATTATTTTAACTACTACTCGTGCCTTCAAATTACTAATTACAAACATTATGATTTTTATACTTTCCTAAGTTACAGACGGCTCGCTAAACACGTTGAGTCCGGAATTAAACAGGTTAACGCATGATGACTTGCAAAAGGGTTAACTGTGATATTAATAGCTTTTTACAATTCGATTTTTTTTTTGTTTAGTTAGATTTTCCATTTACATCTCATACTTATTCTGAGTTAGTACAGGAGCTTTAGGTTTAATAATGCGATTTAAAAATACTTAATTGCTTGTAAATTAATTTTTTATTTATTAAATATTTTATTATCAATTAAATCGTCACAGTAATGATTTAGAAAGGGAGTATAGAGGTAGTTTAAATGTAGAGTATGAACAGAGGGCAAATTTTTCTTGTGGTATAGGTGAAGGAAAGGCTTCACCAATGTTGTTGGAGGACAAAGGTTCCTCAAGAGTTTTTGTGGGAGACAAATGGTCTCCGAAATGTCCCTTAATTTTTTGTGGTTTATCTGGTAAGTCCAGATGGAATAATAATAAAGTGGTATTGCCCTCTGAGTGGAGTGAGAATGTGCAATTGGGTGATGAGAGTGATAATAAAGAAAGAGAGAGAGTAATTGAGTTGTTCAGAGTAAGCAGAGATTATGAAGGATTAGTTAAGGAGTTAAATAGTGAGAGAATTATGATAAATAATGTAGACTTACCTTGTGCAGTAATAAACAATGATAATGATTATATTGATGATAAATATATACCTGTTGGGAGAATTAGTGTACTCGTAGTAGCGGATAATTGTGATAATGAAATAACTCACCTGGGTGTAACAATAAATACTGACGGAGACTTGACAAAAAATACTAATTCAGACATGGATTATGAGAAAATAATAATGGGGGGTAACCCTGAGTATTATTATTATTGTATATTGGAAAAAATGAATTTTTATGGTTATTACATGAATGATAGCCATATGATGTGTACAAATAAAAATGAACAGTGTTATGTGGGCATTCGATTAATTTTCGATGACGGCGGTTAGACAGTTTAAGAATGAACATTTAATTATTTGAGAAATGGTAACTACTTGGCTGATTTAGGTAATGAAGTGTGGTAAACCATTAAATTATGATAAAAATTTGTAAATAAAGGTGTTAGTGTTAAATGTATTATGTCAAGATGATCTTGTTGGAATGCAGATTATAGCTTAGGTAACATGTTTGTAGTAAAGATGAAGGTTATAATAATAATATTTTATTTTAATAAATAATTAACAGGAGGTATGAAGGAATTTTGTTTTGTATTGTGTGTTTAAATTAAAAGCATTTTAAATAATATAACTAAAGAAATTGTTTGGATTTGAATTGATAGTAAACTGATTTCTAATGTGCAATTCAGTAATGTATTTAAACATAAATGTTTGTGAAAAAAAATAAAATAAAATAAACTTAAATATACTGTGATTGGTATTGTAAAACCAAGGGTAACTGATTACAAGATTTATAGAAACTGAAAATTGAAGGAATTGATAGAGTGGTGATGTAATCAGGAATGTTGAGACTGAGTTAGTGTTTATAAAACCAGTCTGGCATACAACTGTTAATATAAACAGGTAGATTGTTTGTTTAATGCTTGAGTTGACAACAACAAGAATGTTGTAGTTTGATGAATCAGTGCTATGAGCAGATTCTATTATGAAATAAAAGAAATACCAGATGTGTTGAAATGGAGGTAGCTTTTTATAAATAACATAAGGAAATGACGTAGTGTTTTTATTGTAATGCAATTAATATTTTTGTTTTGAACAAATGAGATTGATATAATGATGAGATTTGAATTTTGACTGTAATCGTAAAATAAATAATAATTGATGAAAACAATTATTAAAATGTTCATTTAAAATTGAATACTGAAGTAAACCTTTGGGTAAAAAATAATCAAAAAATTGTTTGGGGTTAATCAATGTGTTATTTTGGAGGGGTAATAATGTATTGTGAACATTATTCAATTTGTATGATTTAGTAAGTATACCGTAAGTTTATATGTCCAGGTGGATATTGTATTTTATGAATTCATTTTTGACTTGTAATGAATAAGGTAGTAATGTTTTGTTTATAACTCATGGTAATGCCCATTTGGAATGTTTATTATGTTGTATCCTGTTTATGTAATTGTGTCTGAATATAGAACAACTGCCATTGTAGGACAACTAAACTAAATGAATAACCAGCACTTTGTATATAGAAAAACCAGTACTTTGCCAATAACTAACCAGTATGGCTAAGAGGAAACAAATCAGTTGTGGATATGGTATAATGAAAGGCCTTTTTTGTTAATTTTTCAATTGGATGTTACAGAGTCAGGTGATACTGTGGCGGGTATCTGCCCAATCTTATGGTGTTGGGATCCCATACAGAGAAGTCCAATAAGATCGGATGGGTGCGGCCACAGCCACCGGACTTAGGGGGGTTAGTACCCATGATTTTAGTAAAGAACTCAGGGGGGTTGTGGCGCCATATTTTCACTGATCCTCTTAGGTTATAGGCAATGAGTGTTTTTATGCCCAGGCACAAATCCTCTCATTGGGGGGGGGGGTATTGTAACGGTACAGAATTGTGTGTCAGAGACAGTAAAGATTCAATTCAGTTTTAATTTGAAAGCAGTTAGCATTCACCTGTCAGGTGCCCCATTGTAACCAGCAACATACAAGGTTAGTATAAATTGTTGATGTCTAGACAGCCAAGCCCAGACATATTATGCAACAGCTTGCCAGCAGTCTCTGTGTAAATCACAGTAAGAGCTTTGTCACCTTAGTGTTTGCATCAGACAGTGGCAGCAGAAGGTAGTCTGCTAGTTTTAAAAAAGTAAAACGGTGGCCTCGGGCGCAAGATAGGCCAAAAATAATATAATCGGCCTATCCAGGATAACTATAAAAGTGCATAAACAATGTAGCGGTCAGCTCATTAAAAACCTAAGTGCTCGTACCGACTTTATATTACCATATGTGAAGATATTCAATCAAAGCATTGAAAGTTTAATTAAAAACACAGTAAACTCAGAATAAAGAGTTGCGGGAGTGTGATCGAACCAAGAAAGCGGTCAACTAGTTAAAAAGCTATTAGTGCTCATACCGATAAAGTTACGTTGGCCGACATGATTATTAAACGTGAACAATATGGTTTTAGCAATCAGTAAAACTTAGTAAAAGTAGAGATAAAATTACTTTAATGGGCATGCATCGACTTTCGAAGTGAGGGATAAAACACGTGCATCACTAGTTGGAGCGAAGCCACTACCAGGATGAGTACCATATTATCAATTCAGAACTTTTAACTACATTAACATTTAACTATGTTGCAACATTTACAGACATTTTCCTAAACACTAGAGATCTCTAAGGGTAAAGATATAAATGACGTACTGGTTCATTAAAAACATAAATAATTTCTCATAAGCTAGTCGAGTAAGAAATGTTCATTTTACTAATTCGTTTGATTTCACATGTTACTAATGTGAAGATTATATACATATACCAGAAAGAAATTAGAACTTTAATTGTTATCAAAGTAAGACGAAGTAATTACTTTGTTTAATAAACCAGAAGCAATTTGTAAAAATATAAACTGTGTTATTATAATTTTACCGCCCACCTCAACTAACCTTTCTGCAGCAGGTTTCATCTGTAAGGCTCTGGAGAAGGCACCCTAAGGTAAGAGTTTGTTAATAATGAAGAAAAATTATATCGTTTCAGTGATGCCCGAGAACAGGGACTCTAATATTTTATCAGTTGATATAAAAATTATATAGTTTCAGTGGCGCCCGAACAGGGACGGCGAGTGTAATTTTTCATTACATGAGCCAGGACTAATTAAGCTGCAGAACATGTTATTTGGGAGTGAGGGCGATTGTGTAGTTTACTAAGCATAAGTGTATAAGTAAAAAATAATATAAAAATGGAAAACAATAGTGATAAAGTCAACAATATTGATTTAACTAGTACTAGTACTGAAAATCAAGTAAACACAATAGTATCCGAAACGGTAGTAAACGAAATGAGCCTAACTGAGTCCATGACAATGTAAGGCGCTAGGATTCATTCAACGCCTATCCAAAATAAGCAATCTGATAGTAACGAGATAATGGGGATGCAATCACTTTTGGCAAAGCAAAGCGCAATGTTAGAGGTAAATTTTAATGCAATAAATAATCGTTTAGACAATAGTGAGGAAAAATTTGAAACTAAATTCAATGAAATAAGTAGCGATATAAATAAACGCTTTGACACAAATGATGTTAAATTTGAACAATATAAAGAACAGAATATGAAATTTGAAAATAGCATAAACGTAAAGCTTGACGAATTAACTAATTCATTGTGTAGTATTGAAGGGCGAATTAAAGAAATACTCAGTGAAACAAAAAGAAAAACAGATGAGTTAAGAGAGTGTGTGTGTGGTAGACGGTAAAACAAACATGTTAGAATCTAACCAAAAAGAACTTGGACAACAAATAATTACAGTAAATGACAAATTAGAAAGCTTTGCAAGTAAAGAGGGTAATACATTCGAAAATGGGGTATCAAAAAGTGATACAGTAAATAATAGTAGTAATATTGAGAGTAGAAAATTAGTTGAGGTTAGAGGATTGTTAGTTAGTGATCGTAATGTAACGTTGTTGCCATGTTACAAATCCAGGGAACCCATCCTAATTGACACCAGCCAATTATATGGGCTGCCTACGTTGTAACGAACTGAAATTAAACTCAACACAATTAACAAAATTAATTAAGCTAATTATTAGGAAACAAGGGAAGGTATTTCACTGATTTATGCACTCACTTCAATGTGTAATAAGATGACTTCTCTTTATTAACAAATGATATGAAAAGATCCCATAACATAATTAATTACATCAAAATATTCAAAGGGTTTTCTGAAAAACTAGGGATCATAATGATCATGTACTTTTTACCTCGGATCCGAGTTTACTTTAAATATTGCAAAGACGTCTGAGTATTACTATGTTCGTCTAGGTGCTTGCAAGACTTCTTTTACTATTTGAAGAATGGTATTATTTACTAAAGAGATTATAATTTACATTTACATATTAACGTTACAACGTATGGTATTCAATATTACAGTATACTTTTAGTTGGTCTCATTTATAGTTTAAAGAAAATTATTGTCTTTGAAAAGTCTCTTTCATCTGTAAGTTATGTCTCAAATATAATTAACTCTCGATAGGCAAGCTATCGAGTCACCTTTACAATAAGTCGTGCTGTCCTAGTCCTGGGGTGTCACTCTTGGGAATTCTGGAAGTCGGCATCTTCATCTGTGTCGTGTCTTCAGCGAGTACTTGATAGCTGGTTCACTGAGGAGATTGAAGTTATTCTGGTTAAAGTTGGGGTAGATCCACGTAGGTCCTAGTCAGCGTCGTATGGCTCGTATACGTCCACATGTGAAGTTTATGGAGGTCACATCTTCATATGTAAAGTTGTACTGGAATTTACCTCTTGAGGGGAGACGTCATCTTGCTTACGTGTTGTTAATTAGTATTTTTCTTGTTTAACTTATTACATTTCTTAACAAAAGTTTCTACATTTTATATATTAAAACTTGCTCCCCACATTTAGTAGTGGTAGCTAACAGTTAAGCTTAAGACTAATCAATGCATTTTTGAAGAGCTCTCGCTCGTAGGTGTGCACTGTCTGACGGCTGCATTGTCACTCCTTTCTCGATTCGACTGGCACATTACAACGAAGCGGAGCGAGTACTCCGCAATAATATAGTCCCTATTTTTATTTAAATTGACATTATTATTACAAGAAACAATACATTAATTATACATATATAATTTACGTGAATTATTTTAACTACTACTCGTGCCTTCAAATTACTAATTACAAACATTATGATTTTTATACTTTCCTAAGTTACAGACGGCTCGCTAAACACGTTGAGTCCGGAATTAAACAGGTTAACGCATGATGACTTGCAAAAGGGTTAACTGTGATATTAATAGCTTTTTACAATTCGATTTTTTTTTTGTTTAGTTAGATTTTCCATTTACATCTCATACTTATTCTGAGTTAGTACAGGAGCTTTAGGTTTAATAATGCGATTTAAAAATACTTAATTGCTTGTAAATTAATTTTTTATTTATTAAATATTTTATTATCAATTAAATCGTCACAGTAATGATTTAGAAAGGGAGTATAGAGGTAGTTTAAATGTAGAGTATGAACAGAGGGCAAATTTTTCTTGTGGTATAGGTGAAGGAAAGGCTTCACCAATGTTGTTGGAGGACAAAGGTTCCTCAAGAGTTTTTGTGGGAGACAAATGGTCTCCGAAATGTCCCTTAATTTTTTGTGGTTTATCTGGTAAGTCCAGATGGAATAATAATAAAGTGGTATTGCCCTCTGAGTGGAGTGAGAATGTGCAATTGGGTGATGAGAGTGATAATAAAGAAAGAGAGAGAGTAATTGAGTTGTTCAGAGTAAGCAGAGATTATGAAGGATTAGTTAAGGAGTTAAATAGTGAGAGAATTATGATAAATAATGTAGACTTACCTTGTGCAGTAATAAACAATGATAATGATTATATTGATGATAAATATATACCTGTTGGGAGAATTAGTGTACTCGTAGTAGCGGATAATTGTGATAATGAAATAACTCACCTGGGTGTAACAATAAATACTGACGGAGACTTGACAAAAAATACTAATTCAGACATGGATTATGAGAAAATAATAATGGGGGGTAACCCTGAGTATTATTATTATTGTATATTGGAAAAAATGAATTTTTATGGTTATTACATGAATGATAGCCATATGATGTGTACAAATAAAAATGAACAGTGTTATGTGGGCATTCGATTAATTTTCGATGACGGCGGTTAGACAGTTTAAGAATGAACATTTAATTATTTGAGAAATGGTAACTACTTGGCTGATTTAGGTAATGAAGTGTGGTAAACCATTAAATTATGATAAAAATTTGTAAATAAAGGTGTTAGTGTTAAATGTATTATGTCAAGATGATCTTGTTGGAATGCAGATTATAGCTTAGGTAACATGTTTGTAGTAAAGATGAAGGTTATAATAATAATATTTTATTTTAATAAATAATTAACAGGAGGTATGAAGGAATTTTGTTTTGTATTGTGTGTTTAAATTAAAAGCATTTTAAATAATATAACTAAAGAAATTGTTTGGATTTGAATTGATAGTAAACTGATTTCTAATGTGCAATTCAGTAATGTATTTAAACATAAATGTTTGTGAAAAAAAATAAAATAAAATAAACTTAAATATACTGTGATTGGTATTGTAAAACCAAGGGTAACTGATTACAAGATTTATAGAAACTGAAAATTGAAGGAATTGATAGAGTGGTGATGTAATCAGGAATGTTGAGACTGAGTTAGTGTTTATAAAACCAGTCTGGCATACAACTGTTAATATAAACAGGTAGATTGTTTGTTTAATGCTTGAGTTGACAACAACAAGAATGTTGTAGTTTGATGAATCAGTGCTATGAGCAGATTCTATTATGAAATAAAAGAAATACCAGATGTGTTGAAATGGAGGTAGCTTTTTATAAATAACATAAGGAAATGACGTAGTGTTTTTATTGTAATGCAATTAATATTTTTGTTTTGAACAAATGAGATTGATATAATGATGAGATTTGAATTTTGAATGTAATCGTAAAATAAATAATAATTGATGAAAACAATGATTAAAATGTTCATTTAAAATTGAATACTGAAGTAAACCTTTGGGTAAAAAATAATCAAAAAATTGTTTGGGGTTAATCAATGTGTTATTTTGGAGGGGTAATAATGTATTGTGAACATTATTCAATTTGTATGATTTAGTAAGTATACCGTAAGTTTATATGTCCAGGTGGACATTGTATTTTATGAATTCATTTTTGACTTGTAATGAATAAGGTAGTAATGTTTTGTTTATAACTCATGGTAATGCCCATTTGGAATGTTTATTATGTTGTATCCTGTTTATGTAATTGTGTCTGAATATAGAACAACTGCCATTGTAGGACAACTAAACTAAATGAATAACCAGCACTTTGTATATAAAAGAACCAGTACATTGCCAATAACTAACCAGTACGGCTAAGAGGAAACAAATCAGTTGTGGATATGGTATAATGAAAGGCCTTTTTTGTTAATTTTTCAATTGGATGTTACAGAGTCAGGTGATACTGTGGCGGGTATCTGCCCGATCTTATGGTGTTGGGATCCCATACAGAGAAGTCCAATAAGATCGGATGGGTGCGGCCACAGCCACCGGACTTAGGGGGGTTAGTACCCATGATTTTAGTAAAGAACTCAGGGGGGTTGTGGCGCCATATTTTCACTGATCCTCTTAGGTTATAGGCAATGAGTGTTTTTATGCCCAGGCACAAATCCTTTCATTCGGGGGGGGGTATTGTAACGGTACAGAATTGTGTGTCAGAGACAGTAAAGATTCAATTCAGTTTTAATTTGAAAGCAGTTAGCATTCACCTGTGAGGTGCCCCATTGTAACCAGCAACATACAAGGTTAGTATAAATTGTTGATGTCTAGACAGCCAAGCCCAGACATATTATGCAACAGCTTGCCAGCAGTCTCTGTGTAAATCACAGTAAGAGCTTTGTCACCTTAGTGTTTGCATCAGACAGTGGCAGCAGAAGGTAGTCTGCTAGTTTTAAAAAAGTAAAACGGTGGCCTCGGGCGCAAGATAGGCCAAAAATAATATAATCGGCCTATCCAGGATAACTATAAAAGTGCATAAACAATGTAGCGGTCAGCTCATTAAAAACCTAAGTGCTCGTACCGACTTTATATTACCATATGTGAAGATATTCAATCAAAGCATTGAAAGTTTAATTAAAAACACAGTAAACTCAGAATAAAGAGTTGCGGGAGTGTGATCGAACCAAGAAAGCGGTCAACTAGTTAAAAAGCTATTAGTGCTCATACCGATAAAGTTACGTTGGCCGACATGATTATTAAACGTGAACAATATGGTTTTAGCAACCAGTAAAACTTAGTAACAGTAAAGATAAAATTACTTTAATGGGCATGCATCGACTTTCGAAGTGAGGGATAAAACACGTGCATCACTAGTTGGAGCGAAGCCACTACCAGGATGAGTACCATATTATCAATTCAGAACTTTTAACTACATTAACATTTAAATATGTTGTAACATTTACAGACATTTTCCTAAACACTAGAGATCTCTAAGGGTAAAGATATAAATGACGTACTGGTTCATTCAAAACATAAATAATTTGTCATAGGGTAGTCGAGTAAGAAATGTTCATTTTACTAATTCGTTTGATTTCACATGTTACTAATGTGAAGATTATATACATATACCAGAAAGAAATTAGAACTTTAATTGTTATCAAAGTAAGACGAAGTAATTACTTTGTTTAATAAACCAGAAGCAATTTGTAAAAATATAAACTGTGTTATTATAATTTTACCGCCCACCTCAACTAACCTTTCTGCAGCAGGTTTCATCTGTAAGGCTCTGGAGAAGGCACCCTAAGGTAAGAGTTTGTTAATAATGAAGTAAAATTATATCGTTTCAGTGATGCCCGAGAACAGGGACTCTAATATTTTATCAGTTGATATAAAAATTATATAGTTTCAGTGGCGCCCGAACAGGGACGGCGAGTGTAATTTTTCATTACATGAGCCAGGACTAATTAAGCTGCAGAACATGTTATTTGGGAGTGAGGGCGATTGTGTAGTTTACTAAGCATAAGTGTATAAGTGAAAAATAATATAAAAATGGAAAACAATAGTGATAAAGTCAACAATATTGATTTAACTAGTACTAGTACTGAAAATCAAGTAAACACAATAGTAACCGAAACGGTAGTAAACGAAATAAGCCTAACTGAGTCCATGACAATGTAAGGCGCTAGGATTCATTCAACGCCTATCCAAAATAAGCAATCTGATAATAACGAGATAATGGGGATGCAATCACTTTTGGCAAAGCAAAGCGCAATGTTAGAGGTAAATTTTAATGCAATAAATAATCGTTTAGACAATAGTGAGGAAAAATTTGAAACTAAATTCAATGAAATAAGTAGCGATATAAATAAACGCTTTGACACAAATGATGTTAAATTTGAACAATATAAAGAACAGAATATGAAATTTGAAAATAGCATAAACGTAAAGCTTGACGAATTAACTAATTCATTGTGTAGTATTGAAGGGCGAATTAAAGAAATACTCAGTGAAACAAAAAGAAAAACAGATGAGTTAAGAGAGAGTGTGTGTGTGTGTGGTAGACGGTAAAACAAACATGTTAGAATCTAACCAAAAAGAACTTGGACAACAAATAATTACAGTAAATGACAAATTAGAAAGCTTTGCAAGTAAAGAGGGTAATACATTCGAAAATGGGGTATCAAAAAGTGATACAGTAAATAATAGTAGTAATATTGAGAGTAGAAAATTAGTTGAGGTTAGAGGATTGTTAGTTAGTGATCGTAATGTAACGTTGTTGCCACGTTACAAATCCAGGGAACCCATCCTAATTGACACCAGCCAATTATATGGGCTGCCTACGTTGTAACGAACTGAAATTAAACTCAACACAATTAACAAAATTAATTAAGCTAATTATTAGGAAACAAGGGAAGGTATTTCACTGATTTATGCACTCACTTCAATGTGTAATAAGATGACTTCTCTTTATTAACAAATGATATGAAAAGATCCCATAACATAATTAATTACATCACAATATTCAAAGGGTTTTCTGAAAAACTAGGGATCATAATGATCATGTACTTTTTACCTCGGATCCGAGTTTACTTTAAATATTGCAAAGACGTCTGAGTATTACTATGTTCGTCTAGGTGCTTGCAAGACTTCTTTTACTATTTGAAGAATGGTATTATTTACTAAAGAGATTATAATTTACATTTACATATTAACGTTACAACGTATGGTATTCAATATTACAGTATACTTTTAGTTGGTCTCATTTATAGTTTAAAGAAAATTATTGTCTTTGAAAAGTCTCTTTCATCTGTAAGTTATGTCTCAAATATAATTAACTCTCGATAGGCAAGCTATCGAGTCACCTTTACAATAAGTCGTGCTGTCCTAGTCCTGGGGTGTCACTCTTGGGAATTCTGGAAGTCGGCGTCTTCATCTGGGTCGTGTCTTCAGCGAGTACTTGATAGCTGGTTCACTGAGGAGATTGAAGTTATTCTGGTTAAAGTTGGGGTAGATCCACGTAGGTCCTAGTCAGCGTCGTATGGCTCGTATACGTCCACATGTGAAGTTTATGGAGGTCACATCTTCATATGTAAAGTTGTACTGGAATTTACCTCTTGAGGGGAGACGTCATCTTGCTTACGTGTTGTTAATTAGTATTTTTCTTGTTTAACTTATTACATTTCTTAACAAAAGTTTCTACATTTTATATATTAAAACTTGCTCCCCACATTTAGTAGTGGTAGCTAACAGTTAAGCTTAAGACTAATCAATGCGTTTTTGAAGAGCTCTCGCTCGTAGGTGTGCACTGTCTGACGGCTGCATTGTCACTCCTTTCTCGATTCGACTGGCACATTACAACGAAGCGGAGCAAGTACTCCGCGATAATATAGTCCCTATTTTTATTTAAATTGACATTATTATTACAAGAAACAATACATTAATTATACATATATAATTTACGTGAATTATTTTAACTACTACTCGTGCCTTCAAATTACTAATTACAAACATTATGATTTTTATACTTTCCTAAGTTACAGACGGCTTGCTAAACACGTTGAGTCCGGAATTAAACAGGTTAACGCATGATGACTTGAAAAAGGGTTAACTGTGATATTAATAGCTTTTTACAATTCGATTTTTTTTTTGTTTAGTTAGATTTTCCATTTACATCTCATACATATTCTGAGTTAGTACAGGAGCTTTAGGTTTAATAATGCGATTTAAAAATACTTAATTGCTTGTAAATTAATTTTTTATTTATTAAATATTTTATTATCAATTAAATCGTCACAGTAATGATTTAGAAAGGGAGTATAGAGGTAGTTTAAATGTAGAGTATGAACAGAGGGCAAATTTTTCTTGTGGTATAGGTGAAGGAAAGGCTTCACCAATGTTGTTGGAGGACAAAGGTTCCTCAAGAGTTTTTGTGGGAGACAAATGGTCTCCGAAATGTCCCTTAATTTTTTGTGGTTTATCTGGTAAGTCCAGATGGAATAATAATAAAGTGGTATTGCCCTCTGAGTGGAGTGAGAATGTGCAATTGGGTGATGAGAGTGATAATAAAGAAAGAGAGAGAGTAATTGAGTTGTTCAGAGTAAGCAGAGATTATGAAGGATTAGTTAAGGAGTTAAGTAGTGAGAGAATTATGATAAATAATGTAGACTTACCTTGTGCAGTAATAAACAATGATAATGATTATATTGATGATAAATATATACCTGTTGGGAGAATTAGTGTACTCGTAGTAGCGGATAATTGTGATAATGAAATAACTCACCTGGGTGTAACAATAAATACTGACGGAGACTTGACAAAAAATACTAATTCAGACATGGATTATGAGAAAATAATAATGGGGGGGGGTAACCCTGAGCATTATTATTATTGTATATTGGAAAAAATGAATTTTTATGGTTATTACATGAATGATAGCCATATGATGTGTACAAATAAAAATGAACAGTGTTATGTGGGCATTCGATTAATTTTCGATGACGGCGGTTAGACAGTTTAAGAATGAACATTTAATTATTTGAGAAATGGTAATTACTAGGCTGATTTAGGTAATGAAGTGTGGTAAACCATTAAATTATGATAAAAATTTGTAAATAAAGGTGTTAGTGTTAAATGTATTATGTCAAGATGATCTTGTCGGAATGCAGATTATAGCTTAGGTAACATGTTTGTAGTAAAGATGAAGGTTATAATAATAATATTTTATTTTAATAAATAATTAACAGGAGGTATGAAGGAATTTTGTTTTGTATTGTGTGTTTAAATTAAAAGCATTTTAAATAATATAACTAAAGAAATTGTTTGGATTTGAATTGATAGTAAACTGATTTCTAATGTGCAATTCAGTAATGTATTTAAACATAAATGTTTGTGAAAAAAAAATAAAATAAAATAAACTTAAATATACTGTGATTGGTATTGTAAAACCAAGGGTAACTGATTACAAGATTTATAGAAACTGAAAATTGAAGGAATTGATAGAGTGGTGATGTAATCAGGAATGTTGAGACTGAGTTAGTGTTTATAAAACCAGTCTGGCATACAACTGTTAATATAAACAGGTAGATTGTTTGTTTAATGCTTGAGTTGACAACAACAAGAATGTTGTAGTTTGATGAATCAGTGCTATGAGTAGATTCTATTATGAAATAAAAGAAATACCAGATGTGTTGAAATGGAGGTAGCTTTTTATAAATAACATAAGGAAATGACGTAGTGTTTTTATTGTAATGCAATTAATATTTTTGTTTTGAACAAATGAGATTGATATAATGAGGAGATTTGAATTTTGACTGTAATCGTAAAATAAATAATAATTGATGAAAACAATGATTAAAATGTTCATTTAAAATTGAATACTGAAGTAAACCTTTGGGTAAAAAATAATCAAAAAATTGTTTGGGGTTAATCAATGTGTTATTTTGGAGGGGTAATAATGTATTGTGAACATTATTCAATTTGTATGATTTAGTAAGTATACCGTAAGTTTATATGTCCAGGTGGACATTGTATTTTATGAATTCATTTTTGACTTGTAATGAATAAGGTAGTAATGTTTTGTTTATAACTCATGGTAATGCCCATTTGGAATGTTTATTATGTTGTATCCTGTTTATGTAATTGTGTCTGAATATAGAACAACTGCCATTGTAGGACAACTAAACTAAATGAATAACCAGCACTTTGTATATAAAAGAACCAGTACTTTGCCAATAACTAACCAGTACGGCTAAGAGGAAACAAATCAGTTGTGGATATGGTATAATGAAAGGCCTTTTTTGTTAATTTTTCAATTGGATGTTACAGAGTCAGGTGATACTGTGGCGGGTATCTGCCCGATCTTATGGTGTTGGGATCCCATACAGAGAAGTCCAATAAGATCGGATGGGTGCGGCCACAGCCACCGGACTTAGGGGGGTTAGTACCCATGATTTTAGTAAAGAACTCAGGGGGGTTGTGGCGCCATATTTTCACTGATCCTCTTAGGTTATAGGCAATGAGTGTTTTTATGCCCAGGCACAAATCCTTTCATTCGGGGGGGGTATTGTAACGGTACAGAATTGTGTGTCAGAGACAGTAAAGATTCAATTCAGTTTTAATTTGAAAGCAGTTAGCATTCACCTGTGAGGTGCCCCATTGTAACCAGCAACATACAAGGTTAGTATAAATTGTTGATGTCTAGACAGCCAAGCCCAGACATATTATGCAACAGCTTGCCAGCAGTCTCTGTGTAAATCACAGTAAGAGCTTTGTCACCTTAGTGTTTGCATCAGACAGTGGCAGCAGAAGGTAGTCTGCTAGTTTTAAAAAAGTAAACGGTGGCCTCGGGCGCAAGATAGGCCAAAAATAATATAATCGGCCTATCCAGGATAACTATAAAAGTGCATAAACAATGTAGCGGTCAGCTCATTAAAAACCTAAGTGCTCGTACCGACTTTATATTACCATATGTGAAGATATTCAATCAAAGCATTGAAAGTTTAATTAAAAACACAGTAAATTCAGAATAAAGAGTTGCGGGAGTGTGATCGAACCAAGAAAGCGGTCAACTAGTTAAAAAGCTATTAGTGCTCATACCGATAAAGTTACGTTGGCCGACATGATTATTAAACGTGAACAATATGGTTTTAGCAACCAGTAAAACTTAGTAACAGTAGAGATAAAATTACTTTAATGGGCATGCATCGACTTTCGAAGTGAGGGATAAAACACGTGCATCACTAGTTGGAGCGAAGCCACTACCAGGATGAGTACCATATTATCAATTCAGAACTTTTAACTACATTAACATTTAAATATGTTGTAACATTTACAGACATTTTCCTAAAAACTAGAGATCTCTAAGGGTAAAGATATAAATGACGTACTGGTTCATTAAAAACATAAATAATTTGTCATAGGCTAGTCGAGTAAGAAATGTTCATTTTACTAATTCGTTTGATTTCACATGTTACTAATGTGAAGATTATATACATATACCAGAAAGAAATTAGAACTTTAATTGTTATCAAAGTAAGACGAAGTAATTACTTTGTTTAATAAACCAGAAGCAATTTGTAAAAATATAAACTGTGTTATTATAATTTTACCGCCCACCTCAACTAACCTTTCTGCAGCAGGTTTCATCTGTAAGGCTCTGGAGAAGGCACCCTAAGGTAAGAGTTTGTTAATAATGAAGTAAAATTATATCGTTTCAGTGATGCCCGAGAACAGGGACTCTAATATTTTATCAGTTGATATAAAAATTATATAGTTTCAGTGGCGCCCGAACAGGGACGGCGAGTGTAATTTTTCATTACATGAGCCAGGACTAATTAAGCTGCAGAACATGTTATTTGGGAGTGAGGGCGATTGTGTAGTTTACTAAGCATAAGTGTATAAGTAAAAAATAATATAAAAATGGAAAACAATAGTGATAAAGTCAACAATATTGATTTAACTAGTACTAGTACTGAAAATCAAGTAAACACAATAGTATCCGAAACGGTAGTAAACGAAATGAGCCTAACTGAGTCCATGACAATGTAAGGCGCTAGGATTCATTCAACGCCTATCCAAAATAAGCAATCTGATAGTAACGAGATAATGGGGATGCAATCACTTTTGGCAAAGCAAAGCGCAATGTTAGAGGTAAATTTTAATGCAATAAATAATCGTTTAGACAATAGTGAGGAAAAATTTGAAACTAAATTCAATGAAATAAGTAGCGATATAAATAAACGCTTTGACACAAATGATGTTAAATTTGAACAATATAAAGAACAGAATATGAAATTTGAAAATAGCATAAACGTAAAGCTTGACGAATTAACTAATTCATTGTGTAGTATTGAAGGGCGAATTAAAGAAATACTCAGTGAAACAAAAAGAAAAACAGATGAGTTAAGAGAGTGTGTGTGTGGTAGACGGTAAAACAAACATGTTAGAATCTAACCAAAAAGAACTTGGACAACAAATAATTACAGTAAATGACAAATTAGAAAGCTTTGCAAGTAAAGCGGGTAATACATTCGAAAATGGGGTATCAAAAAGTGATACAGTAAATAATAGTAGTAATATTGAGAGTAGAAAATTAGTTGAGGTTAGAGGATTGTTAGTTAGTGATCGTAATGTAACGTTGTTGCCATGTTACAAATCCAGGGAACCCATCCTAATTGACACCAGCCAATTATATGGGCTGCCTACGTTGTAACGAACTGAAATTAAACTCAACACAATTAACAAAATTAATTAAGCTAATTATTAGGAAACAAGGGAAGGTATTTCACTGATTTATGCACTCACTTCAATGTGTAATAAGATGACTTCTCTTTATTAACAAATGATATGAAAAGATCCCATAACATAATTAATTACATCAAAATATTCAAAGGGTTTTCTGAAAAACTAGGGATCATAATGATCATGTACTTTTTACCTCGGATCCGAGTTTACTTTAAATATTGCAAAGACGTCTGAGTATTACTATGTTCGTCTAGGTGCTTGCAAGACTTCTTTTACTATTTGAAGAATGGTATTATTTACTAAAGAGATTATAATTTACATTTACATATTAACGTTACAACGTATGGTATTCAATATTACAGTATACTTTTAGTTGGTCTCATTTATAGTTTAAAGAAAATTATTGTCTTTGAAAAGTCTCTTTCATCTGTAAGTTATGTCTCAAATATAATTAACTCTCGATAGGCAAGCTATCGAGTCACCTTTACAATAAGTCGTGCTGTCCTAGTCCTGGGGTGTCACTCTTGGGAATTCTGGAAGTCGGCATCTTCATCTGGGTCGTGTCTTCAGCGAGTACTTGATAGCTGGTTCACTGAGGAGATTGAAGTTATTCTGGTTAAAGTTGGGGTAGATCCACGTAGGTCCTAGTCAGCGTCGTATGGCTCGTATACGTCCACATGTGAAGTTTATGGAGGTCACATCTTCATATGTAAAGTTGTACTGGAATTTACCTCTTGAGGGGAGACGTCATCTTGCTTACGTGTTGTTAATTAGTATTTTTCTTGTTTAACTTATTACATTTCTTAACAAAAGTTTCTACATTTTATATATTAAAACTTGCTCCCCACATTTAGTAGTGGTAGCTAACAGTTAAGCTTAAGGATAATCAATGCGTTTTTGAAGAGCTCTCGCTCGTAGGTGTGCACTGTCTGACGGCTGCATTGTCACTCCTTTCTCGATTCGACTGGCACATTACAACGAAGCGGAGCAAGTACTCCGCGATAATATAGTCCCTATTTTTATTTAAATTGACATTATTATTACAAGAAACAATACATTAATTATACATATATAATTTACGTGAATTATTTTAACTACTACTCGTGCCTTCAAATTACTAATTACAAACATTATGATTTTTATACTTTCCTAAGTTACAGACGGCTTGCTAAACACGTTGAGTCCGGAATTAAACAGGTTAACGCATGATGACTTGAAAAAGGGTTAACTGTGATATTAATAGCTTTTTACAATTCGATTTTTTTTTTGTTTAGTTAGATTTTCCATTTACATCTCATACATATTCTGAGTTAGTACAGGAGCTTTAGGTTTAATAATGCGATTTAAAAATACTTAATTGCTTGTAAATTAATTTTTTATTTATTAAATATTTTATTATCAATTAAATCGTCACAGTAATGATTTAGAAAGGGAGTATAGAGGTAGTTTAAATGTAGAGTATGAACAGAGGGCAAATTTTTCTTGTGGTATAGGTGAAGGAAAGGCTTCACCAATGTTGTTGGAGGACAAAGGTTCCTCAAGAGTTTTTGTGGGAGACAAATGGTCTCCGAAATGTCCCTTAATTTTTTGTGGTTTATCTGGTAAGTCCAGATGGAATAATAATAAAGTGGTATTGCCCTCTGAGTGGAGTGAGAATGTGCAATTGGGTGATGAGAGTGATAATAAAGAAAGAGAGAGAGTAATTGAGTTGTTCAGAGTAAGCAGAGATTATGAAGGATTAGTTAAGGAGTTAAGTAGTGAGAGAATTATGATAAATAATGTAGACTTACCTTGTGCAGTAATAAACAATGATAATGATTATATTGATGATAAATATATACCTGTTGGGAGAATTAGTGTACTCGTAGTAGCGGATAATTGTGATAATGAAATAACTCACCTGGGTGTAACAATAAATACTGACGGAGACTTGACAAAAAATACTAATTCAGACATGGATTATGAGAAAATAATAATGGGGGGGTAACCCTGAGCATTATTATTATTGTATATTGGAAAAAATGAATTTTTATGGTTATTACATGAATGATAGCCATATGATGTGTACAAATAAAAATGAACAGTGTTATGTGGGCATTCGATTAATTTTCGATGACGGCGGTTAGACAGTTTAAGAATGAACATTTAATTATTTGAGAAATGGTAATTACTAGGCTGATTTAGGTAATGAAGTGTGGTAAACCATTAAATTATGATAAAAATTTGTAAATAAAGGTGTTAGTGTTAAATGTATTATGTCAAGATGATCTTGTCGGAATGAAGATTATAGCTTAGGTAACATGTTTGTAGTAAAGATGAAGGTTATAATAATAATATTTTATTTTAATAAATAATTAACAGGAGGTATGAAGGAATTTTGTTTTGTATTGTGTGTTTAAATTAAAAGCATTTTAAATAATATAACTAAAGAAATTGTTTGGATTTGAATTGATAGTAAACTGATTTCTAATGTGCAATTCAGTAATGTATTTAAACATAAATGTTTGTGAAAAAAAAATAAAATAAAATAAACTTAAATATACTGTGATTGGTATTGTAAAACCAAGGGTAACTGATTACAAGATTTATAGAAACTGAAAATTGAAGGAATTGATAGAGTGGTGATGTAATCAGGAATGTTGAGACTGAGTTAGTGTTTATAAAACCAGTCTGGCATACAACTGTTAATATAAACAGGTAGATTGTTTGTTTAATGCTTGAGTTGACAACAACAAGAATGTTGTAGTTTGATGAATCAGTGCTATGAGTAGATTCTATTATGAAATAAAAGAAATACCAGATGTGTTGAAATGGAGGTAGCTTTTTATAAATAACATAAGGAAATGACGTAGTGTTTTTATTGTAATGCAATTAATATTTTTGTTTTGAACAAATGAGATTGATATAATGAGGAGATTTGAATTTTGACTGTAATCGTAAAATAAATAATAATTGATGAAAACAATGATTAAAATGTTCATTTAAAATTGAATACTGAAGTAAACCTTTGGGTAAAAAATAATCAAAAAATTGTTTGGGGTTAATCAATGTGTTATTTTGGAGGGGTAATAATGTATTGTGAACATTATTCAATTTGTATGATTTAGTAAGTATACCGTAAGTTTATATGTCCAGGTGGACATTGTATTTTATGAATTCATTTTTGACTTGTAATGAATAAGGTAGTAATGTTTTGTTTATAACTCATGGTAATGCCCATTTGGAATGTTTATTATGTTGTATCCTGTTTATGTAATTGTGTCTGAATATAGAACAACTGCCATTGTAGGACAACTAAACTAAATGAATAACCAGCACTTTGTATATAAAAGAACCAGTACTTTGCCAATAACTAACCAGTACGGCTAAGAGGAAACAAATCAGTTGTGGATATGGTATAATGAAAGGCCTTTTTTGTTAATTTTTCAATTGGATGTTACAGAGTCAGGTGATACTGTGGCGGGTATCTGCCCGATCTTATGGTGTTGGGATCCCATACAGAGAAGTCCAATAAGATCGGATGGGTGCGGCCACAGCCACCGGAATTAGGGGGGTTAGTACCCATGATTTTAGTAAAGAAATCAGGGGGGTTGTGGCGCCATATTTTCACTGATCCTCTTAGGTTATAGGCAATGAGTGTTTTTATGCCCAGGCACAAATCCTTTCATTCGGGGGGGGGGGGTATTGTAACGGTACAGAATTGTGTGTCAGAGACAGTAAAGATTCAATTCAGTTTTAATTTGAAAGCAGTTAGCATTCACCTGTGAGGTGCCCCATTGTAACCAGCAACATACAAGGTTAGTATAAATTGTTGATGTCTAGACAGCCAAGCCCAGACATATTATGCAACAGCTTGCCAGCAGTCTCTGTGTAAATCACAGTAAGAGCTTTGTCACCTTAGTGTTTGCATCAGACAGTGGCAGCAGAAGGTAGTCTGCTAGTTTTAAAAAAGTAAAACGGTGGCCTCGGGCGCAAGATAGGCCAAAAATAATATAATCGGCCTATCCAGGATAACTATAAAAGTGCATAAACAATGTAGCGGTCAGCTCATTAAAAACCTAAGTGCTCGTACCGACTTTATATTACCATATGTGAAGATATTCAATCAAAGCATTGAAAGTTTAATTAAAAACACAGTAAACTCAGAATAAAGAGTTGCGGGAGTGTGATCGAACCAAGAAAGCGGTCAACTAGTTAAAAAGCTATTAGTGCTCATACCGATAAATTTACGTTGGCCGACATGATTATTAAACGTGAACAATATGGTTTTAGCAACCAGTAAAACTTAGTAACAGTAGAGATAAAATTACTTTAATGGGCATGCATCGACTTTCGAAGTGAGGGATAAAACACGTGCATCACTAGTTGGAGCGAAGCCACTACCAGGATGAGTACCATATTATCAATTCAGAACTTTTAACTACATTAACATTTAAATATGTTGTAACATTTACAGACATTTTCCTAAACATTAGAGATCTCTAAGGGTAAAGATATAAATGACGTACTGGTTCATTAAAAACATAAATAATTTGTCATAGGCTAGTCGAGTAAGAAATGTTCATTTTACTAATTCGTTTGATTTCACATGTTACTAATGTGAAGATTATATACATATACCAGAAAGAAATTAGAACTTTAATTGTTATCAAAGTAAGACGAAGTAATTACTTTGTTTAATAAACCAGAAGCAATTTGTAAAAATATAAACTGTGTTATTATAATTTTACCGCCCACCTCAACTAACCTTTCTGCAGCAGGTTTCATCTGTAAGGCTCTGGAGAAGGCACCCTAAGGTAAGAGTTTGTTACTAATGAAGTAAAATTATATCGTTTCAGTGATGCCCGAGAACAGGGACTCTAATATTTTATCAGTTGATATAAAAATTATATAGTTTCAGTGGCGCCCGAACAGGGACGGCGAGTGTAATTTTTCATTACATGAGCCAGGACTAATTAAGCTGCAGAACATGTTATTTGGGAGTGAGGGCGATTGTGTAGTTTACTAAGCATAAGTGTATAAGTAAAAAATAATATAAAAATGGAAAACAATAGTGATAAAGTCAACAATATTGATTTAACTAGTACTAGTACTGAAAATCAAGTAAACACAATAGTATCCGAAACGGTAGTAAACGAAATGAGCCTAACTGAGTCCATGACAATGTAAGGCGCTAGGATTCATTCAACGCCTATCCAAAATAAGCAATCTGATAGTAACGAGATAATGGGGATGCAATCACTTTTGGCAAAGCAAAGCGCAATGTTAGAGGTAAATTTTAATGCAATAAATAATCGTTTAGACAATAGTGAGGAAAAATTTGAAACTAAATTCAATGAAATAAGTAGCGATATAAATAAACGCTTTGACACAAATGATGTTAAATTTGAACAATATAAAGAACAGAATATGAAATTTGAAAATAGCATAAACGTAAAGCTTGACGAATTAACTAATTCATTGTGTAGTATTGAAGGGCGAATTAAAGAAATACTCAGTGAAACAAAAAGAAAAACAGATGAGTTAAGAGAGTGTGTGTGTGGTAGACGGTAAAACAAACATGTTAGAATCTAACCAAAAAGAACTTGGACAACAAATAATTACAGTAAATGACAAATTAGAAAGCTTTGCAAGTAAAGCGGGTAATACATTCGAAAATGGGGTATCAAAAAGTGATACAGTAAATAATAGTAGTAATATTGAGAGTAGAAAATTAGTTGAGGTTAGAGGATTGTTAGTTAGTGATCGTAATGTAACGTTGTTGCCATGTTACAAATCCAGGGAACCCATCCTAATTGACACCAGCCAATTATATGGGCTGCCTACGTTGTAACGAACTGAAATTAAACTCAACACAATTAACAAAATTAATTAAGCTAATTATTAGGAAACAAGGGAAGGTATTTCACTGATTTATGCACTCACTTCAATGTGTAATAAGATGACTTCTCTTTATTAACAAATGATATGAAAAGATCCCATAACATAATTAATTACATCAAAATATTCAAAGGGTTTTCTGAAAAACTAGGGATCATAATGATCATGTACTTTTTACCTCGGATCCGAGTTTACTTTAAATATTGCAAAGACGTCTGAGTATTACTATGTTCGTCTAGGTGCTTGCAAGACTTCTTTTACTATTTGAAGAATGGTATTATTTACTAAAGAGATTATAATTTACATTTACATATTAACGTTACAACGTATGGTATTCAATATTACAGTATACTTTTAGTTGGTCTCATTTATAGTTTAAAGAAAATTATTGTCTTTGAAAAGTCTCTTTCATCTGTAAGTTATGTCTCAAATATAATTAACTCTCGATAGGCAAGCTATCGAGTCACCTTTACAATAAGTCGTGCTGTCCTAGTCCTGGGGTGTCACTCTTGGGAATTCTGGAAGTCGGCATCTTCATCTGGGTCGTGTCTTCAGCGAGTACTTGATAGCTGGTTCACTGAGGAGATTGAAGTTATTCTGGTTAAAGTTGGGGTAGATCCACGTAGGTCCTAGTCAGCGTCGTATGGCTCGTATACGTCCACATGTGAAGTTTATGGAGGTCACATCTTCATATGTAAAGTTGTACTGGAATTTACCTCTTGAGGGGAGACGTCATCTTGCTTACGTGTTGTTAATTAGTATTTTTCTTGTTTAACTTATTACATTTCTTAACAAAAGTTTCTACATTTTATATATTAAAACTTGCTCCCCACATTTAGTAGTGGTAGCTAACAGTTAAGCTTAAGGATAATCAATGCGTTTTTGAAGAGCTCTCGCTCGTAGGTGTGCACTGTCTGACGGCTGCATTGTCACTCCTTTCTCGATTCGACTGGCACATTACAACGAAGCGGAGCAAGTACTCCGCGATAATATAGTCCCTATTTTTATTTAAATTGACATTATTATTACAAGAAACAATACATTAATTATACATATATAATTTACGTGAATTATTTTAACTACTACTCGTGCCTTCAAATTACTAATTACAAACATTATGATTTTTATACTTTCCTAAGTTACAGACGGCTTGCTAAACACGTTGAGTCCGGAATTAAACAGGTTAACGCATGATGACTTGAAAAAGGGTTAACTGTGATATTAATAGCTTTTTACAATTCGATTTTTTTTTTGTTTAGTTAGATTTTCCATTTACATCTCATACATATTCTGAGTTAGTACAGGAGCTTTAGGTTTAATAATGCGATTTAAAAATACTTAATTGCTTGTAAATTAATTTTTTATTTATTAAATATTTTATTATCAATTAAATCGTCACAGTAATGATTTAGAAAGGGAGTATAGAGGTAGTTTAAATGTAGAGTATGAACAGAGGGCAAATTTTTCTTGTGGTATAGGTGAAGGAAAGGCTTCACCAATGTTGTTGGAGGACAAAGGTTCCTCAAGAGTTTTTGTGGGAGACAAATGGTCTCCGAAATGTCCCTTAATTTTTTGTGGTTTATCTGGTAAGTCCAGATGGAATAATAATAAAGTGGTATTGCCCTCTGAGTGGAGTGAGAATGTGCAATTGGGTGATGAGAGTGATAATAAAGAAAGAGAGAGAGTAATTGAGTTGTTCAGAGTAAGCAGAGATTATGAAGGATTAGTTAAGGAGTTAAGTAGTGAGAGAATTATGATAAATAATGTAGACTTACCTTGTGCAGTAATAAACAATGATAATGATTATATTGATGATAAATATATACCTGTTGGGAGAATTAGTGTACTCGTAGTAGCGGATAATTGTGATAATGAAATAACTCACCTGGGTGTAACAATAAATACTGACGGAGACTTGACAAAAAATACTAATTCAGACATGGATTATGAGAAAATAATAATGGGGGGGTAACCCTGAGCATTATTATTATTGTATATTGGAAAAAATGAATTTTTATGGTTATTACATGAATGATAGCCATATGATGTGTACAAATAAAAATGAACAGTGTTATGTGGGCATTCGATTAATTTTCGATGACGGCGGTTAGACAGTTTAAGAATGAACATTTAATTATTTGAGAAATGGTAATTACTAGGCTGATTTAGGTAATGAAGTGTGGTAAACCATTAAATTATGATAAAAATTTGTAAATAAAGGTGTTAGTGTTAAATGTATTATGTCAAGATGATCTTGTCGGAATGCAGATTATAGCTTAGGTAACATGTTTGTAGTAAAGATGAAGGTTATAATAATAATATTTTATTTTAATAAATAATTAACAGGAGGTATGAAGGAATTTTGTTTTGTATTGTGTGTTTAAATTAAAAGCATTTTAAATAATATAACTAAAGAAATTGTTTGGATTTGAATTGATAGTAAACTGATTTCTAATGTGCAATTCAGTAATGTATTTAAACATAAATGTTTGTGAAAAAAAAATAAAATAAAATAAACTTAAATATACTGTGATTGGTATTGTAAAACCAAGGGTAACTGATTACAAGATTTATAGAAACTGAAAATTGAAGGAATTGATAGAGTGGTGATGTAATCAGGAATGTTGAGACTGAGTTAGTGTTTATAAAACCAGTCTGGCATACAACTGTTAATATAAACAGGTAGATTGTTTGTTTAATGCTTGAGTTGACAACAACAAGAATGTTGTAGTTTGATGAATCAGTGCTATGAGTAGATTCTATTATGAAATAAAAGAAATACCAGATGTGTTGAAATGGAGGTAGCTTTTTATAAATAACATAAGGAAATGACGTAGTGTTTTTATTGTAATGCAATTAATATTTTTGTTTTGAACAAATGAGATTGATATAATGAGGAGATTTGAATTTTGACTGTAATCGTAAAATAAATAATAATTGATGAAAACAATGATTAAAATGTTCATTTAAAATTGAATACTGAAGTAAACCTTTGGGTAAAAAATAATCAAAAAATTGTTTGGGGTTAATCAATGTGTTATTTTGGAGGGGTAATAATGTATTGTGAACATTATTCAATTTGTATGATTTAGTAAGTATACCGTAAGTTTATATGTCCAGGTGGACATTGTATTTTATGAATTCATTTTTGACTTGTAATGAATAAGGTAGTAATGTTTTGTTTATAACTCATGGTAATGCCCATTTGGAATGTTTATTATGTTGTATCCTGTTTATGTAATTGTGTCTGAATATAGAACAACTGCCATTGTAGGACAACTAAACTAAATGAATAACCAGCACTTTGTATATAAAAGAACCAGTACTTTGCCAATAACTAACCAGTACGGCTAAGAGGAAACAAATCAGTTGTGGATATGGTATAATGAAAGGCCTTTTTTGTTAATTTTTCAATTGGATGTTACAGAGTCAGGTGATACTGTGGCGGGTATCTGCCCGATCTTATGGTGTTGGGATCCCATACAGAGAAGTCCAATAAGATCGGATGGGTGCGGCCACAGCCACCGGAATTAGGGGGGTTAGTACCCATGATTTTAGTAAAGAAATCAGGGGGGTTGTGGCGCCATATTTTCACTGATCCTCTTAGGTTATAGGCAATGAGTGTTTTTATGCCCAGGCACAAATCCTTTCATTCGGGGGGGGGGGGGTATTGTAACGGTACAGAATTGTGTGTCAGAGACAGTAAAGATTCAATTCAGTTTTAATTTGAAAGCAGTTAGCATTCACCTGTGAGGTGCCCCATTGTAACCAGCAACATACAAGGTTAGTATAAATTGTTGATGTCTAGACAGCCAAGCCCAGACATATTATGCAACAGCTTGCCAGCAGTCTCTGTGTAAATCACAGTAAGAGCTTTGTCACCTTAGTGTTTGCATCAGACAGTGGCAGCAGAAGGTAGTCTGCTAGTTTTAAAAAAGTAAAAGGGTGGCCTCGGGCGCAAGATAGGCCAAAAATAATATAATCGGCCTATCCAGGATAACTATAAAAGTGCATAAACAATGTAGCGGTCAGCTCATTAAAAACCTAAGTGCTCGTACCGACTTTATATTACCATATGTGAAGATATTCAATCAAAGCATTGAAAGTTTAATTAAAAACACAGTAAACTCAGAATAAAGAGTTGCGGGAGTGTGATCGAACCAAGAAAGCGGTCAACTAGTTAAAAAGCTATTAGTGCTCATACCGATAAATTTACGTTGGCCGACATGATTATTAAACGTGAACAATATGGTTTTAGCAACCAGTAAAACTTAGTAACAGTAGAGATAAAATTACTTTAATGGGCATGCATCGACTTTCGAAGTGAGGGATAAAACACGTGCATCACTAGTTGGAGCGAAGCCACTACCAGGATGAGTACCATATTATCAATTCAGAACTTTTAACTACATTAACATTTAAATATGTTGTAACATTTACAGACATTTTCCTAAACATTAGAGATCTCTAAGGGTAAAGATATAAATGACGTACTGGTTCATTAAAAACATAAATAATTTGTCATAGGCTAGTCGAGTAAGAAATGTTCATTTTACTAATTCGTTTGATTTCACATGTTACTAATGTGAAGATTATATACATATACCAGAAAGAAATTAGAACTTTAATTGTTATCAAAGTAAGACGAAGTAATTACTTTGTTTAATAAACCAGAAGCAATTTGTAAAAATATAAACTGTGTTATTATAATTTTACCGCCCACCTCAACTAACCTTTCTGCAGCAGGTTTCATCTGTAAGGCTCTGGAGAAGGCACCCTAAGGTAAGAGTTTGTTACTAATGAAGTAAAATTATATCGTTTCAGTGATGCCCGAGAACAGGGACTCTAATATTTTATCAGTTGATATAAAAATTATATAGTTTCAGTGGCGCCCGAACAGGGACGGCGAGTGTAATTTTTCATTACATGAGCCAGGACTAATTAAGCTGCAGAACATGTTATTTGGGAGTGAGGGCGATTGTGTAGTTTACTAAGCATAAGTGTATAAGTGAAAAATAATATAAAAATGGAAAACAATAGTGATAAAGTCAACAATATTGATTTAACTAGTACTAGTACTGAAAATCAAGTAAACACAATAGTAACCGAAACGGTAGTAAACGAAATAAGCCTAACTGAGTCCATGACAATGTAAGGCGCTAGGATTCATTCAACGCCTATCCAAAATAAGCAATCTGATAGTAACGAGATAATGGGGATGCAATCACTTTTGGCAAAGCAAAGCGCAATGTTAGAGGTAAATTTTAATGCAATAAATAATCGTTTAGACAATAGTGAGGAAAAATTTGAAACTAAATTCAATGAAATAAGTAGCGATATAAATAAACGCTTTGACACAAATGATGTTAAATTTGAACAATATAAAGAACAGAATATGAAATTTGAAAATAGCATAAACGTAAAGCTTGACGAATTAACTAATTCATTGTGTAGTATTGAAGGGCGAATTAAAGAAATACTCAGTGAAACAAAAAGAAAAACAGATGAGTTAAGAGAGAGTGTGTGTGTGTGTGTGGTAGACGGTAAAACAAACATGTTAGAATCTAACCAAAAAGAACTTGGACAACAAATAATTACAGTAAATGACAAATTAGAAAGCTTTGCAAGTAAAGAGGGTAATACATTCGAAAATGGGGTATCAAAAAGTGATACAGTAAATAATAGTAGTAATATTGAGAGTAGAAAATTAGTTGAGGTTAGAGGATTGTTAGTTAGTGATCGTAATGTAACGTTGTTGCCACGTTACAAATCCAGGGAACCCATCCTAATTGACACCAGCCAATTATATGGGCTGCCTACGTTGTAACGAACTGAAATTAAACTCAACACAATTAACAAAATTAATTAAGCTAATTATTAGGAAACAAGGGAAGGTATTTCACTGATTTATGCACTCACTTCAATGTGTAATAAGATGACTTCTCTTTATTAACAAATGATATGAAAAGATCCCATAACATAATTAATTACATCACAATATTCAAAGGGTTTTCTGAAAAACTAGGGATCATAATGATCATGTACTTTTTACCTCGGATCCGAGTTTACTTTAAATATTGCAAAGACGTCTGAGTATTACTATGTTCGTCTAGGTGCTTGCAAGACTTCTTTTACTATTTGAAGAATGGTATTATTTACTAAAGAGATTATAATTTACATTTACATATTAACGTTACAACGTATGGTATTCAATATTACAGTATACTTTTAGTTGGTCTCATTTATAGTTTAAAGAAAATTATTGTCTTTGAAAAGTCTCTTTCATCTGTAAGTTATGTCTCAAATATAATTAACTCTCGATAGGCAAGCTATCGAGTCACCTTTACAATAAGTCGTGCTGTCCTAGTCCTGGGGTGTCACTCTTGGGAATTCTGGAAGTCGGCGTCTTCATCTGGGTCGTGTCTTCAGCGAGTACTTGATAGCTGGTTCACTGAGGAGATTGAAGTTATTCTGGTTAAAGTTGGGGTAGATCCACGTAGGTCCTAGTCAGCGTCGTATGGCTCGTATACGTCCACATGTGAAGTTTATGGAGGTCACATCTTCATATGTAAAGTTGTACTGGAATTTACCTCTTGAGGGGAGACGTCATCTTGCTTACGTGTTGTTAATTAGTATTTTTCTTGTTTAACTTATTACATTTCTTAACAAAAGTTTCTACATTTTATATATTAAAACTTGCTCCCCACATTTAGTAGTGGTAGCTAACAGTTAAGCTTAAGACTAATCAATGCGTTTTTGAAGAGCTCTCGCTCGTAGGTGTGCACTGTCTGACGGCTGCATTGTCACTCCTTTCTCGATTCGACTGGCACATTACAACGAAGCGGAGCAAGTACTCCGCGATAATATAGTCCCTATTTTTATTTAAATTGACATTATTATTACAAGAAACAATACATTAATTATACATATATAATTTACGTGAATTATTTTAACTACTACTCGTGCCTTCAAATTACTAATTACAAACATTATGATTTTTATACTTTCCTAAGTTACAGACGGCTTGCTAAACACGTTGAGTCCGGAATTAAACAGGTTAACGCATGATGACTTGAAAAAGGGTTAACTGTGATATTAATAGCTTTTTACAATTCGATTTTTTTTTTGTTTAGTTAGATTTTCCATTTACATCTCATACATATTCTGAGTTAGTACAGGAGCTTTAGGTTTAATAATGCGATTTAAAAATACTTAATTGCTTGTAAATTAATTTTTTATTTATTAAATATTTTATTATCAATTAAATCGTCACAGTAATGATTTAGAAAGGGAGTATAGAGGTAGTTTAAATGTAGAGTATGAACAGAGGGCAAATTTTTCTTGTGGTATAGGTGAAGGAAAGGCTTCACCAATGTTGTTGGAGGACAAAGGTTCCTCAAGAGTTTTTGTGGGAGACAAATGGTCTCCGAAATGTCCCTTAATTTTTTGTGGTTTATCTGGTAAGTCCAGATGGAATAATGATAAAGTGGTATTGCCCTCTGAGTGGAGTGAGAATGTGCAATTGGGTGATGAGAGTGATAATAAAGAAAGAGAGAGAGTAATTGAGTTGTTCAGAGTAAGCAGAGATTATGAAGGATTAGTTAAGGAGTTAAATAGTGAGAGAATTATGATAAATAATGTAGACTTACCTTGTGCAGTAATAAACAATGATAATGATTATATTGATGATAAATATATACCTGTTGGGAGAATTAGTGTACTCGTAGTAGCGGATAATTGTGATAATGAAATAACTCACCTGGGTGTAACAATAAATACTGACGGAGACTTGACAAAAAATACTAATTCAGACATGGATTATGAGAAAATAATAATGGGGGGGGTAACCCTGAGCATTATTATTATTGTATATTGGAAAAAATGAATTTTTATGGTTATTACATGAATGATAGCCATATGATGTGTACAAATAAAAATGAACAGTGTTATGTGGGCATTCGATTAATTTTCGATGACGGCGGTTAGACAGTTTAAGAATGAACATTTAATTATTTGAGAAATGGTAATTACTAGGCTGATTTAGGTAATGAAGTGTGGTAAACCATTAAATTATGATAAAAATTTGTAAATAAAGGTGTTAGTGTTAAATGTATTATGTCAAGATGATCTTGTCGGAATGCAGATTATAGCTTAGGTAACATGTTTGTAGTAAAGATGAAGGTTATAATAATAATATTTTATTTTAATAAATAATTAACAGGAGGTATGAAGGAATTTTGTTTTGTATTGTGTGTTTAAATTAAAAGCATTTTAAATAATATAACTAAAGAAATTGTTTGGATTTGAATTGATAGTAAACTGATTTCTAATGTGCAATTCAGTAATGTATTTAAACATAAATGTTTGTGAAAAAAAAATAAAATAAAATAAACTTAAATATACTGTGATTGGTATTGTAAAACCAAGGGTAACTGATTACAAGATTTATAGAAACTGAAAATTGAAGGAATTGATAGAGTGGTGATGTAATCAGGAATGTTGAGACTGAGTTAGTGTTTATAAAACCAGTCTGGCATACAACTGTTAATATAAACAGGTAGATTGTTTGTTTAATGCTTGAGTTGACAACAACAAGAATGTTGTAGTTTGATGAATCAGTGCTATGAGTAGATTCTATTATGAAATAAAAGAAATACCAGATGTGTTGAAATGGAGGTAGCTTTTTATAAATAACATAAGGAAATGACGTAGTGTTTTTATTGTAATGCAATTAATATTTTTGTTTTGAACAAATGAGATTGATATAATGAGGAGATTTGAATTTTGACTGTAATCGTAAAATAAATAATAATTGATGAAAACAATGATTAAAATGTTCATTTAAAATTGAATACTGAAGTAAACCTTTGGGTAAAAAATAATCAAAAAATTGTTTGGGGTTAATCAATGTGTTATTTTGGAGGGGTAATAATGTATTGTGAACATTATTCAATTTGTATGATTTAGTAAGTATACCGTAAGTTTATATGTCCAGGTGGACATTGTATTTTATGAATTCATTTTTGACTTGTAATGAATAAGGTAGTAATGTTTTGTTTATAACTCATGGTAATGCCCATTTGGAATGTTTATTATGTTGTATCCTGTTTATGTAATTGTGTCTGAATATAGAACAACTGCCATTGTAGGACAACTAAACTAAATGAATAACCAGCACTTTCTATATAAAAGAACCAGTACTTTGCCAATAACTAACCAGTACGGCTAAGAGGAAACAAATCAGTTGTGGATATGGTATAATGAAAGGCCTTTTTTGTTAATTTTTCAATTGGATGTTACAGAGTCAGGTGATACTGTGGCGGGTATCTGCCCGATCTTATGGTGTTGGGATCCCATACAGAGAAGTCCAATAAGATCGGATGGGTGCGGCCACAGCCACCGGACTTAGGGGGGTTAGTACCCATGATTTTAGTAAAGAACTCAGGGGGGTTGTGGTGCCATATTTTCACTGATCCTCTTAGGTTATAGGCAATGAGTGTTTTTATGCCCAGGCACAAATCCTTTCATTCGGGGGGGGGGTATTGTAACGGTACAGAATTGTGTGTCAGAGACAGTAAAAATTCAATTCAGTTTTAATTTGAAAGCAGTTAGCATTCACCTGTGAGGTGCCCCATTGTAACCAGCAACATACAAGGTTAGTATAAATTGTTGATGTCTAGACAGCCAAGCCCAGACATATTATGCAACAGCTTGCCAGCAGTCTCTGTGTAAATCACAGTAAGAGCTTTGTCACCTTAGTGTTTGCATCAGACAGTGGCAGCAGAAGGTAGTCTGCTAGTTTTAAAAAAGTAAAACGGTGGCCTCGGGCGCAAGATAGGCCAAAAATAATATAATCGGCCTATCCAGGATAACTATAAAAGTGCATAAACAATGTAGCGGTCAGCTCATTAAAAACCTAAGTGCTCGTACCGACTTTATATTACCATATGTGAAGATATTCAATCAAAGCATTGAAAGTTTAATTAAAAACACAGTAAACTCAGAATAAAGAGTTGCGGGAGTGTGATCGAACCAAGAAAGCGGTCAACTAGTTAAAAAGCTATTAGTGCTCATACCGATAAAGTTACGTTGGCCGACATGATTATTAAACGTGAACAATATGGTTTTAGCAACCAGTAAAACTTAGTAACAGTAAAGATAAAATTACTTTAATGGGCATGCATCGACTTTCGAAGTGAGGGATAAAACACGTGCATCACTAGTTGGAGCGAAGCCACTACCAGGATGAGTACCATATTATCAATTCAGAACTTTTAACTACATTAACATTTAAATATGTTGTAACATTTACAGACATTTTCCTAAACACTAGAGATCTCTAAGGGTAAAGATATAAATGACGTACTGGTTCATTAAAAACATAAATAATTTGTCATAGGCTAGTCGAGTAAGAAATGTTCATTTTACTAATTCGTTTGATTTCACATGTTACTAATGTGAAGATTATATACATATACCAGAAAGAAATTAGAACTTTAATTGTTATCAAAGTAAGACGAAGTAATTACTTTGTTTAATAAACCAGAAGCAATTTGTAAAAATATAAACTGTGTTATTATAATTTTACCGCCCACCTCAACTAACCTTTCTGCAGCAGGTTTCATCTGTAAGGCTCTGGAGAAGGCACCCTAAGGTAAGAGTTTGTTAATAATGAAGTAAAATTATATCGTTTCAGTGATGCCCGAGAACAGGGACTCTAATATTTTATCAGTTGATATAAAAATTATATAGTTTCAGTGGCGCCCGAACAGGGACGGCGAGTGTAATTTTTCATTACATGAGCCAGGACTAATTAAGCTGCAGAACATGTTATTTGGGAGTGAGGGCGATTGTGTAGTTTACTAAGCATAAGTGTATAAGTGAAAAATAATATAAAAATGGAAAACAATAGTGATAAAGTCAACAATATTGATTTAACTAGTACTAGTACTGAAAATCAAGTAAACACAATAGTAACCGAAACGGTAGTAAACGAAATAAGCCTAACTGAGTCCATGACAATGTAAGGCGCTAGGATTCATTCAACGCCTATCCAAAATAAGCAATCTGATAATAACGAGATAATGGGGATGCAATCACTTTTGGCAAAGCAAAGCGCAATGTTAGAGGTAAATTTTAATGCAATAAATAATCGTTTAGACAATAGTGAGGAAAAATTTGAAACTAAATTCAATGAAATAAGTAGCGATATAAATAAACGCTTTGACACAAATGATGTTAAATTTGAACAATATAAAGAACAGAATATGAAATTTGAAAATAGCATAAACGTAAAGCTTGACGAATTAACTAATTCATTGTGTAGTATTGAAGGGCGAATTAAAGAAATACTCAGTGAAACAAAAAGAAAAACAGATGAGTTAAGAGAGAGTGTGTGTGTGTGTGGTAGACGGTAAAACAAACATGTTAGAATCTAACCAAAAAGAACTTGGACAACAAATAATTACAGTAAATGACAAATTAGAAAGCTTTGCAAGTAAAGAGGGTAATACATTCGAAAATGGGGTATCAAAAAGTGATACAGTAAATAATAGTAGTAATATTGAGAGTAGAAAATTAGTTGAGGTTAGAGGATTGTTAGTTAGTGATCGTAATGTAACGTTGTTGCCACGTTACAAATCCAGGGAACCCATCCTAATTGACACCAGCCAATTATATGGGCTGCCTACGTTGTAACGAACTGAAATTAAACTCAACACAATTAACAAAATTAATTAAGCTAATTATTAGGAAACAAGGGAAGGTATTTCACTGATTTATGCACTCACTTCAATGTGTAATAAGATGACTTCTCTTTATTAACAAATGATATGAAAAGATCCCATAACATAATTAATTACATCACAATATTCAAAGGGTTTTCTGAAAAACTAGGGATCATAATGATCATGTACTTTTTACCTCGGATCCGAGTTTACTTTAAATATTGCAAAGACGTCTGAGTATTACTATGTTCGTCTAGGTGCTTGCAAGACTTCTTTTACTATTTGAAGAATGGTATTATTTACTAAAGAGATTATAATTTACATTTACATATTAACGTTACAACGTATGGTATTCAATATTACAGTATACTTTTAGTTGGTCTCATTTATAGTTTAAAGAAAATTATTGTCTTTGAAAAGTCTCTTTCATCTGTAAGTTATGTCTCAAATATAATTAACTCTCGATAGGCAAGCTATCGAGTCACCTTTACAATAAGTCGTGCTGTCCTAGTCCTGGGGTGTCACTCTTGGGAATTCTGGAAGTCGGCGTCTTCATCTGGGTCGTGTCTTCAGCGAGTACTTGATAGCTGGTTCACTGAGGAGATTGAAGTTATTCTGGTTAAAGTTGGGGTAGATCCACGTAGGTCCTAGTCAGCGTCGTATGGCTCGTATACGTCCACATGTGAAGTTTATGGAGGTCACATCTTCATATGTAAAGTTGTACTGGAATTTACCTCTTGAGGGGAGACGTCATCTTGCTTACGTGTTGTTAATTAGTATTTTTCTTGTTTAACTTATTACATTTCTTAACAAAAGTTTCTACATTTTATATATTAAAACTTGCTCCCCACATTTAGTAGTGGTAGCTAACAGTTAAGCTTAAGACTAATCAATGCGTTTTTGAAGAGCTCTCGCTCGTAGGTGTGCACTGTCTGACGGCTGCATTGTCACTCCTTTCTCGATTCGACTGGCACATTACAACGAAGCGGAGCAAGTACTCCGCGATAATATAGTCCCTATTTTTATTTAAATTGACATTATTATTACAAGAAACAATACATTAATTATACATATATAATTTACGTGAATTATTTTAACTACTACTCGTGCCTTCAAATTACTAATTACAAACATTATGATTTTTATACTTTCCTAAGTTACAGACGGCTTGCTAAACACGTTGAGTCCGGAATTAAACAGGTTAACGCATGATGACTTGAAAAAGGGTTAACTGTGATATTAATAGCTTTTTACAATTCGATTTTTTTTTTGTTTAGTTAGATTTTCCATTTACATCTCATACATATTCTGAGTTAGTACAGGAGCTTTAGGTTTAATAATGCGATTTAAAAATACTTAATTGCTTGTAAATTAATTTTTTATTTATTAAATATTTTATTATCAATTAAATCGTCACAGTAATGATTTAGAAAGGGAGTATAGAGGTAGTTTAAATGTAGAGTATGAACAGAGGGCAAATTTTTCTTGTGGTATAGGTGAAGGAAAGGCTTCACCAATGTTGTTGGAGGACAAAGGTTCCTCAAGAGTTTTTGTGGGAGACAAATGGTCTCCGAAATGTCCCTTAATTTTTTGTGGTTTATCTGGTAAGTCCAGATGGAATAATGATAAAGTGGTATTGCCCTCTGAGTGGAGTGAGAATGTGCAATTGGGTGATGAGAGTGATAATAAAGAAAGAGAGAGAGTAATTGAGTTGTTCAGAGTAAGCAGAGATTATGAAGGATTAGTTAAGGAGTTAAATAGTGAGAGAATTATGATAAATAATGTAGACTTACCTTGTGCAGTAATAAACAATGATAATGATTATATTGATGATAAATATATACCTGTTGGGAGAATTAGTGTACTCGTAGTAGCGGATAATTGTGATAATGAAATAACTCACCTGGGTGTAACAATAAATACTGACGGAGACTTGACAAAAAATACTAATTCAGACATGGATTATGAGAAAATAATAATGGGGGGGGTAACCCTGAGCATTATTATTATTGTATATTGGAAAAAATGAATTTTTATGGTTATTACATGAATGATAGCCATATGATGTGTACAAATAAAAATGAACAGTGTTATGTGGGCATTCGATTAATTTTCGATGACGGCGGTTAGACAGTTTAAGAATGAACATTTAATTATTTGAGAAATGGTAATTACTAGGCTGATTTAGGTAATGAAGTGTGGTAAACCATTAAATTATGATAAAAATTTGTAAATAAAGGTGTTAGTGTTAAATGTATTATGTCAAGATGATCTTGTCGGAATGCAGATTATAGCTTAGGTAACATGTTTGTAGTAAAGATGAAGGTTATAATAATAATATTTTATTTTAATAAATAATTAACAGGAGGTATGAAGGAATTTTGTTTTGTATTGTGTGTTTAAATTAAAAGCATTTTAAATAATATAACTAAAGAAATTGTTTGGATTTGAATTGATAGTAAACTGATTTCTAATGTGCAATTCAGTAATGTATTTAAACATAAATGTTTGTGAAAAAAAAATAAAATAAAATAAACTTAAATATACTGTGATTGGTATTGTAAAACCAAGGGTAACTGATTACAAGATTTATAGAAACTGAAAATTGAAGGAATTGATAGAGTGGTGATGTAATCAGGAATGTTGAGACTGAGTTAGTGTTTATAAAACCAGTCTGGCATACAACTGTTAATATAAACAGGTAGATTGTTTGTTTAATGCTTGAGTTGACAACAACAAGAATGTTGTAGTTTGATGAATCAGTGCTATGAGTAGATTCTATTATGAAATAAAAGAAATACCAGATGTGTTGAAATGGAGGTAGCTTTTTATAAATAACATAAGGAAATGACGTAGTGTTTTTATTGTAATGCAATTAATATTTTTGTTTTGAACAAATGAGATTGATATAATGAGGAGATTTGAATTTTGACTGTAATCGTAAAATAAATAATAATTGATGAAAACAATGATTAAAATGTTCATTTAAAATTGAATACTGAAGTAAACCTTTGGGTAAAAAATAATCAAAAAATTGTTTGGGGTTAATCAATGTGTTATTTTGGAGGGGTAATAATGTATTGTGAACATTATTCAATTTGTATGATTTAGTAAGTATACCGTAAGTTTATATGTCCAGGTGGACATTGTATTTTATGAATTCATTTTTGACTTGTAATGAATAAGGTAGTAATGTTTTGTTTATAACTCATGGTAATGCCCATTTGGAATGTTTATTATGTTGTATCCTGTTTATGTAATTGTGTCTGAATATAGAACAACTGCCATTGTAGGACAACTAAACTAAATGAATAACCAGCACTTTCTATATAAAAGAACCAGTACTTTGCCAATAACTAACCAGTACGGCTAAGAGGAAACAAATCAGTTGTGGATATGGTATAATGAAAGGCCTTTTTTGTTAATTTTTCAATTGGATGTTACAGAGTCAGGTGATACTGTGGCGGGTATCTGCCCGATCTTATGGTGTTGGGATCCCATACAGAGAAGTCCAATAAGATCGGATGGGTGCGGCCACAGCCACCGGACTTAGGGGGGTTAGTACCCATGATTTTAGTAAAGAACTCAGGGGGGTTGTGGTGCCATATTTTCACTGATCCTCTTAGGTTATAGGCAATGAGTGTTTTTATGCCCAGGCACAAATCCTTTCATTCGGGGGGGGGGTATTGTAACGGTACAGAATTGTGTGTCAGAGACAGTAAAAATTCAATTCAGTTTTAATTTGAAAGCAGTTAGCATTCACCTGTGAGGTGCCCCATTGTAACCAGCAACATACAAGGTTAGTATAAATTGTTGATGTCTAGACAGCCAAGCCCAGACATATTATGCAACAGCTTGCCAGCAGTCTCTGTGTAAATCACAGTAAGAGCTTTGTCACCTTAGTGTTTGCATCAGACAGTGGCAGCAGAAGGTAGTCTGCTAGTTTTAAAAAAGTAAAACGGTGGCCTCGGGCGCAAGATAGGCCAAAAATAATATAATCGGCCTATCCAGGATAACTATAAAAGTGCATAAACAATGTAGCGGTCAGCTCATTAAAAACCTAAGTGCTCGTACCGACTTTATATTACCATATGTGAAGATATTCAATCAAAGCATTGAAAGTTTAATTAAAAACACAGTAAACTCAGAATAAAGAGTTGCGGGAGTGTGATCGAACCAAGAAAGCGGTCAACTAGTTAAAAAGCTATTAGTGCTCATACCGATAAAGTTACGTTGGCCGACATGATTATTAAACGTGAACAATATGGTTTTAGCAACCAGTAAAACTTAGTAACAGTAAAGATAAAATTACTTTAATGGGCATGCATCGACTTTCGAAGTGAGGGATAAAACACGTGCATCACTAGTTGGAGCGAAGCCACTACCAGGATGAGTACCATATTATCAATTCAGAACTTTTAACTACATTAACATTTAAATATGTTGTAACATTTACAGACATTTTCCTAAACACTAGAGATCTCTAAGGGTAAAGATATAAATGACGTACTGGTTCATTAAAAACATAAATAATTTGTCATAGGCTAGTCGAGTAAGAAATGTTCATTTTACTAATTCGTTTGATTTCACATGTTACTAATGTGAAGATTATATACATATACCAGAAAGAAATTAGAACTTTAATTGTTATCAAAGTAAGACGAAGTAATTACTTTGTTTAATAAACCAGAAGCAATTTGTAAAAATATAAACTGTGTTATTATAATTTTACCGCCCACCTCAACTAACCTTTCTGCAGCAGGTTTCATCTGTAAGGCTCTGGAGAAGGCACCCTAAGGTAAGAGTTTGTTAATAATGAAGTAAAATTATATCGTTTCAGTGATGCCCGAGAACAGGGACTCTAATATTTTATCAGTTGATATAAAAATTATATAGTTTCAGTGGCGCCCGAACAGGGACGGCGAGTGTAATTTTTCATTACATGAGCCAGGACTAATTAAGCTGCAGAACATGTTATTTGGGAGTGAGGGCGATTGTGTAGTTTACTAAGCATAAGTGTATAAGTGAAAAATAATATAAAAATGGAAAACAATAGTGATAAAGTCAACAATATTGATTTAACTAGTACTAGTACTGAAAATCAAGTAAACACAATAGTAACCGAAACGGTAGTAAACGAAATAAGCCTAACTGAGTCCATGACAATGTAAGGCGCTAGGATTCATTCAACGCCTATCCAAAATAAGCAATCTGATAATAACGAGATAATGGGGATGCAATCACTTTTGGCAAAGCAAAGCGCAATGTTAGAGGTAAATTTTAATGCAATAAATAATCGTTTAGACAATAGTGAGGAAAAATTTGAAACTAAATTCAATGAAATAAGTAGCGATATAAATAAACGCTTTGACACAAATGATGTTAAATTTGAACAATATAAAGAACAGAATATGAAATTTGAAAATAGCATAAACGTAAAGCTTGACGAATTAACTAATTCATTGTGTAGTATTGAAGGGCGAATTAAAGAAATACTCAGTGAAACAAAAAGAAAAACAGATGAGTTAAGAGAGAGTGTGTGTGTGTGTGGTAGACGGTAAAACAAACATGTTAGAATCTAACCAAAAAGAACTTGGACAACAAATAATTACAGTAAATGACAAATTAGAAAGCTTTGCAAGTAAAGAGGGTAATACATTCGAAAATGGGGTATCAAAAAGTGATACAGTAAATAATAGTAGTAATATTGAGAGTAGAAAATTAGTTGAGGTTAGAGGATTGTTAGTTAGTGATCGTAATGTAACGTTGTTGCCACGTTACAAATCCAGGGAACCCATCCTAATTGACACCAGCCAATTATATGGGCTGCCTACGTTGTAACGAACTGAAATTAAACTCAACACAATTAACAAAATTAATTAAGCTAATTATTAGGAAACAAGGGAAGGTATTTCACTGATTTATGCACTCACTTCAATGTGTAATAAGATGACTTCTCTTTATTAACAAATGATATGAAAAGATCCCATAACATAATTAATTACATCACAATATTCAAAGGGTTTTCTGAAAAACTAGGGATCATAATGATCATGTACTTTTTACCTCGGATCCGAGTTTACTTTAAATATTGCAAAGACGTCTGAGTATTACTATGTTCGTCTAGGTGCTTGCAAGACTTCTTTTACTATTTGAAGAATGGTATTATTTACTAAAGAGATTATAATTTACATTTACATATTAACGTTACAACGTATGGTATTCAATATTACAGTATACTTTTAGTTGGTCTCATTTATAGTTTAAAGAAAATTATTGTCTTTGAAAAGTCTCTTTCATCTGTAAGTTATGTCTCAAATATAATTAACTCTCGATAGGCAAGCTATCGAGTCACCTTTACAATAAGTCGTGCTGTCCTAGTCCTGGGGTGTCACTCTTGGGAATTCTGGAAGTCGGCGTCTTCATCTGGGTCGTGTCTTCAGCGAGTACTTGATAGCTGGTTCACTGAGGAGATTGAAGTTATTCTGGTTAAAGTTGGGGTAGATCCACGTAGGTCCTAGTCAGCGTCGTATGGCTCGTATACGTCCACATGTGAAGTTTATGGAGGTCACATCTTCATATGTAAAGTTGTACTGGAATTTACCTCTTGAGGGGAGACGTCATCTTGCTTACGTGTTGTTAATTAGTATTTTTCTTGTTTAACTTATTACATTTCTTAACAAAAGTTTCTACATTTTATATATTAAAACTTGCTCCCCACATTTAGTAGTGGTAGCTAACAGTTAAGCTTAAGACTAATCAATGCGTTTTTGAAGAGCTCTCGCTCGTAGGTGTGCACTGTCTGACGGCTGCATTGTCACTCCTTTCTCGATTCGACTGGCACATTACAACGAAGCGGAGCAAGTACTCCGCGATAATATAGTCCCTATTTTTATTTAAATTGACATTATTATTACAAGAAACAATACATTAATTATACATATATAATTTACGTGAATTATTTTAACTACTACTCGTGCCTTCAAATTACTAATTACAAACATTATGATTTTTATACTTTCCTAAGTTACAGACGGCTTGCTAAACACGTTGAGTCCGGAATTAAACAGGTTAACGCATGATGACTTGAAAAAGGGTTAACTGTGATATTAATAGCTTTTTACAATTCGATTTTTTTTTTGTTTAGTTAGATTTTCCATTTACATCTCATACATATTCTGAGTTAGTACAGGAGCTTTAGGTTTAATAATGCGATTTAAAAATACTTAATTGCTTGTAAATTAATTTTTTATTTATTAAATATTTTATTATCAATTAAATCGTCACAGTAATGATTTAGAAAGGGAGTATAGAGGTAGTTTAAATGTAGAGTATGAACAGAGGGCAAATTTTTCTTGTGGTATAGGTGAAGGAAAGGCTTCACCAATGTTGTTGGAGGACAAAGGTTCCTCAAGAGTTTTTGTGGGAGACAAATGGTCTCCGAAATGTCCCTTAATTTTTTGTGGTTTATCTGGTAAGTCCAGATGGAATAATAATAAAGTGGTATTGCCCTCTGAGTGGAGTGAGAATGTGCAATTGGGTGATGAGAGTGATAATAAAGAAAGAGAGAGAGTAATTGAGTTGTTCAGAGTAAGCAGAGATTATGAAGGATTAGTTAAGGAGTTAAGTAGTGAGAGAATTATGATAAATAATGTAGACTTACCTTGTGCAGTAATAAACAATGATAATGATTATATTGATGATAAATATATACCTGTTGGGAGAATTAGTGTACTCGTAGTAGCGGATAATTGTGATAATGAAATAACTCACCTGGGTGTAACAATAAATACTGACGGAGACTTGACAAAAAATACTAATTCAGACATGGATTATGAGAAAATAATAATGGGGGGGGGTAACCCTGAGCATTATTATTATTGTATATTGGAAAAAATGAATTTTTATGGTTATTACATGAATGATAGCCATATGATGTGTACAAATAAAAATGAACAGTGTTATGTGGGCATTCGATTAATTTTCGATGACGGCGGTTAGACAGTTTAAGAATGAACATTTAATTATTTGAGAAATGGTAATTACTAGGCTGATTTAGGTAATGAAGTGTGGTAAACCATTAAATTATGATAAAAATTTGTAAATAAAGGTGTTAGTGTTAAATGTATTATGTCAAGATGATCTTGTCGGAATGCAGATTATAGCTTAGGTAACATGTTTGTAGTAAAGATGAAGGTTATAATAATAATATTTTATTTTAATAAATAATTAACAGGAGGTATGAAGGAATTTTGTTTTGTATTGTGTGTTTAAATTAAAAGCATTTTAAATAATATAACTAAAGAAATTGTTTGGATTTGAATTGATAGTAAACTGATTTCTAATGTGCAATTCAGTAATGTATTTAAACATAAATGTTTGTGAAAAAAAAATAAAATAAAATAAACTTAAATATACTGTGATTGGTATTGTAAAACCAAGGGTAACTGATTACAAGATTTATAGAAACTGAAAATTGAAGGAATTGATAGAGTGGTGATGTAATCAGGAATGTTGAGACTGAGTTAGTGTTTATAAAACCAGTCTGGCATACAACTGTTAATATAAACAGGTAGATTGTTTGTTTAATGCTTGAGTTGACAACAACAAGAATGTTGTAGTTTGATGAATCAGTGCTATGAGTAGATTCTATTATGAAATAAAAGAAATACCAGATGTGTTGAAATGGAGGTAGCTTTTTATAAATAACATAAGGAAATGACGTAGTGTTTTTATTGTAATGCAATTAATATTTTTGTTTTGAACAAATGAGATTGATATAATGAGGAGATTTGAATTTTGACTGTAATCGTAAAATAAATAATAATTGATGAAAACAATGATTAAAATGTTCATTTAAAATTGAATACTGAAGTAAACCTTTGGGTAAAAAATAATCAAAAAATTGTTTGGGGTTAATCAATGTGTTATTTTGGAGGGGTAATAATGTATTGTGAACATTATTCAATTTGTATGATTTAGGAAGTATACCGTAAGTTTATATGTCCAGGTGGACATTGTATTTTATGAATTCATTTTTGACTTGTAATGAATAAGGTAGTAAATTTTTGTTTATAACTCATGGTAATGCCCATTTGGAATGTTTATTATGTTGTATCCTGTTTATGTAATTGTGTCTGAATATAGAACAACTGCCATTGTAGGACAACTAAACTAAATGAATAACCAGCACTTTGTATATAAAAGAACCAGTACTTTGCCAATAACTAACCAGTACGGCTAAGAGGAAACAAATCAGTTGTGGATATGGTATAATGAAAGGCCTTTTTTGTTAATTTTTCAATTGGATGTTACAGAGTCAGGTGATACTGTGGCGGGTATCTGCCCGATCTTATGGTGTTGGGATCCCATACAGAGAAGTCCAATAAGATCGGATGGGTGCGGCCACAGCCACCGGACTTAGGGGGGTTAGTACCCATGATTTTAGTAAAGAACTCAGGGGGGTTGTGGCGCCATATTTTCACTGATCCTCTTAGGTTATAGGCAATGAGTGTTTTTATGCCCAGGCACAAATCCTTTCATTCGGGGGGGGGTATTGTAACGGTACAGAATTGTGTGTCAGAGACAGTAAAGATTCAATTCAGTTTTAATTTGAAAGCAGTTAGCATTCACCTGTGAGGTGCCCCATTGTAACCAGCAACATACAAGGTTAGTATAAATTGTTGATGTCTAGACAGCCAAGCCCAGACATATTATGCAACAGCTTGCCAGCAGTCTCTGTGTAAATCACAGTAAGAGCTTTGTCACCTTAGTGTTTGCATCAGACAGTGGCAGCAGAAGGTAGTCTGCTAGTTTTAAAAAAGTAAAACGGTGGCCTCGGGCGCAAGATAGGCCAAAAATAATATAATCGGCCTATCCAGGATAACTATAAAAGTGCATAAACAATGTAGCGGTCAGCTCATTAAAAACCTAAGTGCTCGTACCGACTTTATATTACCATATGTGAAGATATTCAATCAAAGCATTGAAAGTTTAATTAAAAACACAGTAAACTCAGAATAAAGAGTTGCGGGAGTGTGATCGAACCAAGAAAGCGGTCAACTAGTTAAAAAGCTATTAGTGCTCATACCGATAAAGTTACGTTGGCCGACATGATTATTAAACGTGAACAATATGGTTTTAGCAACCAGTAAAACTTAGTAACAGTAGAGATAAAATTACTTTAATGGGCATGCATCGACTTTCGAAGTGAGGGATAAAACACGTGCATCACTAGTTGGAGCGAAGCCACTACCAGGATGAGTACCATATTATCAATTCAGAACTTTTAACTACATTAACATTTAAATATGTTGTAACATTTACAGACATTTTCCTAAACACTAGAGATCTCTAAGGGTAAAGATATAAATGACGTACTGGTTCATTAAAAACATAAATAATTTGTCATAGGCTAGTCGAGTAAGAAATGTTCATTTTACTAATTCGTTTGATTTCACATGTTACTAATGTGAAGATTATATACATATACCAGAAAGAAATTAGAACTTTAATTGTTATCAAAGTAAGACGAAGTAATTACTTTGTTTAATAAACCAGAAGCAATTTGTAAAAATATAAACTGTGTTATTATAATTTTACCGCCCACCTCAACTAACCTTTCTGCAGCAGGTTTCATCTGTAAGGCTCTGGAGAAGGCACCCTAAGGTAAGAGTTTGTTAATAATGAAGTAAAATTATATCGTTTCAGTGATGCCCGAGAACAGGGACTCTAATATTTTATCAGTTGATATAAAAATTATATAGTTTCAGTGGCGCCCGAACAGGGACGGCGAGTGTAATTTTTCATTACATGAGCCAGGACTAATTAAGCTGCAGAACATGTTATTTGGGAGTGAGGGCGATTGTGTAGTTTACTAAGCATAAGTGTATAAGTAAAAAATAATATAAAAATGGAAAACAATAGTGATAAAGTCAACAATATTGATTTAACTAGTACTAGTACTGAAAATCAAGTAAACACAATAGTAACCGAAACGGTAGTAAACGAAATAAGCCTAACTGAGTCCATGACAATGTAAGGCGCTAGGATTCATTCAACGCCTATCCAAAATAAGCAATCTGATGGTAACGAGATAATGGGGATGCAATCACTTTTGGCAAAGCAAAGCGCAATGTTAGAGGTAAATTTTAATGCAATAAATAATCGTTTAGACAATAGTGAGGAAAAATTTGAAACTAAATTCAATGAAATAAGTAGCGATATAAATAAACGCTTTGACACAAATGATGTTAAATTTGAACAATATAAAGAACAGAATATGAAATTTGAAAATAGCATAAACGTAAAGCTTGACGAATTAACTAATTCATTGTGTAGTATTGAAGGGCGAATTAAAGAAATACTCAGTGAAACAAAAAGAAAAACAGATGAGTTAAGAGAGTGTGTGTGTGTGTGTGTGTGGTAGACGGTAAAACAAACATGTTAGAATCTAACCAAAAAGAACTTGGACAACAAATAATTACAGTAAATGACAAATTAGAAAGCTTTGCAAGTAAAGAGGGTAATACATTCGAAAATGGGGTATCAAAAAGTGATACAGTAAATAATAGTAGTAATATTGAGAGTAGAAAATTAGTTGAGGTTAGAGGATTGTTAGTTAGTGATCGTAATGTAACGTTGTTGCCACGTTACAAATCCAGGGAACCCATCCTAATTGACACCAGCCAATTATATGGGCTGCCTACGTTGTAACGAACTGAAATTAAACTCAACACAATTAACAAAATTAATTAAGCTAATTATTAGGAAACAAGGGAAGGTATTTCACTGATTTATGCACTCACTTCAATGTGTAATAAGATGACTTCTCTTTATTAACAAATGATATGAAAAGATCCCATAACATAATTAATTACATCACAATATTCAAAGGGTTTTCTGAAAAACTAGGGATCATAATGATCATGTACTTTTTACCTCGGATCCGAGTTTACTTTAAATATTGCAAAGACGTCTGAGTATTACTATGTTCGTCTAGGTGCTTGCAAGACTTCTTTTACTATTTGAAGAATGGTATTATTTACTAAAGAGGTTATAATTTACATTTACATATTAACGTTACAACGTATGGTATTCAATATTACAGTATACTTTTAGTTGGTCTCATTTATAGTTTAAAGAAAATTATTGTCTTTGAAAAGTCTCTTTCATCTGTAAGTTATGTCTCAAATATAATTAACTCTCGATAGGCAAGCTATCGAGTCACCTTTACAATAAGTCGTGCTGTCCTAGTCCTGGGGTGTCACTCTTGGGAATTCTGGAAGTCGGCGTCTTCATCTGGGTCGTGTCTTCAGCGAGTACTTGATAGCTGGTTCACTGAGGAGATTGAAGTTATTCTGGTTAAAGTTGGGGTAGATCCACGTAGGTCCTAGTCAGCGTCGTATGGCTCGTATACGTCCACATGTGAAGTTTATGGAGGTCACATCTTCATATGTAAAGTTGTACTGGAATTTACCTCTTGAGGGGAGACGTCATCTTGCTTACGTGTTGTTAATTAGTATTTTTCTTGTTTAACTTATTACATTTCTTAACAAAAGTTTCTACATTTTATATATTAAAACTTGCTCCCCACATTTAGTAGTGGTAGCTAACAGTTAAGCTTAAGACTAATCAATGCGTTTTTGAAGAGCTCTCGCTCGTAGGTGTGCACTGTCTGACGGCTGCATTGTCACTCCTTTCTCGATTCGACTGGCACATTACAACGAAGCGGAGCAAGTACTCCGCGATAATATAGTCCCTATTTTTATTTAAATTGACATTATTATTACAAGAAACAATACATTAATTATACATATATAATTTACGTGAATTATTTTAACTACTACTCGTGCCTTCAAATTACTAATTACAAACATTATGATTTTTATACTTTCCTAAGTTACAGACGGCTTGCTAAACACGTTGAGTCCGGAATTAAACAGGTTAACGCATGATGACTTGAAAAAGGGTTAACTGTGATATTAATAGCTTTTTACAATTCGATTTTTTTTTTGTTTAGTTAGATTTTCCATTTACATCTCATACATATTCTGAGTTAGTACAGGAGCTTTAGGTTTAATAATGCGATTTAAAAATACTTAATTGCTTGTAAATTAATTTTTTATTTATTAAATATTTTATTATCAATTAAATCGTCACAGTAATGATTTAGAAAGGGAGTATAGAGGTAGTTTAAATGTAGAGTATGAACAGAGGGCAAATTTTTCTTGTGGTATAGGTGAAGGAAAGGCTTCACCAATGTTGTTGGAGGACAAAGGTTCCTCAAGAGTTTTTGTGGGAGACAAATGGTCTCCGAAATGTCCCTTAATTTTTTGTGGTTTATCTGGTAAGTCCAGATGGAATAATAATAAAGTGGTATTGCCCTCTGAGTGGAGTGAGAATGTGCAATTGGGTGATGAGAGTGATAATAAAGAAAGAGAGAGAGTAATTGAGTTGTTCAGAGTAAGCAGAGATTATGAAGGATTAGTTAAGGAGTTAAATAGTGAGAGAATTATGATAAATAATGTAGACTTACCTTGTGCAGTAATAAACAATGATAATGATTATATTGATGATAAATATATACCTGTTGGGAGAATTAGTGTACTCGTAGTAGCGGATAATTGTGATAATGAAATAACTCACCTGGGTGTAACAATAAATACTGACGGAGACTTGACAAAAAATACTAATTCAGACATGGATTATGAGAAAATAATAATGGGGGGGGGGTAACCCTGAGCATTATTATTATTGTATATTGGAAAAAATGAATTTTTATGGTTATTACATGAATGATAGCCATATGATGTGTACAAATAAAAATGAACAGTGTTATGTGGGCATTCGATTAATTTTCGATGACGGCGGTTAGACAGTTTAAGAATGAACATTTAATTATTTGAGAAATGGTAATTACTAGGCTGATTTAGGTAATGAAGTGTGGTAAACCATTAAATTATGATAAAAATTTGTAAATAAAGGTGTTAGTGTTAAATGTATTATGTCAAGATGATCTTGTCGGAATGCAGATTATAGCTTAGGTAACATGTTTGTAGTAAAGATGAAGGTTATAATAATAATATTTTATTTTAATAAATAATTAACAGGAGGTATGAAGGAATTTTGTTTTGTATTGTGTGTTTAAATTAAAAGCATTTTAAATAATATAACTAAAGAAATTGTTTGGATTTGAATTGATAGTAAACTGATTTCTAATGTGCAATTCAGTAATGTATTTAAACATAAATGTTTGTGAAAAAAAAATAAAATAAAATAAACTTAAATATACTGTGATTGGTATTGTAAAACCAAGTGTAACTGATTACAAGATTTATAGAAACTGAAAATTGAAGGAATTGATAGAGTGGTGATGTAATCAGGAATGTTGAGACTGAGTTAGTGTTTATAAAACCAGTCTGGCATACAACTGTTAATATAAACAGGTAGATTGTTTGTTTAATGCTTGAGTTGACAACAACAAGAATGTTGTAGTTTGATGAATCAGTGCTATGAGTAGATTCTATTATGAAATAAAAGAAATACCAGATGTGTTGAAATGGAGGTAGCTTTTTATAAATAACATAAGGAAATGACGTAGTGTTTTTATTGTAATGCAATTAATATTTTTGTTTTGAACAAATGAGATTGATATAATGAGGAGATTTGAATTTTGACTGTAATCGTAAAATAAATAATAATTGATGAAAACAATGATTAAAATGTTCATTTAAAATTGAATACTGAAGTAAAACTTTGGGTAAAAAATAATCAAAAAATTGTTTGGGGTTAATCAATGTGTTATTTTGGAGGGGTAATAATGTATTGTGAACATTATTCAATTTGTATGATTTAGTAAGTATACCGTAAGTTTATATGTCCAGGTGGACATTGTATTTTATGAATTCATTTTTGACTTGTAATGAATAAGGTAGTAATGTTTTGTTTATAACTCATGGTAATGCCCATTTGGAATGTTTATTATGTTGTATCCTGTTTATGTAATTGTGTCTGAATATAGAACAACTGCCATTGTAGGACAACTAAACTAAATGAATAACCAGCACTTTGTATATAAAAGAACCAGTACATTGCCAATAACTAACCAGTACGGCTAAGAGGAAACAAATCAGTTGTGGATATGGTATAATGAAAGGCCTTTTTTGTTAATTTTTCAATTGGATGTTACAGAGTCAGGTGATACTGTGGCGGGTATCTGCCCGATCTTATGGTGTTGGGATCCCATACAGAGAAGTCCAATAAGATCGGATGGGTGCGGCCACAGCCACCGGACTTAGGGGGGTTAGTACCCATGATTTTAGTAAAGAACTCAGGGGGGTTGTGGCGCCATATTTTCACTGATCCTCTTAGGTTATAGGCAATGAGTGTTTTTATGCCCAGGCACAAATCCTCTCATTGGGGGGGGGGGTATTGTAATGGTACAGAATTGTGTGTCAGAGACAGTAAAGATTCAATTCAGTTTTAATTTGAAAGCAGTTAGCATTCACCTGTGAGGTGCCCCATTGTAACCAGCAACATACAAGGTTAGTATAAATTGTTGATGTCTAGACAGCCAAGCCCAGACATATTATGCAACAGCTTGCCAGCAGTCTCTGTGTAAATCACAGTAAGAGCTTTGTCACCTTAGTGTTTGCATCAGACAGTGGCAGCAGAAGGTAGTCTGCTAGTTTTAAAAAAGTAAAACGGTGGCCTCGGGCGCAAGATAGGCCAAAAATAATATAATCGGCCTATCCAGGATAACTATAAAAGTGCATAAACAATATAGCGGTCAGCTCATTAAAAACCTAAGTGCTCGTACCGACTTTATATTACCATATGTGAAGATATTCAATCAAAGCATTGAAAGTTTAATTAAAAACACAGTAAACTCAGAATAAAGAGTTGCGGGAGTGTGATCGAACCAAGAAAGCGGTCAACTAGTTAAAAAGCTATTAGTGCTCATACCGATAAAGTTACGTTGGCCGACATGATTATTAAACGTGAACAATATGGTTTTAGCAACCAGTAAAACTTAGTAACAGTAGAGATAAAATTACTTTAATGGGCATGCATCGACTTTCGAAGTGAGGGATAAAACACGTGCATCACTAGTTGGAGCGAAGCCACTACCAGGATGAGTACCATATTATCAATTCAGAACTTTTAACTACATTAACATTTAAATATGTTGTAACATTTACAGACATTTTCCTAAAAACTAGAGATCTCTAAGGGTAAAGATATAAATGACGTACTGGTTCATTAAAAACATAAATAATTTGTCATAGGCTAGTCGAGTAAGAAATGTTCATTTTACTAATTCGTTTGATTTCACATGTTACTAATGTGAAGATTATATACATATACCAGAAAGAAATTAGAACTTTAATTGTTATCAAAGTAAGACGAAGTAATTACTTTGTTTAATAAACCAGAAGCAATTTGTAAAAATATAAACTGTGTTATTATAATTTTACCGCCCACCTCAACTAACCTTTCTGCAGCAGGTTTCATCTGTAAGGCTCTGGAGAAGGCACCCTAAGGTAAGAGTTTGTTAATAATGAAGTAAAATTATATCGTTTCAGTGATGCCCGAGAACAGGGACTCTAATATTTTATCAGTTGATATACAAATTATATAGTTTCAGTGGCGCCCGAACAGGGACGGCGAGTGTAATTTTTCATTGCATGAGCCAGGACTAATTAAGCTGCAGAACATGTTATTTGGGAGTGAGGGCGATTGTGTAGTTTACTAAGCGTAAGTGTATAAGTAAAAAATAATATAAAAATGGAAAACAATAGTGATAAAGTCAACAATATTGATTTAACTAGTACTAGTACTGAAAATCAAGTAAACACAATAGTAACCGAAACGGTAGTAAACGAAATAAGCCTAACTGAGTCCATGACAATGTAAGGCGCTAGGATTCATTCAACGCCTATCCAAAATAAGCAATCTGATGGTAACGAGATAATGGGGATGCAATCACTTTTGGCAAAGCAAAGCGCAATGTTAGAGGTAAATTTTAATGCAATAAATAATCGTTTAGACAATAGTGAGGAAAAATTTGAAACTAAATTCAATGAAATAAGTAGCGATATAAATAAACGCTTTGACACAAATGATGTTAAATTTGAACAATATAAAGAACAGAATATGAAATTTGAAAATAGCATAAACGTAAAGCTTGACGAATTAACTAATTCATTGTGTAGTATTGAAGGGCGAATTAAAGAAATACTCAGTGAAACAAAAAGAAAAACAGATGAGTTAAGAGAGTGTGTGTGTGTGTGTGTGTGTGGTAGACGGTAAAACAAACATGTTAGAATCTAACCAAAAAGAACTTGGACAACAAATAATTACAGTAAATGACAAATTAGAAAGCTTTGCAAGTAAAGAGGGTAATACATTCGAAAATGGGGTATCAAAAAGTGATACAGTAAATAATAGTAGTAATATTGAGAGTAGAAAATTAGTTGAGGTTAGAGGATTGTTAGTTAGTGATCGTAATGTAACGTTGTTGCCACGTTACAAATCCAGGGAACCCATCCTAATTGACACCAGCCAATTATATGGGCTGCCTACGTTGTAACGAACTGAAATTAAACTCAACACAATTAACAAAATTAATTAAGCTAATTATTAGGAAACAAGGGAAGGTATTTCACTGATTTATGCACTCACTTCAATGTGTAATAAGATGACTTCTCTTTATTAACAAATGATATGAAAAGATCCCATAACATAATTAATTACATCACAATATTCAAAGGGTTTTCTGAAAAACTAGGGATCATAATGATCATGTACTTTTTACCTCGGATCCGAGTTTACTTTAAATATTGCAAAGACGTCTGAGTATTACTATGTTCGTCTAGGTGCTTGCAAGACTTCTTTTACTATTTGAAGAATGGTATTATTTACTAAAGAGGTTATAATTTACATTTACATATTAACGTTACAACGTATGGTATTCAATATTACAGTATACTTTTAGTTGGTCTCATTTATAGTTTAAAGAAAATTATTGTCTTTGAAAAGTCTCTTTCATCTGTAAGTTATGTCTCAAATATAATTAACTCTCGATAGGCAAGCTATCGAGTCACCTTTACAATAAGTCGTGCTGTCCTAGTCCTGGGGTGTCACTCTTGGGAATTCTGGAAGTCGGCGTCTTCATCTGGGTCGTGTCTTCAGCGAGTACTTGATAGCTAGTTCACTGAGGAGATTGAAGTTATTCTGGTTAAAGTTGGGGTAGATCCACGTAGGTCCTAGTCAGCGTCGTATGGCTCGTATACGTCCACATGTGAAGTTTATGGAGGTCACATCTTCATATGTAAAGTTGTACTGGAATTTACCTCTTGAGGGGAGACGTCATCTTGCTTACGTGTTGTTAATTAGTATTTTTCTTGTTTAACTTATTACATTTCTTAACAAAAGTTTCTACATTTTATATATTAAAACTTGCTCCCCACATTTAGTAGTGGTAGCTAACAGTTAAGCTTAAGACTAATCAATGCGTTTTTGAAGAGCTCTCGCTCGTAGGTGTGCACTGTCTGACGGCTGCATTGTCACTCCTTTCTCGATTCGACTGGCACATTACAACGAAGCGGAGCAAGTACTCCGCGATAATATAGTCCCTATTTTTATTTAAATTGACATTATTATTACAAGAAACAATACATTAATTATACATATATAATTTACGTGAATTATTTTAACTACTACTCGTGCCTTCAAATTACTAATTACAAACATTATGATTTTTATACTTTCCTAAGTTACAGACGGCTTGCTAAACACGTTGAGTCCGGAATTAAACAGGTTAACGCATGATGACTTGAAAAAGGGTTAACTGTGATATTAATAGCTTTTTAAAATTCGATTTTTTTTTTGTTTAGTTAGATTTTCCATTTACATCTCATACATATTCTGAGTTAGTACAGGAGCTTTAGGTTTAATAATGCGATTTAAAAATACTTAATTGCTGTAAATTAATTTTTTATTTATTAAATATTTTATTATCAATTAAATCGTCACAGTAATGATTTAGAAAGGGAGTATAGAGGTAGTTTAAATGTAGAGTATGAACAGAGGGCAAATTTTTCTTGTGGTATAGGTGAAGGAAAGGCTTCACCAATGTTGTTGGAGGACAAAGGTTCCTCAAGAGTTTTTGTGGGAGACAAATGGTCTCCGAAATGTCCCTTAATTTTTTGTGGTTTATCTGGTAAGTCCAGATGGAATAATAATAAAGTGGTATTGCCCTCTGAGTGGAGTGAGAATGTGCAATTGGGTGATGAGAGTGATAATAAAGAAAGAGAGAGAGTAATTGAGTTGTTCAGAGTAAGCAGAGATTATGAAGGATTAGTTAAGGAGTTAAATAGTGAGAGAATTATGATAAATAATGTAGACTTACCTTGTGCAGTAATAAACAATGATAATGATTATATTGATGATAAATATATACCTGTTGGGAGAATTAGTGTACTCGTAGTAGCGGATAATTGTGATAATGAAATAACTCACCTGGGTGTAACAATAAATACTGACGGAGACTTGACAAAAAATACTAATTCAGACATGGATTATGAGAAAATAATAATGGGGGGGTAACCCTGAGCATTATTATTATTGTATATTGGAAAAAATGAATTTTTATGGTTATTACATGAATGATAGCCATATGATGTGTACAAATAAAAATGAACAGTGTTATGTGGGCATTCGATTAATTTTCGATGACGGCGGTTAGACAGTTTAAGAATGAACATTTAATTATTTGAGAAATGGTAATTACTAGGCTGATTTAGGTAATGAAGTGTGGTAAACCATTAAATTATGATAAAAATTTGTAAATAAAGGTGTTAGTGTTAAATGTATTATGTCAAGATGATCTTGTCGGAATGCAGATTATAGCTTAGGTAACATGTTTGTAGTAAAGATGAAGGTTATAATAATAATATTTTATTTTAATAAATAATTAACAGGAGGTATGAAGGAATTTTGTTTTGTATTGTGTGTTTAAATTAAAAGCATTTTAAATAATATAACTAAAGAAATTGTTTGGATTTGAATTGATAGTAAACTGATTTCTAATGTGCAATTCAGTAATGTATTTAAACATAAATGTTTGTGAAAAAAAAATAAAATAAAATAAACTTAAATATACTGTGATTGGTATTGTAAAACCAAGGGTAACTGATTACAAGATTTATAGAAACTGAAAATTGAAGGAATTGATAGAGTGGTGATGTAATCAGGAATGTTGAGACTGAGTTAGTGTTTATAAAACCAGTCTGGCATACAACTGTTAATATAAACAGGTAGATTGTTTGTTTAATGCTTGAGTTGACAACAACAAGAATGTTGTAGTTTGATGAATCAGTGCTATGAGTAGATTCTATTATGAAATAAAAGAAATACCAGATGTGTTGAAATGGAGGTAGCTTTTTATAAATAACATAAGGAAATGACGTAGTGTTTTTATTGTAATGCAATTAATATTTTTGTTTTGAACAAATGAGATTGATATAATGAGGAGATTTGAATTTTGACTGTAATCGTAAAATAAATAATAATTGATGAAAACAATGATTAAAATGTTCATTTAAAATTGAATACTGAAGTAAACCTTTGGGTAAAAAATAATCAAAAAATTGTTTGGGGTTAATCAATGTGTTATTTTGGAGGGGTAATAATGTATTGTGAACATTATTCAATTTGTATGATTTAGTAAGTATACCGTAAGTTTATATGTCCAGGTGGACATTGTATTTTATGAATTCATTTTTGACTTGTAATGAATAAGGTAGTAATGTTTTGTTTATAACTCATGGTAATGCCCATTTGGAATGTTTATTATGTTGTATCCTGTTTATGTAATTGTGTCTGAATATAGAACAACTGCCATTGTAGGACAACTAAACTAAATGAATAACCAGCACTTTGTATATAAAAGAACCAGTACATTGCCAATAACTAACCAGTACGGCTAAGAGGAAACAAATCAGTTGTGGATATGGTATAATGAAAGGCCTTTTTTGTTAATTTTTCAATTGGATGTTACAGAGTCAGGTGATACTGTGGCGGGTATCTGCCCGATCTTATGGTGTTGGGATCCCATACAGAGAAGTCCAATAAGATCGGATGGGTGCGGCCACAGCCACCGGACTTAGGGGGGTTAGTACCCATGATTTTAGTAAAGAACTCAGGGGGGTTGTGGCGCCATATTTTCACTGATCCTCTTAGGTTATAGGCAATGAGTGTTTTTATGCCCAGGCACAAATCCTTTCATTGGGGGGAGGGTATTGTAACGGTACAGAATTGTGTGTCAGAGACAGTAAAGATTCAATTCAGTTTTAATTTGCAAGCAGTTAGCATTCACCTGTGAGGTGCCCCATTGTAACCAGCAACATACAAGGTTAGTATAAATTGTTGATGTCTAGACAGCCAAGCCCAGACATATTATGCAACAGCTTGCCAGCAGTCTCTGTGTAAATCACAGTAAGAGCTTTGTCACCTTAGTGTTTGCATCAGACAGTGGCAGCAGAAGGTAGTCTGCTAGTTTTAAAAAAGTAAAACGGTGGCCTCGGGCGCAAGATAGGCCAAAAATAATATAATCGGCCTATCCAGGATAACTATAAAAGTGCATAAACAATGTAGCGGTCAGCTCATTAAAAACCTAAGTGCTCGTACCGACTTTATATTACCATATGTGAAGATATTCAATCAAAGCATTGAAAGTTTAATTAAAAACACAGTAAACTCAGAATAAAGAGTTGCGGGAGTGTGATCGAACCAAGAAAGCGGTCAACTAGTTAAAAAGCTATTAGTGCTCATACCGATAAAGTTACGTTGGCCGACATGATTATTAAACGTGAACAATATGGTTTTAGCAACCAGTAAAACTTAGTAACAGTAGAGATAAAATTACTTTAATGGGCATGCATCGACTTTCGAAGTGAGGGATAAAACACGTGCATCACTAGTTGGAGCGAAGCCACTACCAGGATGAGTACCATATTATCAATTCAGAACTTTTAACTACATTAACATTTAACTATGTTGCAACATTTACAGACATTTTCCTAAACACTAGAGATCTCTAAGGGTAAAGATATAAATGACGTACTGGTTCATTAAAAACATAAATAATTTCTCATAAGCTAGTCGAGTAAGAAATGTTCATTTTACTAATTCGTTTGATTTCACATGTTACTAATGTGAAGATTATATACATATACCAGAAAGAAATTAGAACTTTAATTGTTATCAAAGTAAGACGAAGTAATTACTTTGTTTAATAAACCAGAAGCAATTTGTAAAAATATAAACTGTGTTATTATAATTTTACCGCCCACCTCAACTAACCTTTCTGCAGCAGGTTTCATCTGTAAGGCTCTGGAGAAGGCACCCTAAGGTAAGAGTTTGTTAATAATGAAGTAAAATTATATCGTTTCAGTGATGCCCGAGAACAGGGACTCTAATATTTTATCAGTTGATATAAAAATTATATAGTTTCAGTGGCGCCCGAACAGGGACGGCGAGTGTAATTTTTCATTACATGAGCCAGGACTAATTAAGCTGCAGAACATGTTATTTGGGAGTGAGGGCGATTGTGTAGTTTACTAAGCATAAGTGTATAAGTAAAAAATAATATAAAAATGGAAAACAATAGTGATAAAGTCAACAATATTGATTTAACTAGTACTAATACTGAAAATCAAGTAAACACAATAGTAACCGAAACGGTAGTAAACGAAATAAGCCTAACTGAGTCCATGACAATGTAAGGCGCTAGGATTCATTCAACGCCTATCCAAAATAAGCAATCTGATAGTAACGAGATAATGGGGATGCAATCACTTTTGGCAAAGCAAAGCGCAATGTTAGAGGTAAATTTTAATGCAATAAATAATCGTTTAGACAATAGTGAGGAAAAATTTGAAACTAAATTCAATGAAATAAGTAGCGATATAAATAAACGCTTTGACACAAATGATGTTAAATTTGAACAATATAAAGAACAGGATATGAAATTTGAAAATAGCATAAACGTAAAGATTGACGAATTAACTAATTCATTGTGTAGTATTGAAGGGCGAATTAAAGAAATACTCAGTGAAACAAAAAGAAAAACAGATGAGTTAAGAGAGTGTGTGTGTGTGTGTGTGTGGTAGACGGTAAAACAAACATGTTAGAATCTAACCAAAAAGAACTTGGACAACAAATAATTACAGTAAATGACAAATTAGAAAGCTTTGCAAGTAAAGAGGGTAATACATTCGAAAATGGGGTATCAAAAAGTGATACAGTAAATAATAGTAGTAATATTGAGAGTAGAAAATTAGTTGAGGTTAGAGGATTGTTAGTTAGTGATCGTAATGTAACGTTGTTGCCACGTTACAAATCCAGGGAACCCATCCTAATTGACATCAGCCAATTATATGGGCTGCCTACGTTGTAACGAACTGAAATTAAACTCAACACAATTAACAAAATTAATTAAGCTAATTATTAGGAAACAAGGGAAGGTATTTCACTGATTTATGCACTCACTTCAACGTGTAATAAGATGACTTCTCTTTATTAACAAATGATATGAAAAGATCCCATAACATAATTAATTACATCACAATATTCAAAGGGTTTTCTGAAAAACTAGGGATCATAATGATCATGTACTTTTTACCTCGGATCCGAGTTTACTTTAAATATTGCAAAGACGTCTGAGTATTACTATGTTCGTCTAGGTGCTTGCAAGACTTCTTTTACTATTTGAAGAATGGTATTATTTACTAAAGAGGTTATAATTTACATTTACATATTAACGTTACAACGTATGGTATTCAATATTACAGTATACTTTTAGTTGGTCTCATTTATAGTTTAAAGAAAATTATTGTCTTTGAAAAGTCTCTTTCATCTGTAAGTTATGTCTCAAATATAATTAACTCTCGATAGGCAAGCTATCGAGTCACCTTTACAATAAGTCGTGCTGTCCTAGTCCTGGGGTGTCACTCTTGGGAATTCTGGAAGTCGGCGTCTTCATCTGGGTCGTGTCTTCAGCGAGTACTTGATAGCTGGTTCACTGAGGAGATTGAAGTTATTCTGGTTAAAGTTGGGGTAGATCCACGTAGGTCCTAGTCAGCGTCGTATGGCTCGTATACGTCCACATGTGAAGTTTATGGAGGTCACATCTTCATATGTAAAGTTGTACTGGAATTTACCTCTTGAGGGGAGACGTCATCTTGCTTACGTGTTGTTAATTAGTATTTTTCTTGTTTAACTTATTACATTTCTTAACAAAAGTTTCTACATTTTATATATTAAAACTTGCTCCCCACATTTAGTAGTGGTAGCTAACAGTTAAGCTTAAGACTAATCAATGCGTTTTTGAAGAGCTCTCGCTCGTAGGTGTGCACTGTCTGACGGCTGCATTGTCACTCCTTTCTCGATTCGACTGGCACATTACAACGAAGCGGAGCAAGTACTCCGCGATAATATAGTCCCTATTTTTATTTAAATTGACATTATTATTACAAGAAACAATACATTAATTATACATATATAATTTACGTGAATTATTTTAACTACTACTCGTGCCTTCAAATTACTAATTACAAACATTATGATTTTTATACTTTCCTAAGTTACAGACGGCTTGCTAAACACGTTGAGTCCGGAATTAAACAGGTTAACGCATGATGACTTGAAAAAGGGTTAACTGTGATATTAATAGCTTTTTACAATTCGATTTTTTTTTTGTTTAGTTAGATTTTCCATTTACATCTCATACATATTCTGAGTTAGTACAGGAGCTTTAGGTTTAATAATGCGATTTAAAAATACTTAATTGCTTGTAAATTAATTTTTTATTTATTAAATATTTTATTATCAATTAAATCGTCACAGTAATGATTTAGAAAGGGAGTATAGAGGTAGTTTAAATGTAGAGTATGAACAGAGGGCAAATTTTTCTTGTGGTATAGGTGAAGGAAAGGCTTCACCAATGTTGTTGGAGGACAAAGGTTCCTCAAGAGTTTTTGTGGGAGACAAATGGTCTCCGAAATGTCCCTTAATTTTTTGTGGTTTATCTGGTAAGTCCAGATGGAATAATAATAAAGTGGTATTGCCCTCTGAGTGGAGTGAGAATGTGCAATTGGGTGATGAGAGTGATAATAAAGAAAGAGAGAGAGTAATTGAGTTGTTCAGAGTAAGCAGAGATTATGAAGGATTAGTTAAGGAGTTAAATAGTGAGAGAATTATGATAAATAATGTAGACTTACCTTGTGCAGTAATAAACAATGATAATGATTATATTGATGATAAATATATACCTGTTGGGAGAATTAGTGTACTCGTAGTAGCGGATAATTGTGATAATGAAATAACTCACCTGGGTGTAACAATAAATACTGACGGAGACTTGACAAAAAATACTAATTCAGACATGGATTATGAGAAAATAATAATGGGGGGTAACCCTGAGCATTATTATTATTGTATATTGGAAAAAATGAATTTTTATGGTTATTACATGAATGATAGCCATATGATGTGTACAAATAAAAATGAACAGTGTTATGTGGGCATTCGATTAATTTTCGATGACGGCGGTTAGACAGTTTAAGAATGAACATTTAATTATTTGAGAAATGGTAACTACTTGGCTGATTTAGGTAATGAAGTGTGGTAAACCATTAAATTATGATAAAAATTTGTAAATAAAGGTGTTAGTGTTAAATGTATTATGTCAAGATGATCTTGTTGGAATGCAGATTATAGCTTAGGTAACATGTTTGTAGTAAAGATGAAGGTTATAATAATAATATTTTATTTTAATAAATAATTAACAGGAGGTATGAAGGAATTTTGTTTTGTATTGTGTGTTTAAATTAAAAGCATTTTAAATAATATAACTAAAGAAATTGTTTGGATTTGAATTGATAGTAAACTGATTTCTAATGTGCAATTCAGTAATGTATTTAAACATAAATGTTTGTGAAAAAAAATAAAATAAAATAAACTTAAATATACTATGATTGGTATTGTAAAACCAAGGGTAACTGATTACAAGATTTATAGAAACTGAAAATTGAAGGAATTGATAGAGTGGTGATGTAATCAGGAATGTTGAGCCTGAGTTAGTGTTTATAAAACCAGTCTGGCATACAACTGTTAATATAAACAGGTAGATTGTTTGTTTAATGCTTGAGTTGACAACAACAAGAATGTTGTAGTTTGATGAATCAGTGCTATGAGCAGATTCTATTATGAAATAAAAGAAATACCAGATGTGTTGAAATGGAGGTAGCTTTTTATAAATAACATAAGGAAATGACGTAGTGTTTTTATTGTAATGCAATTAATATTTTTGTTTTGAACAAATGAGATTGATATAATGATGAGATTTGAATTTTGACTGTAATCGTAAAATAAATAATAATTGATGAAAACAATGATTAAAATGTTCATTTAAAATTGAATACTGAAGTAAACCTTTGGGTAAAAAATAATCAAAAAATTGTTTGGGGTTAATCAATGTGTTATTTTGGAGGGGTAATAATGTATTGTGAACATTATTCAATTTGTATGATTTAGTAAGTATACTGTAAGTTTATATGTCCAGGTGGACATTGTATTTTATGAATTCATTTTTGACTTGTAATGAATAAGGTAGTAATGTTTTGTTTATAACTCATGGTAATGCCCATTTGGAATGTTTATTATGTTGTATCCTGTTTATGTAATTGTGTCTGAATATAGAACAACTGCCATTGTAGTACAACTAAACTAAATGAATAACCAGCACTTTGTATATAAAAGAACCAGTACTTTGCCAATAACTAACCAGTATGGCTAAGAGGAAACAAATCAGTTGTGGATATGGTATAATGAAAGGCCTTTTTTGTTAATTTTTCAATTGGATGTTACAGAGTCAGGTGATACTGTGGCGGGTATCTGCCCGATCTTATGGTGTTGGGATCCCATACAGAGAAGTCCAATAAGATCGGATGGGTGCGGCCACAGCCACCGGACTTAGGGGGGTTAGTACCCATGATTTTAGTAAAGAACTCAGGGGGTTGTGGCGCCATATTTTCACTGATCCTCTTAGGTTATAGGCAATGAGTGTTTTTATGCCCAGGCACAAATCCTCTCATTGGGGGGGGTATTGTAACGGTACAGAATTGTGTGTCAGAGACAGTAAAGATTCAATTCAGTTTTAATTTGCAAGCAGTTAGCATTCACCTGTGAGGTGCCCCATTGTAACCAGCAACATACAAGGTTAGTATAAATTGTTGATGTCTAGACAGCCAAGCCCAGACATATTATGCAACAGCTTGCCAGCAGTCTCTGTGTAAATCACAGTAAGAGCTTTGTCACCTTAGTGTTTGCATCAGACAGTGGCAGCAGAAGGTAGTCTGCTAGTTTTAAAAAAGTAAAACGGTGGCCTCGGGCGCAAGATAGGCCAAAAATAATATAATCGGCCTATCCAGGATAACTATAAAAGTGCATAAACAATGTAGCGGTCAGCTCATTAAAAACCTAAGTGCTCGTACCGACTTTATATTACCATATGTGAAGATATTCAATCAAAGCATTGAAAGTTTAATTAAAAACACAGTAAACTCAGAATAAACAGTTGCGGGAGTGTGATTGAACCAAGAAAGCAGTCAACTAGTTATTAGTGCTCGTACCGATAAAGTTACGTTAGCCGACACAATTATTAAACGTGAACAATATGGTTTTAGCAATCAGTAAAACTTAGTAAAAGTAGAGATAAAATTACTTTAATGGGCATGCATCGACTTTCGAAGTGAGGGATAAAACACGTGCATCACTAGTTGGAGCGAAGCCACTACCAGGATGAGTACCATATTATCAATTCAGAACTTTTAACTACATTAACATTTAACTATGTTGCAACATTTTCAGACATTTTCCTAAACACTAGAGATCTCTAAGGGTAAAGATATAAATGACGTACTGGTTCATTAAAAACATAAATAATTTCTCATAAGCTAGTCGAGTAAGAAATGTTCATTTTACTAATTCGTTTGATTTCACATGTTACTAATGTGAAGATTATATACATATACCAGAAAGAAATTAGAACTTTAATTGTTATCAAAGTAAGACGAAGTAATTACTTTGTTTAATAAACCAGAAGCAATTTGTAAAAATATAAACTGTGTTATTATAATTTTACCGCCCACCTCAACTAACCTTTCTGCAGCAGGTTTCATCTGTAAGGCTCTGGAGAAGGCACCCTAAGGTAAGAGTTTGTTAATAATGAAGTAAAATTATATCGTTTCAGTGATGCCCGAGAACAGGGACTCTAATATTTTATCAGTTGATATAAAAATTATATAGTTTCAGTGGCGCCCGAACAGGGACGGCGAGTGTAATTTTTCATTACATGAGCCAGGAGTAATTAAGCTGCAGAACATGTTATTTGGGAGTGAGGGCGATTGTGTAGTTTACTAAGCATAAGTGTATAAGTAAAAAATAATATAAAAATGGAAAACAATAGTGATAAAGTCAACAATATTGATTTAACTAGTACTAGTACTGAAAATCAAGTAAACACAATAGTAACCGAAACGGTAGTAAACGAAATAAGCCTAACTGAGTCCATGACAATGTAAGGCGCTAGGATTCATTCAACGCCTATCCAAAATAAGCAATCTGATAGTAACGAGATAATGGGGATGCAATCACTTTTGGCAAAGCAAAGCGCAATGTTAGAGGTAAATTTTAATGCAATAAATAATCGTTTAGACAATAGTGAGGAAAAATTTGAAACTAAATTCAATGAAATAAGTAGCGATATAAATAAACGCTTTGACACAAATGATGTTAAATTTGAACAATATAAAGAACAGGATATGAAATTTGAAAATAGCATAAACGTAAAGATTGACGAATTAACTAATTCATTGTGTAGTATTGAAGGGCGAATTAAAGAAATACTCAGTGAAACAAAAAGAAAAACAGATGAGTTAAGAGAGTGTGTGTGTGTGTGTGTGTGTGGTAGACGGTAAAACAAACATGTTAGAATCTAACCAAAAAGAACTTGGACAACAAATAATTACAGTAAATGACAAATTAGAAAGCTTTGCAAGTAAAGAGGGTAATACATTCGAAAATGGGGTATCAAAAAGTGATACAGTAAATAATAGTAGTAATATTGAGAGTAGAAAATTAGTTGAGGTTAGAGGATTGTTAGTTAGTGATCGTAATGTAACGTTGTTGCCACGTTACAAATCCAGGGAACCCATCCTAATTGACATCAGCCAATTATATGGGCTGCCTACGTTGTAACGAACTGAAATTAAACTCAACACAATTAACAAAATTAATTAAGCTAATTATTAGGAAACAAGGGAAGGTATTTCACTGATTTATGCACTCACTTCAACGTGTAATAAGATGACTTCTCTTTATTAACAAATGATATGAAAAGATCCCATAACATAATTAATTACATCACAATATTCAAAGGGTTTTCTGAAAAACTAGGGATCATAATGATCATGTACTTTTTACCTCGGATCCGAGTTTACTTTAAATATTGCAAAGACGTCTGAGTATTACTATGTTCGTCTAGGTGCTTGCAAGACTTCTTTTACTATTTGAAGAATGGTATTATTTACTAAAGAGGTTATAATTTACATTTACATATTAACGTTACAACGTATGGTATTCAATATTACAGTATACTTTTAGTTGGTCTCATTTATAGTTTAAAGAAAATTATTGTCTTTGAAAAGTCTCTTTCATCTGTAAGTTATGTCTCAAATATAATTAACTCTCGATAGGCAAGCTATCGAGTCACCTTTACAATAAGTCGTGCTGTCCTAGTCCTGGGGTGTCACTCTTGGGAATTCTGGAAGTCGGCGTCTTCATCTGGGTCGTGTCTTCAGCGAGTACTTGATAGCTGGTTCACTGAGGAGATTGAAGTTATTCTGGTTAAAGTTGGGGTAGATCCACGTAGGTCCTAGTCAGCGTCGTATGGCTCGTATACGTCCACATGTGAAGTTTATGGAGGTCACATCTTCATATGTAAAGTTGTACTGGAATTTACCTCTTGAGGGGAGACGTCATCTTGCTTACGTGTTGTTAATTAGTATTTTTCTTGTTTAACTTATTACATTTCTTAACAAAAGTTTCTACATTTTATATATTAAAACTTGCTCCCCACATTTAGTAGTGGTAGCTAACAGTTAAGCTTAAGACTAATCAATGCGTTTTTGAAGAGCTCTCGCTCGTAGGTGTGCACTGTCTGACGGCTGCATTGTCACTCCTTTCTCGATTCGACTGGCACATTACAACGAAGCGGAGCAAGTACTCCGCGATAATATAGTCCCTATTTTTATTTAAATTGACATTATTATTACAAGAAACAATACATTAATTATACATATATAATTTACGTGAATTATTTTAACTACTACTCGTGCCTTCAAATTACTAATTACAAACATTATGATTTTTATACTTTCCTAAGTTACAGACGGCTTGCTAAACACGTTGAGTCCGGAATTAAACAGGTTAACGCATGATGACTTGAAAAAGGGTTAACTGTGATATTAATAGCTTTTTACAATTCGATTTTTTTTTTGTTTAGTTAGATTTTCCATTTACATCTCATACATATTCTGAGTTAGTACAGGAGCTTTAGGTTTAATAATGCGATTTAAAAATACTTAATTGCTTGTAAATTAATTTTTTATTTATTAAATATTTTATTATCAATTAAATCGTCACAGTAATGATTTAGAAAGGGAGTATAGAGGTAGTTTAAATGTAGAGTATGAACAGAGGGCAAATTTTTCTTGTGGTATAGGTGAAGGAAAGGCTTCACCAATGTTGTTGGAGGACAAAGGTTCCTCAAGAGTTTTTGTGGGAGACAAATGGTCTCCGAAATGTCCCTTAATTTTTTGTGGTTTATCTGGTAAGTCCAGATGGAATAATAATAAAGTGGTATTGCCCTCTGAGTGGAGTGAGAATGTGCAATTGGGTGATGAGAGTGATAATAAAGAAAGAGAGAGAGTAATTGAGTTGTTCAGAGTAAGCAGAGATTATGAAGGATTAGTTAAGGAGTTAAATAGTGAGAGAATTATGATAAATAATGTAGACTTACCTTGTGCAGTAATAAACAATGATAATGATTATATTGATGATAAATATATACCTGTTGGGAGAATTAGTGTACTCGTAGTAGCGGATAATTGTGATAATGAAATAACTCACCTGGGTGTAACAATAAATACTGACGGAGACTTGACAAAAAATACTAATTCAGACATGGATTATGAGAAAATAATAATGGGGGGTAACCCTGAGCATTATTATTATTGTATATTGGAAAAAATGAATTTTTATGGTTATTACATGAATGATAGCCATATGATGTGTACAAATAAAAATGAACAGTGTTATGTGGGCATTCGATTAATTTTCGATGACGGCGGTTAGACAGTTTAAGAATGAACATTTAATTATTTGAGAAATGGTAATTACTAGGCTGATTTAGGTAATGAAGTGTGGTAAACCATTAAATTATGATAAAAATTTGTAAATAAAGGTGTTAGTGTTAAATGTATTATGTCAAGATGATCTTGTCGGAATGCAGATTATAGCTTAGGTAACATGTTTGTAGTAAAGATGAAGGTTATAATAATAATATTTTATTTTAATAAATAATTAACAGGAGGTATGAAGGAATTTTGTTTTGTATTGTGTGTTTAAATTAAAAGCATTTTAAATAATATAACTAAAGAAATTGTTTGGATTTGAATTGATAGTAAACTGATTTCTAATGTGCAATTCAGTAATGTATTTAAACATAAATGTTTGTGAAAAAAAATAAAATAAAATAAACTTAAATATACTGTGATTGGTATTGTAAAACCAAGGGTAACTGATTACAAGATTTATAGAAACTGAAAATTGAAGGAATTGATAGAGTGGTGATGTAATCAGGAATGTTGAGACTGAGTTAGTGTTTATAAAACCAGTCTGGCATACAACTGTTAATATAAACAGGTAGATTGTTTGTTTAATGCTTGAGTTGACAACAACAAGAATGTTGTAGTTTGATGAATCAGTGCTATGAGTAGATTCTATTATGAAATAAAAGAAATACCAGATGTGTTGAAATGGAGGTAGCTTTTTATAAATAACATAAGGAAATGACGTAGTGTTTTTATTGTAATGCAATTAATATTTTTGTTTTGAACAAATGAGATTGATATAATGATGAGATTTGAATTTTGACTGTAATCGTAAAATAAATAATAATTGATGAAAACAATGATTAAAATGTTCATTTAAAATTGAATACTGAAGTAAACCTTTGGGTAAAAAATAATCAAAAAATTGTTTGTGGTTAATCAATGTGTTATTTTGGAGGGGTAATAATGTATTGTGAACATTATTCAATTTGTATGATTTAGTAAGTATACCGTAAGTTTATATGTCCAGGTGGACATTGTATTTTATGAATTCATTTTTGACTTGTAATGAATAAGGTAGTAATGTTTTGTTTATAACTCATGGTAATGCCCATTTGGAATGTTTATTATGTTGTATCCTGTTTATGTAATTGTGTCTGAATATAGAACAACTGCCATTGTAGGACAACTAAACTAAATGAATAACCAGGACTTTGTATATAAAAGAACCAGTACTTTGCCAATAACTAACCAGTACGGCTAAGAGGAAACAAATCAGTTGTGGATATGGTATAATGAAAGGCCTTTTTTTGTTAATTTTTCAATTGGATGTTACAGAGTCAGGTGATACTGTGGCGGGTATCTGCCCGATCTTATGGTGTTGGGATCCCATACAGAGAAGTCCAATAAGATCGGATGGGTGCGGCCACAGCCACCGGACTTAGGGGGGTTAGTACCCATGATTTTAGTAAAGAACTCAGGGGGGTTGTGGCGCCATATTTTCACTGATCCTCTTAGGTTATAGGCAATGAGTGTTTTTATGCCCAGGCACAAATCCTTTCATTGGGGGGAGGGTATTGTAACGGTACAGAATTGTGTGTCAGAGACAGTAAAGATTCAATTCAGTTTTAATTTGCAAGCAGTTAGCATTCACCTGTGAGGTGCCCCATTGTAACCAGCAACATACAAGGTTAGTATAAATTGTTGATGTCTAGACAGCCAAGCCCAGACATATTATGCAACAGCTTGCCAGCAGTCTCTGTGTAAATCACAGTAAGAGCTTTGTCACCTTAGTGTTTGCATCAGACAGTGGCAGCAGAAGGTAGTCTGCTAGTTTTAAAAAAGTAAAACGGTGGCCTCGGGCGCAAGATAGGCCAAAAATAATATAATCGGCCTATCCAGGATAACTATAAAAGTGCATAAACAATGTAGCGGTCAGCTCATTAAAAACCTAAGTGCTCGTACCGACTTTATATTACCATATGTGAAGATATTCAATCAAAGCATTGAAAGTTTAATTAAAAACACAGTAAACTCAGAATAAACAGTTGCGGGAGTGTGATTGAACCAAGAAAGCAGTCAACTAGTTATTAGTGCTCGTACCGATAAAGTTACGTTGGCCGACACAATTATTAAACGTGAACAATATGGTTTTAGCAATCAGTAAAACTTAGTAAAAGTAGAGATAAAATTACTTTAATGGGCATGCATCGACTTTCGAAGTGAGGGATAAAACACGTGCATCACTAGTTGGAGCGAAGCCACTACCAGGATGAGTACCATATTATCAATTCAGAACTTTTAACTACATTAACATTTAACTATGTTGCAACATTTACAGACATTTTCCTAAACACTAGAGATCTCTAAGGGTAAAGATATAAATGACGTACTGGTTCATTAAAAACATAAATAATTTCTCATAAGCTAGTCGAGTAAGAAATGTTCATTTTACTAATTCGTTTGATTTCACATGTTACTAATGTGAAGATTATATACATATACCAGAAAGAAATTAGAACTTTAATTGTTATCAAAGTAAGACGAAGTAATTACTTTGTTTAATAAACCAGAAGCAATTTGTAAAAATATAAACTGTGTTATTATAATTTTACCGCCCACCTCAACTAACCTTTCTGCAGCAGGTTTCATCTGTAAGGCTCTGGAGAAGGCACCCTAAGGTAAGAGTTTGTTAATAATGAAGTAAAATTATATCGTTTCAGTGATGCCCGAGAACAGGGACTCTAATATTTTATCAGTTGATATAAAAATTATATAGTTTCAGTGGCGCCCGAACAGGGACGGCGAGTGTAATTTTTCATTACATGAGCCAGGAGTAATTAAGCTGCAGAACATGTTATTTGGGAGTGAGGGCGATTGTGTAGTTTACTAAGCATAAGTGTATAAGTAAAAAATAATATAAAAATGGAAAACAATAGTGATAAAGTCAACAATATTGATTTAACTAGTACTAGTACTGAAAATCAAGTAAACACAATAGTAACCGAAACGGTAGTAAACGAAATAAGCCTAACTGAGTCCATGACAATGTAAGGCGCTAGGATTCATTCAACGCCTATCCAAAATAAGCAATCTGATAGTAACGAGATAATGGGGATGCAATCACTTTTGGCAAAGCAAAGCGCAATGTTAGAGGTAAATTTTAATGCAATAAATAATCGTTTAGACAATAGTGAGGAAAAATTTGAAACTAAATTCAATGAAATAAGTAGCGATATAAATAAACGCTTTGACACAAATGATGTTAAATTTGAACAATATAAAGAACAGGATATGAAATTTGAAAATAGCATAAACGTAAAGATTGACGAATTAACTAATTCATTGTGTAGTATTGAAGGGCGAATTAAAGAAATACTCAGTGAAACAAAAAGAAAAACAGATGAGTTAAGAGAGTGTGTGTGTGTGTGTGTGTGTGGTAGACGGTAAAACAAACATGTTAGAATCTAACCAAAAAGAACTTGGACAACAAATAATTACAGTAAATGACAAATTAGAAAGCTTTGCAAGTAAAGAGGGTAATACATTCGAAAATGGGGTATCAAAAAGTGATACAGTAAATAATAGTAGTAATATTGAGAGTAGAAAATTAGTTGAGGTTAGAGGATTGTTAGTTAGTGATCGTAATGTAACGTTGTTGCCACGTTACAAATCCAGGGAACCCATCCTAATTGACATCAGCCAATTATATGGGCTGCCTACGTTGTAACGAACTGAAATTAAACTCAACACAATTAACAAAATTAATTAAGCTAATTATTAGGAAACAAGGGAAGGTATTTCACTGATTTATGCACTCACTTCAACGTGTAATAAGATGACTTCTCTTTATTAACAAATGATATGAAAAGATCCCATAACATAATTAATTACATCACAATATTCAAAGGGTTTTCTGAAAAACTAGGGATCATAATGATCATGTACTTTTTACCTCGGATCCGAGTTTACTTTAAATATTGCAAAGACGTCTGAGTATTACTATGTTCGTCTAGGTGCTTGCAAGACTTCTTTTACTATTTGAAGAATGGTATTATTTACTAAAGAGGTTATAATTTACATTTACATATTAACGTTACAACGTATGGTATTCAATATTACAGTATACTTTTAGTTGGTCTCATTTATAGTTTAAAGAAAATTATTGTCTTTGAAAAGTCTCTTTCATCTGTAAGTTATGTCTCAAATATAATTAACTCTCGATAGGCAAGCTATCGAGTCACCTTTACAATAAGTCGTGCTGTCCTAGTCCTGGGGTGTCACTCTTGGGAATTCTGGAAGTCGGCGTCTTCATCTGGGTCGTGTCTTCAGCGAGTACTTGATAGCTGGTTCACTGAGGAGATTGAAGTTATTCTGGTTAAAGTTGGGGTAGATCCACGTAGGTCCTAGTCAGCGTCGTATGGCTCGTATACGTCCACATGTGAAGTTTATGGAGGTCACATCTTCATATGTAAAGTTGTACTGGAATTTACCTCTTGAGGGGAGACGTCATCTTGCTTACGTGTTGTTAATTAGTATTTTTCTTGTTTAACTTATTACATTTCTTAACAAAAGTTTCTACATTTTATATATTAAAACTTGCTCCCCACATTTAGTAGTGGTAGCTAACAGTTAAGCTTAAGACTAATCAATGCGTTTTTGAAGAGCTCTCGCTCGTAGGTGTGCACTGTCTGACGGCTGCATTGTCACTCCTTTCTCGATTCGACTGGCACATTACAACGAAGCGGAGCAAGTACTCCGCGATAATATAGTCCCTATTTTTATTTAAATTGACATTATTATTACAAGAAACAATACATTAATTATACATATATAATTTACGTGAATTATTTTAACTACTACTCGTGCCTTCAAATTACTAATTACAAACATTATGATTTTTATACTTTCCTAAGTTACAGACGGCTTGCTAAACACGTTGAGTCCGGAATTAAACAGGTTAACGCATGATGACTTGAAAAAGGGTTAACTGTGATATTAATAGCTTTTTACAATTCGATTTTTTTTTTGTTTAGTTAGATTTTCCATTTACATCTCATACATATTCTGAGTTAGTACCGGAGCTTTAGGTTTAATAATGCGATTTAAAAATACTTAATTGCTTGTAAATTAATTTTTTATTTATTAAATATTTTATTATCAATTAAATCGTCACAGTAATGATTTAGAAAGGGAGTATAGAGGTAGTTTAAATGTAGAGTATGAACAGAGGGCAAATTTTTCTTGTGGTATAGGTGAAGGAAAGGCTTCACCAATGTTGTTGGAGGACAAAGGTTCCTCAAGAGTTTTTGTGGGAGACAAATGGTCTCCGAAATGTCCCTTAATTTTTTGTGGTTTATCTGGTAAGTCCAGATGGAATAATAATAAAGTGGTATTGCCCTCTGAGTGGAGTGAGAATGTGCAATTGGGTGATGAGAGTGATAATAAAGAAAGAGAGAGAGTAATTGAGTTGTTCAGAGTAAGCAGAGATTATGAAGGATTAGTTAAGGAGTTAAATAGTGAGAGAATTATGATAAATAATGTAGACTTACCTTGTGCAGTAATAAACAATGATAATGATTATATTGATGATAAATATATACCTGTTGGGAGAATTAGTGTACTCGTAGTAGCGGATAATTGTGATAATGAAATAACTCACCTGGGTGTAACAATAAATACTGACGGAGACTTGACAAAAAATACTAATTCAGACATGGATTATGAGAAAATAATAATGGGGGGTAACCCTGAGCATTATTATTATTGTATATTGGAAAAAATGAATTTTTATGGTTATTACATGAATGATAGCCATATGATGTGTACAAATAAAAATGAACAGTGTTATGTGGGCATTCGATTAATTTTCGATGACGGCGGTTAGACAGTTTAAGAATGAACATTTAATTATTTGAGAAATGGTAACTACTTGGCTGATTTAGGTAATGAAGTGTAGTAAACCATTAAATTATGATAAAAATTTGTAAATAAAGGTGTTAGTGTTAAATGTATTATGTCAAGATGATCTTGTTGGAATGCAGATTATAGCTTAGGTAACATGTTTGTAGTAAAGATGAAGGTTATAATAATAATATTTTATTTTAATAAATAATTAACAGGAGGTATGAAGGAATTTTGTTTTGTATTGTGTGTTTAAATTAAAAGCATTTTAAATAATATAACTAAAGAAATTGTTTGGATTTGAATTGATAGTAAACTGATTTCTAATGTGCAATTCAGTAATGTATTTAAACATAAATGTTTGTGAAAAAAAAAAAAAAAATAAACTTAAATATACTATGATTGGTATTGTAAAACCAAGGGTAACTGATTACAAGATTTATAGAAACTGAAAATTGAATGAATTGATAGAGTGGTGATGTAATCAGGAATGTTGAGCCTGAGTTAGTGTTTATAAAACCAGTCTGGCATACAACTGTTAATATAAACAGGTAGATTGTTTGTTTAATGCTTGAGTTGACAACAACAAGAATGTTGTAGTTTGATGAATCAGTGCTATGAGCAGATTCTATTATGAAATAAAAGAAATACCAGATGTGTTGAAATGGAGGTAGCTTTTTATAAATAACATAAGGAAATGACGTAGTGTTTTTATTGTAATGCAATTAATATTTTTGTTTTGAACAAATGAGATTGATATAATGATGAGATTTGAATTTTGACTGTAATCGTAAAATAAATAATAATTGATGAAAACAATGATTAAAATGTTCATTTAAAATTGAATACTGAAGTAAACCTTTGGGTAAAAAATAATCAAAAAATTGTTTGGGGTTAATCAATGTGTTATTTTGGAGGGGTAATAATGTATTGTGAACATTATTCAATTTGTATGATTTAGTAAGTATACTGTAAGTTTATATGTCCAGGTGGACATTGTATTTTATGAATTCATTTTTGACTTGTAATGAATAAGGTAGTTATGTTTTGTTTATAACTCATGGTAATGCCCATTTGGAATGTTTATTATATTGTATCCTGTTTATGTAATTGTGTCTGAATATAGAACAACTGCCATTGTAGGACAACTAAACTAAATGAATAACCAGCACTTTGTATATAAAAGAACCAGTACTTTGCCAATAACTAACCAGTATGGCTAAGAGGAAACAAATCAGTTGTGGATATGGTATAATGAAAGGCCTTTTTTGTTAATTTTTCAATTGGATGTTACAGAGTCAGGTGATACTGTGGCGGGTATCTGCCCGATCTTATGGTGTTGGGATCCCATACAGAGAAGTCCAATAAGATCGGATGGGTGCGGCCACAGCCACCGGACTTAGGGGGGTTAGTACCCATGATTTTAGTAAAGAACTCAGGGGGGTTGTGGCGCCATATTTTCACTGATCCTCTTAGGTTATAGCCAATGAGTGTTTTTATGCCCAGGCACAAATCCTTTCATTCGGGGGGGGGGGGTATTGTAACGGTACAGAATTGTGTGTCAGAGACAGTAAAGATTCAATTCAGTTTTAATTTGAAAGCAGTTAGCATTCACCTGTGAGGTGCCCCATTGTAACCAGCAACATACAAGGTTAGTATAAATTGTTGATGTCTAGACAGCCAAGCCCAGACATATTATGCAACAGCTTGCCAGCAGTCTCTGTGTAAATCACAGTAAGAGCTTTGTCACCTTAGTGTTTGCATCAGACAGTGGCAGCAGAAGGTAGTCTGCTAGTTTTAAAAAAGTAAAACGGTGGCCTCGGGCGCAAGATAGGCCAAAAATAATATAATCGGCCTATCCAGGATAACTATAAAAGTGCATAAACAGTGTAGCGGTCAGCTCATTAAAAACCTAAGTGCTCGTACTGACTTTATATTACCATATGTGAAGATATTCAATCAAAGCATTGAAAGTTTAATTAAAAACACAGTAAACTCAGAATAAAGAGTTGCGGGAGTGTGATCGAACCAAGAAAGCGGTCAACTAGTTAAAAAACTATTAGTGCTCATACCGATAAAGTTACGTTGGCCGACATGATTATTAAACGTGAACAATATGGTTTTAGCAACCAGTAAAACTTAGTAACAGTAGAGATAAAATTACTTTAATGGGCATGCATCGACTTTCGAAGTGAGGGATAAAACACGTGCATCACTAGTTGGAGCGAAGCCACTACCAGGATGAGTACCATATTATCAATTCAGAACTTTTAACTACATTAACATTTAAATATGTTGTAACATTTACAGACATTTTCCTAAACACTAGAGATCTCTAAGGGTAAAGATATAAATGACGTACTGGTTCATTAAAAACATAAATAATTTGTCATAGGCTAGTCGAGTAAGAAATGTTCATTTTACTAATTCGTTTGATTTCACATGTTACTAATGTGAAGATTATATACATATACCAGAAAGAAATTAGAACTTTAATTGTTATCAAAGTAAGACGAAGTAATTACTTTGTTTAATAAACCAGAAGCAATTTGTAAAAATATAAACTGTGTTATTATAATTTTACCGCCCACCTCAACTAACCTTTCTGCAGCAGGTTTCATCTGTAAGGCTCTGGAGAAGGCACCCTAAGGTAAGAGTTTGTTAATAATGAAGTAAAATTATATCGTTTCAGTGATGCCCGAGAACAGGGACTCTAATATTTTATCAGTTGATATAAAAATTATATAGTTTCAGTGGCGCCCGAACAGGGACGGCGAGTGTAATTTTTCATTACATGAGCCAGGACTAATTAAGCTGCAGAACATGTTATTTGGGAGTGAGGGCGATTGTGTAGTTTACTAAGCATAAGTGTATAAGTAAAAAATAATATAAAAATGGAAAACAATAGTGATAAAGTCAACAATATTGATTTAACTAGTACTAGTACTGAAAATCAAGTAAACACAATAGTAACCGAAACGGTAGTAAACGAAATAAGCCTAACTGAGTCCATGACAATGTAAGGCGCTAGGATTCATTCAACGCCTATCCAAAATAAGCAATCTGATAGTAACGAGATAATGGGGATGCAATCACTTTTGGCAAAGCAAAGCGCAATGTTAGAGGTAAATTTTAATGCAATAAATAATCGTTTAGACAATAGTGAGGAAAAATTTGAAACTAAATTCAATGAAATAAGTAGCGATATAAATAAACGCTTTGACACAAATGATGTTAAATTTGAACAATATAAAGAACAGAATATGAAATTTGAAAATAGCATAAACGTAAAGCTTGACGAATTAACTAATTCATTGTGTAGTATTGAAGGGCGAATTAAAGAAATACTCAGTGAAACAAAAAGAAAAACAGATGAGTTAAGAGAGTGTGTGTGTGTGTGTGTGTGTGTGGTAGACGGTAAAACAAACATGTTAGAATCTAACCAAAAAGAACTTGGACAACAAATAATTACAGTAAATGACAAATTAGAAAGCTTTGCAAGTAAAGCGGGTAATACATTCGAAAATGGGGTATCAAAAAGTGATACAGTAAATAATAGTAGTAATATTGAGACTAGAAAATTAGTTGAGGTTAGAGGATTGTTAGTTAGTGATCGTAATGTAACGTTGTTGCCACGTTACAAATCCAGGGAACCCATCCTAATTGACACCAGCCAATTATATGGGCTGCCTACGTTGTAACGAACTGAAATTAAACTCAACACAATTAACAAAATTAATTAAGCTAATTATTAGGAAACAAGGGAAGGTATTTCACTGATTTATGCACTCACTTCAATGTGTAATAAGATGACTTCTCTTTATTAACAAATGATATGAAAAGATCCCATAACATAATTAATTACATCAAAATATTCAAAGGGTTTTCTGAAAAACTAGGGATCATAATTATCATGTACTTTTTACCTCGGATCCGAGTTTACTTTAAATATTGCAAAGACGTCTGAGTATTACTATGTTCGTCTAGGTGCTTGCAAGACTTCTTTTACTATTTGAAGAATGGTATTATTTACTAAAGAGATTATAATTTACATTTACATATTAACGTTACAACGTATGGTATTCAATATTACAGTATACTTTTAGTTGGTCTCATTTATAGTTTAAAGAAAATTATTGTCTTTGAAAAGTCTCTTTCATCTGTAAGTTATGTCTCAAATATAATTAACTCTCGATAGGCAAGCTATCGAGTCACCTTTACAATAAGTCGTGCTGTCCTAGTCCTGGGGTGTCACTCTTGGGAATTCTGGAAGTCGGCGTCTTCATCTGGGTCGTGTCTTCAGCGAGTACTTGATAGTTGGTTCACTGAGGAGATTGAAGTTATTCTGGTTAAAGTTGGGGTAGATCCACGTAGGTCCTAGTCAGCGTCGTATGGCTCGTATACGTCCACATGTGAAGTTTATGGAGGTCACATCTTCATATGTAAAGTTGTACTGGAATTTACCTCTTGAGGGGAGACGTCATCTTGCTTACGTGTTGTTAATTAGTATTTTTCTTGTTTAACTTATTACATTTCTTAACAAAAGTTTCTACATTTTATATATTAAAACTTGCTCCCCACATTTAGTAGTGGTAGCTAACAGTTAAGCTTAAGACTAATCAATGCGTTTTTGAAGAGCTCTCGCTCGTAGGTGTGCACTGTCTGACGGCTGCATTGTCACTCCTTTCTCGATTCGACTGGCACATTACAACGAAGCGGAGCAAGTACTCCGCGATAATATAGTCCCTATTTTTATTTAAATTGACATTATTATTACAAGAAACAATACATTAATTATACATATATAATTTACGTGAATTATTTTAACTACTACTCGTGCCTTCAAATTACTAATTACAAACATTATGATTTTTATACTTTCCTAAGTTACAGACGGCTTGCTAAACACGTTGAGTCCGGAATTAAACAGGTTAACGCATGATGACTTGAAAAAGGGTTAACTGTGATATTAATAGCTTTTTACAATTCGATTTTTTTTTTGTTTAGTTAGATTTTCCATTTACATCTCATACTTATTCTGAGTTAGTACAGGAGCTTTAGGTTTAATAATGCGATTTAAAAATACTTAATTGCTTGTAAATTAATTTTTTATTTATTAAATATTTTATTATCAATTAAATCGTCACAGTAATGATTTAGAAAGGGAGTATAGAGGTAGTTTAAATGTAGAGTATGAACAGAGGGCAAATTTTTCTTGTGGTATAGGTGAAGGAAAGGCTTCACCAATGTTGTTGGAGGACAAAGGTTCCTCAAGAGTTTTTGTGGGAGACAAATGGTCTCCGAAATGTCCCTTAATTTTTTGTGGTTTATCTGGTAAGTCCAGATGGAATAATAATAAAGTGGTATTGCCCTCTGAGTGGAGTGAGAATGTGCAATTGGGTGATGAGAGTGATAATAAAGAAAGAGAGAGAGTAATTGAGTTGTTCAGAGTAAGCAGAGATTATGAAGGATTAGTTAAGGAGTTAAATAGTGAGAGAATTATGATAAATAATGTAGACTTACCTTGTGCAGTAATAAACAATGATAATGATTATATTGATGATAAATATATACCTGTTGGGAGAATTAGTGTACTCGTAGTAGCGGATAATTGTGATAATGAAATAACTCACCTGGGTGTAACAATAAATACTGACGGAGACTTGACAAAAAATACTAATTCAGACATGGATTATGAGAAAATAATAATGGGGGGTAACCCTGAGCATTATTATTATTGTATATTGGAAAAAATGAATTTTTATGGTTATTACATGAATGATAGCCATATGATGTGTACAAATAAAAATGAACAGTGTTATGTGGGCATTCGATTAATTTTCGATGACGGCGGTTAGACAGTTTAAGAATGAACATTTAATTATTTGAGAAATGGTAATTACTTGGCTGATTTAGGTAATGAAGTGTGGTAAACCATTAAATTATGATAAAAATTTGTAAATAAAGGTGTTAGTGTTAAATGTATTATGTCAAGATGATCTTGTCGGAATGCAGATTATAGCTTAGGTAACATGTTTGTAGTAAAGATGAAGGTTATAATAATAATATTTTATTTTAATAAATAATTAACAGGAGGTATGAAGGAATTTTGTTTTGTATTGTGTGTTTAAATTAAAAGCATTTTAAATAATATAACTAAAGGAATTGTTTGGATTTGAATTGATAGTAAACTGATTTCTAATGTGCAATTCAGTAATGTATTTAAACATAAATGTTTGTGAAAAAAAAATAAAATAAAATAAACTTAAATATACTGTGATTGGTATTGTAAAACCAAGGGTAACTGATTACAAGATTTATAGAAACTGAAAATTGAAGGAATTGATAGAGTGGTGATGTAATCAGGAATGTTGAGACTGAGTTAGTGTTTATAAAACCAGTCTGGCATACAACTGTTAATATAAACAGGTAGATTGTTTGTTTAATGCTTGAGTTGACAACAACAAGAATGTTGTAGTTTGATGAATCAGTGCTATGAGTAGATTCTATTATGAAATAAAAGAAATACCAGATGTGTTGAAATGGAGGTAGCTTTTTATAAATAACATAAGGAAATGACGTAGTGTTTTTATTGTAATGCAATTAATATTTTTGTTTTGAACAAATGAGATTGATATAATGATGAGATTTGAATTTTGACTGTAATCGTAAAATAAATAATAATTGATGAAAACAATGATTAAAATGTTCATTTAAAATTGAATACTGAAGTAAACCTTTGGGTAAAAAATAATCAAAAAATTGTTTGGGGTTAATCAATGTGTTATTTTGGAGGGGTAATAATGTATTGTGAACATTATTCAATTTGTATGATTTAGTAAGTATACCGTAAGTTTATATGTCCAGGTGGACATTGTATTTTATGAATTCATTTTTGACTTGTAATGAATAAGGTAGTAATGTTTTGTTTATAACTCATGGTAATGCCCATTTGGAATGTTTATTATGTTGTATCCTGTTTATGTAATTGTGTCTGAATATAGAACAACTGCCATTGTAGGACAACTAAACTAAATGAATAACCAGCACTTTGTATATAAAAGAACCAGTACTTTGCCAATAACTAACCAGTACGGCTAAGAGGAAACAAATCAGTTGTGGATATGGTATAATGAAAGGCCTTTTTTGTTAATTTTTCAATTGGATGTTACAGAGTCAGGTGATACTGTGGCGGGTATCTGCCCGATCTTATGGTGTTGGGATCCCATACAGAGAAGTCCAATAAGATCGGATGGGTGCGGCCACAGCCACCGGACTTAGGGGGGTTAGTACCCATGATTTTAGTAAAGAACTCAGGGGGTTGTGGCGCCATATTTTCACTGATCCTCTTAGGTTATAGGCAATGAGTGTTTTTATGCCCAGGCACAAATCCTCTCATTGGGGGGGGGGGGGTATTGTAACGGTACAGAATTGTGTGTCAGAGACAGTAAAGATTCAATTCAGTTTTAATTTGAAAGCAGTTAGCATTCACCTGTGAGGTGCCCCATTGTAACCAGCAACATACAAGGTTAGTATAAATTGTTGATGTCTAGACAGCCAAGCCCAGACATATTATGCAACAGCTTGCCAGCAGTCTCTGTGTAAATCACAGTAAGAGCTTTGTCACCTTAGTGTTTGCATCAGACAGTGGCAGCAGAAGGTTGTCTGCTAGTTTTAAAAAAGTAAAACGGTGGCCTCGGGCGCAAGATAGGCCAAAAATAATATAATCGGCCTATCCAGGATAACTATAAAAGTGCATAAACAATGTAGCGGTCAGCTCATTAAAAACCTAAGTGCTCGTACCGACTTTATATTACCATATGTGAAGATATTCAATCAAAGCATTGAAAGTTTAATTAAAAACACAGTAAACTCAGAATAAAGAGTTGCGGGAGTGTGATCGAACAAGAAAGCGGTCAACTAGTTAAAAAGCTATTAGTGCTCATACCGATAAAGTTACGTTGGCCGACATGATTATTAAACGTGAACAATATGGTTTTAGCAACCAGTAAAACTTAGTAACAGTAGAGATAAAATTACTTTAATGGGCATGCATCGACTTTCGAAGTGAGGGATAAAACACGTGCATCACTAGTTGGAGCGAAGCCACTACCAGGATGAGTACCATATTATCAATTCAGAACTTTTAACTACATTAACATTTAAATATGTTGTAACATTTACAGACATTTTCCTAAACACTAGAGATCTCTAAGGGTAAAGATATAAATGACGTACTGGTTCATTAAAAACATAAATAATTTGTCATAGGCTAGTCGAGTAAGAAATGTTCATTTTATTAATTCGTTTGATTTCACATGTTACTAATGTGAAGATTATATACATATACCAGAAAGAAATTAGAACTTTAATTGTTATCAAAGTAAGACGAAGTAATTACTTTGTTTAATAAACCAGAAGCAATTTGTAAAAATATAAACTGTGTTATTATAATTTTACCGCCCACCTCAACTAACCTTTCTGCAGCAGGTTTCATCTGTAAGGCTCTGGAGAAGGCACCCTAAGGTAAGAGTTTGTTAATAATGAAGTAAAATTATATCGTTTCAGTGATGCCCGAGAACAGGGACTCTAATATTTTATCAGTTAATATAAAAATTATATAGTTTCAGTGGCGCCCGAACAGGGACGGCGAGTGTAATTTTTCATTACATGAGCCAGGACTAATTAAGCTGCAGAACATGTTATTTGGGAGTGAGGGCGATTGTGTAGTTTACTAAGCATAAGTGTATAAGTAAAAAATAATATAAAAATGGAAAACAATAGTGATAAAGTCAACAATATTGATTTAACTAGTACTAGTACTGAAAATCAAGTAAACACAATAGTAACCGAAACGGTAGTAAACGAAATAACCCTAACTGAGTCCATGACAATGTAAGGCGCTAGGATTCATTCAACGCCTATCCAAAATAAGCAATCTGATAGTAACGAGATAATGGGGATGGAATCACTTTTGGCAAAGCAAAGCGCAATGTTAGAGGTAAATTTTAATGCAATAAATAATCGTTTAGACAATAGTGAGGAAAAATTTGAAACTAAATTCAATGAAATAAGTAGCGATATAAATAAACGCTTTGACACAAATGATGTTAAATTTGAACAATATAAAGAACAGAATATGAAATTTGAAAATAGCATAAACGTAAAGCTTGACGAATTAACTAATTCATTGTGTAGTATTGAAGGGCGAATTAAAGAAATACTCAGTGAAACAAAAAGAAAAACAGATGAGTTAAGAGAGTGTGTGTGTGTGTGTGTGTGTGTGGTAGACGGTAAAACAAACATGTTAGAATCTAACCAAAAAGAACTTGGACAACAAATAATTACAGTAAATGACAAATTAGAAAGATTTGCAAGTAAAGAGGGTAATACATTCGAAAATGGGGTATCAAAAAGTGATACAGTAAATAATAGTAGTAATATTGAGAGTAGAAAATTAGTTGAGGTTAGAGGATTGTTAGTTAGTGATCGTAATGTAACGTTGTTGCCACGTTACAAATCCAGGGAACCCATCCTAATTGACACCAGCCAATTATATGGGCTGCCTACGTTGTAACGAACTGAAATTAAACTCAACACAATTAACAAAATTAATTACGCTAATTATTAGGAAACAAGGGAAGGTATTTCACTGATTTATGCACTCACTTCAATGTGTAATAAGATGACTTCTCTTTATTAACAAATGATATGAAAAGATCCCATAACATAATTAATTACATCACAATATTCAAAGGGTTTTCTGAAAAACTAGGGATCATAATGATCATGTACTTTTTACCTCGGATCCGAGTTTACTTTAAATATTGCAAAGACGTCTGAGTATTACTATGTTCGTCTAGGTGCTTGCAAGACTTCTTTTACTATTTGAAGAATGGTATTATTTACTAAAGAGATTATAATTTACATTTACATATTAACGTTACAACGTATGGTATTCAATATTACAGTATACTTTTAGTTGGTCTCATTTATAGTTTAAAGAAAATTATTGTCTTTGAAAAGTCTCTTTCATCTGTAAGTTATGTCTCAAATATAATTAACTCTCGATAGGCAAGCTATCGAGTCACCTTTACAATAAGTCGTGCTGTCCTAGTCCTGGGGTGTCACTCTTGGGAATTCTGGAAGTCGGCGTCTTCATCTGGGTCGTGTCTTCAGCGAGTACTTGATAGCTGGTTCACTGAGGAGATTGAAGTTATTCTGGTTAAAGTTGGGGTAGATCCACGATATAAAAGAAAAATATCGGTATGGAGAACCATACATGACTTCCATATTCTAAGATTTATATTTAAATCTTAATATCGCCTGCCAAGCGCGATATATTTTCTCTTATACATGATTTACATTAAAATGAAAAAATTTTAATTTTATTGCCTGCCAACAAAATTATTTTATTTTTAACAATTACCATTGTTTGAAAAAGTTTAAATAAATTTTCAAGTACTTTACTCTTGTTAAAACGTAAAAGGTTGCTTGTAAACTACCCCTTCCCCTTAACCGATCTTCACCAAAATCGAACGTCCTTGAGACCTCTACAATTCAGGGACGTATGCAAAAAATTATTTGATTCTGTTTGAATTTGCGGCAGTTATCGTTTGCCATAGAAAATACGCTTGATAAAAAAACGTTGCCGGTAAACTACCCCTTTCCCTTAACCGATCTTCACCAAAAACAATAGGTCTTGAGAACTCTACAATTCAGGGCTGTATACGAAACATTATTTAATTCTGTTTGAATTTGCGGCTGTTATCGTTTGCCAAAAAAAAAAATTACCCTTGATAAAAAACCGTTGCTGGTAAACTACCCCTTTCCCTTAACCGATATTCACCAGAAACGACAGGTCTTGAGAACTCTACAATTTAGGGTTGTATGCAAAATATTATATGATTTTGTGTGAATTTGCGGCTGTTATCGTTTGCCATAAAAAATACACTTGATATAACAAAAAACGTGGCAGGTAAACTACCCCTTTCCCTTAAAAGATCTTCACCAAAAACAACAGGTCTATAGTACTCAAGAAATCAGGGCTGTATGCAAAAACGTATTTGATTCTGTTTGAATTTGCGGCTCTTACCGTTCGTCATAGAAAAAATACCCTTGTTAAAACATAAAACGTTGCTGGTAAACTACCCCTTTCCCTTAACCGATCTTCACCAAAACCAAAAGGTCTTGAGAACTCTACAATTCAGGGTAGTATGCAAAACATTATTTGATTCTGTTTGAATTTGCGGCTGTTATCGTTTGCCATAGTAAATACCATTGTTAAAACATAAAACGGTACAGGTAAACTACCCCTTTCCCTTAACCGATCTTTACCAAAATCAACAGATCGTGAGAACCCTACAATTCAGGGCTGTATGCGAAACATTATTTGATTCTGTTTGAATTTGCGGCTGTTATCGTTTGCCAAACAAACAAAATTACCCTTGATAAAAAAAAAACCGTTGCAGGTAAACTACCTCTTCCCCTTAACCGATCTTCACCAAAAACAATACGTCTTGAGTACTCTACAAATCAGGACTGTATGCAAAATATTATTTGATTCTGTTTGAATTTGCGGCTGTTATCGTTTGCCATAGAAAATACCCTTGTTAAAAAAACGTTGCAGGTAAACTACCCCTTTCCCTCAACCGATCTTCACCAAAAACTATAGGTCTTGAGAACTCTACAATCTAGGGCTGTATGCAAATAATCTTTTGATTCTGTTTGAATTTGCGGCTGTTATCGTTTGCCATAGGAAATACCCTTGTTAAAACATAAAACGTTACAGGTAAACTACCCCTTTCCCTTAACCGATCTTCACCAAAATCAACAGGTCTTGAGAACTCTACAATTCAGGGCTGTATGCGAAACATTATTTGATTTTGTTTGAATTTGCGGCTGTTATCGTTTGCCAAACAAACAAAATTACCCTTGCTAAAAAAAAAACCGTTGCAGGTAAACTACCCCTTTCCCTCAACCGATCTTCACCAAAAACAATAGGTCGCGAGTACTCTGCAAATCAGGGCTGTATGCAAAAAATTATTTGATTCTGTTTGAATTTGCGGCAGTTATCGTTTGCCATAGAAAAAAAATCTACAGACACACAGGTAGACAGACAGACAGACAGACACACAGACACTTTTCGGAAAACGACTTTTTTTCGTGTTTTGAGTGTAGTAGTATCAGAATCTGCAATAATCTCGAACACGATTTTTTTTGCCATCACCATACTTCCATTCCTTAAGGAATATGGAAGTAAAAATACCCTTGTTAAAAATAAAATATTGCAGGTAAACTACCCCTTTCCCTTAACCGATATTCACCACACACAACAGGTTTTGAGAACTCTACAATTCAGGGCTTCATGCAAAAAATTATTTGATTCTGTTTGAATTTGCGGCTCTTATCGTTTGCCATAGAAAATGCCCTTGTTAAAACATAAAACGTTGCTGGTAAACTACCCCTTTCCCTTAACCGATCTTCACCAAAAACAATAGGTCTTGAGAACTCAACAATTCAGGGCTGTATGCAAAACAGTGTTTGTTTCAGTGTGAATTTGCGGCTGTTATCGTTTGCCATATAAAATACCCTTGTTAAAACATGAAACTTTACAGGTAAACTACCCCTTTCCCTTAACCAATCTTCACCAAAAACAATAGTTCTTGAGAACTCTACAGTTCAGGCTGTATGCAAAACATTATTTTATTCTGTTTGAATTTGCAGCTGTTATCATTTGCCATAGAAAAAAAATTACCCTTGAAAAAAAAAAACGTTCCTGGTAAGCTACCCATTTCCCTTAACCGATCTTCACCAAAAACAATAGGTCTTGAGTACTCCACAATTCAGGGCTGTATGCAAAACATTATTTGATTCTGTTTGAATTTGCGACTCTTATCGTTTGCCATAGAAAAAATATCGGTATGGAGAACTATACATGACTTCCATGCTCTAAGATTTATATTTAAAATCAAATACGAGATGAAATGTTTCCATAGAAACTACTTCTTTCCACTTATTGCTTCTGCCTTAACCACAGTACTGTGGTCACTAACGTATACCACCACACGCTATCGCACTCGATTTTCACTGATGATGGCAGTCGACGGCACTGCCGAAACGTCTGGTTTTGCAGAAAACATTGGACTACGGCCAAACAGGTTGGGAAGGAATTTTAACAACAAACTACTACTTTGTTGCCGATAACGTAGTACACATATAAAAATTATCCCCTCCCCTTTCAACTATAATTTTCATTTATAGAAAATTACCTCTACCCCGTTCAACTAGCCTCTTCATTTATAGATACTTCATAATTATCTTGTTGATACATCCTCTTCGTTCACTTTTATAAATATTATATATATATAAACTTTTATGAACTTACTTTATGGTTTTATTTCCCAAACGTTTCAACGTGGTATACGTCTTCTTCAGTGGGAGTAAATACTGAATTTCTTTACAGAGTAACGGTTATGGACTGTAGGTGTGTGTGGTGGAGGTTGATGGTGGGAGGGAATATATATATATATATAAAATTTCACTATGAACTTACTTTATGGTTTTATTTCCCAAACGTTTCAACATGGTATACGTCTTCTTCAGTGGGAGTAAATACTGAATGTCTTTACAGAGTAACAGTTATGGACTGTAGGTGTGTGTGGTGGGGGTTGATGGTGGGAGGGAATTGGCGCTGGGGTTCAAAAGTAGAAAACTAAACACAGCAGAACAATTTGAAATATACAGATCTCATGCACTACAACCAACTTTTAGAAAACTATATAATAGTTTCTAGATATATAATATATCATTTTTTATATAAGTAACTCGATGTTTCTTGCAGTAATTATATAATTTGTGATGTTTTCAATTTGTTTCTTCTGCAAGTAGATAATATTGTATATTCTTTTTAACACCTGACGTACGTTTCACTGAAAAATATCAGTATCATCAGAGGTTTCTAAGTGAATTAAGAACAATCGAAATAATTCTATTAATATAAAATTAACGAATAATCGAATTTGTATCGATTTTAATGTAAAATAAAATAACTGATAATCGCTTTAGGTCGATTAGTTAACGATTGTTTTAATGTTTATTTTCTTCAGCAGCTGTTTTCTCGGTTATATTTGAAATTTTGTTTATATTTTATTCATTTTTATTTTTATTTTTTAGTAAATTTATAATTTTAAATAGATCGTCTTGTTTTGTTTTTATTTGGGTTTGTTCTTTAATTAATAAATTATTGTTATTGTGTTTGTAAATGTTAAGATTTTCCCAAATATTCATTTTTTGACCTTTTTGTATGTTTTAAAGTCATTGTTTTAACCGACGAATTATTTTAACCTCTGATGATGGATTAACAATCCGAAACGCGTTAGAAGAAAAGAAGAAAAGTTAAGCGATCACATAGACGGATTAAGGTAAAACTTTATAGTTTAATTACTTTTTGTATGTTTTTAATTAATTTTATATTTTAAATGTTTGGAAACTGGTGGTTATTATTTAGACAATGTGTGGCTAAATTAGATTTATAAATATTTGGTTTTAAATATGCATTGCGGTGTTGAACGAATCTATCTCGTAGTTTTTTCTTCGTCTGGCCCACGTAAAATTTATTGCAATCTGGACATTCTATTTTATATATTCCATTTTTATTGTGAGTATTGGATTTAGTTTTAGGTTTTATTTTATTAAAAATTATATTATCTGTGTTATAAGATATTTTTAAATTAGTATCTTTAAATATTTTATTTAGTTTTTGAGTTATATTTCCATAATAAGTGAAGGTTGTATATTTTATATTATTATTAATAGATGAATTTTTAAATGTAGTGTTTTTAGGAATTTTATTAGTGATTTTATGTTTAATTTTATTTTCTAATTTATTAATAGTTTTTATTTTGTATCCATTTTTAACTGCTATTTGTTGGATAATTTTTCTTTCTTTGTTTCTTTCTGTGTTATTTAATGGGATCCTAAGCATTCGGTAAATCATGGAATTAAATACTGCCATTTTGTGTTGGGGAGGATGATTAGAAGTATTTGGTATTACTAAGTCAGTTTGAGAAGGTTTCCTGTATATTGCGTATTCAAAATTTGTTTCATTTTTCTTTATTGTTAAGTCTAAATAATTTAATTTATTATTAGATTTTTCTTCTAACGTGAATTTTATTTTAGAATGTAAATTATTTATGGAGTTGAATATTTTATTTATATTTATACCATTGTTTTGGGAAATGTACAGAGTGTCATCAACGTATCTAAAATAACATCCTAATGGGTCGTTTAATTTTATTATATTTATTATTTGTTCGTCGAGTTTTTGTAGGAAGATTTCTGATATGATAGCGGAGGTTGGGGCTCCCATAGCAAGGCCATCTGTTTGATAGTACAATTTGTTGTTGTATTGAAAATAATTTTGATTTAAAATTATTTTTAAAGTATTAGTTAACTGTTTAATGTATGTGTTACTTTCGTTATTTGTTTTCAGATTATTTATTATAATATTTATAGTTTCTTCAATGGGAATGTTTGTATACATGTTTGATATGTCGAATGAATATAATTTTGTATTTCTGTTTACTTCTACGTTTATTAGTTGTTCCGTGAGTTCGATACTATTTTTTATATTATGTTTTACTGGAAATTCAATTTTATGTTTTAAGATTTGAGTTAATAATTTTGATATTTTATAATTTGGTGCGTCCTAGCGTTTATTAAAATAATAAACGTTTGGGAAATAAAACCATAAAGTAAGTTCATAAAAGTTTATATATATATATAATATTTATAAAAGTGAACGAAGAGGATGTATCAACAAGATAATTATGAAGTATCTATAAATGAAGAGGCTAGTTGAACGGGGTAGAGGTAATTTTCTATAAATGAAAATTATAGTTGAAAGGGGAGGGGATAATTTTTATATGTGTACTACGTTATCGGCAACAAAGTAGTAGTTTGTTGTTAAAATTCCTTCCCAACCTGTTTGGCCGTAGTCCAATGTTTTCTGCAAAACCAGACGTTTCGGCAGTGCCGTCGACTGCCATCATCAGTGAAAATCGAGTGCGATAGCGTGTGGTGGTATACGTTAGTGACCACAGTACTGTGGTTAAGGCAGAAGCAATAAGTGGAAAGAAGTAGTTTCTATGGAAACATTTCATCTCGTATTTGATTTTAAATATAAATCTTAGAACATGGAAGTCATGTATAGTTCTCCATACCGATATTTTTTCTATGGCAAACGATAAGAGTCGCAAATTCAAACAGAATCAAATAATGTTTTGCATACAGCCCTGAATTGTAGAGTACTCAAGACCTATTGTTTTTGGTGAAGATCGGTTAAGGGAAATGGGTAGCTTACCAGGAACGTTTTTTTTTTCAAGGGTAATTTTTTTTCTATGGCAAATGATAACAGCTGCAAATTCAAACAGAATAAAATAATGTTTTGCATACAGTCTGAATTGTAGAGTTCTCAAGAACTATTGTTTTTGGTGAAGATTGGTTAAGGGAAAGGGGTAGTTTACCTGTAAAGTTTCATGTTTTAACAAGGGTATTTTATATGGCAAACGATAACAGCCGCAAATTCACACTGAAACAAACAGTGTTTTGCATACAGCCCTGAATTGTTGAGTTCTCAAGACCTATTGTTTTTGGTGAAGATCGGTTAAGGGAAAGGGGTAGTTTACCAGCAACGTTTTATGTTTTAACAAGGGCATTTTCTATGGCAAACGATAAGAGCCGCAAATTCAAACAGAATCAAATAATTTTTTGCATGAAGCCCTGAATTGTAGAGTTCTCAAAACCTGTTGTGTGTGGTGAATATCGGTTAAGGGAAAGGGGTAGTTTACCTGCAATATTTTATTTTTAACAAGGGTATTTTTACTTCCATATTCCTTAAGGAATGGAAGTATGGTGATGGCAAAAAAAATCGTGTTCGAGATTATTGCAGATTCTGATACTACTACACTCAAAACACGAAAAAAGTCGTTTTCCGAAAAGTGTCTGTGTGTCTGTCTGTCTGTCTGTCTGTCTGTCTGTCTACCTGTGTGTCTGTAGATTTTTTTTCTATGGCAAACAATAACTGCCGCAAATTCAAACAGAATCAAATAATTTTTTGCATACAGCCCTGATTTGCAGAGTACTCGCGACCTATTGTTTTTGGTGAAGATCGGTTGAGGGAAAGGGGTAGTTTACCTGCAACGGTTTTTTTTTAGCAAGGGTAATTTTGTTTGTTTGGCAAACGATAACAGCCGTAAATTCAAACAAAATCAAATAATGTTTCGCATACAGCCCTGTATTGTAGAGTTCTCAAGATCTGTTGATTTTGGTGAAGATCGGTTAAGGGAAAGGGGTAGTTTACCTGTAACGTTTTATGTTTTAACAAGGGTATTTCTTATGACAAACGATAACAGCCGCAAATTCAAACAGAATCAAATAATGTTTCGCATACAGTCCTGAATTGTAGAGTTCTCAAGACCTATTGTTTTTGGTGAAGATCGGTTGAGGGAAAGGGGTAGTTTACCTGTAACGTTTTTTTAACAAGGGTATTTTCTATGGCAAACGATAACAGCCGCAAATTCAAACAGAATCAAATAATGTTTTGCATACAGTCCTAATTTGTAGAGTACTCAAGACCTTTTGTTTTTGGTGAAGATCGGTTAAGGGAAAGAGGTAGTTTACCTGCAACGGTTTTTTTTTTATCAAGGGTAATTTTGTTTGTTTGGCAAACGATAACAGCCGCAAATTCAAACAGAATCAAATAATGTTTCGCATACAGCCCTGAATTGTAGGGTTCTCACGATCTGTTGATTTTGGTAAAGATCGGTTAAGGGAAAGGGGTAGTTTACCTGTACCGTTTTATGTTTTAACAATGGTATTTACTATGGCAAACGATAACAGCCGCAAATTCAAACAGAATCAAATAATGTTTTGCATACTGCCCTGAATTGTAGAGTTCTCAAGACCTTTTGGTTTTGGTGAAGATCGGTTAAGGGAAAGGGTTAGTTTACCAGCAACGTTTTATGTTTTAACAAGGGTATTTTTTCTATGACGAACGATAAGAGCCGGAAATTCAAACAGAATCAAATACGTTTTTGCATACAGCCCTGATTTCTTGAGTACTAAAGACCTATTGTTTTTGGTGAAGATCTTTTAAGGGAAAGGGGTAGTTTACCTGCCACGTTTTTTGTTATATCAAGGGTATTTTTTATGGCAAACGATAACAGCCGCAAATTCACACAAAATCATATAATATTTTGCATACAACCCTAAATTGTAGAGTTCTCAAGACCTGTCGTTTTTGGTGAAGATCGGTTAAGGGAAAGGGGTAGTTTACCTGTAACGTTTTATGTCTTAACAAGGGTATTTCCTATGGCAAACGATAACAGCCGCAAATTCAAACAGAATCAAAAGATTATTTGCATACAGCCCTGATTTGTAGAGTACTCAAGACCTATTGTTTTTGGTGAAGATCGGTTAAGGGGAAGGGGTAGTTTACCTGCAACCTTTTTTTATCAAGCGTATTTTCTATGGCAAACGATAACTGCCGCAAATTCAAACAGAATCAAATAATTTTTTGCATACGTCCCTGAATTGTAGAGGTCTCAAGGACTTTCGATTTTGGTGAAGATCGGTTAAGGGGAAGGGGTAGTTTACAAGCAACCTTTTACGTTTTAACAAGAGTAAAGTACTTGAAAATTTATTTAAACTTTTTCAAACAATGGTAATTGTTAAAAATAAAATAATTTTGTTGGCAGGCAATAAAATTAAAATTTTTTCATTTTAATGTAAATCATGTATAAGAGAAAATATATCGCGCTTGGCAGGCGATATTAAGATTTAAATATAAATCTTAGAATATGGAAGTCATGTATGGTTCTCCATACCGATATTTTTCTATGACGAACGATAACTGCCGTAAATTCAAAGAGAATCAAATAATTTTTTGCATACGTTCCTGAATAAAATTGTAGAGTACTCAAGATTTGTTGTTTTTGGTGAAGATCGGTTAAAGGAAAGGGGTAGTTTACTTGCCACCTTTTATGTTTTAACAAGAGTAATTGTTTCTATGATGAACGATAACTGCCGCATTTCAAACAGAATCAAATAATGTTTTGCATGCATCCCTGAATTATAGAGGACTCAAGACCTATTGATTTTGGTGAAGATCAGTTAAGAGAAAGGGGTAGTTTAAGTGCAACGTTTTATGTGATAACAAGGTTAATTTTTTCTATGCCGAATGATTGCCGTAAATTCAAACATAATCAAATAAGTTTTTGCATACATCCCTATGTTGTAGAGAACTCAAGGCCTGTTGATTTTGGTGAAGATTGGTTAAGGGAAAGGGATAGTTTACCTGCAACATTTTATGTAATAACAAGAAAACATTTTTCATGAAGAACGATAACTGCCGTAAATTCAAACAGAATCAAATAATTTTTTACATATGTGCCTGAGTTGTAGAAGACTCAAGGTCTTTTGATTTTGGTGAAGATCGGTTGCGGGGAAAGGGCAGTTTACCTGAAACATTTTTTGTTGTAACAAGTGTAAAGTACTTAATTTTGATAAATAAAGTATCCTGATAAGAAGATCTTAATAATCCACTGTAGAAACGTAAATGAAATATCTATTATATATATTATATATCTAGAAACTATTATATAGTTTTCTAAAAGTTGGTTGTAGTGCGTGATATCTGTATATTTCAAATTGTTCTGCTGTGTTTAGTTTTCTACTTTTGAACCCCAGCGCCAATTCCCTCCCACCATCAACCTCCACCACACACACCTACAGTCCATAACCGTTACTCTGTAAAGAAATTCAGTATTTACTCCCACTGAAGAAGACGTATACCACATTGAAACGTTTGGGAAATAAAACCATAAAGTAAGTTCATAAAAGTTTATATATATATATTATAACGTGACAATTTGGCAAATTTAATTTAATTTAAATTTGTGGAGTCCCTTGATCTTGGAGCACCAAATTTAAACAACGTTACATATACATAAATAGATGAGAACGGTCTCACGTTCAAGATTGACAAATTCTTTAAACATATAACATTTAAATAGGGGGTCAGGTGTATCTGCAATAAGAACTCTACGGAACTTGAAACAGTAATTAAAATTTATTTGATACTATAAAAAAATATGTGCACATAGCACTGACTTCGATGTAAAAAACATTAGTTATTATTTGTTATAATGCCGTAAGGCTTAAGGTATATACATCCTTACTAACTAAACATTCTATGCTACTAAATAGTATATAAAAGAAAAATCTCATTTTTAGACTACTCAGTCTATTAATATGTTTCAAAATCAATTTTTAAATCTTTTTTCTATATATGGTACGTACTCAAAAGATTAATAGTTATTACTTCTCAGTACTGTTTTCTCAAATACTAATTGTTTTTATTTATATTCTTTGTAATCATTTTATATCATATTAATTTGATAATTGTTACGTTAATCGTATTTCTAAACATCTATGATTTTTAACTCTACTATACAAGAAATGTTACTCTTATTTTTAAATAAAATATTAATGTCTTTAACTGTCTTTGTATACTGTGTATGATTAAGATATGAATAAGTTGTCTATCACCTTATTGTTGTCAATCATACTCGATCATTTTTGTTCCATCGGTGTTCATCTTCGTCTCGCCTCCAGCGTCGGCTGTCTCTCTTCTCCTCTTGTCCAGCGTCGGCTGTCTCTCACTCTCTCGTCCTCTCCTCTTGTCCAGCGTCGTATCGCTATGGAACTTCTTCTCTTGTCCAGCGTCGTATCGCTATAGAACTTCTTCTCTTGTCCAGTGTCGTATCGCTATGGAACTTCTTCTCTTGTCCAGCGTCGTATCGCTATGGAACTTCTTCAGTAATGCTGTTATTAATTACAATGTTTGTCTTATAGCTTGGTTACGTATTTGTACATAACTGGCAATTTAAACTGTTTATAAAAATATTAATAAATATGCCGTGCTGACGGGCATAAGCTCCCGCTGCATCGTGGATGATTCAAGAAAGAGAACCACTGAAGCGTGCGTGTCCTATTTATACCCATGTCTTGGTCGACACCCTTCAGTGATACAAAATCGACATGTTAGAAACTGTCTTTGGCGTCAGTTCCTCCACTCTTTGTCAAATTCACTATTTTTTATATTTCTGCGAATTGCAGAGTCCTGTAAGTATTTTTTTATACTTATCTTATAACTAATTTTACAACACATGTTCATTGTAATTTTGGACATTGCAACTTAACCCTTTTGATTTGTACACAGTTATTTCACTATTGCACTTGTACGGCGTGTCACTTTCGCGTGGTTTTCGCACACAGTATTTATTAAATTTATTTACATTTTATGGTGCTTTTGGATTTTAATTCTTAATTCTAGTTTATGAATAATTACGGAAAAACAGTCATTGTGCAATTATTCATACTGGGGTGGCAAACTTGCCTGCAGAGACCTGCGTTCACACACACTAGCAAAATACTGGTGTACACACTTTCAGTTACATTTGTGTGTGTGTGCACGTTGATTCAGGTCGAAACACCTGTTCATATTTTTGTCTGAGTCAAGCTTGCAATCCATAACATGCTTATTTCTAATATATTATTAATTATTTACAGTTTATTAAGTAAATTTAAATTTTTATATTTCATGCTCAGTACATCACTTATTTGTACTGTCGCATTATTCCTCTGCTTGGTAACAAAAAAAATTTAATAAATTTATTTATTACAATTTTTTTTTCTTTTTTTTTATCTATTTATTTATTATTATTATTTGCAAAAAAAATATAACAAATAATAAAGAATAATATTCGTCATTTCACCCTTAATAGGAGTGTATACAAATGTCTCACCTCCCCTCTTTCGTACACTCACTGCTCGCGACCTTGAATTAGGGTGGCTTTACAAACAGCTGATTTGACTGGTTTCAATGACCTCTGTTTTATGTGTAGAACTTCTTAAATGACGTTGCGTGGAATTTACCAATTTCTTTCTTCTGTATCTCATCATATACAATGAAAGTGTTCTGTCCCACTCGCTGTCTTAACGTATACGGTCCATTATAAAGTCTGAAGAATTTCTTCGCCATATTATCACTCCTTTTTCCCACTGGATTTGCTTTGAGTAGTATACTTTCTCCCACGTTGAATTGTTGTAACTTGTGAGTTAGATTAAATCTCTCTATTCTCTTGTTACCTCTCTCTCTTATTCGTTGCTTTGCGTATTCAATTTTCACACTTATTGGTACAGGTACATTTTGGTTATTAGGTTTGTTTAGATATTTAGTCCAAAATCTGGTTGGCTTCTTATCTTCTTCTAATTCCATTGGAGTGTATCCTGTTGCTTCACTATAATTTTTGTTAATGGCTTTTTCAATAAATGGTAAATATTCTGCCCATTTATTGTGTTGATTATGGCAATATTTTCGTAAATATTTACCTAATTCTTTGTTAACTCTCTCAGCAAGGTTTCCTTGAGGATGTCTTATGGATGTGAGTACTGGTTGTATTCCATTTTCCCTTAACGTCCTCTCCCATTTTTCACTTTGGAATTGCACACCTTGATCACTGAGTATCTTCTTCATTTTTCCATATAACGGAATATATTTTTGCAGTAGTATCTTTAGAACAACTTTGGTTGTGGGTCGCATAATTGGGTACAGTCGGACTGCCTTGGAAAACACATCGATACATACCAATATGTGCTTCACACCTCGACTTGATCGTGGTAATGGTCCCAGAAAATCCACTGCAATTAGCTCTCCTTTGTTTTCCTTCTGTATACTCTGCATTCCTACATATGTGTGTAAATTCGGTCCTTTCGCCGTTTGACACTCATAACACTTCTTTACTTCTTTCTTTATCTTTCGATACATATTATTGATCGTAAAATCTTCTCGTAGACTCAAATAACATTTCAGAGCAGCAGCATGTGCTAAACTCTCATGTGCTGGTCGAATTAAATTTTGTAGCCTGTCATTCGTTAGTACTATCTTCCAGTCTTGTCTTACTAACTTGAAAAGAATTCCATTTAGTACCTTATAATGATTTGGTAGCTGTTCTTAGTTCTTCATCTCCCTTATCGTTACATCCAAATCTTGTTGATGTGCTAAGTTTTTCAGCATTTGTTTTACTTCATCATTCTCTTTGAATTTCATTGATAACAATCGTATTTCTTTCTTTTCATTCACATAAACTTCTTCACGTTCTTCTTTGATGTATCGGCTTAGTGTGTCCGCTACAATATTGTCTTTACCTTTACAGTATTTAATGGTAAATGAGTATTCGCTAATGGCTAAAATCCATCTTAATAATTGGGCATTTGTTACCTTGCATTTTAATAAAAATGATAATGCTTGGTGGTCAGTATGTATCTCAAAATGAGTACCATAAACATAATATCTGAATTGCTTAAGAGCGTATACTATAGCAAGTATTTCTTTTTCTGATGTGGAGTAGTGTTTTTCAGCTCCTTTGAAGACTCTACTGGCGTAGGCAATAACTCGGTGCTCTCCCGTCGTATCTTGTTGATACAGTACACTTCCTACTGCGTAGTCACTAGCATCGGAGTATATTACGAATTTTCCTTCTCGTTGAGGATGATGTAACATAATATTTTCAATGAACAACTCTTTCACTTGGTTAAAGGCATTTTGATGTTTCCCCTCCCACTTCCATTTTTTTTCTTTCTTCGTCAGCTCTAGAAGCGGTTGCGTATATCTTGCATATAACGGTGAGAATCTTCTGTAGTATCCTGTGAGTCCTAAGAATGCTCTTAACTCTTTGAGATTTCCGGGTATAGGGAAATTAGTTATGCTGGAAATTTTGATAGGATCGGGTTGAATACCAGAGGATGAAATAATGTGACCTAGGAATTGGATAGAGGTTTTGATAAATTCGCATTTGTCTAGGTTAAGGGATATGTTCGCTTGCCTAAATTTTTGGAATATCGTGCTTAGATGTTTTATATGTTCATCTAACGTTTTAGATACAACTAAGATATCATCTACAAATATCATGGTGTAGGGTTCCACTTCAGGTCCTAGGGCTTTTTCTAGACACTTTACGATGGCTGCTAAACTCGTGCTTAATCCGAAGGGTACTACCCTGTGTTGGTAGCATTTATTTTTATACAGGAAAGCAGTGTACTTTCTATTCTCTTCACGAATTGGAATCTGCCAGAAACTTGAGCGTAAATCTAGCTTTGTCAGATACCTTGCTCCTTCACACTTAGTAAATAATTCGTCCGCAGTTGGTGCACAGTCATACTCCTTTAATACAATGCTGTTCAGCTCCCTCATGTCAAGGCATAGACGTATCTCTCCATTTTTCTTCTTCACTACCACTAGAGGATTCAGGAAGTTGCTGTTCGATCGCTCTATAACTCCACTTTCGATCATACGCCGAATTTCAAGTTCAACCTCTTCCTCATATCGCATTGGGATAGGGTATGTCTTCCTAATGACTTTTGTAGGGTCTGACACAACTATAGAGTGCTCGTATACTGTCGTCTGCGTCGGTACTTCACTAAATACATCACTATATTCTTCTATTAATTCGTGTAGTTTCTCTTCTTCCTGTGTCATCATCCCTTCTTCTACCGCATTCACATGTCGATTTGGACCATATTGTATTTGTGGCTTGTACAAAGTAATAGGTGTTTCACTTACCTTGCACTCTTCTTCTTCGCTGTTCAGGTTTATTTCATATTGAACATTTTTATAATTACACATAATTATATTATCATTAATATTAATCTTAGCATTTATTGTATTTAGTATATCGATACCTAAAATTCCATCATAAATCAATTTATGCATAATTATCATAGGGTGTTCTAACTCTAGATTTTTATATGTTAGAGTTACATATGCTTGTTGTTTAACTCTTTCTTTTTTATTGGTAGCTGTTGTAATATTTAAATTATTTACGGGCAAAATTGCAGTATTTTTAAAATATTTCTTGTTACGTTGAACCCATGCAGCGTTAAGAACAGACAGCTGGCTGCCGGTGTCAACAAGCATTCGTAATTTACACCTGTTTATGTTCACCGTCACAATAGGGCATTGTGTTTGCTGCGCGTCTCGCTTTATATCCTGTTCGGTGCTTAATAAGTCTTCCCTAATATCGCAGGGGTATATGTTGTTTAGTTCATAATTTTGCTTCCGTTTATTCAGTCATTGTGACGCCTTTGATGTAGACGGTCGGCTGTGGAATGTTACTGTCTCATTCATTCCTTGGCCTTCTCTCTTCAATTTCTTTTCGTCGTCCCCTCGTACTGCGGCAACGCGTTTGTCAGCTGGTTTTGAAAACTGTTTACGATTGGATGACCATGTAACGTCTCCTTGTCGTCTAGCTGTATTATTTTGTTCAGTTTCTTTAGCTGTGCGTGTTGTAGTGTTGTACATTGGTGGCGAATAATTTATTTTATAATTATCACGGTGCGGTGTAGTGTTTTGTATTGATTTCTTGTCATCTCTGTGATAATTATGGTGATGATTTGCGTGTTTTTGTTCCCAGTGTTGTGTGTTCTTACCTTTATTGATATTCTCCGACTGTGTTACAAGGATTAAAAATTCTTCTATGGTTTTGATCCCTTGTGTATAAACTGCTAACTGGATATCTCGCTGAAAATGGTAAGATAATTTTGAAACAATCTCATATTCTGAGAATTTAGGTTTGAGATGCTTTACACGTTCTATTTGTGTAATTGTGTATTGTTCAATACTCTGCTGTCCTTGTGGATTGAACTTTCCATATTCAAGTTGATCCCGTACTTGTCTTTGGGTATGTAGATTCCAGTATCGGTTCTCGAATGCTTCACGAAACTGCTGATATGTACTTACGTTATCTCTAATAATAGAGTACCATTGGTTGGCTGAATCTCTAAGATATCGCGTGACGAAGTCTATCTTCTCGTCGTCATTCATTGCACTCCCAATTTTTTCTATTTCCTTCTCTACTCTTGCTAGGAATTCCATACTGTTCTCCCCTTTACCACCTGAGAACTTAAGTCTGCTCCTTTCTTCTGTTGGTGTAGGAAATATGGTCATTTGGTTCTGTCGTCTTCTTAACTCACTTCGTAGTTGGTTCATTTCCTCTTGAATCTCTTCTTTCATATGTGATACGTCTCCCGAACGGTCTTTCGTAGTTTCTTCAATTTTATTCTCAATAACTACAGTACGTGTTTCTATTTCTCTAAGTTTACTGGTATTTACTTGGGATACATTATTAATAGCTTGGATTTTATCATCCTGTTCTCGCGTTATAGTAGTTAAAGTATCATTTATTTGTTTATGCGTTTCTTTTAAATCTTTTCTCCACTCGAGACGTAATTCTTTTTGTTTATTTTCAATCCGTACAACTTGTTCATGTAAGGCTTGTTTAAAATTATTCTCTAGAGTATCAATACGTATGTTGGTGTCATTAATTTTTTCGGTTAACTGCGCATTGCTGTCAATTATACTTTGTTTTATTTCAAGATTATCAATCTTTAACTCTTCTAGACTCTCTGTAATTTTTATGGTGTCCTGTCTAAAATTTTCGGACTGTAGCTCTAATTTATTTTCTAAATTTTCTGTTTGTTTTGCTAAGTTATTTTCTAAACTTTCTGTTTTTTTTTGCTAATTTATTTTCTAAACTTTCTGTTTGTTTTGTATTTATTTCATCTATTTTTCTTATTTGTTTGACATTCTCCTCTTTCACATCCTCTTTAAATTTTTCGGCTTGTTTTATGACTAATTCGTCCATCATGGCGAGTATCGTATTTTTAAATGCTTCTAAATTCAACCCTCCTGGTTCTGCCATGTTGAATAATTAAAATATTTATTTAATAGTAATTCTTTAAAAATTATTATTGATAACCGTTCCCTACTTATTTATTTATTTCTGTATTTTTATTAATAGTTATTATTAATACTCATTACAGTTACACCTGTTACATAGACAACAATATTATTTGTGGTGGGCGCCAGCTGTGTGATTACACAACAATTAACATTACATTCAGTTACTGTTTAATACAAATAATAATTACATATTATACATTTTTCATTTAACACTCTTTATATATTTTAGAGCAACCATTTAGCTACATAAAAAAATTTTAATAGTCAAATGATGGGTATCGGGTCATACATTCATGATCTACAATTTATGTCACAAATTTTTGTACGTAAATTTAGGCATGTCATGCCCCACGTCCAGGGCGACAAATTTATATAACGTGACAATTTGGCAAATTTAATTTAATTTAAATTTGTGGAGTCCCTCGATCTTGGAGCACCAAATTTAAACAACGTTATATATACATAAATAGGTGTGAACGGTCTCACGTTCAAGATTGACAAATTCTTTAAACATATAACATTTAAATAGGGGGTCAGATGTATCTGCAATAAGAACTCTACGGAACTTGAAACGGTAATTAAAATTTATTTGATACTATAAAAAAATATGTGCACATGGCACTGACTTCGATTTAAAAAACATTAGTTATTATTTGTTATAATGCCGTAAGGCTTAAGATATATACATCCTTACTAACTAAACATTTTGTCAATCATACTCGATCATTTTTGTTCCATCGGTGTTCATCTTCGTCTCGCCTCCAGCGTCGGCTGTCTCTCTTCTCCTCTTGTCCAGTGTCGGCTGTCTCTCACTCTCTCGTCCTCTCCTCTTGTCCAGCGTCGTATCGCTATGGAACTTCTTCTCTTGTCCAGCGTCGTATCGCTATAGAACTTCTTCTCTTGTCCAGCGTCGTATCGCTATGGAACTTCTTCTCTTGTCCAGCGTCGTATTGCTATGGAACTTCTTCAGTAATGCTGTTATTAATTACAATGTTTGTCTTATAGCTTGGTTACGTATTTGTACATAACTGGCAATTTAAACTGTTTATAAAAATATTAATAAATATGCCGTGCTGACGGGCATAAGCTCCCGCTGCATCGTGGATGATTCAAGAAAGAGAACCACTGAAGCTTGGGTGTCCTATTTATACCCATGTCTTGGTCGACACCCTTCAGTGATACAAAATCGACATGTTAGAAACTGTCTTTGGCGTCAGTTCCCCCACTCTTTGTCAAATTCACTATTTTTTATATTTCTGCGAATTGCAGAGTCCTGTAAGTATTTTTGTATACTTATCTTATAACTAATTTTACAACACATGTTCATTGTAATTTTGGACATTGCAACTTAACCCTTTTGATTTGAACACAGTTATTTCACTATTGTACTTGTACGGCATGTCACTTTCGCGTGGTTTTCGCACACAGTATTTATTAAATTTATTTACATTTTATGGTGCTTTTGGATTTTAATTCTTAATTCTAGTTTATGAATAATTACGGAAAAACAGTCATTGTGCAATTATTCATACTGGGGTGGCAAACTTGCCTGCAGAGACCTGCGTTCACACACACTAGCAAAATACTGGTGTACACACTTTCAGTTACATTTGTGTGTGTGCACGTTGATTCAGGTCGAAACACCTGTTCATATTTTTGTCTGAGTCAAGCTTGCAATCCATAACATGCTTATTTCTAATATATTATTAATTATTTACAGTTTATTAAGTAAATTTAAATTTTTATATTTCATGCTCAGTACATCACTTATTTGTACTGTCGCAATATATATATATATTGTAACGATAAAATATGAAGTAAAGGGGGTTCGTTATCGTGTTACATACGATCGAGATGTAGCCTCACCTCGGTTTGTTCTATTTGTTTTCCAGAGAATATTTCGTTACATACAATGTTATTGTGGATCAGTTTACTTGTATTTATGTAGCGTGCACTTGAATACACCGTCCGTTGGAAATGTCGATTTGTAATATGGATAAATGATGTAGCGACAAACTCGCACTGGAGTCGTCGATGTAAATTATAAATGTATTATGTCGAACGGCGAATAATTTCGTAAATTGCCGCTTACTCCCACTACGCTGCTTCTTTTACGTGACGTCACTCACCGATGCCAACTATCGGGTCAGCTACAACCTGTGAATTCTATTTACTAAATATAACGGCAATAATAATGACTCACAATTATCATCAAACATATATCCTTGTGGAATCCTTTATTTGGAAAAAACACTGGTTAACTTGTTTTAATAATTTTTAAACAGAATAATCGCAATTGTAGTACAAAATATAAGTCTTCTTTACCAGTTGGCAGCAGTAGCTGTTCAGTATTTCTTGAGATCAAAACAATGCTTTTTGTTAACGTTTTAAATAAAAATATATCAATTATCTCAGGGCGTATATGGTTCGGGGATTTATAATTATACAAAGTATTACACTATTAATCAAAATACAAGTTCACAATCATGGGATATTACAACGTTAGAGTGATAGGTGCACACAGAAATCGTATAGTGGTTATGTTTTAAACAGGTTATGTCTAAATCAGGCTTTTATAGTTATTATGTGAATTAAAAGTTCTTGTTGTGTTTAAAAGGTGTTAGTCTTATATGGTGTTATTAGTGGTTGTTTCTAGTGTTCGTGTTATATGGTGTCTGTAATTCAGTTGATTATTGCTTAAAATACGTGTATACAAGTGTATGTGTTGAAGTACGATATAATGAGATGTCAGATCACCAAATCCTCTTCTTGTACTTTTCTTGGTTGTAAATAGGTCCCACGTACACGTCAGGTCTTCTTCTCGTCCCTCGTCCACGTCAAATCTTCTTTCTGGTTATTATTCCTTCTCATCCATCTAATGGGTAGTCTTCTGTTGTTGCAAAATGTTTGTATAGTGTACTTCTAACAGTATTTATCTATTGGTATTGTTTTTTCACACTTTATAACATATAATGTAAGACGATTTAAGAACGCGTCTATCTGCTAAGATCGTTGTCAAAGAAGTCTCATTTTATTTATCCGAAATTTCTGGTTGCTAAGGGTAAACTTGGAACCTGGTTGGTCAATCCGAATAGACATTGTCATAAACTTTTATTATTTCAGAATCTAAATTTGTCCAAAATCTTTAAACTAATGTAACTTTTCTATACTGAATGGGAGTTTAAAACCATTATCAGCATTATTTTGATCTTCACATGTGTTATATTTAGACACCAAACATGCCTATTTTTGCTTAAGAACTATGGATGTTACAATTTTGTTATTTGGAATTTTCTTAAATAACTTGATATGTGTTATTTTGGTTCTATATTCCGTCTATACATTATTACCTATAAATACATCTACCTTTCCACATTTGCTTTACAAAATTTCTAATATAATTGTTAAAAATTTACTAAATTTGGCTTCACCTGGCCTATGTAATAGTATTATTTTCATCATCATGTTATAACATCTCTAACAATTAAATTAACTTCTAACATTCATCAAAATGGTTTAACATATAACGTCATTTTCACAACACAAAATATATATTATTCTAATATTTAAATTCATGTCCACATGGCTATGATTATACCAACTCCTTGCACAAATAGTTGTTTTCTACTCAAACTGTATAGGTGTTTGACCTTTAACAAAACATCTTTGTATTGTCCATTCTGCTTGGTTAATTAATTTATTTACCATGGCTTAATATCAGCTCTATTGGTATATTTGTGAACACAACATAAACAAAAAATGGAATTAATATCATAAAATTGGCATCCCTTTAAACTGACTGTATCATCTGTTACATACAAAAAACACAACACAAATACTATTATATAAAACACTGTGCTATAACATAAAACATGCACATTTAACAAAACAAATCCTATACTAATTATTTAGTCCTTTGTCAGCTAATTTATGACTTATTCTGACACTGTCCATGTCATATTGACTATTCATATGGGTTTAAACATCCGTATACTTACTGATGTTTTGTGTTACAAAAATTACAATAAAGTGAACACTGTTGCTCTACCTCATACACAGTTCTAATAACCTTGTTACATTTACTGTTTATCTGTGTTTTATTCTTGTTATAAATGTTATTGTGACCATGTTATAATATGTTGTTTACATGACAACTCTATGAACTCTATATGTGACACTTTTTGTATGGTTCTTGTATCTATAATCATGTGTATCTATATTTTTGTTACATCAATTAACTTAATTATTTAACAATATTTCTCTTACATAATATTATATGTTTGGGTCTATTATCCCTCACTTTGTATTTTGATTATTTGGATTTAATGATACATCAACTGAAACCATTTGTTTCTTTATAGACCTGGTTCATAAACCATTTGTCCTTATAAATCTTTGTTTGGTCAATACTGAAAGTTCATTGTCATAGTTGGGGTTTGAAGATATCTGCATCACTTAGCCTAAATCATTAATTTGGGTACGGTCAGTTGTCTTACTAGTCAGTCTAAAATTGTTAGTCGTTCTTCTTCACTATCATTTTTGAAGATATTGTTCTCCTTGTCAGCTTCTTAATCAAAGTCTTCATTAAGTCAGGTACGATATTATGTTGTTCTAAATGTCATGTTACAATATATATAATATTTACAAAAGTGAACGAAGAGGATGTACCAACAAGATAATTATGAAATATCTATAAATGAAGAGGCTAGTTGAACGGGGTAGAGGTAATTTTCTATAAATGAAAATTATAGTTGAAAGGGGAGGGGATAATTTTTATATGTGTACTACGTTATCGGCAACAAAGTAGTAGTTTGTTGTTAAAATTCCTTCCCAACCTGTTTGGCCGTAGTCCAATGTTTTCTGCAAAACCAGATGTTTCGGCAGTGCCGTCGACTGCCATCATCAGTGAAAATCGAGTGTGATAGCGTGTGGTGGTATACGTTAGTGACCACAGTACTGTGGTTAAGGCAGAAGCAATAAGTGGAAAGAAGTAGTTTCTATGGAAACATTTCATCTCGTATTTGATTTTAAATATAAATCTCAGAACATGGTAGTCATGTATGGTTCTCCATGCCGATATTTTTTCTATGGCTAACGATAAAAGTCGCAAATTCAAACAGAATCAAATAATGTTTTGCATACAGCCCTGAATTGTAGAGTACTCAAGACCTATTGTTTTTGGTGAAGATCAGTTAAGGGAAATGGGTAGCTTACCAAGAATGTTTTTTTTTTGTTTTTTTTTTCAAGGGTAATTTTTTTTCTATGGCAAATGATAACAGCTGCAAATTCAAACAGAATAAAATAATGTTTTGCATACAGTCTGAATTGTAGAGTTCTCAAGAACTATTGTTTTTGGTGAAGATTGGTTAAGGGAAAGGGGTAGTTTACCTGTAAAGTTTTGTTTTAACAAGGGTATTTTATATGGCAAACGATAACAGCCGCAAATTCACACTGAAACAAACAATGTTTTGCATACAGCCCTGAATTGTTGAGTTCTCAAGCCCTATTGTTTTTGTTGAAGATCGGTTTAGGGAAAGGGGTAGTTTACCAGCAACGTTTTATGTTTTAACAAGGGCATTTTCTATGGCAAACGATAAGAGCCGCAAATTCAAACAGAATCAAATAATTTTTTGCATGAAGCCCTGAATTGTAGAGTTCTCAAAACCTGTTGTGTGTGGTGAATATCGGTTAAAGGAAAGGGGTAGTTTACCTGTAACATTTTGTTTTAACAACGGTAATTGTTTCTATGACGAACGATAACTGCCGCACATTTAAACAGAATCAAATAATTTTGTGCACACCTTCCTCAATTGTAGATACCTCAAGGTCTGTTGATTTTGTTGAATATCGGTTAAGGGAAAGGGGTAGTTTACCTGCAACATTTTATGTTGTAACAAGAAAAAAAATTTTCCATGAATAACGATAACTGCCGTAAATTCAAACAGAATCAAATAATTTTTTACATATGTACCTGAGTTGTAGAAGACTCAAGTTCTATTGATTTTATTGAAGATCGGTTAAGGGAAAGGGGTAGTTTACCTGCAACGTTTAATTTTAACAAGGGTAATTTTTTCTATGACGAACGATAACTGCCGTAAATTCAAAGAGAATCAAATAATGTTTTGCATACAGCCCTGAATTGTAGAGTTCTCAAGACCTATTGTTTTTGGTGAAGATCAGTTAAGGGAAAGGGGTAGTTTACCAGCAACGTTTTATTTTTAACAAGGGTAATTTTTTTCTATGACGAACGATAACTGCCATAAATTAAAAGAGAATCAAATAATTTGTTGCATACATTCCTGAATTGTAGAGTACTCAAGATTTGTTGTTTTTGGTGAATATCGGTTAAGGGAAAGGGGTAGTTTAATTGCCATCTTTTATGTTTTAACAAGAGTAATTGTTTCTATGACGAACTATAACTGCCGCACATTCAAACAGAATTAAATAATGTTTTGCATGCATCCCTGAATTATAGAGGACTCAAGACCTATTGATTTTGGTGAAGATCAGTTAAGAGAAAGGGGTTGTTTAAGTGCAACGTTTTATGTGAGAACAAGGTTAATTTTTTCTATGCCGAACGATAACTGCCGTAAATTCAAACAGAATCAAATAATTTTTTACATATGTACCTGAGTTGTAGAAGACTCTAGGTCTATTGATTTTGGTGAAGATCGGTTACGGGGAAAGGGCAGTTTACCTGAAACATTTTTTGTTGTAACAAGAGTAAAGTACTTAATTTTGATAAATAAAGTATCCTGATAAGAAGATCTTAATAATCCACTGTAGAAACGTAGATAAAATATCTATAAATGAAGAGGCTAGTTGAAAGGGGAGGGGATAATTTTTATATGTGTACTACGTTATCGGCAACAAAGTAGTAGTTTGTTGTTAAAATTCCTTCCCAACCTGTTTGGCCATAGTCCAATGTTTTCTGCAAAACCAGATGTTTCGGCAGTGCCGTCGACTGCCATCATCAGTGAAAATCGAGTTCGATAGCGTGTGGTGGTATACGTTAGTGACCACAGTACTGTGGTTAAGGCAGAAGCAATACGTGGAAAGAAGTAGTTCCTATGGAAACATTTCATTTCGTAATTGATTTTAAATATAAATCTTAGAACATGGAAGTTGTAATGTGTCAAAAAAGGGGGTTTTTATTTTTTATTAAATTTATTCAATATCATCATTGTAAATCCCACATAAAAAGGTTCTATTCAAACAGTGAACCGTGACGTAACTATTTGAGCGGAGTGTAGCTGGAGAATGCGACACTTGTTTGGAAACTGAGGGAATGTCACGTACAGATACGCGCATACACTCAACGGGGCGCGGTTTCTACGCACAAAAATCTGAACCGACGCCACGAAAAATGGCGAGGCATAAAGATTTCCTTGCCACGTGCTCTGTCGACGGCGGAAATCAAATCAAGGCTCCTCCCACCAAAGCCTCTGATATCGTCCCCGTTTAACAACACTAGCTCACGTGGCCCATGGACAATCCAGACATATTGTACGTTGACGAAGAATTCATAACCTGAAGGCAGTGCGTTTCCTGTTGAGCCACCAGCAAAAGTGGGGAGCCTGGTTCGCAGTTGCCGGGCAGTCGACAGAACTCCAGACCACGCGTGGTCAATAAAAACATCGCTCGAGCTAGTTAGGGTCGGCCGACCAATAAATTGTGTTTTAAAAAATGTATAAAAGAATATAAAACGTATAGATCAACTGGGAAGTCAAAATAGACAGTTTGAACGTAATTTCGGACATGTGAGTGAGTAAATCTACAGAGTGCAACACGTGGTCGATAGAATGAACAGAGAAGTACCAGTGCAACTTTCTTTTTAATTTTTTTAATTATGCTAAATTTCATATAGCGCTAAATTTGAAGTAAAAGGGGAAAATTTAAATATAATGAATGAATGAGAGTATGCGCAAGCTGGGTTGCTTTAAAATTTCAGTAGCGTTACTATAGATTAAGTTGTTCTTTTGCTTTGTCCTTTTAGTAGCCTATGTATTTTCTCCAACAAAGGAGACAATAATCAATACTTTGTATTATCAAAATTAAATATTTGTTAGAATGTTTAACGTCTGAGATTATCTAAAAAATGTGATGAATGGTGAAAGAATTACAAATAGAAAAGTAAATTTCATATGAGTATTAATAAAATGGATTAGTAGCGTAACCATGTGTTAAGTCAATTATTACGCCAAACTAACATCACCTTACCCGTATGGAAAATTTCGCCTAACGAACCTGGTAAATAAGTAAAAGTGTTTCAAGGTCTCCATATCTACCCTTTAAAGATATCGGTGGCGACCAATAAATAATTTGGAATCTTCTGTGCTTGGTAAGTCAGGGTGGCGTGTAAGTGTGAGGTAAGTAAAAGCAACGGTGTGGAAATTGGTAAGTTAAAAGAATAGAACATAACAAAGTCATGTATGGTTCTCCATACCGATATAGTTTGATGTGAATGCGAATGAACATCTTATGGTTCGTTCTCAGTGTCATGTAAGGTTTTGGCGCGACCAATATTTGTGTACTTTCGAGGGCCTCGTGTGCAAAAACTATAAGGATTACAGAATATCTAAAACTATGACTGGATAGCCCGTTTCGTCGACTACCGGAAATGGTTTGTCGCGAGCGGGGGGGGGGGTTGCGCGGTGACGTCACAGCGCTGCGCGTGGGGGTCTAAATTTGGGCTTGTGTTGACACGGCGCGCGCTCAGTTCAGTTGTATCTCCGGAACGAGTTGGTCGATTTTAGTGATCGAGGTGTCTACGGAGAGCTGAGAACGTGAGTTAGACGTTAATAACACAAGAAATATAAAATTAACATTGGAAAGCAGAAAATATTGAGATATTGTGAAAATGCCGCGTCCTCAAGAGAAAGAAGGCTGTAAAATCTGGAACTCCGAACAAAATGCGTGCACCACGACTTACAAATATAGAACGTTGTCGGCTACGTCGATTGCAACAAAAGGAATTGGAAAGAAGACTCCAGAATTTGAATTTGGATGGTGGAAGTGGAGCGCCCAGTACAAGTAGCGAGTGCGTACAACGTTTGGAGCAACCTAGCACTTCGTCATCGTGTCGAATGGATTTGGAAAGTGGTCCAATAGACATAGAAAGCAACGACGATTCCATTGATATGCAGGATGACAATACTGAGACTCGTACGGACGGTAACATCGGTCCGTCAATGGCGCGTTCAGACCTTTCGCTCGATTTGACAAATAAGTATGCTGCATGCTATCGCCACTTTGTGAAAATGTTCTTTGACAATGAATTTGGACTTGGTTGTGATGTTTGTAATCGACTTTGGTTCAAGAAGGATCTTAAGCTCGTTAAAGTTAAACACTGTAACATTTTGCGCAGCGAGTTCCCCGACCAAGTAGTGGAGGCTATGGTAGCATGTGTAAATTGCCGTCGATGCTTGGATACTAATAAAATCCCATCCATGAGTGTGTCTAACGGTTTCAAATATCCTGATCGGCCTAAAACTTGCCAGTGTTGAGTCCGGTAGAGGAACGGTTGATATCACCTAGGCTGCCTTTCATGCAAATTCGCCGACTTCGACACGAGGGCAGTTATGGCATCATTGGTCAAGTAATAAATGTTCCAGTTGATGTGAACAATATGGTGAAACAATTGCCTCGACAGTTGGACGACGATTATGCGATAAATGTTAACATCAAGAGGAAATTAATGCACAAATCGTCATATTTGAGCGGGTATGTTCGGAAATCCAATGTTATGCAATGGGTGCAGTACTTGGTGAAACAGCCGTTGTACCGTATGTATGGAATTACCATCGATGGAACTTTGTTGGACAATATATGTGTCGACAGAATTGACGATGATGGGGATTGTGTAGAAGAGGCACCAGTGTTAGACTCGGATTGCATTGTGGCCAGGCAACATACACTTCTGTGGAACGAGGAGAACTGTCTTGATATAGCGCCCGGCCAACACAGTATGCCGTTGAATATTGTGTACGATACACACGCCGAGGAATTGTCGTTTCCAAATATTTACTTGGGTATAGATCGTCGCTACAAAGATGGTGTAAGAGTGACTCCTTATATGATGGCCACGAGTAAAGATCGGCGAGGTGTGACCCCACAACACATCTTGTATATGGCGATGAAAATCTTGAGAATGAGAGTCGTCGAGGGAATGTTTCATACTTTCAAAACGTCCAGCACAGTTAATGTGACTGGTGCTATATTAAATGATAAGGAGTTCATACGTGATTGCATGGAAAAGAATTTGTCATTTCTTAAATCCATTCCAAATTCGATGCAGTATTGGCAGGATCGTAAGCGTGACTTGTTTGCAATGATGCGCCAGCTTGGGAAGCCTACTGTGTTTCTTACGTTGAGTGCAAATGAAATTCGTTGGCCAGGTTTGCTGTCGGTGTTGCATCGCCCAAGTGATTCGTATAAAGATGTGCAAAATGTTGAGGCACTTAGCAGATCAATGCGGTGTCATTTGGTGAATGAAGATCCAGTTACGTGTTGCATTGTGTTTAACAAACTGGTCGACATTTTGATGAGTATGTTGTGCAGTAAGACAAAGGCGAATCCATTTGGTGATCGGTATCGAGTCGTTGATTACTTTAAGCGCATCGAGTTCCAGCATCGAGGCAGTCCACATGCGCATATACTCTTGTGGTTGAACAATGATCCTAAAGAATCAATCAGTGAAGATACGCCACGTACAATTGAGTTGATGAATACATTGGCGAGCGTATCGAGGGGAGATTTGCCTGCAGAGATGTACTCCAATCAAACGCACCAGCATACGCTTACTTGTACCAAGCGTGGAGAATCAACGTGTCGCTTTGGAATCCCGTATTGACCAATGCGAAAGACAATGGTACTGTTGCCGCTCGCTAAAGGTGATCCGAGAAAAGCTACCATGCAGAAATCAGCTGAGCGTTTAAAAACAATACTGGAGCAGAAAGTGTATGACAGTGTTGAAGAATTTCTTGTAGACAACCATTTGACAGAGCGCAAATACCTCGATACAATTCGAGCTTCACTGCGACGGCCGACGATGTTGTTCAAACGTAATATGTCTGAAATCTACACCAATACTTTCAATCCGTGGTTAGCCAGAGTGTTGGGCTCAAATAGTGACTTGCAATTTATACTGGACGAATATAGTTGTGCGACATATGTTGTAGAATATGTTAACAAGGCGAATCGTGGAATAAGTCATTTGCAACGAGAACTCATAAAATTACAAGAAGAGAATCCGGAGTTGGACTTCACCGAGTTAGTACGCAAGATTGGTGTGAAAGTTCTTAATTCGGTCGAAAGGTCGGCACAGGAGGCGGCCTGGTATTTGCTTCGTCAATCGATGAGCCATTGTAGTCGTCAAGTTGTGTATATTCCAACGGTGTGGTAACAAGAACGACAGCGATCAAGGAAATTGAAACTTTAAATGGACTTGGAAAATTTGGGTGAAATCGAACGTTATGAGGAACGCGATGAATCGTTAAAAAATCTATGCCTCGCTGATTTCATAGCTTGGTATTCTGGAAAGAAGTCAGTACAACAGCAGCCAGACGAATGTGACGATCCAAACGCCGATCAGAATGATGAGGTTCGATTTATCAATAAGAAGCGGTCAGTTCCATGTGTTATACGTTACAGACAATATGATATAAGTGATGTGGTCAATTACAAACGGGAAATGGTTACGCTATACTATCCGTTTCGAAATGAGACAGTTGATATACTCGATCGTAATAGGTTTGTCGAGATCTATGACACCAACGAATCCGCAATTCTTACTAAACGTCGTGAATATGAGTCCAACATAAATATTGAAGAAGTGATGCGAGAAATTCAAGAATTATATATTCATAACGATATAGACGAAAATGCGACAAATGAGGAGCAAAAAAATCGAGATAATTTTGTGAGTAGCGTGTTGAATGATGGCAACCAAGAGAATAACGATGACATCGATGCAGCACAGGCTTCGTCTGTGGGCATATCTGCTGTACGAAAACGATCGAATGTGCTTTCAAAAGAAGACTACTGGAAACTGTTACGCAGTACTAATAAACGCCAGCGAGAATTCATATTGGAAATTATACATCGGATCCATACATTCGGTTCGCCGCCAATCCAAGTGTATCTCACTGGGCCAGCCGGTAGTGGCAAAACTTATGTGTTACGTGTAGCCATGGAGACCTATAATCGATACACTCAACAACACACTACACGACGAGATGCTTAAATTGCTTGTGCGTCGACTGGAAAGGCCGCTGTAAATTTGCAGGGTACGACCGTTCACTCTGCGTTTCGTATAAGTCTAATGCGAACATCAACTTCATTGCCCCATGAAGCTTTGCAGTGTTTCCGAACTGCCTTCGTTGGAGTAAAATGTGTAATAGTTGACGAAATAAGTATGATTGGGTCCGATGTTTTCAATAAAATCAACTCTAGACTGAATGAAATTACGGGCGTATATGATCAACCATTTGACGGCATGGATATCATTCTGACTGGAGATTTTCGGCAATTACCGCCTGTAAATGCTACCCCCGTTTATAAATCACCACGAAACAACTTGGGTGGGTGCGTATTGTGGCAATCAGTTGATTTCTATCCGCTCACTCAGGTTATGCGACAAAGCGACCTCTTATTCTCTAAAATTTTGACAAAGATTGGTGATGGAAAACGTTTAGACTCTGAAGAAATGGCAGCGATCGAGTCTCGTTTCAGAACAGTTGAATGGTGTAGGGAACACGAACCAAATGCAATACGTCTCTTCCATAGAAATCATGATCTGGATGCTTACAACCGACTTGCAATATCAGACAGAATTTGTAGCAGTGCCTCCGATTTGATCACTGGCTACAATAACAGCACTCAACTTGGCACTGCAAGAGTCAAATTACACAAGCTCAGTGTGATGGAAACTGGCGGTTTGCCGTATCTGCTTAATTTACAGAGTGGTATGCCTTATATGATTACAACTAACATTGATGTGGACGATGGAATTGTTAATGGTGCAATAGGAATACTTGAGTACGTCGAAGAAATCACTCATGAGACAGCAGTTCAATTAGTCCAACAACGCGACGAGTCTACACAAATCAATCCTTATATCAGATTGTGGCTACACTTTCCACAAGCCCACATCGGCAAAATGGCAAGACTAAAAGCAGCACCAAGAGTAATTTGCAGCAATGGTCTAATAGATCGAACTTGGACACCCATCTGTATGCGTAGCGCTAACATCAAACTCGGTGGTTCTATAAGTTGTAAACGAATGCAATTTCCAATTGTACCCGCTTGTGCCATAACCATACACAAAAGTCAGGGAGGCACACTTGACACGGTTGTGTATGACTACAGCAAAAGTCAGCAAATACAATTGGTGTATCTTGCAATGAGCCGAGTAACAAGCATCGAAGGTCTTTACATTACGAACTCGCGCAACGACTTTAAATTCTATCACGGACTTGGTTGCGACAGCTCAACTGTTAGAGAAATGCGAAATGAATATCTGCGACTCGAGAGCCATCCACTTAATACACTTACCAAACGTGTTGAACTGTTTATGAATTACTCCGACAGTTTGATTGAAGACGACACGATTGTAATATTCTTCGTTGGAATGAATGCGCAAAGTCTCGTTGCACACAAACTTGACATTGAAACGGATCCTGTCTTAACGAGAGCTGATTTTCTTATGGTTTCAGAATCATGGATTACGAATGACGAGTCTGTGCAGCTTGAAAATTATAATCTCATCTCATATGAACACGAAGCCATGGATAATAACCCCACTGAACAACAACAACAACAAAAGAGAAAGGCTGGCGGTGTTGCAATTTATCAACGTCGTAGCAACAAGCTAATGCCTTTCAATATACTAAACAATATAACCCAACGACTTGGTGTATACGTGGAACCTGGCACAGGCGATATTGCATTGGCACAAATCACAGTCAACAATTCTTTCAGATTCATTGCTGCCTCATTGTATATCCATCCAAATGCAGAAACAAAATACATTCAACTTCTCCTCTTTCGAATTCTTTGTAGATTTGGGCGCTCAATATCTAAGGTCATTGAGGAAATTGAGCCCGACATTACAACGCCAATATTTCTTACTGGTGATTTCAATGTCGATCCCAACGATCCGAGAAATGATTCGCTGGTTCCATATATGCAACAAGAATACAATGTACAACTTGTACAAACCTCTCCGACTACACTTGGAAACACCACAATCGACTTAACGTTTGTACGTCAACTTAGTCCGACGATTATGCCCTACGTTTCATATTTTAGTTACCATCGACCAATTGTTCATAGGTTAGCCATTTGTACTAATGATTTCGATGTATAAATGTTATGTATAGCGTAATTTTCTTTCTTTCATTTCAACTTTCTTTCTGACAAACAAAACAAAAGAATCTCCCAATAACGAGAGTAACGTATGTAATTTCGCATTCACGAAATAAAGATTCGACGGGAGTATCAAGAATACTCCCTGAATTTTTTTCTATGGCAAACGATAAGAGCCGCAAATTCAAACAGAATCAAATAATGTTTTGCATACAGTCCTGAATTGTAGAGTACTCAAGACCTATTGTTTTTGGTGAAGATCGGTTAAGGGAAATGGGTAGCTTACCAGCAAGGTTTTTTTTTTATCAAGGGTAATTTTTTTCTATGGCAAACGATAACAGCTGCAAATTCAAACAGAATAAAATAATGTTTTGCATACAGCCTGAATTGTAGAGTTCTCAAGAACTATTGTTTTCGGTGAAGATCGGTTAAGGGAAAGGGGTAGTTTACCTGTAACGTTTTATGTTTTAACAAGGGTATTTTATGTGGCAAACGATAACAGCCGCAAATTCACACTGAAACAAACAATGTTTTGCATACAGCCCTGAATTCTAGAGTTCTCAAGTCCTATTGTTTTTGTTGAAGATCGGTTTAGGGAAAGGGGTAGTTTACCAGCAATGTTTTTATGTTTATAAAAACATGGGTAATTTTTTCTATGACGAATAACAACTGCCGTAAATTCAATCAGAATCAAATAATGTTTTGCATACCTTCGTGAGCTATAGAGTCCTCAATGTCTGTTGATTTTGGTGAAGATCGGTTAACGTTAAGGGGTAGTTTACCTGTAACATTTTGTTTTAACAACAGTAATTGTTTCTATGACGAACGATAACTGCCGCACATTTAAACAGAATCAAATAATTTTGTGCATACCTTCCTCAATTGTAGATAACTCAAGGTCTGTTGATTTTGTTGAAGATCGTTTAAGGGAAAGGGGTAGTTTACCGGCCAAATTTTATGTTTTAACAAGAGTAATTTTTTCTATGACGAACAATAACTGCCGTAAATTCAAACAGAATCAAATAATTGTTTGCATACATTCCTGAAGTTTTAAGTACTCAAGGTCTGTTGATTTTGGTGAAGATCAGTTATGAGAAAGGGGTAGTTTTCCAGCAATGTTTTATGTGATAACAAGGTTAATTTTTTCTATGACGAATGATAACTGCTGTAAATTCAAACAGAATCAAATAATTTTTTGCATGAAGCCCTAAATTATAGAGAGCTCAAGGCCTGTCGATTTTGGTGAAGATCGGTTAAGGGAAAGGGGTAGTTTGCCCGCAACATTTTATGTTCTAACAAGAGAAATATTTTCGGGATAAGAAGAACTTAATAACCCACTGTAGAAACGTAGATGATATATCTATAAATGAAGAGGCTAGTTGAACGGGGTGGGGGTAATTTTCTATAAATAAAAGTTATAGTTGAAGGGGGAGGGGATAATTTTTATATGCGTACTACGGTATCGGCAACAAAGTAGTACCGGTAGTTTGTTGTTAAAATTCCGTCCCAGGCTGTTTGGCCGTAGTTCAATGTTTTCTGCAAAAGCAGACGTTTCTGCAGTGCCGTCAACTGCCATCATCAGTGAAAATCGAGTGCGATAACGTGTGGTGGTATACGTTAGAGACCACAGTACTGTGGTTAAGGCTGAAGCAATAAGTGGAAAGAAGTAGTTTCTATGGAAACATTGCATTTCGTAAATGATTTTAAATATAAATCTTAGAACATGGAAGTCATGTATGGTTCTCCATACCGATTTTTTTACAATTATAATGTCACCAACAATTTTACTGTGATTAGGAAATTTACAGATTCAATCATGATAAGGTGAAGACATAAAATGTATAAATATCAAGAAATTACCTCAAGTAATTGAAGATGGAACAGATGAGTCTGAAGGTAAGTTCAGTGGTCTAGAATTTAGAAAACTTCAATCTGAATGAACAAAGTTATTAGTTCTTGAGTTAGTACAGAATTCTGCATAACTTTTGTAACTACAGCTTCCCATAAACTACACCATCTAGGTTCTTGAGGAGAGTAAAAGATCATTTGATACCATTACATAAGGCAAAAGATTGTAACGTGATAGTTTTTCAGGGATGCTGTCTATCACCCACACTTTTTTAAATTTATATGGAGAAAGTAATAAAGGCTTGGAAAAAAGTACAGGAACATAGGAATTCCACTTGATGGTGATACAGATTATTCATTACAGTTTGCTGATGACCAATTACTTTTGTCTCAAGATTTTGAAGACATAGAGTACATGACTAGAAAATTGATACAGGAATATCAGAAATGGAGACTAAAGATAAATATGAATAGAAAAATACATGACAATAGGTGACATTCAGCAAGACTTGATATTGGAGAATATTTTATATACAGAGGAATACAAGTATTTAGGGGTTAAAATTATGGCCAATGGGAAGCAAAACAATGAAATAAAATCCATATTTAATTTGGGAATGATGGCTATCGCTACATTAAATGGAATCCTGTGGAATAAGCAAACTACAGCAGAAACTAAAACCAAAATATTTTAAACCATTGTTGGAAGTATCATGACTTACAGCTCAGAAGTTTGGACTACCAATAAACACACAAGAACAAAATTAATGACAGCAGAGATGCACTTTTGGAGACTTTTGGGAACAGTATCCAGACATGGAAAATTAGAAATGAAGTCATTAAGGACAGAATGAATGTGAAAGATTTGATTGTTTATTTTATTCAAACAAACAAAAATACAGTGGTATGGACACACAAAATGAATGGCACAGGAAAGATTGCCAAGGAGAGTTATGGAATGGACCTCACCAGGAAGAAGGAAAAGAGGAAGACCACTTATCACCTGGATCAAAGGAATTCAGTCTATATTGAGGGAACTTATATTCGGGTTTGTTTACATCAATCGAATGAAGCATGTGTGTCACGTACATCATAATTATGGTACTTACCATAGTTTGGGATTCTGTTTACTTCGATCTTGATATTTCTATAATTACCTAAGGTCCAAGGATTCAACTCAGCGAGATTGCTGACAGAGATGGTCATGGAAATGAGAATACGTTTAATTGCAGCAACTATCATCAATCGTAATTTATTCAGGAATTTCTTAAATCGTGTACACAGTATAACAACTTAACATAGCGGCCATTACTTATTTCAGCCCTTTACTATCACCACTCCTTTATGTTTAATTAAACTCTAATTCAGACAATTCGTTTTACTGGTTATGCCTTAGTTTCATGATCATTTGATTCTTTATTATATTTAATTCGTTAACGCAAACCAACCCCCATTTATAAGTCGACATCTAACGTTTACACCTCTCTCACTCTCTCACATCCATACAGACATTCTGAATTTACTTTTGAATGTGTACACATTATAATTGCATTTTCTAATTAAACGAGCTCTTTAAATAAAATTTTTGGGTTAGTCACTTCCCTTGTAAGTAGACTGGACATTCTGGTAGAGGTGCCCATGTTGATTCCAAACGGCGTGGTTACATCTTCCTGACTGCACTGAGTTTACATTTAATTTTGAAAATATTACTTTATACTGTCCAAACTTTGAATGTAACTAACACTGTTTTACTTTTGATTACATTGTTAATACTTTGCAACACTTAAACCTGACTATTTCAAGCCAGCACTATTGTTAGCGTGTTGTCGCCATGATGAACTTCTGCAGACTGGGACGAAAATTATGAAAATTTTACGTATGTGTGTGTGAGTAAAACGTCATCGTTCTTTGTCTCTCGTTATATAATCGCCTTGTTAGTTACGTATTCTAATCACGTCATTGTTGTTTTAATGACGTTTGGCGTTGTTGGCCAATGAAACGGGAGCAAGTAGCGCCGTTATTGGTGGCTGTAACCATTATAAGTCTTTTTATCTGCACGTACACTGCTGTCCTTGAAATTATTTTGTTGTCTTGGAACTGCGTCGTTGTAGGCAAAAACCAAGGGAAATTGTATTACCCATATAAATGACTTTAAAAACATCGAAATACAATAGTTTACTACCTTGCATACCATACTTTTTATATCAGACTTTTTTGTACTGTCACAATACTTATTAGACATACTTATTCAGGAAGAAGGCTAATGTTTTCAACTGTAGCCTTTTTCTACTCATGTGTATTACACTGTACCTGCCATATTCACACCACAACATGCATGACTGCTTCATATCTTGTTATTTTAACTATATTATTGTGTTATTATCTCAATAATCAGCGTGTAATGATTAAGTAATTTAAATTATTCAGTAAGCATTTGCTTACAGGATTTTTACAAAGATTGGACTCGTGCAATGTATGTATGAAGGGCTCTTTGTGGCATTATAGGTGGAACGTAGATTAAAGAAACTGTATGAAGCAAGAACCCAATTTTACCTGTTCTTTTGACATTACATACATACATCCTCGGCACTACAGCCCAGTCCGGGCCCCGGCCTCCAAAAGAAATCGTCCCCACTGGTCTCTACTCCTGGCCAATGTCCACCAGTTTGCTGCACCCAGCCTCACTGCCCTCCTTACCAACCTGGTCCAGCCATCTTGTACGCGGTCTTCCTTTCCTTCTCCTTCCCATCGGCAAATAATTCATAACTCTTTTTGGGATTCTATTTTTCGCCATTCTCTGCACATGTCCAGCCCAACGCAATCTGTTAATTTGTATGAGTTGCATGATCAGAAGATCTTTAAACCTTTCGTACAATTCTCGATTATGCAGTCACCTCCAAGTGTCGTTTTCCTTCACAAGGCCATAGATTCTCCTCAGTACCTTCCTCTCAAACACGGATTGTTTCTACTCATCTAGTTTTTTTAGCACCCAGCATTCCGAGCCATACATCAGGACTGTTCTGATCAAGGTGTTGTATAGGGTGGCTTTTGTCTCTTTACTTATTAATTTTGACTTAAAATGTTTCACCAGTCCGTAGTAACACCTATTAGCAGATAATATCCGTTTTTCAATGTCTCTAGAGAAGTCATTTCCAGAGTCCACATATGATATGGAAAACCCTGAACCTTTATCAACGTCGTAGCAACAAGCTAATGCCTTTCAATATACTAAACAATATAACCCAACGACTTGGTGTATACGTGGAACCTGGCACAGGCGATATTGCATTGGCACAAATCACAGTCAACAATTCTTTCAGATTCATTGCTGCCTCATTGTATATTCATCCAAATGCAGAAACAAAATACATTCAACTTCTCCTCTTTCGAAGTCTTTGTAGATTTGGGCGCTCAATATCTAAGGTCATTGAGGAAATTGAGCCCGACATTACAACGCCAATATTTCTTACTGGTGATTTCAATGTCGATACCAACGATCCGAGAAATGATTGGCTGGTTCCATATATGCAACAAGAATACGATCTACAACTTGTACAAACCTCTCCGACTACACTTGGAAACACCACAATCGACTTAACGTTTGTACGTCAACTTAGTCCGACGATTATGCCCTACGTTTCATATTTTAGTTACCATCGACCAATTGTTCATAGGTTAGCCATTTGTACTAATGATTTCGATGTATAAATGTTATGTATAGCGTAATTTTCTTTCTTTCATTTCAACTTTCTTTCTGACAAACAAAACAAAAGAATCTCCCAATAACGAGAGTAACGTATGTAATTTCGCATTCACGAAATAAAGATTCGACGGGAGTATCAAGAATACTCCCTGAATTTTTTTCTATGGCAAACGATAAGAGCCGCAAATTCAAACAGAATCAAATAATGTTTTGCATACAGTCCTGAATTGTAGAGTACTCAAGACCTATTGTTTTTGGTGAAGATCGGTTAAGGGAAATGGGTAGCTTACCAGCAAGGTTTTTTTTTTATCAAGGGTAATTTTTTTCTATGGCAAACGATAACAGCTGCAAATTCAAACAGAATAAAATAATGTTTTGCATACAGCCTGAATTGTAGAGTTCTCAAGAACTATTGTTTTCGGTGAAGATCGGTTAAGGGAAAGGGGTAGTTTACCTGTAACGTTTTATGTTTTAACAAGGGTATTTTATGTGGCAAACGATAACAGCCGCAAATTCACACTGAAACAAACAATGTTTTGCATACAGCCCTGAATTCTAGAGTTCTCAAGTCCTATTGTTTTTGTTGAAGATCGGTTTAGGGAAAGGGGTAGTTTACCAGCAATGTTTTTATGTTTATAAAAACATGGGTAATTTTTTCTATGACGAATAACAACTGCCGTAAATTCAATCAGAATCAAATAATGTTTTGCATACCTTCGTGAGCTATAGAGTCCTCAATGTCTGTTGATTTTGGTGAAGATCGGTTAACGTTAAGGGGTAGTTTACCTGTAACATTTTGTTTTAACAACAGTAATTGTTTCTATGACGAACGATAACTGCCGCACATTTAAACAGAATCAAATAATTTTGTGCATACCTTCCTCAATTGTAGATAACTCAAGGTCTGTTGATTTTGTTGAAGATCGTTTAAGGGAAAGGGGTAGTTTACCGGCCAAATTTTATGTTTTAACAAGAGTAATTTTTTCTATGACGAACAATAACTGCCGTAAATTCAAACAGAATCAAATAATTGTTTGCATACATTCCTGAAGTTTTAAGTACTCAAGGTCTGTTGATTTTGGTGAAGATCAGTTATGAGAAAGGGGTAGTTTTCCAGCAATGTTTTATGTGATAACAAGGTTAATTTTTTCTATGACGAATGATAACTGCTGTAAATTCAAACAGAATCAAATAATTTTTTGCATGAAGCCCTAAATTATAGAGAGCTCAAGGCCTGTCGATTTTGGTGAAGATCGGTTAAGGGAAAGGGGTAGTTTGCCCGCAACATTTTATGTTCTAACAAGAGAAATATTTTCGGGATAAGAAGAACTTAATAACCCACTGTAGAAACGTAGATGATATATCTATAAATGAAGAGGCTAGTTGAACGGGGTGGGGGTAATTTTCTATAAATAAAAGTTATAGTTGAAGGGGGAGGGGATAATTTTTATATGCGTACTACGGTATCGGCAACAAAGTAGTACCGGTAGTTTGTTGTTAAAATTCCGTCCCAGGCTGTTTGGCCGTAGTTCAATGTTTTCTGCAAAAGCAGACGTTTCTGCAGTGCCGTCAACTGCCATCATCAGTGAAAATCGAGTGCGATAACGTGTGGTGGTATACGTTAGAGACCACAGTACTGTGGTTAAGGCTGAAGCAATAAGTGGAAAGAAGTAGTTTCTATGGAAACATTGCATTTCGTAAATGATTTTAAATATAAATCTTAGAACATGGAAGTCATGTATGGTTCTCCATACCGATTTTTTTACAATTATAATGTCACCAACAATTTTACTGTGATTAGGAAATTTACAGATTCAATCATGATAAGGTGAAGACATAAAATGTATAAATATCAAGAAATTACCTCAAGTAATTGAAGATGGAACAGATGAGTCTGAAGGTAAGTTCAGTGGTCTAGAATTTAGAAAACTTCAATCTGAATGAACAAAGTTATTAGTTCTTGAGTTAGTACAGAATTCTGCATAACTTTTGTAACTACAGCTTCCCATAAACTACACCATCTAGGTTCTTGAGGAGAGTAAAAGATCATTTGATACCATTACATAAGGCAAAAGATTGTAACGTGATAGTTTTTCAGGGATGCTGTCTATCACCCACACTTTTTTAAATTTATATGGAGAAAGTAATAAAGGCTTGGAAAAAAGTACAGGAACATAGGAATTCCACTTGATGGTGATACAGATTATTCATTACAGTTTGCTGATGACCAATTACTTTTGTCTCAAGATTTTGAAGACATAGAGTACATGACTAGAAAATTGATACAGGAATATCAGAAATGGAGACTAAAGATAAATATGAATAGAAAAATACATGACAATAGGTGACATTCAGCAAGACTTGATATTGGAGAATATTTTATATACAGAGGAATACAAGTATTTAGGGGTTAAAATTATGGCCAATGGGAAGCAAAACAATGAAATAAAATCCATATTTAATTTGGGAATGATGGCTATCGCTACATTAAATGGAATCCTGTGGAATAAGCAAACTACAGCAGAAACTAAAACCAAAATATTTTAAACCATTGTTGGAAGTATCATGACTTACAGCTCAGAAGTTTGGACTACCAATAAACACACAAGAACAAAATTAATGACAGCAGAGATGCACTTTTGGAGACTTTTGGGAACAGTATCCAGACATGGAAAATTAGAAATGAAGTCATTAAGGACAGAATGAATGTGAAAGATTTGATTGTTTATTTTATTCAAACAAACAAAAATACAGTGGTATGGACACACAAAATGAATGGCACAGGAAAGATTGCCAAGGAGAGTTATGGAATGGACCTCACCAGGAAGAAGGAAAAGAGGAAGACCACTTATCACCTGGATCAAAGAAATTCAGTCTATATTGAGGGAACTTATATTCGGGTTTGTTTACATCAATCGAATGAAGCATGTGTGTCACGTACATCATAATTATGGTACTTACCATAGTTTGGGATTCTGTTTACTTCGATCTTGATATTTCTATAATTACCTAAGGTCCAAGGATTCAACTCAGCGAGATTGCTGACAGAGATGGTCATGGAAATGAGAATACGTTTAATTGCACCAACTATCATCAATCGTAATTTATTCAGGAATTTCTTAAATCGTGTACACAGTATAACAACTTAACATAGCGGCCATTACTTATTTCAGCCCTTTACTATCACCACTCCTTTATGTTTAATTAAATTCTAATTCAGACAATTCGTTTTACTGGTTATGCCTTAGTTTCATGATCATTTGATTCTTTATTATATTTAATTCGTTAACGCAAACCAACCCCCATTTATAAGTCGACATCTAACGTTTACACCTCTCTCACTCTCTCACATCCATACAGACATTCTGAATTTACTTTTGAATGTGTACACATTATAATTGCATTTTCTAATTAAACGAGCTCTTTAAATAAAATTTTTGGGTTAGTCACTTCCCTTGTAAGTAGACTGGACATTCTGGTAGAGGTGCCCATGTTGATTCCAAACGGCGTGGTTACATCTTCCTGACTGCACTGAGTTTACATTTAATTTTGAAAATATTACTTTATACTGTCCAAACTTTGAATGTAACTAACACTGTTTTACTTTTGATTACATTGTTAATACTTTGCAACACTTAAACCTGACTATTTCAAGCCAGCACTATTGTTAGCGTGTTGTCGCCATGATGAACTTCTGCAGACTGGGACGAAAATTATGAAAATTTTACGTATGTGTGTGTGAGTAAAACGTCATCGTTCTTTGTCTCTCGTTATATAATCGCCTTGTTAGTTACGTATTCTAATCACTTCATTGTTGTTTTAATGACGTTTGGCGTTGTTGGCCAATGAAACGGGAGCAAGTAGCGCCGTTATTGGTGGCTGTAACCATTATAAGTCTTTTTATCTGCACGTACACTGCTGTCCTTGAAATTATTTTGTTGTCTTGGAACTGCGTCGTTGTAGGCAAAAACCAAGGGAAATTGTATTACCCATATAAATGACTTTAAAAACATCGAAATACAATAGTTTACTACCTTGCATACCATACTTTTTATATCAGACTTTTTTGTACTGTCACAATACTTATTAGACATACTTATTCAGGAAGAAGGCTAATGTTTTCAACTGTAGCCTTTTTCTACTCATGTGTATTACACTGTACCTGCCATATTCACACCACAACATGCATGACTGCTTCATATCTTGTTATTTTAACTATATTATTGTGTTATTATCTCAATAAAGTCAGCGTGTAATGATTAAGTAATTTAAATTATTCAGTAAGCATTTGCTTACAGGATTTTTACAAAGATTGGACTCGTGCAATGTATGTATGAAGGGCTCTTTGTGGCATTATAGGTGGAACGTAGATTAAAGAAACTGTATGAAGCAAGAACCAATTTTACCTGTTCTTTTGACATTACATACATACATCCTCGGCACTACAGCCCAGTCCGGGCCCCGGCCTCCAAAAGAAATCGTCCCCACTGGTCTCTACTCCTGGCCAATGTCCACCAGTTTGCTGCACCCAGCCTCACTGCCTCCTTACCAACCTGGTCCAGCCATCTTGTACGCGGTCTTCCTTTCCTTCTCCTTCCCATCGGCAAATAATTCATAACTCTTTTTGGGATTCTATTTTTCGCCATTCTCTGCACATGTCCAGCCCAACGCAATCTGTTAATTTGTATGAGTTGCATGATCAGAAGATCTTTAAACCTTTCGTACAATTCTCGATTATGCAGTCACCTCCAAGTGTCGTTTTCCTTCACAAGGCCATAGATTCTCCTCAGTACCTTCCTCTCAAACACGGATTGTTTCTACTCATCTAGTTTTTTTAGCACCCAGCATTCCGAGCCATACATCAGGACTGGTCTGATCAAGGTGTTGTATAGGGTGGCTTTTGTCTCTTTACTTATTAATTTTGACTTAAAATGTTTCACCAGTCCGTAGTAACACCTATTAGCAGATAATATCCGTTTTTCAATGTCTCTAGAGAAGTCATTTCCAGAGTCCACATATGATATGGAAAACCCTGAACCTTTATCAACGTCGTAGCAACAAGCTAATGCCTTTCAATATACTAAACAATATAACCCAACGACTTGGTGTATACGTGGAACCTGGCACAGGCGATATTGCATTGGCACAAATCACAGTCAACAATTCTTTCAGATTCATTGCTGCCTCATTGTATATTCATCCAAATGCAGAAACAAAATACATTCAACTTCTCCTCTTTCGAAGTCTTTGTAGATTTGGGCGCTCAATATCTAAGGTCATTGAGGAAATTGAGCCCGACATTACAACGCCAATATTTCTTACTGGTGATTTCAATGTCGATACCAACGATCCGAGAAATGATTGGCTGGTTCCATATATGCAACAAGAATACGATCTACAACTTGTACAAACCTCTCCGACTACACTTGGAAACACCACAATCGACTTAACGTTTGTACGTCAACTTAGTCCGACGATTATGCCCTACGTTTCATATTTTAGTTACCATCGACCAATTGTTCATAGGTTAGCCATTTGTACTAATGATTTCGATGTATAAATGTTATGTATAGCGTAATTTTCTTTCTTTCATTTCAACTTTCTTTCTGACAAACAAAACAAAAGAATCTCCCAATAACGAGAGTAACGTATGTAATTTCGCATTCACGAAATAAAGATTCGACGGGAGTATCAAGAATACTCCCTGAATTTTTTTCTATGGCAAACGATAAGAGCCGCAAATTCAAACAGAATCAAATAATGTTTTGCATACAGTCCTGAATTGTAGAGTACTCAAGACCTATTGTTTTTGGTGAAGATCGGTTAAGGGAAATGGGTAGCTTACCAGCAAGGTTTTTTTTTTATCAAGGGTAATTTTTTTCTATGGCAAACGATAACAGCTGCAAATTCAAACAGAATAAAATAATGTTTTGCATACAGCCTGAATTGTAGAGTTCTCAAGAACTATTGTTTTCGGTGAAGATCGGTTAAGGGAAAGGGGTAGTTTACCTGTAACGTTTTATGTTTTAACAAGGGTATTTTATGTGGCAAACGATAACAGCCGCAAATTCACACTGAAACAAACAATGTTTTGCATACAGCCCTGAATTCTAGAGTTCTCAAGTCCTATTGTTTTTGTTGAAGATCGGTTTAGGGAAAGGGGTAGTTTACCAGCAATGTTTTTATGTTTATAAAAACATGGGTAATTTTTTCTATGACGAATAACAACTGCCGTAAATTCAATCAGAATCAAATAATGTTTTGCATACCTTCGTGAGCTATAGAGTCCTCAATGTCTGTTGATTTTGGTGAAGATCGGTTAACGTTAAGGGGTAGTTTACCTGTAACATTTTGTTTTAACAACAGTAATTGTTTCTATGACGAACGATAACTGCCGCACATTTAAACAGAATCAAATAATTTTGTGCATACCTTCCTCAATTGTAGATAACTCAAGGTCTGTTGATTTTGTTGAAGATCGTTTAAGGGAAAGGGGTAGTTTACCGGCCAAATTTTATGTTTTAACAAGAGTAATTTTTTCTATGACGAACAATAACTGCCGTAAATTCAAACAGAATCAAATAATTGTTTGCATACATTCCTGAAGTTTTAAGTACTCAAGGTCTGTTGATTTTGGTGAAGATCAGTTATGAGAAAGGGGTAGTTTTCCAGCAATGTTTTATGTGATAACAAGGTTAATTTTTTCTATGACGAATGATAACTGCTGTAAATTCAAACAGAATCAAATAATTTTTTGCATGAAGCCCTAAATTATAGAGAGCTCAAGGCCTGTCGATTTTGGTGAAGATCGGTTAAGGGAAAGGGGTAGTTTGCCCGCAACATTTTATGTTCTAACAAGAGAAATATTTTCGGGATAAGAAGAACTTAATAACCCACTGTAGAAACGTAGATGATATATCTATAAATGAAGAGGCTAGTTGAACGGGGTGGGGGTAATTTTCTATAAATAAAAGTTATAGTTGAAGGGGGAGGGGATAATTTTTATATGCGTACTACGGTATCGGCAACAAAGTAGTACCGGTAGTTTGTTGTTAAAATTCCGTCCCAGGCTGTTTGGCCGTAGTTCAATGTTTTCTGCAAAAGCAGACGTTTCTGCAGTGCCGTCAACTGCCATCATCAGTGAAAATCGAGTGCGATAACGTGTGGTGGTATACGTTAGAGACCACAGTACTGTGGTTAAGGCTGAAGCAATAAGTGGAAAGAAGTAGTTTCTATGGAAACATTGCATTTCGTAAATGATTTTAAATATAAATCTTAGAACATGGAAGTCATGTATGGTTCTCCATACCGATTTTTTTACAATTATAATGTCACCAACAATTTTACTGTGATTAGGAAATTTACAGATTCAATCATGATAAGGTGAAGACATAAAATGTATAAATATCAAGAAATTACCTCAAGTAATTGAAGATGGAACAGATGAGTCTGAAGGTAAGTTCAGTGGTCTAGAATTTAGAAAACTTCAATCTGAATGAACAAAGTTATTAGTTCTTGAGTTAGTACAGAATTCTGCATAACTTTTGTAACTACAGCTTCCCATAAACTACACCATCTAGGTTCTTGAGGAGAGTAAAAGATCATTTGATACCATTACATAAGGCAAAAGATTGTAACGTGATAGTTTTTCAGGGATGCTGTCTATCACCCACACTTTTTTAAATTTATATGGAGAAAGTAATAAAGGCTTGGAAAAAAGTACAGGAACATAGGAATTCCACTTGATGGTGATACAGATTATTCATTACAGTTTGCTGATGACCAATTACTTTTGTCTCAAGATTTTGAAGACATAGAGTACATGACTAGAAAATTGATACAGGAATATCAGAAATGGAGACTAAAGATAAATATGAATAGAAAAATACATGACAATAGGTGACATTCAGCAAGACTTGATATTGGAGAATATTTTATATACAGAGGAATACAAGTATTTAGGGGTTAAAATTATGGCCAATGGGAAGCAAAACAATGAAATAAAATCCATATTTAATTTGGGAATGATGGCTATCGCTACATTAAATGGAATCCTGTGGAATAAGCAAACTACAGCAGAAACTAAAACCAAAATATTTTAAACCATTGTTGGAAGTATCATGACTTACAGCTCAGAAGTTTGGACTACCAATAAACACACAAGAACAAAATTAATGACAGCAGAGATGCACTTTTGGAGACTTTTGGGAAGAGTATCCAGACATGGAAAATTAGAAATGAAGTCATTAAGGACAGAATGAATGTGAAAGATTTGATTGTTTATTTTATTCAAACAAACAAAAATACAGTGGTATGGACACACAAAATGAATGGCACAGGAAAGATTGCCAAGGAGAGTTATGGAATGGACCTCACCAGGAAGAAGGAAAAGAGGAAGACCACTTATCACCTGGATCAAAGAAATTCAGTCTATATTGAGGGAACTTATATTCGGGTTTGTTTACATCAATCGAATGAAGCATGTGTGTCACGTACATCATAATTATGGTACTTACCATAGTTTGGGATTCTGTTTACTTCGATCTTGATATTTCTATAATTACCTAAGGTCCAAGGATTCAACTCAGCGAGATTGCTGACAGAGATGGTCATGGAAATGAGAATACGTTTAATTGCACCAACTATCATCAATCGTAATTTATTCAGGAATTTCTTAAATCGTGTACACAGTATAACAACTTAACATAGCGGCCATTACTTATTTCAGCCCTTTACTATCACCACTCCTTTATGTTTAATTAAACTCTAATTCAGACAATTCGTTTTACTGGTTATGCCTTAGTTTCATGATCATTTGATTCTTTATTATATTTAATTCGTTAACGCAAACCAACCCCCATTTATAAGTCGACATCTAACGTTTACACCTCTCTCACTCTCTCACATCCATACAGACATTCTGAATTTACTTTTGAATGTGTACACATTATAATTGCATTTTCTAATTAAACGAGCTCTTTAAATAAAATTTTTGGGTTAGTCACTTCCCTTGTAAGTAGACTGGACATTCTGGTAGAGGTGCCCATGTTGATTCCAAACGGCGTGGTTACATCTTCCTGACTGCACTGAGTTTACATTTAATTTTGAAAATATTACTTTATACTGTCCAAACTTTGAATGTAACTAACACTGTTTTACTTTTGATTACATTGTTAATACTTTGCAACACTTAAACCTGACTATTTCAAGCCAGCACTATTGTTAGCGTGTTGTCGCCATGATGAACTTCTGCAGACTGGGACGAAAATTATGAAAATTTTACGTATGTGTGTGTGAGTAAAACGTCATCGTTCTTTGTCTCTCGTTATATAATCGCCTTGTTAGTTACGTATTCTAATCACTTCATTGTTGTTTTAATGACGTTTGGCGTTGTTGGCCAATGAAACGGGAGCAAGTAGCGCCGTTATTGGTGGCTGTAACCATTATAAGTCTTTTTATCTGCACGTACACTGCTGTCCTTGAAATTATTTTGTTGTCTTGGAACTGCGTCGTTGTAGGCAAAAACCAAGGGAAATTGTATTACCCATATAAATGACTTTAAAAACATCGAAATACAATAGTTTACTACCTTGCATACCATACTTTTTATATCAGACTTTTTTGTACTGTCACAATACTTATTAGACATACTTATTCAGGAAGAAGGCTAATGTTTTCAACTGTAGCCTTTTTCTACTCATGTGTATTACACTGTACCTGCCATATTCACACCACAACATGCATGACTGCTTCATATCTTGTTATTTTAACTATATTATTGTGTTATTATCTCAATAAAGTCAGCGTGTAATGATTAAGTAATTTAAATTATTCAGTAAGCATTTGCTTACAGGATTTTTACAAAGATTGGACTCGTGCAATGTATGTATGAAGGGCTCTTTGTGGCATTATAGGTGGAACGTAGATTAAAGAAACTGTATGAAGCAAGAACCAATTTTACCTGTTCTTTTGACATTACATACATACATCCTCGGCACTACAGCCCAGTCCGGGCCCCGGCCTCCAAAAGAAATCGTCCCCACTGGTCTCTACTCCTGGCCAATGTCCACCAGTTTGCTGCACCCAGCCTCACTGCCTCCTTACCAACCTGGTCCAGCCATCTTGTACGCGGTCTTCCTTTCCTTCTCCTTCCCATCGGCAAATAATTCATAACTCTTTTTGGGATTCTATTTTTCGCCATTCTCTGCACATGTCCAGCCCAACGCAATCTGTTAATTTGTATGAGTTGCATGATCAGAAGATCTTTAAACCTTTCGTACAATTCTCGATTATGCAGTCACCTCCAAGTGTCGTTTTCCTTCACAAGGCCATAGATTCTCCTCAGTACCTTCCTCTCAAACACGGATTGTTTCTACTCATCTAGTTTTTTTAGCACCCAGCATTCCGAGCCATACATCAGGACTGGTCTGATCAAGGTGTTGTATAGGGTGGCTTTTGTCTCTTTACTTATTAATTTTGACTTAAAATGTTTCACCAGTCCGTAGTAACACCTATTAGCAGATAATATCCGTTTTTCAATGTCTCTAGAGAAGTCATTTCCAGAGTCCACATATGATATGGAAAACCCTGAACCTTTATCAACGTCGTAGCAACAAGCTAATGCCTTTCAATATACTAAACAATATAACCCAACGACTTGGTGTATACGTGGAACCTGGCACAGGCGATATTGCATTGGCACAAATCACAGTCAACAATTCTTTCAGATTCATTGCTGCCTCATTGTATATTCATCCAAATGCAGAAACAAAATACATTCAACTTCTCCTCTTTCGAAGTCTTTGTAGATTTGGGCGCTCAATATCTAAGGTCATTGAGGAAATTGAGCCCGACATTACAACGCCAATATTTCTTACTGGTGATTTCAATGTCGATACCAACGATCCGAGAAATGATTGGCTGGTTCCATATATGCAACAAGAATACGATCTACAACTTGTACAAACCTCTCCGACTACACTTGGAAACACCACAATCGACTTAACGTTTGTACGTCAACTTAGTCCGACGATTATGCCCTACGTTTCATATTTTAGTTACCATCGACCAATTGTTCATAGGTTAGCCATTTGTACTAATGATTTCGATGTATAAATGTTATGTATAGCGTAATTTTCTTTCTTTCATTTCAACTTTCTTTCTGACAAACAAAACAAAAGAATCTCCCAATAACGAGAGTAACGTATGTAATTTCGCATTCACGAAATAAAGATTCGACGGGAGTATCAAGAATACTCCCTGAATTTTTTTCTATGGCAAACGATAAGAGCCGCAAATTCAAACAGAATCAAATAATGTTTTGCATACAGTCCTGAATTGTAGAGTACTCAAGACCTATTGTTTTTGGTGAAGATCGGTTAAGGGAAATGGGTAGCTTACCAGCAAGGTTTTTTTTTTATCAAGGGTAATTTTTTTCTATGGCAAACGATAACAGCTGCAAATTCAAACAGAATAAAATAATGTTTTGCATACAGCCTGAATTGTAGAGTTCTCAAGAACTATTGTTTTCGGTGAAGATCGGTTAAGGGAAAGGGGTAGTTTACCTGTAACGTTTTATGTTTTAACAAGGGTATTTTATGTGGCAAACGATAACAGCCGCAAATTCACACTGAAACAAACAATGTTTTGCATACAGCCCTGAATTCTAGAGTTCTCAAGTCCTATTGTTTTTGTTGAAGATCGGTTTAGGGAAAGGGGTAGTTTACCAGCAATGTTTTTATGTTTATAAAAACATGGGTAATTTTTTCTATGACGAATAACAACTGCCGTAAATTCAATCAGAATCAAATAATGTTTTGCATACCTTCGTGAGCTATAGAGTCCTCAATGTCTGTTGATTTTGGTGAAGATCGGTTAACGTTAAGGGGTAGTTTACCTGTAACATTTTGTTTTAACAACAGTAATTGTTTCTATGACGAACGATAACTGCCGCACATTTAAACAGAATCAAATAATTTTGTGCATACCTTCCTCAATTGTAGATAACTCAAGGTCTGTTGATTTTGTTGAAGATCGTTTAAGGGAAAGGGGTAGTTTACCGGCCAAATTTTATGTTTTAACAAGAGTAATTTTTTCTATGACGAACAATAACTGCCGTAAATTCAAACAGAATCAAATAATTGTTTGCATACATTCCTGAAGTTTTAAGTACTCAAGGTCTGTTGATTTTGGTGAAGATCAGTTATGAGAAAGGGGTAGTTTTCCAGCAATGTTTTATGTGATAACAAGGTTAATTTTTTCTATGACGAATGATAACTGCTGTAAATTCAAACAGAATCAAATAATTTTTTGCATGAAGCCCTAAATTATAGAGAGCTCAAGGCCTGTCGATTTTGGTGAAGATCGGTTAAGGGAAAGGGGTAGTTTGCCCGCAACATTTTATGTTCTAACAAGAGAAATATTTTCGGGATAAGAAGAACTTAACAACCCACTGTAGAAACGTAGATGATATATCTATAAATGAAGAGGCTAGTTGAACGGGGTGGGGGTAATTTTCTATAAATAAAAGTTATAGTTGAAGGGGGAGGGGATAATTTTTATATGCGTACTACGGTATCGGCAACAAAGTAGTACCGGTAGTTTGTTGTTAAAATTCCGTCCCAGGCTGTTTGGCCGTAGTTCAATGTTTTCTGCAAAAGCAGACGTTTCTGCAGTGCCGTCAACTGCCATCATCAGTGAAAATCGAGTGCGATAACGTGTGGTGGTATACGTTAGAGACCACAGTACTGTGGTTAAGGCTGAAGCAATAAGTGGAAAGAAGTAGTTTCTATGGAAACATTGCATTTCGTAAATGATTTTAAATATAAATCTTAGAACATGGAAGTCATGTATGGTTCTCCATACCGATTTTTTTACAATTATAATGTCACCAACAATTTTACTGTGATTAGGAAATTTACAGATTCAATCATGATAAGGTGAAGACATAAAATGTATAAATATCAAGAAATTACCTCAAGTAATTGAAGATGGAACAGATGAGTCTGAAGGTAAGTTCAGTGGTCTAGAATTTAGAAAACTTCAATCTGAATGAACAAAGTTATTAGTTCTTGAGTTAGTACAGAATTCTGCATAACTTTTGTAACTACAGCTTCCCATAAACTACACCATCTAGGTTCTTGAGGAGAGTAAAAGATCATTTGATACCATTACATAAGGCAAAAGATTGTAACGTGATAGTTTTTCAGGGATGCTGTCTATCACCCACACTTTTTTAAATTTATATGGAGAAAGTAATAAAGGCTTGGAAAAAAGTACAGGAACATAGGAATTCCACTTGATGGTGATACAGATTATTCATTACAGTTTGCTGATGACCAATTACTTTTGTCTCAAGATTTTGAAGACATAGAGTACATGACTAGAAAATTGATACAGGAATATCAGAAATGGAGACTAAAGATAAATATGAATAGAAAAATACATGACAATAGGTGACATTCAGCAAGACTTGATATTGGAGAATATTTTATATACAGAGGAATACAAGTATTTAGGGGTTAAAATTATGGCCAATGGGAAGCAAAACAATGAAATAAAATCCATATTTAATTTGGGAATGATGGCTATCGCTACATTAAATGGAATCCTGTGGAATAAGCAAACTACAGCAGAAACTAAAACCAAAATATTTTAAACCATTGTTGGAAGTATCATGACTTACAGCTCAGAAGTTTGGACTACCAATAAACACACAAGAACAAAATTAATGACAGCAGAGATGCACTTTTGGAGACTTTTGGGAAGAGTATCCAGACATGGAAAATTAGAAATGAAGTCATTAAGGACAGAATGAATGTGAAAGATTTGATTGTTTATTTTATTCAAACAAACAAAAATACAGTGGTATGGACACACAAAATGAATGGCACAGGAAAGATTGCCAAGGAGAGTTATGGAATGGACCTCACCAGGAAGAAGGAAAAGAGGAAGACCACTTATCACCTGGATCAAAGAAATTCAGTCTATATTGAGGGAACTTATATTCGGGTTTGTTTACATCAATCGAATGAAGCATGTGTGTCACGTACATCATAATTATGGTACTTACCATAGTTTGGGATTCTGTTTACTTCGATCTTGATATTTCTATAATTACCTAAGGTCCAAGGATTCAACTCAGCGAGATTGCTGACAGAGATGGTCATGGAAATGAGAATACGTTTAATTGCACCAACTATCATCAATCGTAATTTATTCAGGAATTTCTTAAATCGTGTACACAGTATAACAACTTAACATAGCGGCCATTACTTATTTCAGCCCTTTACTATCACCACTCCTTTATGTTTAATTAAACTCTAATTCAGACAATTCGTTTTACTGGTTATGCCTTAGTTTCATGATCATTTGATTCTTTATTATATTTAATTCGTTAACGCAAACCAACCCCCATTTATAAGTCGACATCTAACGTTTACACCTCTCTCACTCTCTCACATCCATACAGACATTCTGAATTTACTTTTGAATGTGTACACATTATAATTGCATTTTCTAATTAAACGAGCTCTTTAAATAAAATTTTTGGGTTAGTCACTTCCCTTGTAAGTAGACTGGACATTCTGGTAGAGGTGCCCATGTTGATTCCAAACGGCGTGGTTACATCTTCCTGACTGCACTGAGTTTACATTTAATTTTGAAAATATTACTTTATACTGTCCAAACTTTGAATGTAACTAACACTGTTTTACTTTTGATTACATTGTTAATACTTTGCAACACTTAAACCTGACTATTTCAAGCCAGCACTATTGTTAGCGTGTTGTCGCCATGATGAACTTCTGCAGACTGGGACGAAAATTATGAAAATTTTACGTATGTGTGTGTGAGTAAAACGTCATCGTTCTTTGTCTCTCGTTATATAATCGCCTTGTTAGTTACGTATTCTAATCACTTCATTGTTGTTTTAATGACGTTTGGCGTTGTTGGCCAATGAAACGGGAGCAAGTAGCGCCGTTATTGGTGGCTGTAACCATTATAAGTCTTTTTATCTGCACGTACACTGCTGTCCTTGAAATTATTTTGTTGTCTTGGAACTGCGTCGTTGTAGGCAAAAACCAAGGGAAATTGTATTACCCATATAAATGACTTTAAAAACATCGAAATACAATAGTTTACTACCTTGCATACCATACTTTTTATATCAGACTTTTTTGTACTGTCACAATACTTATTAGACATACTTATTCAGGAAGAAGGCTAATGTTTTCAACTGTAGCCTTTTTCTACTCATGTGTATTACACTGTACCTGCCATATTCACACCACAACATGCATGACTGCTTCATATCTTGTTATTTTAACTATATTATTGTGTTATTATCTCAATAAAGTCAGCGTGTAATGATTAAGTAATTTAAATTATTCAGTAAGCATTTGCTTACAGGATTTTTACAAAGATTGGACTCGTGCAATGTATGTATGAAGGGCTCTTTGTGGCATTATAGGTGGAACGTAGATTAAAGAAACTGTATGAAGCAAGAACCAATTTTACCTGTTCTTTTGACATTACATACATACATCCTCGGCACTACAGCCCAGTCCGGGCCCCGGCCTCCAAAAGAAATCGTCCCCACTGGTCTCTACTCCTGGCCAATGTCCACCAGTTTGCTGCACCCAGCCTCACTGCCTCCTTACCAACCTGGTCCAGCCATCTTGTACGCGGTCTTCCTTTCCTTCTCCTTCCCATCGGCAAATAATTCATAACTCTTTTTGGGATTCTATTTTTCGCCATTCTCTGCACATGTCCAGCCCAACGCAATCTGTTAATTTGTATGAGTTGCATGATCAGAAGATCTTTAAACCTTTCGTACAATTCTCGATTATGCAGTCACCTCCAAGTGTCGTTTTCCTTCACAGGGCCATAGATTCTCCTCAGTACCTTCCTCTCAAACACGGATTGTTTCTACTCATCTAGTTTTTTTAGCACCCAGAATTCCGAGCCATACATCAGGACTGGTCTGATCAAGGTGTTGTATAGGGTGGCTTTTGTCTCTTTACTTATTAATTTTGACTTAAAATGTTTCACCAGTCCGTAGTAACACCTATTAGCAGATAATATCCATTTTTCAATGTCTCTAGAGAAGTCATTTCCAGAGTCCACATATGATATGGAAAACCCTGAACCTTTTCAAATACATAATCATTAATGCGCAGGGACAGGGCACGAGTGTTGGTACCTACAACCATATATTTGGTTTTGCTTTGGTTTATAACCAAGCCCATAGCCTTAGCAGACAACTCCAGTTCCTGAAAGGCTTCCTTTAAGCCAGATTCAGACCTAGTTCTTTTGACATTGGTTCCATATAATTTGTGTATTATCATTCCTCCAGAAAAAGCCCTGCTTGTAGATAAAAGAATGAAGAAAACCAAAACTGTGCACCTTGAAGCTACGTTTTCAAACCAACCTCAAAAAAAAAATCCTGGTCTGAACAGGTGAAGACAGCTTATCACCTGGATAGAAGACATCCAGGGAATGGATCTATCTTGAGGGAATGAAAAATTGAAGAAGTTCTTTCGATGGACAAAGAATCTTTGGTTCTGGAAAATGTGTAAACATTGTACAGCTGGAATAATAAATAATAACAAATTAAGCGCTGCTTAAGGAAAACACCTCCATATTTGTACATTCTATACTAAATCCACCAGACCCTGCAGCATTCTTGTTGGTACACTTCTTTAGACCCCCCATAAACAGTCAACTTTTCCTTCATATTCTTCTGCATCGACTTCCTCTTCTTTATTGGTTGCATCTGTCAATAATTCCTTATAATATAATGACTCTTAGTTCAGAAATGCTGTTTATTTTAATTTGTACTCTTCTGTATTTAAAAGTTGTACTGTCTTAAAAACCTTCCTTTGTTGGGTGTATAAACTGAGTCCCAAATCGTTAAGTTTTTGTACAGCTTTTCATGCTATATTCCTGTTTAAATTGTACTCTTCATGTCTTTGTTTGCTGTCTCTATTTTGAATCCATTTTAGATAAGTGTTCTACTTTGCTTTAGTCACTGTTTTCAGCTCGATGTTTCATATGTTTAGTCCTCTATTTCTCGTTATTATTAGTCTTTTCCATAAAGCTTCGTCAACTGCTTGTTAGATAGCTAACTGTATATTCTTCTTGGATTTCGTTGTCCATGACGTGTCCGTTACTTAACTAAATATCACTATTGTATTAACGACTCGGAACACTAAGTTTTTTATAAGTAAAATCATAAAGATTTACCTTAAAGCCTAAACCGGTTTTCTCCTTTAAAAGGCTTCTTCAGAGGCTACCGTAGGTAGCACTGTCCGTCTTGTTGTTGACGATGGGATAGATTTTCGAAAGATCGATGCTGTGTGTGTTGGGTGAGATGTGTTCGAATAATGCGTGCGATTTACAAACACACAAAAACAAATAAAAACGACATCCTAAACGAACAGACACAATTCAAATCGCACGCATTATTCGAACACATCTCACCCAACACACACAGCATCGATCTTTCGAAAATCTATCCCGTCGCCAACAACAAGACGGACAGCGCTACCTACGGCAGCCTCTGAAGAAGACTTTTAAAGGAGAAAACCAGTTTAGGCTTTAAGGTAAATCTTTATGATTTTACTTATAAAAAACTTAGTGTTCTGAGTCGTTAATACAATAGTGATATGTATATTCTTCTCTTCTATTTCAATATCCTCACTTATTTCTCATTATAGTAAGTACAGATTTAGTAAATTTTGATAGATCTGTGTTACACACCAGCTGTTTTAGGAGATCTATTTTATGGTTTATGTCTTTCCCTTCAGTACTATTTTGATGTGGTTTGTTTTAATCTGTAACCTTTATTATTCCAACTACCAAAAATGATCTGTATATAACTCAGCTCCTGTGTACACATGCGCATTCTATATGTTGTTGGCAAGTTTCTCATTCACTGTAATATAGTCAATGAGTGATCTTCGTCTCCTTTCACTCCAGGTATATTTGTAGAACCATTTTCCTTGAAGGTGTTTGTTATTTTTAGTTTATTCTGGAGGCATAAGTCTATCAAGTGTTGTCAATTTATGTTCAGTGTTGGCTCATCATATTTACCCACCGACCATCTTATCTACTGGTAGACTTCCCACTCTGGTGTTCAAGTCAGCTGCAATAATCATTTGATCTATTTACTTATTTGTTTAATACTCCTTGAAGACTGTTATGAAATTCTTCATGTTCTGTTGTACGTCCTTCTTTCGACACATATATACTCTGTAGATTGTAAAATACACATGCTTCAGTTGAAGTCTTAATATTACTATCCTCTCATTCTCAAAAGAGTCAGTTTTTAAGATAGAACTAAGTTTCTTTTTTATTAGTAATGCTACTCCTGCCTTTGCTGTACTCTTTCATGTTACTCCACCCTATAATATTACATGTATATGGTTTTTCATTTCTTTACTTCCTTTCTGAAATACAATAATATAATTTATAATTCAGTGTATAAATATGTGTTTGTGTGTGTCCTGTTTTGTGCTTAGTCAAATTTTATGCATTCTCTTTTGTCTGAATGGTATTATTAGTCTGGCTGTACAATGTCTTCACATTTTCCGGAGGAACGAAAGATTACAGAAGTGATTGAATTCTTATCTTCTACTGCTGCTTGTCCATCCAAAGATCTTCAATTTATCATTTCCTCAATACAGTATGAATTTCTTCCATCCAGTGATAGGTGGTCTTCCTCTTTTCTTTCTTCCCGGCGAGGTCTATTCCATAAATCTCCTTGGCAATCTTTCCTGTGCCATTCTTTTCGTGTGTCCATACCATTGTAAATTTTTTTGTTTGGATAAAATCATCAACTGATTTTTTCACATTCATTCTGCCCTTAATGACTTCATTTCTAATGGTTTCCTGTAACCTTTCAGAATACTCATCCCTGAAATCTTAAGATCTTTCCATGATCTCTGTAGCTGGTACGACATTTCAGTTGGGCAGGTTCTGTATTTATACTGCCGTGGGAATTTAAAGATGGGTTTCTGTATCCAGTCAGACTCTAAGCCTAAGGTAGATGCAGGGCCGGCTCTACCATAAAGGCAGACTAGGCGACTGCCTAGAGCGCCGGAAGCTGAGGGGCGCCCAAAGCAAAAAGTTTTTTTTTAAAGAATAAATTGTTAAAATTTTTATTTATCTGCACCGACATCTTATCTTTTCCAAGAACGTCAAAGTGTAGTTTTAATTGTAAAAGAAACATAAAAAGAGACCGGGCAGAACGTCACAAAAAATAAAAATTGTACGAAGTGTTTTCTACTAATTTTTTGGCTTTATACTTCTGTAAACTCACGATAAACTTGATTGTTGAAACCTGTTCTGTTATAATTTAAATAAGGTCATGGTGATATAATTTGTTAATGAAATAAATCGTAAAATCAAGTACCGTATGTTTTGACAAAAGCAAATTAAAAAAAATTGGCCATATTATTTTTGCATATAAATGGCATACAAAATAATAAAATTATGAGACAAGCATGATAATTACTAAACAAATCTATTTTTAAATTTGAATCCATGGTCTACTGCGAGGCAGTTCTGCACTTTGCGTTCTAGGCGTCTCTAGCTGTCGAACCAACTCAGTCTGGTACCAACTCAGTAATAATCTCAATTCAGTTCGCACGTTACGGTCATTAGTTTGCACTTTTCATTAAAGTAAAGGGCAAATAATCAAGAACGTTACACAGAAAACTTGCTTACATACATCTACATAGGTAAGAAAAGAAAAAGATTCTGTAAATGTGTAGACTACACAGTGTAGTGCTTCACCTAATCGAATTTGTTGAAAGTCAAAATATTTTAATTAAACTTTAATGTGTGTGTGTATATATATATATATATATATATATATATATACATATATATTACATTTGATATTTATACATAAATTTACCTCAAGATGTTATTTTTCTATTTGGAACATGTTTTGGGTACTATCTTGTACCCATCCTCAGCCTTCCGTTTTTTTTTTGTCTGGTGAAGTACATATGTGTTGTTGGTTGACTATTAATATTGTGGCTTCCTGTTGGCTTCTGGTATTTCAAGTTGGTTTTATTGTGTGTGATTGTGGTGTATGTGTTAGTTTTTTGTGTATTTTCAATGTTGAGTGCTTTGAATATTGTGTCATGTTTTGTATTGATTTGTATTTGTTCAGGTATTAGTTTGTTTTCTGTTTTATGTTTGTATATTTGTAAATTTTCCCATATGTTCATTATGGTGCCTTTGTGTGGTATATGTTTTATTAGTGTTACATTGGTTATGTCTGGGAATTCATGTCCTGTGTTTACTGCATGTGTGGCTAAATTGGATTTATATATTTCTGGTTTTTTGTATGCATTTAGGTGTTCAAAATAACGTTTTTTCAGCTGTTTTTTTGTTTGTCCTATATAAAACCAGAAATATAGCCAGAGAAGCAAGATGACGAAGGCTGAAAATGGGAGAACAGGATCTCCCGAAACATGTTCCTAAAGGAAAAAATATATCTTGAGGTAAAATAGTTAGAAGTATTATAGTATTATATACATCAAGAAATGGACTGTAGCAGAAAGTGATTGAAATATATTGTAACTATCCTTGTCGGGACGTCCGCCTCGTTCAAGCCCCGCGATGGAAGCCAATTTGTAACTATCCTAGTATGTGTCTTTCTGACAGTGTTATTCTGCCACACGTTGGATGCGTCAATTTTTAATGTTATCGTGTGTAGGTCTACCGTTTTATTCTGCAAAATGTGGATAATGTATAATTTGTGTGTAATGAGTGTACGTGTCTTCTCGATCCGTAGTTCAAATGCGTGCAACTTCTGTATATTTCGTTCGTTGCGAACGTACGAATAACCAGGTCTTGATGTTCACTAGGGGTGATAAAGTCCCGGTGGCGCCAAATTGTTTTCTTAAAACAATTAAAATAAAATTCAAAGGCGTATGACCAGCGCAGCTCAGGCAGTTTGAATAATTCAAATATTTCCGCCAGCTAGGCCCACTGTAGCACACAGCAGTTCGATGCGTGGGCTGTGTAAATCGTTAGTCATCTGCTAAAATGTACATAGAATATTGTGCACCTCCTAATGAAATTATAACACCGTGGTTACACTCAATACTTACACATTTTTTATTAGTGATTATTATTCATTTAATACAAATTATTCTAATACAAATGCTCCGGTTATTTATATGAGACAATTACAGGGTTTGACAATCGATATTTGAATTGATACCAGACGTTTAATGATGGCGTCTGTTGAAAATCGTATACAAATTATTAATGTCGTTTGTCATAGGTTCTTGAGGTTACGTTCAAAGGATTACAAATATTTTAAAAACAATAAAAATACACACCTTTACATCAAGTAAACTTAACTAACATATTGTGTAGGTGTAATTTGTTTAGCGCAGTGTCGTAAAAGTGTTTACAAGTTATGGATCATTAACAACAGTTTATATTGGTTAGTTTATAAATTGTCAGTGACTTAAATTTCTTTTTAATCTCTGAAAGTAATGAATTTCAGTTCAGTGAGATTTCGACCTTTAGTGAGATAATTAACGTGAGTTTATTTATATATTTCGGGTAATTTAAGAGGTACTTATCACTTCCGTAGTTATGGCGAATTCATACGATCTGTTATTCATGGGTTATACTATAATCTTCTTTAATTCGCTGGGTTCAGGACATCAGGCATCTTTTTCAGTTTAACTGGTAGTAATTGATTTTCTTTTTCCGTTAATTTGGCCTCAACTTCAATAATATGGCTCCAGTCTTTATCTTATATCTTGGTATACACTTATTAATAACTTTTTCTGATATTTGCTATGTTTTAATGGACAATTTTGGTCACTCGAAAATTAGCGTCTATACCATTAAAGCGTCATACATTCAGTAAAAAATCTAACGGTATTTTTTGGCTTGTTACTCCACAGTTTCCATGGTAACGTAATTATTCTACCTGGTCGATCTCAAAATAAACCCATTGTTATCAAACCTTGAATTTTTTGTTTAATTTGAATAAATATTTTATAATGGCTATATTTACTTGGGGATAATTTCAATGGTCGTAATCTTTACATAGATGTTCCTATTTTCTTTCAAAGATTAGTTTGATATCTTACAAGATTGGTCTAAGCCATGTATTAATGTTTTAGTCCAAAATGGATAATACTATGCTAATACATAATTTACTTATTTCTAAGTTTTAATATAATTCTGCCATGTTCCCTTTCGTTACACATAATTAATATAATTTGCCTATTATTTCTTATAAAGGTATTGCTATTATTTTCTTTATAAATTCCTTACTTACTTAAAACATACTAACATATTACTGTAAAACTATTTCTTCTGGTAATTATTGCCTTAAACATTAAGCCAATAACTTCTTTCTTTAAATTAACAAATGAACAAATTTGGTGAGTGCTATACCTACACCATCTCTTTTATAACAGTAATCATCCTGGTGATTTTTATACTGAGATAATATTTTTTCTGTTTTTTACATTCACAATTATTTTGTGTTTTTTCAGTCTAATATACTTAACTTAGTTGCTCATTTAACATGTGCTTATATTTTGGGTTTGTCACACTTGTTTAACTCTTTTTTCTTAAGACTATATGCTGTTTATTTTATTACACTTATCACTTCACTGTTCAACTTTGTCACTCCCTACCTATCTCTAATTACCCTTATATTTCTCACGATCTCACTATTATTACAAAGTTTTTGTATCTAATGAGTTCATGTCTTTTTTGGTACCTTCAGATTGTCACATATCATTTTATAATATGCAAACAACATGGTATTGTAAATACCTCTTTCAAATAAAACATAACTTTGTATATATTTTGTCATTAACGTGATAAAAATTGGTCTGAAATGTCATAATTAGTAATAATAACAACAGTTTAATAATGTTAATATATTGTGTTAATTGAAATCTACTATATCTGTAGCAATAGCAATAATGTTATTGAATAAATAAACTCTCCAACATCTTATACTTTCGAACACATAATACTGTAATAATATACACACTGCTGATATAATCTTAGTAAAAGTTCCAAAGTATATAGTAGGATATACAATTTGTTCTCTGATTGAACCACGCACACATTTCTATTCCCTGTCTGTATGAGTGTAACCTTAAACACAACAGCTGACACATCACCTATAGATAAGGATATACATACAATCATATCTACACATGGTTTTTTACGTATAACAATTGCTGAGATACTGTCATTTACAAGTTACCACTAATAAAAATTTAAACATAAATTATTAACAATAATAAAAAATTATTCTCTTTTAAAACAATCTTGTGAGTTAATTGTTATGGCCATGTACTTTTTTATTTTCTTTTCCTTTTTTCTTCACTGTCTTCTTGTCTCGCTTTACTTTGGTTAATATCTGGCCAATCTCTGGGGTTGGGTCAATGTCAGTTGTCTGTCAGTCTAGTTCGTATTTTCTTGTTTTGTGACCACCTTTGGTTGTATTCTTCCTCCTTCACTATTGATTATATTTACTACTTTCTTTCTCGTTATCATTTATCTATCAAAATATATTGTTTCTTGGCATTTTTTACATACTTTTTTATATCAAATGTGATCAGGGTTTGGCAATGTTATAATATATATATATATATATATATACTTATACTATGTTAAGTATATTTAATAGTATTATCTAGGCATTCTATGTAGTGATGAGTGATTTTCAGACAATCTATCGTTTTACGGGATTCGTTAAGGGATCGTTTTAAGGGATAACCTAGAAATCATTTTCTCCGGGACGTATGTAAGAGTCGTGAATTTTTTATTAAAAAATTACAAGACTGCATGAATGAAAACGTGATATTTTGTATTAATGTTTTATCGTTTACTTAATTTTCGAAATCAATAGTCATTCGAAAACTTTTACAAAGTCAATAAATAGCGTATTAAAGCGTTTCAAAAAAATTACTCAATTCTCTTACTCATAGTAGCAGGGATAACCTAGAAATCATTTTTTCCAGGACATTTGTAAGAGTCGTGAATTTTTGATAGAAAAATTACAAAACTTTTCTTGAACAAAAACGTGATATTTTGTATTAATGCTTTATCGTCTACTTAATTTTCGAAATCGTAGATATAGTTACAAAAATGTGAGCTATTTGTTTTATAAAAGGAGAGGTCTATATTTTTCTTTTACACTGTAATAGGATTACTGAGAAATTATAATATTCTTTCTTATAATTAAAAATATACTTAGAACAAATTGGCCGTTTCAAGATAATTGTACAGATTAATAAAAATTATGCTTATACAATATAATGTATAATTTAGTCAATAGTTAATTGTTTTTTAAAATAATTAATTTTAATTATGCCCCCCCTTGCGGATCCCAAAATGGCTTTCAAAAGTAACTTTTATTTTTATGTTTTGGATCAAGCTATAACAAAGGCATGGCCGAGAGACAAAAAGCTTCGGATGCCCAAAACCGCAAAAGCTGAGGAGGAAAAATCATTGTCTAAGCTAAAGGGTTCATTTCTAAAGTATTTACACCCTGATCAAGACAAACGCCCTGAAGAATTTAAAACAGGAGATGAAACTGTTAACTTCGAGGAATCAAGTAAAATTCAAAACGTGACCGTTGTTCCAGAAACAGTTCAAACTAGGCCAGCTTCAGCTAGTAACTCTCATGAAGTTATAGATGTAGACCTAAATCGCAAAGAGGAGGTGTTGGAAAGTTTCACTGTTAACCTCCCCAACCACAACGTTAACTATGGTGATCCTGCTACATGGAATATTCGTGGTGATAAATTGTGTCAATTGCTCGTCGAACATGGACCCAACCAAGTTACAGACTTCAACTTTCCCTTAGACCACAACAAAAGAAAGTTTTCAAAAGTTCACTACCAGAGATGTGTAGTCAATGGTGAATATCTTCATCGTTTGTGGCTTTTGTACTCTCCCTCAAAGAATGCGGTGTTCTGCTTCTGCTGCATGCTGTTTTCGAAAGCGATTGGATGATCAGCACTACTATGTAGTACCGGTGTGAATGACTGGAAAAATATTTCTGCCATCTTAGCTAGCCATGAAAAAAACAGTGCTCATATGACATTTCAAGAATGGAAAGAGCTGGAAGTTAGATTAAAGAAGAACAAAACTATTGATGAAGAAATTTACGAGTAACTAGGGAAGAAGGAAAATTCTGGCATCAAGTGCTAGAAAGACTAATTGCATTGGTAAAGGTGCTTGGAGCCCAAAACCTTGCATTCCGTGGAAGAGAGCAAAAGTTATTTACAAGTGGAAATGGAAAATTCCTTAAATTTGTAGAATATCTAGCTTTGTTTGATCCAGTCATGCATGAGCATCTAAGAAACGTTCATGACAAGGAGACTCACATTCATTATTTGGGAAAAGATATCCAAAATGAATTGATCAAACTGTTGAGTGATGCTGTACAGAACAAGATTTTATTTGCTGTTCACAATGCTAAATACTATGCTATAGTGCTTGATTGCACACCCGATGTGAGTCACGCTGAGCAGATGACAATCATAGTTCGTTTTGTGGCAACAGAAAACGAAGAAGAGTGTGAAATAAAAGAATACTTTTTGGGGTTTGTACCTGTTTCGGACACTACTGGTGCTGGTTTAACTTCAGCTGTTCTCGAGAAGTTTGAAGAAATGTCTCTTCCATTGGCTAACTTACGTGGCCAAGCGTACGACAATGGAAGCAATATGAAGGGGAAAAACGTTGGTCTTCAACGATGGATTTTAGATGTGAATCCACGAGCATTTTTCGTACCCTGTAGCTCACATTCCTTAAATCTCGTCGTAAATGATGCTGCTAAGTGTTGTTTGGCTGCCACTTCCTTCTTTTGTGTGGTACAAAACTTGTACATGTTCTTCGCTGGCTCAACTCAACGTTGGAAAGTTCTCATGCGCCACTTGCCCGCTCAGACTTTGAAACCACTGAGCGATACAAGGTGGGGAAGCAGAATTGATGCTTTGCTTCCACTTCGGTACCAGCTAAGTGAGGTGCATGATGCTCTTATGGACATTGTTGAGGACACTAACCTGAAAGGATCATCCGCTAATATTTCAAAAGTAGAAGCTCAAGCAATTGCCAAAAATATTGGAAATTTTAGATTTGTGGTGTCTTTTGTTGTGTGGCATTACATCTTGTTTGAAATTAATTTGACAAGCAAACTTCTCCAATCCAAAGAATTTGATTTAGCTGTTGCTACAAAACAGATTTGTGCAACAAAACAGTTCCTTGAAAACTGCAGAAGCGACAAAGAATTTGAGAAGATGCTAGTGGATGCTAGAGAAATTGCAGAAGAACTGAGCATTCCAGCTGCGTTTGAGTCAGAGTCAGTGCCGAAATGCTTGAAAAACAAGAAAAGGCAGTTTTTGTATGAAGCAGAAGATGAGCCTATTCAAGATGCAAAGAAGCAGTTCAAAGTAAACTTTTATTTTGCTATCCTTGACACAACAATAACTTCAATTGACGAAAGGTTTACTCAGATGAAGCAGATCACATCCGTATTTGGATTCCTGTATCATATCAACACCTTAGATAAGAAACCAACCAAGTACGTCCTAGATGAATGCATTAAGTTAGAAAAGGCGTTGACTCATAATGAATCCAGGGATATTGATGCTTCTGAGCTGTACAGTGAGCTTCAGGCCATCTCAAGGCATGTTCCTAAGAAGTCTACACCAAAGGAAGTTCTTGACTTCATTTGCAAGTCCAACTTACAAGAAAGTGTGCCTAATTTGTGTATTGCTCTGAGGATTTTGTTGACGCTGCCGGTTTCGGATTTTGTTGACGCTGCCGGTTTCAGTAGCTACGGGAGAGAGAAGCTTTTCTAAGCTTAAACTAATAAAGACTTACTTGAGATCGTCTAAGACTCAAGAAAGACTGGTGGGACTGGCCACATTATCAATTGAACAAAAATTAGCTCAAAAAATAGACCTCAATGAACTAGTTTCCACTTTTTCAAAGCTTAAAACTAGAAAAGAGAAAATGTAATTTTGTTATATTGTATATCATATGTATTGTTATATATTACATATTATGTTTATTATTATATCTAAAATTGCCTCCTGCTACTTCTTGTTAGATTTTGTAAAATCTCACTTTTTACATATTTCGGTCTAAATATTATAAAATATGCAATAAGTTTGTCCATCATTTATTGTCAATGAATAAATATAATAAGAAGTAACTCAAACTGTAGTTGTAATATTCACAGTTACCTGAAACTATTTTACTTGCATTATATTTTGTAATTCGTATAAAATACATAAACATTCCATCAATCGTAGTGGTATTTTGGGGGGGGGGGGGCGCTTTTAGATATTTCGCCTAGGGAGTCAAAATACCTTGCACCGGCCCTGGGTAGATGAGCAATCGCTAGAGATGAATCTCGCCAGAGCCAGAAAATTGTTCAGGGGCGAACAACAAAACACAAAGCGGGAATAATAGCAATAAGGAGACAGAATGTAAATATTTTGCATTACAATGAAATATCTTTTAACTTCGGCCTATTTCTTGTGGGAAAAACTATTCCGAATTAGTGAAAGTTCAACTTAACGAATTTATTTCGCGTAGTAAATGAATGAACACGTTGATTTTAACTACCCTCAGCATAATTAAAGACAACGAGTTATGGTATTCTGACACATTCCATATTGTCAACCATCCGGATATGCTTTATTGACCTACTACATCGTATAGCTATATTATAGATATATAAAATTGAATCGTAGCGTTCATACTTTAACCAATATTTGCACTAAGGCTAATTAGATCTAGGTGGCCGTGTCTCGTGTTGCAGGAATTGTAGGTTAAAATGGGTTAAAATAGTGTAAAAGTACGATGGTTACAGTTTGTGATTTGATTATATTAATATCGTACGATGATATTTATTGTATGATGATATTGTAGTATATTGTGAAACAGTTAAGCGAACGAGTTTCTTGTGTTTTACTACTCCACTATTACAGAAATTAATCTTTCATTCGTATTGTGCCAGAATTGCTAACCTTGTGTTGTGTACACTCAACTAGTTTCAGGTTATGGAATAGATTTTTAGGTTATAAAAAATAGTGTGAAGAGATGGAGGAAGACAGCAGTGATAGTAAGGTAAGTAGCCTATATAAGTATCGTATACTAACCTAAATTAGTTACATTGTTAGTAACAACTTGTCACATACAGTTGATCTCGTCATTCCACGTAGCAACTGCCAAATTATCTGACCAGAGAAGAATGCACCTGTGTGGATTGACTCTTGTTTTGTACTCAAGTGACAACGAACAGTATAACGTAGTGTAACTACAGTGGTTTTTACTGTAGAAAGTAAAGATTTTAAGAAGTCATAAAAAGAAGTTTAACGTCTTACAAGTTCAACTTGTCTATCTTGTGTATTATAAAACGCCAGTTGGTTCTTCGAACAGATTGTTAACAGTTGTACAACATGTTTCGAGCTTCCTTGACTTTTCTATTATTGTTGTGACTTTTTTCTGTTATTCGTCTGTGTTATGCGACCACGAAATAGTAATTTTAAACGACTGTCAAATGTGTAGATTAAGAAATTTCCTGATATAACCATATGGATCTATACTCCGTTCTAACTGGCCCACAGTTATGCATAACTATCTGTTAACTTATATTGTTTACTTACATTACTTGAATGGTGAAAGAGTCCAGTTAGCTGAATAATATCATGTTTAGTGATTTTTTAAATTATTTCATTATATTTTTAGGTCATGAAAATTAAGTCATAAATATAGCAGAAACTGTGTAAGGTGAAATATGTAAAAAAGTAAATTATTCCTCAGGCTTTCACGGCCGGTGTCAGATGAATTGTTAATGATATCCGGGCTGTTTGGCCGTGGTCCATGGTTTATAACAAAACCAAACGTTTCGGCAGCTCCACTGGCTGCCATCATTAGTGGTATAAAAATCCTGCACGCCGGGTTTATAACAAAACCAAACGTTTCTGCAGCTCCACTGGCTGCCATCATCAGTGATATAAAAATCCTGCACGCTGGGTTATAACAAAACCAAACGTTTCGGCAGCTCCACTGGCTGCCATCATCAGTGGTATAAAAATCCTGCACGCCGGGATTTGCTGAATTTATAAGTACAGGTAGCATGGCAGGACAGCTTTAGCCTGTACCACATCACTGTGGGCCTGTACGTAAACACCCGGCGTGAACGATTTTTATACCACTGATGATGGCAGCCAGTGGAGCTGCCGAATCGTTTGGTTTTGTTATAAACCATGGACCACGGCCAAACAGCCCGGATATCATTAACAATTCTTGTAAAAAAGTAATTTACATATGTTGTCAGATCTGATATAAATTTGCCATGTCACACATACACACAATTTGCATTTGATATAAGCATTGGAAGATAGGTTATTTTATATATATATATATATATATATATATATATATATATATATTGTTACGATGGTCTACACGATCGTCGTAGGTACAGTGGAAACAAAATAAGTACAAGACACCTATTAAGTCACTAATCACACCTTTAATTGTTATAGTAAAACAGTTCGTAATTAACAACACAGTGTCTACGACAAATCAAATGAAATTGTTCATACGCAATAAAATGTCCACTAATATTAAAGCTCAACTGTATTACAATTATACCGTCCGAATATAAAACGCAACACTTCACTAATAACTACTCGAACGTACACCTTAATAACTCGAACCGCTCTGTAAATATATCGCACTAATACTCTCGAACCGCACAGTCAAAAATCTCGCATTGAACTGAAAATAAGGCCGCGACACGATGTATTTATAGTTACGCTCACACACCAGAAGCTTCCAAACTGCGTCTTATCTCTCGCGAACTACGTAATTGTACGGCCTTGACACAGTCCGAGCGCCCGAGCGGAGCCTGGCACAGTCGAGAAAATTCTCGCAAAATGCGTTTAGTAGCACGTACACCACACGCTTACGTCGAGATCTTTCTGGCGCATTCGATAAACGCGTAGATTGTTCTGTGCTGTCGTAGCACTGCCCCCTCCTTAAGCCTGTTCGTCCCAAACTGGCAAAGCGTCTTCGAAGTAATACTCGACCAGGCGATCTAGGTGGCCATCCTTGCGAAGGATAATTTTCCCGTTCTTCGAATTCAGTCTCGTGTGATCCGAGCATCACGTTCCCAGGAATGCGAATCTTTCGCGCAACCACTAGCTTCGCTGGAATCACTCTCGTTGCGTCATGTACTAATGACCTAAATACCACTGGCTGATCCAAGTTTGTTTGGTTCTCGTCAACAACCTCTTGCGTAACCTCATCTTCAGCCACTTTACCCTCGGCCGCTTCTATCAGCTCAGGAACAAGCAAGAGTTTTGTCTCGACACCCATAGTTGGCTCTCCAATCACTTCTTTTGTCGTTATACTTATTTGTACTTCCTCTTGACCAGACTTGTTGAATTTTTCTTCGACTAATGCCACTCGCTTAATTTAATGGTTGGTAGACCCTGTCATTTTAGCCATGCAAAGCTTTATCTTCTCTTGGCCAACTTTCAGGACATTCTCTCTTAAGTCCACAACGAATCCGTAGGCATTCATAATGTCCGTGCCAAGAATCACTTCATCGACAATGTCTGCAACGAGCATTTGGTGGCTAAACTCAAGAAGACCCAGGCGTACACGTACGTCTACCTTTCCTAGCACCTTGACGGGGCTTCCAGTCACAGTTTGTATTGTACAAGAGCTAATTAGAGGATGGCGATTACAGACTAAGTCAGGGCGCACAATGGACACTGTTGCGCCTGTGTCAACTGTAAATGATGTTGGTTTACCATCCGCAAATCCACTAACAATCAAGTTTCCACTGATCTTATGTAGCGTGGAAACTGTGTGCTGTTCTGGGCCTTTACTTCTCCAATTGGTGCGATCAGTCTCTTCTCTCTGTATCTTCTTCTCCCAACAGTCTACCTGTAGATGACCATGTTTTCCACAGTTGTAACATTTCGGTCTTCTGTCTTTTTCAAATCGTTGCGACTCTCTTGAACTTTTGAATTGTTTGTCCGACAACACTGTTTTTCTGCACCCATCGTAACGGTAATGTGATACAGGGATCTTCTGACTGCAGCGTGATGGCACAAACCCATTAATGTAGCGGGACGCTGACTTGGCAGCTTCAAACTCTAGGGCGTGAACAAGAGCTTCTGAGCTATCTCGGTGTCTTGCCATTCGTAACACTTGCTGAAGTTCACAATCTCCGATGCCATCAATAAATGTCTGCACCGTAAACCTTGTTCGGAAGTCTTCTGGTGCTTCAGGATAGGCCAATCTAATCAATCTGTCGATACTTGCTTCAAATTCTTGAAGACTTTCCCCGGAACGTTGTCGTCTTGTTCTCAACTGAGCGTAGTACACCTCTCGCAAATGTTTATCACCGTAGCGTAATTCTAGAGCTTTTATCAACTCGGCATAGGTGTTCTGGCTGTCAGGTGGCACTTTCTGTAGTAGTTCTGCCGCGGGTCCTTTTAATGCAAGAACAAGTGAAACAGCCTTGTCTTTTTCTGTCCAATTATTTGCGCATGCAGCAGCTTCAAATTGGCGGAGGTACGTTGGCCAGTGAGTGCTTCCGTCAAAGGTTGGAGCTTTGACATGAACTGTCCCTACTGCAGGCAAAGTGACTTTCTCTGTTAACTTATTTTCCGTCTTGATCACTGGTACAGTCTGTTCAGAAATTTGTTTTGGTTGAATCTTCATGCACTGTTCAACTTCAATTTTAATTTGTTCTCTTATGTTTGCCATTGAGTTTTCTACTGCAGATATTTTTGTTGACATAACATCTTCCACAGTCAAAACAGATTTTTCTACCTCAGATATTTTAGTAACTTGTTTATTAAGCTCACCTCGTAGGAGACCCAATTCTGCTGTACTGTGTTCTTGAATCTGTTTCTGCTCCTGTATTAATGCTTTGATATCTTCCGTTTCCTGTCGTCGCCGTTCCCCTGTCTCTTCTCTTTCCTGCCTGCGTTTTTCATCCTGTCGTTTTTCTGCTTCTTCTCTTTCTTGTCTTCGTTCTTCTTTTTGTCGTCTTTCTGTTTCTTCCGCCTCCTGTCTGCGTTTCTCGTCCTGTCGTTTTTCTGTCTGCAACAGCAGCGCCTGTAAATTTTCCATCATCTGACTGGCATCCATTGTTTATCGATTAATTACGAATTACACTCGTCTTGTACAAAGTATCCACTGTTTCCACTGTTAACCGTTCTATCCCAGTTCTGACACCACTGTTACGACGGTCTACACGATCGTCGTAGGTACAGTGGAAACAAAATAAGTACAAGACACCTATTAAGTCACTAATCACACCTTTAATTGTTATAGTAAAACAGTTCGTAATTAACAACACAGTGTCTACGACAAATCAAATGAAATTGTTCATACGCAATAAAATGTCCACTAATATTAAAGCTCAACTGTATTACAATTATACCGTCCGAATATAAAACGCAACACTTCACTAATAACTACTCGAACGTACACCTTAATAACTCGAACCGCTCTGTAAATATATCGCACTAATACTCTCGAACCGCACAGTCAAAAATCTCGCAAAATGCGTTTAGTAGCACGTACACCACACGCTTACGTCGAGATCTTTCTGGCGCATTCGATAAACGCGTAGATTGTTCTGTGCTGTCGTAGCAATATATATGCATATTCCTGAATGAGCTTTGGTAATATGATACGCCTAGTTCTGTTGTAGCTGTCCTTATTAAAATTTTAACAGTCTTCATATTTTTGTAAGTATGATTGGGCATCTTATTGTGGAACAGTGAAAATAGCAGGGAATTGTTAGCCATTGGATTAAAAAAATGATAATACTCGTGTCTAATTTGTGTTTGACTGTGAGTGCATGTGCATGCTTGTATTATAAAATGGTGATATTCAGTTTCACTTCATGCGTCCCAGTAGAGGTGGGCTAAACTGTTATTTTAAAATACTAGGTATGAAAATACCGTTCCAAAAAAATAACAGGTACAAATACCTGTTATTATATACTATATATACATAACCTATATTACCCTTTGTAAGTAACTCGTTTTGAGTTTCCTGCAGGTCTCCTATGTAATATCTTCAAATAAATACACTCCAAGTAGGTTTATTTTCACCTAGTTAAACCTATTAATATATTAATAAACCTACTTGCTGTGTATTTATTTGAAGATATTATATAACCTATACTATATAATTTGTTATAAGAAATAAATTGAAACTAAAAGTATTAACAGTGTTACTTTACACTGTGACTTTATTAAACTATTACTGTTTAAATGGAAATAAGAAACAAGAGAATTTATAGGCCTATCTCCCTTTGGGAATACCAATTTAAGTTTTCACTAGTAGTAAACAAACTAACATTGGTTAGACAAATCAGTTGCGAAACTCGGGGCAATTAAATAATTTAGAGTAGGCCTACACGTAATACCACAAAAAAATAATGTGAAAAAACATCAGAAACGTATAATACAAACATAACAGTAAGCCACAAGAGTGAATGAGAATAAACAAAATTTTACAAATAAAAATAAAAAAATTGTAATAAATTAAATATAAATACGGTATACCATAAATACATAAATAAAAACTTATAAATAATAAGCAACAACAAAAGTAAATTAAATGCATTACAGTTATTTAAGGAACAGGACTAGATAAAGTGCATAAATGTCCATTACAACAATCTCATCATTTACGTGAGATGTGTAGTGAAGTTAAAATCACATTAATAAAAAGTATAATATAGCTTATCAACTCAGCCACTCTATAGGTTATAACTCAATATAATTAAATACGATTTCACTAACTACTCGGAACATAAAGCTTTTTTGAGTAAAAACATAAAGTTTTACCAACCGATTTTAGTTACAAGTTGGTGACTAGTATAATATATAATTTATTAGCATATAATCTGTATTCTATATCTGCATATCACACGAGAATAAATGTAACAGCAGGATGAATTATTTCCTTTATTAAAAACAGCTTCGTCTCTGCGCAGAATGAAGTATACAGGACGAAAAAGTGGCTCGTACTATATACTTATATTTCCTAGTCGAAATATGCTTGATGCTACCTGTTCCTAAAATACTAGGTATTCCTCAAATATTAGGTGTTACTAAAATACTACTGTTACTCTGGAACGCGTTGTTCCTTGTGTATCGGTGATACCACTAGTATTTGAAATACCTAGTATTTTAAATAACGCGTTACTGGCTGTTCCTTGCGTTCCAGCGATATTTTTGTACGCCTAGTATTTGGCCTTGGTTTACGTGATCTTGCGTACTTTTTGTGTGTGTGTGTCTGGTAGGTGCGTAGGGGGTGTATCTCGACTCGGAACAGCGAGGGCGGCGTGGCTCGACTCGGAACAGCGTCGCCGCGAATAACAGGTATTTCAACTTTTCAGTCACTGTTACATCCTTTCCACAAGAATATCGTTCCAAAATACCTATTACAGGTATATCGGCCCACCTCTACGTCCCAGTATTGCTTACCAAGTCATACACAGTGATGTGTACAGGTATTAACATAATGCTTGTAACATAAATTAAAGAAGGTTCTATGCAAATTAAGATGGTTTTTGTTTCATGCTGATAGGTTTAAAACTAAAAAAAAGTTATTTCAATTTTCACAAAGTACTAAACATTCTGAAAATAGCTGATATTCCAAAACAAAATGGCCACCAAGAGAAAAATCATTAATTATAAAAATGACATAAAATCAGTTTGAAATATCAGGAAGAGGTAGAAAGCAATGACACAGTATTTAATGAAAAAAAAATTGTAAGCAACGATTTTATTTTTTATTGGTCCATCTGAGTGAGGTGAATTTTGACCCCTGGGTCATTCCATATCAATTCAACAAAAAAAAAAAAAATCACTTTCTCACCAACCATTAGGGTTGTCAGATTTCAGAGATGAGAAATAGGAACACATGTATCGACAATGAATTTCTTGATTTTATTTACAGCACATTTTATGGATAATATACTATACTCAACACAATTAACACGAGTACTTTTCACTTGAGCGTGCAATTCTCAACACTTTTTCATTAGAAAGTACATTCTTATAGAAATCACTGCAACTTTCATCATAATTGAAGTAAGTATACAACTCATTTTTTATTAGATCAACTGAACATCTGTTTCGCTCATCCCTCCGTTTAATGTTCATAATGGAGAAAACTCTCTCTGTGAATGCATTTGATGGAAATATACTCAAAACAAATTTAACTAAAACTAAAACATTGCACAGATTTGATGCACCAATCAGTTCAATAATGTAGAACCATCTCTGTGGTGTTGTCATAGTAGTTAATTTTGCTTTCAACTGTTCATTTCCTTCCCCACAAAACAAATCAGAAACCCTAGTGATCTCTGAATACATACTATCTACACTAAAGTGATCAACAGTGCAAAGTGACTCTGCTAATTTTAAAATATTTTGAAACTCGGGTTTTTTTTCAAGTGATATGCAGTACATTAAGGACAAAATGTTGCCATCACCAAAATCAAACCACTTATTTAAATATTTCAGATACACTTCATATATATATCTACATTCTCCCAATTCTCTTTGCTTTTCACCTGGGAAAAGGTCCTCCAATTTATCTTAACAAATGTTGCACCTTATAACCAAAAAACAGATCACATTTATCGTATGCTCTAACTCTATTTTTATTTTCTCCATCACACAATATACTTCACAAATTGTCAGTTCATTTTTTCTAAGTTGAGTACACCCATAGAAAAAATTTCAGTTAAATGCAGAGAAAACTGGAGATATAATTCCACTAATATAATTTGTTTTTCTGAATCAGAGACACCCATCAAGTTTTTTTTTAAATGAAGTTGGGGCAATCATCTATACTAGCAAAGTACTATATAATTGCAGGAAGATTTTTTAACAATCTTTCTATGGCAGGCTTTAGGTTTAACCACCTTGTAGGCACATGTCTTAACAAACTACTGTATTCCATATCAACAAATTGAAAGAAATCTTTCAATTGAGATACTCTTTTAGCAGAATTTGAGAAATAATTGAAAGTCTTAATTACTAACATTTCAATATCTATGGACATAGCATTCATACCAGATTTACAGCAATTATGGACTATATGTGCACAGCAGTTTGATTTTATTATACCAGGATTTTCCTTAGTAACATCGGTTACGCCACCGTGTGAAATGGAAAATCCCTCTCCAGCTTTTGCAGCGCATAAAGTACATTTATATGCATTTCCTGGAACTGGCCGCAATTCTGGAAAATCTTTTTCCCAAACCGGGCGATACACTTGCAGTCTTCTCTTCTGGTTTGTGCTGGTTTCAATACCTAGTTTTCTTTTCGTGGGATTTGTCTCACTTCCATCCATTTTGAATACACTACTATTACAAAAAGAATCACTTTAAAAACGTAAAATACACCCTGAACCGTCAGGCTGAACGATGGCTTGCGATAAAGTGAAATAGTTGAGTAATGAGTTGGTTAAGGATCTATAAATGAGAGTATTCGCACCCGCCATCTTTGTTCCGAGACTGACATAATATTATGTTGACGCTTGTGTATACATGGGACGCAGTATAAGTTTGTTTTCGATATTGCATAAACTATTATAGTTTTTCGTGCCAAAAATATAATTTCAAAGTGTGAAATTATCAGTGAAGCATATTAATTTTAATTATATATGCTCAAGAAGATATAGATGCTGGTGGCTGCACTTTACAAGTTAGTGCACGAGGTTATCTCTGGGATTGTATACATACGGTAATTGTTTTATTAATTTCTGACGAAAAATGAATAATTCGTGTAAAATGCAGGTTGTAATATTATGAATATTATTCTTTACAGTATATTGTGAAAGCAACAATGTCTGGACAATTCAAAAATAATTCATTGAGTGGAGAAAAAAAGCGGTTAGTATTCTTGTAATCAAATCAATAATCAAATCAAATGGCACGATATTTTCAAATTTTTCAGTTTCATCCCTGACGTTGCTGATTATTTGGAGAAAAACAATATTGATTGAGAATTCCAGAATTATAAATGGTCTGAATGACAGTTTTTACATCACATTTTAAATAATATTAATTGCAACAATTTGCAAAAATGCATATTTATTTATTAAAATATACATGTAATTAATTTATAAATCATGTGCTACAATGCTAAACATTTTGCTTTTTTAATAAATTCGTTCTTGGGCAAATTATCGTTGGAAAGAAACTCTAAGCATTCAGAACATGCATGCTTTTTTACGACTCGAGTGGTACTTCCCGCAATGTAAAATGTCGCATTAGCATTGTACACATTTGCATGTTCGAATATACCACACAAATTATCAAATGATAACGTTTGTATACTGGATTCAGGTTGGGACAAAACAGTTGCATCTGACGAAACTGACATATTACTCTCAACGCGAGAGACTGATTGTAACCTTGTTTTCACTGACAAGATGAGATGATTATTATACATATTCATGTGTAATACATAAATCAAATTAGTACACTAAGGTTATAACCCTGATATGTAAAAATATTAATATTAACATACATAATTTACATTAAATAATGCAAGGCACAGCGTGCTTACATTGCTGCCGCCATATTACATTTAAAAGTCTCGGAGCAAAGATGGCGGGTGCAAATACCTATTCCTATAGAGCTCTAAGTTGGTCACGCACGCGCTCCAAGCCTCCGACAAAATGAGCGAAGCCACGTGCCTCGCTCAGCGGCATGCAACGCAGTTCTGACGTCACATCCGTCTCACTTAACTGCCATCACATGCTCCGATGATCGCCCTAGAGTGAACAACAGAAACTGCATCAACGTAAAATTTGCCGCTAGATTCAAAAATACAAGTCATTATGCTTCATGTTCAAAATCGGAACATTTGGCGTACGGTTAAAGATTCGCACCGTACGCGGAACACAACGGGAAAATTCCATAATGTTCCGGCTAAAACCGTACGTCTGGCAACCCTACCAACCATCTCAGATTTTGATGAAACTTGGCTTATTTGTTCTCCCTACCAAGATAAGTAACCGCACCAAATGTTAACCCTCTATCTCTGTCCGTTTCATTGTATAGCAGGGATTCCATTATAACGGGTGTTACACCTGGACACTTTTAAACATAAATAAACTGACCTAATTAATAAATAATTTTCACTATTGTATCATTGTTACAAAGGATTAAGCCCATATTTATGCATAGTGCTGATTAAACAAGTGTTTCTCCACACAGTTTCTTAGTATTAATGAAAAAGGTGTGTAACGGTGTTACTGGATTTTGACAGTGCACTTGAGGTGCTTGCACATAACTTTAAAACTCTGTGAGTTTTGAAGGAAAATCTGTATCTAACAAATATATGCTGTTCTACAGACTATGACAATAAAGAGCACATGAGAAGGATTTTGAAATCTTTTATACTTTTCACAAAAAAAAAAATGAAACCGTGTATTACAGGTGTTACATAAAATGTAACGGGTGTTCACCATTGGTAACACATCGGGTTTTTTGGAGTATTTTATGAATAATCAGGTTTAAATATATTAAGTTTAAACTATTAAGGTTTAAACTATATTAAGTTTTTATTTTAATAATTGCTCACAAAAACAGAACTTTTATGATAAATATTGGTTTTTAATGTTACTTTACTAGGCCTACACAAAATAAAAATGACCTTAGAGCTCTAATTAAAAAAGCTAAGATAGTTATTTAAGTATTATTATTAGTTGTATAAGGACTAGACCTTAAAGTAAAAAGACCTCTAACCATTTTCACAAATAAAAATGAAATATTAGGAACTTTTCAACTGGTAACGTAAAAGAACAAAACCCGCTCAGTTTACAATTGCACAACTTATTGCACTAAGCCTAGTACATTAATTATTTCGTTATATATATAAAACTCTAGAACATAAAACCTAAAGATAGTTTAAATGTCAGAAACATTTCAAATATTTATTTTTCACAAATGTTAATTTTAAATGGAAATTCATACAGAATGGTAAAAAGTCCTTTTGGCTTTACAATAGGGTCCTGCAATTTCCCTGAATATTTTTAAATTCGACATCTTTTATATCAAGAGTATCAGCAATAAATAAAGTTTTTGAATTTCCCTGAGACCTTAAAAACATTACTGATACAAGACCATCATCTACACTACTTTGACAAATTGCTGTGTAACGATGTACTTTTTCTTGTTTTGATTTTTTATGCTCTCTTTGTTTAATTTTTTCAATTGGTACGTCAACGAGAACATAAAGACCTCAATAAACATCACTAGCAGCAAAGCGCTCACAACCCTGAAAATTTTCACTTTCACTCTCGTCAGAGTAAACAGCTTCGCTTGAGAGTAAACATCTTCAAAGTGAATACATTTTTTTGCATTCAACTGATGACTCTACAATGTTATATACAGTTTGCTTGATTATTCTCTGAACAGGTGTAACTGTCTAGTAAACAACATTGTGCAACAGCTTCTGTGACCCTCTTATATAAAGCTTGCTGCAGCAAATTCAACCAGTTCATTTCTGTGATTCAGTTCATTAGTGGAAGTGGTGAATGTTATTCTTTATTTGTGTGTAGGCTATTTACTTGTTGACATTTATTATTTGTTGTGATTAGGTGTTTTGGATCAAAACTAAACTTAGATTATACAAGACCTTAATAAGACTGCCTGTGATGTATGCTGCAGAGACCTGGAGACTACTTAATAGCGACATACATAATTTAAGAGTCTTTGAAATTCTTGGATTTCGTTGTCCATGACGTGTCCGTTACTTAACTAAATACAACTATTACATTAACGACTCAGAACACAGAGTTTTTTATGAGTAAAAACAAAGTTTTACCTTACAACCTGAACCGGTTTTCACTTTTAAAAAGCTTCTTCAGAGGTTGCCGCTGGTAGCACTGTCCGTCCTGGTGTGGCGACGGAATCGAATTTCGAAAGGTCGATGTTGTGTGTATGGGTGAGATATGTTCGAATAATACGTGCGATTTGAATTGTGTCTGTTCTTCGTTTAGGATGTCGTTTTTATTTGTTTTCGTGTCTTTGTATATTTCCAATTGTTCTATAGTGTCTAGTTTTCGGCCTTTTGTGTGTACGTGTAGAATGTTCATGTTATTGTCGATGTTTTTGTATGTGTGGTTTGCTTCAATGAGGTGGTTTGCAAAGGTGGATTCTGTAGTGGAGTGGAGTGCCTTTGTGTGTTCAATGTATCTCTGTTTGAAGCTACGTCCTGTCTGGCCTATGTAGAATTTAATTGATGACTCGTTGGGCACTTGGTGAAACATACTAATACAAAAGTTTTGTAAAACATATAAAAACACTTGGTAAGTTTCACAAATTTTTTAATTAACTCTGACAGCTGTTTCGACTAACTTAAGCCATTGTCAAAGAGCGAGTGAATGAAATTACTGAACACAGGATGTTAGAGTAGTGTAGGTGGTAAACATCTGTTTAGGGCGTATCTGGAACATCTGTGTTGTGATGGCGAGGGGTGGGGAGTGTGTGCATGAGACAAGGGAAGGTCTGGTGTCTTTAAAAACTAAATACAATCATGAATGCAAAATATAAAATTAACTGAACTAAATATAAACTGAATGCAAAATTTAAAATAATGATGAACATTCAAAATAATATAAAATAAACTAAACTAAATAACAGATTTTAATAAAGGGGATACACAAAATTCAGTCTGTTCATTGGTTAAATTTTTGTTATTTTTTATTGCTTTTTTAATTTCTAAAATTTCTAACAAATCCATTTTTCTACCTTTTTGTATGTTGTGGAGTAGTGTTATGTTTTTTGTGTCTATAAAGTGATTGTGTTGTAAGCAATGATCTGCAAAACCTGTATTAGATGTATTGGTTAAAATCGCCTTCTTATGTTCAGAAATGCGATGTTTCAGAGCACGGCCACATTGTCCGATATAAATAGCATCGCATTCTGCACAGTGTATTTCATAAACTCCATTTTTCTCCAGTGTATTAGATTTTTCTTTATTATTGACTAGTAGTGAAAAAAGATTACGTTTGTTTACTGATACCATGTTAAGACCATGGTTTTTTAACCTATTATTAATCTTATCTGTTATACACGGAATGTAATTTGTTAAGTGAAATTTTTTGTTACCCTGATCTGGCTCTATGGAATAAAATTCTTTTAAAGTAATTTTCTTCTGTTTTTTTTTAAATTAAAGAATTAATTATTCTTTCATCATAACCGTTATTTTGTGCTATGGCTTTTATAATATCTACCTCTTTATTGAAATTTTCTTTGGATAAAGGAACTATAAGGAGACGATTAACCATTGCATGAAAACTGCTTAATTTTATGTGCCATGATGTTAGTGATTGTTTATGTATAACGGTATCTGTAAAAGTAGGTTTTCTATATATCTGAAAACTAAGATTATTTTGTGATCTAGTAATGGTAAGATCCAAAAAATTTAAACTTTTCATATTTTCTATTTCAAGTGTAAATTGCACGCTACTATAAAAGGAATTAATATAATCTAAGAACATATGGAGCTGTCTATCTGTTCCCGTCCAGATACAAAATATATCATCAACATACCTTGCCCAATGAAAAACATATTTTATGTTGGGGTTATCAGATGTAAAAATGTTTTCTTCCAAAAATGTCATAAAGATTTCACTTAATAAAGGTGATAAAGGAGAGCCCATAGGTAAGCCATTAAATTGTTTATAGATTTTATTATTAAACTGAAAATAATTTTGTCCTATGCAAATATCTAAGGCCAAGAATAATTCTTTTTTCTGATCACTATTTAAGGTTAAAGTATTTTGTATATGTGAGGAACAGATAGACAACAGAACATCTACAGGTATAGACGGAAATAAATTCTTAACATCAAATGAAACTCCATTCAGTGGTAAATGTACATTTTTTATATTATTAACTAATTGTAAAGTGTTTTTAATAGCATACTTTGGGTTAAAGTTAATATATTTTGGCAATAATTCATTAAGTTTTTTACAGACTTTATATGCAGGTGCAGTTACATATGAAACAACTGGGCGCATGGGACAATTAGGTTTATGTATTTTTGGTAAACTATACACAACAGGAGCTTTTTGGTTCATCATAGTTAGCATGTAACTTTTTGTGTCTGAAAATATATTAGGGCAATTTTTAATAAGTGATTTTATTTGTTTTTGAAACTTATTAGTGGGATCATTTAATATCTTGAAATTGTCATTCCTGAAGAGAAGTTCTGTCTTTTCAGTATATTCGCTCCTATTTATTATTGTAATTGTATTGCCTTTATCAGCTTTGCAAACCACTAAACTATTTGAATTAATTTTTTGTTTTAAACTGTTAACTATGTACTTATCTGAATCTTTTAGACTGTACTTATTCTTACTACTTTTTGATATAATGTTTGCACAGGAAACTAATTCATTATTTCTTATATCTGGGTTATCTACATTACTAAGTGCTATTTCTGTATTTACACATAACATTTCCATGTCTCTTTTGTACCGTATGTTTGGACAATATTTCAAACCTTTATTTAACAGATTTAGTTCTTTCTGAGTAAAGTTTATATTTGAGAAATTTTCCACTCTGTTATAAAATTTATTTACTGGTGATGACATAGTAGTTACTCTCTTACTACTTAGCTTAGTTGTGATAAGTTTTAGTAATTTTGTTTTTTGTACTAAATATTGTTTATGAGCATGATAACTTACTTGTTCTCTGATCATATTATCAATAAGGTCAAATTCCACTGCACTGTATCTATAAGTTAATTCACAATGTATTAGTTTTTGGTGTAAAGACAAATTATTTCTTCTAGAGTACCATTTCTTGAGTTCCAAATGTAACCAGTTCTTGTATGCCTGTTGAACAGCAGTTTTTGCTTCAGACGATTGATGGTGGCAACTAATCTTCATGTACGTTGGAAATACACTATTCTTTAGGCACTGTTTATTAAACCACAAATGGTTGTTGCACTTCCGGAATTTTAAAAGACATCTTCTGTAGAAAGTAACGAGCATTGCTTTACTTGCACTTTTCACGATATTAATTGATGACTTGTTGGGCACTTGGTGAAACATACTAATACAAAAGTTTTGTAAAATATATAAAAACACTTGGTAAGTTTCACAAATTTTTTAATTAACTCTGACAGCTGTTTCGACTAACTTAAGCCATTGTCAAAGAGCGAGTGAATGAAATTACTGAACACAGGATGTTAGAGTAGTGTAGGTGGTAAACATCTGTTTAGGGCGTATCTGGAACATCTGTGTTGTGATGGCGAGGGGTGGGGAGTGTGTGCATGAGACAAGGGAAGGTCTGGTGTCTTTAAAAACTAAATACAATCATGAATGCAAAATATAAAATTAACTGAACTAAATATAAACTGAATGCAAAATTTAAAATAATGATGAACATTCAAAATAATATAAAATAAACTAAACTAAATAACAGATTTTAATAAAGGGGTTACACAAAATTCAGTCTGTTCATTGGTTAAATTTTTGTTATTTTTTATTGCTTTTTTAATTTCTAAAATTTCTAACAAATCCATTTTTCTACCTTTTTGTATGTTGTGGAGTAGTGTTATGTTTTTTGTGTCTATAAAGTGATTGTGTTGTAAGCAATGATCTGGAAAACCTGTATTAGATGTATTGGTTAAAATTGCCTTCTTATGTTCAGAAATGCGATGTTTCAGAGCACGGCCACATTGTCCGATATAAATAGCATCGCATTCTGCACAGTGTATTTCATAAACTCCATTTTTCTCCAGTGTATTAGATTTTTCTTTATTATTGACTAGTAGTGAAAAAAGATTACGTTTGTTTACTGATACCATGTTAAGACCATGGTTTTTTAACCTATTATTAATCTTATCTGTTATACACGGAATGTAATTTGTTAAGTGAAATTTTTTTGTTACCCTGATCTGGCTCTATGGAATAAAATTCTTTTAAAGTAATTTTCTTCTGTGTTTTTAAAATTAAAGAATTAATTATTCTTTCATCATAACCGTTATTTTGTGCTATGGCTTTTATAATATCTACCTCTTTATTGAAATTTTCTTTGGATAAAGGAACTATAAGGAGACGATTAACCATTGCATGAAAACTGCTTAATTTTATGTGCCATGATGTTAGTGATTGTTTATGTATAACGGTATCTGTAAAAGTGGGTTTTCTATATATCTGAAAACTAAGATTATTTTGTGATCTAGTAATGGTAAGATCCAAAAAATTTAAACTTTTCATATTTTCTGTTTCAAGTGTAAATTGCACGCTACTATAAAAGGAATTAATATAATCTAAGAACATATGGAGCTGTCTATCTGTTCCCGTCCAGATACAAAATATATCATCAACATACCTTGCCCAATGAAAAACATATTTTATGTTGGGGTTATCAGATGTAAAAATGTTTTCTTCCAAAAATGTCATAAAGATTTCACTTAATAAAGGTGATAAACAATTTAATGGCTTACCTATGGGCTCTCCTTTATCACCTTTATTAAGTGAAATCTTTATGACATTTTTGGAAGAAAACATTTTTACATCTGATAACCCCAACATAAAATATATTTTTCATTGGGCAAGGTATGTTGATGATATATTTTGTATCTGGACGGGAACAGATAGACAGCTCCATATGTTCTTAGATTATATTAATTCCTTTTATAGTAGCGTGCAATTTACACTTGAAACAGAAAATATGAAAAGTTTAAATTTTTTGGATCTTACCATTACTAGATCACAAAATAATCTTAGTTTTCAGATATATAGAAAACCCACTTTTACAGATACCGTTATACATAAACAATCACTAACATCATGGCACATAAAATTAAGCAGTTTTCATGCAATGGTTAATCGTCTCCTTATAGTTCCTTTATCCAAAGAAAATTTCAATAAAGAGGTAGATATTATAAAAGCCATAGCACAAAATAACGGTTATGATGAAAGAATAATTAATTCTTTAATTTTAAAAACACAGAAGAAAATTACTTTAAAAGAATTTTATTCCATAGAGCCAGATCAGGGTAACAAAAAAATTTCACTTAACAAATTACATTCCGTGTATAACAGATAAGATTAATAATAGGTTAAAAAACCATGGTCTTAACATGGTATCAGTAAACAAACGTAATCTTTTTTCACTACTAGTCAATAATAAAGAAAAATCTAATACACTGGAGAAAAATGGAGTTTATGAAATACACTGTGCAGAATGCGATGCTATTTATATCGGACAATGTGGCCGTGCTCTGAAACATCGCATTTCTGAACATAAGAAGGCGATTGTAACCAATACATCTAATACAGGTTTTGCAGATCATTGCTTACAACACAATCACTTTATAGACACAAAAAACATAACACTACTCCACAACATACAAAAAGGTAGAAAAATGGATTTGTTAGAAATTTTAGAAATTAAAAAAGCAATAAAAAATAACAAAAATTTAACCAATGAACAGACTGAATTTTGTGTATCCCCTTTATTAAAATCTGTTATTTAGTTTAGTTTATTTTATATTATTTTGAATGTTCATCATTATTTTAAATTTTGCATTCAGTTTATATTTAGTTCAGTTAATTTTATATTTTGCATTCATGATTGTATTTAGTTTTTAAAGACACCAGACCTTCCCTTGTCTCATGCACACACTCCCCACCCCTCGCCATCACAACACAGATGTTCCAGATACGCCCTAAACAGATGTTTACCACCTACACTACTCTAACATCCTGTGTTCAGTAATTTCATTCACTCGCTCTTTGACAATGGCTTAAGTTAGTCGAAACAGCTGTCAGAGTTAATTAAAAAATTTGTGAAACTTACCAAGTGTTTTTATATATTTTACAAAACTTTTGTATTAGTATGTTTCACCAAGTGCCCAACGAGTCATCAATTAATATCGTGAAAAGTGCAAGTAAAGCAATGCTCGTTACTTTCTACAGAAGATGTCTTTTAAAATTCCGGAAGTGCAACAACCATTTGTGGTTTAATAAACAGTGCCTAAAGAATAGTGTATTTCCAACGTACATGAAGATTAGTTGCCGCCATCAATCGTCTGAAGCAAAAACTGCTGTTCAACAGGCATACAAGAACTGGCTACATTTGGAACTCAAGAAATGGTACTCTAGAAGAAATAATTTGTCTTTACACCAAAAACTAATACATTGTGAATTAACTTATAGATACAGTGCAGTGGAATTTGACCTTATTGATAATATGATCAGAGAACAAGTAAGTTATCATGCTCATAAACAATATTTAGTACAAAAAACAAAATTACTAAAACTTATCACAACTAAGCTAAGTAGTAAGAGAGTAACTACTATGTCATCACCAGTAAATAAATTTTATAACAGAGTGGACAATTTCTCAAATATAAACTTTACTCAGAAAGAACTAAATCTGTTAAATAAAGGTTTGAAATATTGTCCAAACATACGGTACAAAAGAGACATGGAAATGTTATGTGTAAATACAGAAATAGCACTTAGTAATGTAGATAACCCAGATATAAGAAATAATGAATTAGTTTCCTGTGCAAACATTATATCAAAAAGTAGTAAGAATAAGTACAGTCTAAAAGATTCAGATAAGTACATAGTTAACAGTTTAAAACAAAAAATTAATTCAAATAGTTTAGTGGTTTGCAAAGCTGATAAAGGCAATACAATTACAATAATAAATAGGAGCGAATATATTGAAAAGACAGAACTTCTCTTCAGGAATGACAATTTCAAGATATTAAATGATCCCACTAATAAGTTTCAAAAACAAATAAAATCACTTATTAAAAATTGCCCTAATATATTTTCAGACACAAAAAGTTTCATGCTAACTATGATGAACCCAAAAGCTCCTGTTTTGTATAGTTTACCAAAAATACATAAACCTAATTGTCCCATGCGCCCAGTTGTTTCATATGTAACTGCACCTGCATATAAAGTCTGTAAAAAACTTAATGAATTATTGCCAAAATATATTAACTTTAACCCAAAGTATGCTATTAAAAACACTTTACAATTAGTTAATAATATAAAAAATGTACATTTACCACTGAATGCAATATTAGTTTCATTTGATGTTAAGAATTTATTTCCGTCTATACCTGTAGATGTTCTGTTGTCTATCTGTTCCTCACATATACAAAATACTTTAACCTTAAATAGTGATCAGAAAAAAGAATTATTCTCGGCCTTAGATATTTGCATAGGACAAAATTATTTTCAGTTTAATAATAAAATCTATAAACAATTTAATGGCTTACCTATGGGCTCTCCTTTATCACCTTTATTAAGTGAAATCTTTATGACATTTTTGGAAGAAAACATTTTTACATCTGATAACCCCAACATAAAATATGTTTTTCATTGGGCAAGGTATGTTGATGATATATTTTGTATCTGGACGGGAACAGATAGACAGCTCCATATGTTCTTAGATTATATTAATTCCTTTTATAGTAGCGTGCAATTTACACTTGAAACAGAAAATATGAAAAGTTTAAATTTTTTGGATCTTACCATTACTAGATCACAAAATAATCTTAGTTTTCAGATATATAGAAAACCTACTTTTACAGATACCGTTATACATAAACAATCACTAACATCATGGCACATAAAATTAAGCAGTTTTCATGCAATGGTTAATCGTCTCCTTATAGTTCCTTTATCCAAAGAAAATTTCAATAAAGAGGTAGATATTATAAAAGCCATAGCACAAAATAACGGTTATGATGAAAGAATAATTAATTCTTTAATTTAAAAAAACAGAAGAAAATTGCTTTAAAAGAATTTTATTCCATAGAGCCAGATCAGGGTAACAAAAAATTTCACTTAACAAATTACATTCCGTGTATAACAGATAAGATTAATAATAGGTTAAAAAACCATGGTCTTAACATGGTATCAGTAAACAAACGTAATCTTTTTTCACTACTAGTCAATAATAAAGAAAAATCTAATACACTGGAGAAAAATGGAGTTTATGAAATACACTGTGCAGAATGCGATGCTATTTATATCGGACAATGTGGCCGTGCTCTGAAACATCGCATTTCTGAACATAAGAAGGCGATTTTAACCAATACATCTAATACAGATTTGCAGATCATTGCTTACAACACAATCACTTTATAGACACAAAAAACATAACACTACTCCACAACATACAAAAAGGTAGAAAAATGGATTTGTTAGAAATTTTAGAAATTAAAAAAGCAATAAAAAATAACAAAAATTTAACCAATGAACAGACTGAATTTTGTGTATCCCCTTTATTAAAATCTGTCATTTAGTTTAGTTTATTTTATATTATTTTGAATGTTCATCATTATTTTAAATTTTGCATTCAGTTTATATTTAGTTCAGTTAATTTTATATTTTGCATTCATGATTGTATTTAGTTTTTAAAGACACCAGACCTTCCCTTGTCTCATGCACACACTCCCCACCCCTCGCCATCACAACACAGATGTTCCAGATACGCCCTAAACAGATGTTTACCACCTACACTACTCTAACATCCTGTGTTCAGTAATTTCATTCACTCGCTCTTTGACAATGGCTTAAGTTAGTCGAAACAGCTGTCAGAGTTAATTAAAAAATTTGTGAAACTTACCAAGTGTTTTTATATATTTTACAAAACTTTTGTATTAGTATGTTTCACCAAGTGCCCAACGAGTCATCAATTAATATCGTGAAAAGTGCAAGTAAAGCAATGCTCGTTACTTTCTACAGAAGATGTCTTTTAAAATTCCGGAAGTGCAACAACCATTTGTGGTTTAATAAACAGTGCCTAAAGAATAGTGTATTTCCAACGTACATGAAGATTAGTTGCCGCCATCAATCGTCTGAAGCAAAAACTGCTGTTCAACAGGCATACAAGAACTGGCTACATTTGGAACTCAAGAAATGGTACTCTAGAAGAAATAATTTGTCTTTACACCAAAAACTAATACATTGTGAATTAACTTATAGATACAGTGCAGTGGAATTTGACCTTATTGATAATATGATCAGAGAACAAGTAAGTTATCATGCTCATAAACAATATTTAGTACAAAAAACAAAATTACTAAAACTTATCACAACTAAGCTAAGTAGTAAGAGAGTAACTACTATGTCATCACCAGTAAATAAATTTTATAACAGAGTGGAAAATTTCTCAAATATAAACTTTACTCAGAAAGAACTAAATCTGTTAAATAAAGGTTTGAAATATTGTCCAAACATACGGTACAAAAGAGACATGGAAATGTTATGTGTAAATACAGAAATAGCACTTAGTAATGTAGATAACCCAGATATAAGAAATAATGAATTAGTTTCCTGTGCAAACATTATATCAAAAAGTAGTAAGAATAAGTACAGTCTAAAAGATTCAGATAAGTACATAGTTAACAGTTTAAAACAAAAAATTAATTCAAATAGTTTAGTGGTTTGCAAAGCTGATAAAGGCAATACAATTACAATAATAAATAGGAGCGAATATATTGAAAAGACAGAACTTCTCTTCAGGAATGACAATTTCAAGATATTAAATGATCCCACTAATAAGTTTCAAAAACAAATAAAATCACTTATTAAAAATTGCCCTAATATATTTTCAGACACAAAAAGTTTCATGCTAACTATGATGAACCCAAAAGCTCCTGTTTTGTATAGTTTACCAAAAATACATAAACCTAATTGTCCCATGCGCCCAGTTGTTTCATATGTAACTGCACCTGCATATAAAGTCTGTAAAAAACTTAATGAATTATTGCCAAAATATATTAACTTTAACCCAAAGTATGCTATTAAAAACACTTTACAATTAGTTAATAATATAAAAAATGTACATTTACCACTGAATGCAATATTAGTTTCATTTGATGTTAAGAATTTATTTCCGTCTATACCTGTAGATGTTCTGTTGTCTATCTGTTCCTCACATATACAAAATACTTTAACCTTAAATAGTGATCAGAAAAAAGAATTATTCTCGGCCTTAGATATTTGCATAGGACAAAATTATTTTCAGTTTAATACTAAAATCTATAAACAATTTAATGGCTTACCTATGGGCTCTCCTTTATCACCTTTATTAAGTGAAATCTTTATGACATTTTTGGAAGAAAACATTTTTACATCTGATAACCCCAACATAAAATATGTTTTTCATTGGGCAAGGTATGTTGATGATATATTTTGTATCTGGACGGGAACAGATAGACAGCTCCATATGTTCTTAGATTATATTAATTCCTTTTATAGTAGCGTGCAATTTACACTTGAAACAGAAAATATGAAAAGTTTAAATTTTTTGGATCTTACCATTACTAGATCACAAAATAATCTTAGTTTTCAGATATATAGAAAACCTACTTTTACAGATACCGTTATACATAAACAATCACTAACATCATGGCACATAAAATTAAGCAGTTTTCATGCAATGGTTAATCGTCTCCTTATAGTTCCTTTATCCAAAGAAAATTTCAATAAAGAGGTAGATATTATAAAAGCCATAGCACAAAATAACGGTTATGATGAAAGAATAATTAATTCTTTAATTTAAAAAAACAGAAGAAAATTACTTTAAAAGAATTTTATTCCATAGAGCCAGATCAGGGTAACAAAAAATTTCACTTAACAAATTACATTCCGTGTATAACAGATAAGATTAATAATAGGTTAAAAAACCATGGTCTTAACATGGTATCAGTAAACAAACGTAATCTTTTTTCACTACTAGTCAATAATAAAGAAAAATCTAATACACTGGAGAAAAATGGAGTTTATGAAATACACTGTGCAGAATGCGATGCTATTTATATCGGACAATGTGGCCGTGCTCTGAAACATCGCATTTCTGAACATAAGAAGGCGATTGTAACCAATACATCTAATACAGGTTTTGCAGATCATTGCTTACAACACAATCACTTTATAGACACAAAAAACATAACACTACTCCACAACATACAAAAAGGTAGAAAAATGGATTTGTTAGAAATTTTAGAAATTAAAAAAGCAATAAAAAATAACAAAAATTTAACCAATGAACAGACTGAATTTTGTGTATCCCCTTTATTAAAATCTGTTATTTAGTTTAGTTTATTTTATATTATTTTGAATGTTCATCATTATTTTAAATTTTGCATTCAGTTTATATTTAGTTCAGTTAATTTTATATTTTGCATTCATGATTGTATTTAGTTTTTAAAGACACCAGACCTTCCCTTGTCTCATGCACACACTCCCCACCCCTCGCCATCACAACACAGATGTTCCAGATACGCCCTAAACAGATGTTTACCACCTACACTACTCTAACATCCTGTGTTCAGTAATTTCATTCACTCGCTCTTTGACAATGGCTTAAGTTAGTCGAAACAGCTGTCAGAGTTAATTAAAAAATTTGTGAAACTTACCAAGTGTTTTTATATATTTTACAAAACTTATTTATGTAGAATTTGTTGCAATTTGACCAATTTAGTTTGTAAACACCGGGTAGATTGAATTTTTTTTGTGCTTTGTGCGTGTGTTTTGATAGTGTCTGTGTTCTGTTTTGTTAGTAGTTTTGTAAGCGATTCTGTATCCTGCTTTTTTTGAATTTGTGGGCTGTTTTTCACATTGTTTGTTGATGTATGTTAGTGTTATGAATTTGTTGTTTTCTGTCTTTGTCTGTTGTTTGTTTTGTGTAGGAGTTTATTGACTATTGTTCTGTCGTATCCGTTAGATTCTGCTAGATATTTTATCTTGTTTAGTTCGTCTTTGTAGTCTTTTTCATCTAGGGGGATGTTGTTAAGTCTATGTATCATGGTTCTGAAGGCAGCTAGTTTGTGTTGTATTCGGTGATTGGAGGAGTTGTGTATTAGTGTGTCAGTTGTAGTCGGTTTTCTGTATATACTGAACTTGTGCCTGTGTTCAAGTTTTGTGATGGAGAGGTCTAAGAAGTTTATGGTATTGTTGTGTTCGTATTCGGCAGTAAAGGTTATGTTTTTATGTATTTTGTTTATGTGCGTTAGTAACTGTTCACATTGTCTTTTGTTTCCCCTGTATAGTATTAGAATGTCATCAATGTATCTGTGCCAATATAGTATTTTATGTGAGTGTCTGTCATTGTTTGTGAGTATTTTTGTTTTTTCTAAGTGTTGGAGGAAGACTTCTGCTAGAATGCTGGATATGGGGGAGCCCATGGGTAGACCATCATTCTGTGTGTAATATTTATTGTTATAAGTAAAGTAGTTTTGTTTTGTGATAATGTTCAAAGTTTCTGTTATTTCGTTGATAAGTTCGTCTGGTGTGTTGTTCTGTTTGAGTTTGTTGTGTAGGATGGTGATTGTTTCAGAGATGGGGATGTTTGTGTACAGGTTTTTAATGCCAAAGGAGGCTAATGTGGCGAAATTCGATTCCGTTGCCCACAACAGGACGGACAGTGCTACCAGCGGCAACCTCTGAAGAAGCTTTTTAAAAGTGAAAACCGGTTCAGGTTGTAAGGTAAAACTTTGTGTTCCGAGTCGTTAATGTAATAGGCCTAGTTGTATTTAGTCTTTGAAAGAAGATTTCTAAGAAAAATCTTCGGACCAGTGAAGGAAGGTGAAGAATGGCGCATACAGAACAACACAGAATTGGAGGAATTGATAGATGGCGAGGACATAGTGAGTTTCAACAAGTCTGTGAGGATCAACTGGTTGGGACATGTGATCCACATTGAGGACAACAAAATGCCCAAAGCAATTCTTAGAGGCACAGTAGATGGGCAAAGAAGGAAAGGAAGACCTAGAAGAAGGTGACTACAGGACGTAGAAGATGGATATCGGAGGATGGGTATCGGGGATTGGCGATGGTGGTTGGAGGACCCCCGAGATGTTTGGAGGCAACTAGTCAGGGAGGCCAAGGCTTATTGTGGGCTGTAGTGCCAGAGCACTGACTGACTGGTTGGATGTTTTGGATAGTTGTATAGAACTATTGGAGGATGAATTTTTTTTCATAAACCGATTTATAAAATGTGCATCGATTCATTTGGTAGTCAGTAGTTTATTCCACTTCTCTAAGAACACAGTCCACATGATCTTTATAACAGTACACTGACTATTTTTACATTTTAAAAGTTCATTAATGAGTTATGTGAGTTGGTATCTTAATGTACTTGCATTGCATGGATGCTTTTCCAATAAATTACTGGCTTATGAAAGATACAATTCACTACTGTTGTTTTGCTAAATTTTTAGTTTGCACTGGGAATATTATTCTTTCATTATAGTTTGCTCCCAGTATGTGCGTAAGTAAGAAGTCAGTAATAATTATTTGAAAAAATAAGGGGAAAGAATGTAATAAGCAAAGTTAGATTAATTGAAAGTGAAATCTTTTATTGAGCAGTTCTAATTTCTAAACATGTTTTAGGATTTTAGAGGCACTCATCCCTTTTGAGCATATCAATGTGGATAATCAGTCCTGCAATGCTACTTTAAGTTTACTTTCGGTATTTCATTCTTGTGGTATCACCCCTTCTCTACTTGTGGAGATTACTAACTGTAAAAATTGAATACATTTATATAGTGTACAACTTCTATTAAATGTACCTTGTTATTGAAATGGAATTTTTGTTTTACAGATATGCAGTAGACAATTGTATGTACATGATCGAGTACCATTTATGCAAGAATCACAAGGTGTTACATTTGATTTACACGTTTCTATAAAAGGAGAAGGCGTTTTAGATGGATCACTGCCAGATATAAAGACTGATATCAGAAGGGAGTGCTTTTTAGATGGATCAATCACACACACTACTGTAGTACAGAAACAAAAACAAGAAAGTGAACCAGAGTATGAATTGTCATGTACAAGTACAGAGTCAAATAGTTTGGATTCTATGCCTGTTATAATAAAGGAAGAATTGATTTTGGAAGATATAGATGTAGAACAACTTGTAGACAAGGTACGGTACTGTATAACATCATTCCTGGTACTGTAATATTTATGTAAGATGAAAACAACAGTTTTTATATGATATCTTGTTTTTATTAGATTTTAAAATTAACATTGCATTTGATGTGCAATTTATTTTTCAATTCTTGTTCAAAATAACAAGCATGTGTGCATGTATGTGTGTATGTAACTTTAAAGTGTGTGAACAATATTTATAATCACCTGTAGTGTTTTCCATGTTGTTGGTCCCATATCACCGCCATCTTTATTCACACCTATTCCATGTTTGCGTTTCAGCTGTTGAGACAGCATTACACACATTTACAATATCAGTTAAGGGTTTCAATCTTCTACATTTATTGTTGCTTTGAAAATGTAACACTACATTTACTTTCAGGTTATGTTCAGTCTGGTTTAGTTTTCAATTATTCTGTTTTTAACACTCAAAGTTCATTGATTTTAGTATGTCCTCTTCGTTATTCATTTTATTCAGCCATCTTACTTCTGCCCGACTCAAAACTACATTTTCAATACCGCAATCTTATCTCTCAACCTTATTGCTCATTGTTCATCTATGGCCTTACTTAAAACACACGCCCCCCCACACACACTCACACACACTCACTCACTCACATGAACACAGTTTTATTGTTAGCATTATATGTTTGTTCACCATATTTACCCACCCACCACCTTATCTACTGGTAGACTACCCACTCTGGTGTTCAAGTCAGCTGCAATAATCATTTGATCTATTTACTTATTTGTTTAATACTGTTTGTAGATCATTATGAAATTCTTCATGTTCTATCGTACATCCTTCTTTGGACATATATATACTCCCAAGATTGTAAAATATACATGTTTCACTTGAAATCTTAATATTACTATCCTTTGATTCTCAAAAGTGTCAGTTTTTAAGACAGAAATAAGTTTCTTTTTTATTAATAATGCTACTCCTGCCTTTGCTATACTCTTTTATGTTACTCCACTCTATAACATTACCTGTACGGTATATAGTTTTTAATTTCTTTTACTTTGTTTCTGAAATACAATAATATAATACAGTGGTCGCCAAACTTTGAAGCCACTGAGCAACCGTACTGTTCGTCAATCTTACTGTGAGCTACCAAAAGAAACCAGGACAAAAATAAATTTTTTTTCTAAATCACATTTATTTATTACCTATAAACATACATTTCTAGTAAATATTACATCCAATTGAATAAAATTGTTTATATTGTAAAGAATTTAATAAGAAGTGCAAGAACAAAATTTTTTTCATCTGACTAATTAAGTTTAATGAGAAGGATGGCTCTCTTTTTTATCATCAACAATTTTTTTAATGTTAGGTGAGTAGGTCGTAGCTGCCATTCGAATGTGTTGTCCAAATGTTCATCAGTCAATCTGTTTCTGTACTTGTTTTTTATAAACTTCATACTGGAAAAAGAAACCTCGCACAGATATGTAGAGCTGAACATTGCCTTCACTCGTAGACCAACCTGAACCAAAATTGGATATTTTTCCATAGGAACAAATGGCCAAATATTTTCAGAGCTTGACGTGAGTGATTTTAAAGAAAGGTTATTTTGAAAGTCAATCAAATTTTGATTTCCATCTCCACTGCAGCATTGTCTTCTTCAAAATGTTGCATGACACAAGTAGAGAATTCTTCAGCATCAATCTCAATAAATGGAGATTTGACGAACTGCGCTACAATTGAAATGCTTTTGAAGTCTTGAAAGCGTTGATTGAATTGACTTTTCAAATCTGAAAGAATTGCAATGTATTCTTTGTTGTTGTAAGGAGGCTGTGAAGGGCCTTGCTTGTCAAGGGTTTGCTTCAAACAGGCAAAGTGCTTGTATTCACCCTGGATGAGATTTCTTTCCCACAGCTCCAGCTTTTTTGAGAATGAAACCACATCTGAAATTGTTCCACCAATATCTTTATCCTTACCTTGAAGCTGCAAGTTAAGGATATTTAGCTTTTCGGTGATGTCTGCAAGAAAAGCAAAATCTTGCAGCCAAACTGGATCTTCTAGTTCAGGGAAAGATTCACCTCGTCCTTTAAAAAAATTTACCAAAGCAGGAAGCAACTCTGCGAAACGTTGCAAAACTCTGCCTCTGCTAAGCCAACGAACTTCTGTATGAAGCAATAGATCACCATACTGGTATTCTAACTCTTCAGTCAGTGCCCAGAACAAACGTCTCTGAAGTGCCTGTGCTCTCACTTTATTTACTACTTTTACGACTGTTTTCATTACATTGTTCATACTTAAGAACTTTCCACATAATGACTGCTGGTGTATTATACAATGGTAAGTCAGAAATTTCGGAAAGCTGTTGTCTTTACGACACAAGGTAATGAATCCCTTCTCCCCACCTACCATCGCAGGAGCTCCATCGGTTGCTAAGCCCACCAACTTCTTTACAGGAATACTTTCAGAGTCGATAAGCCTTTTAAATGCTAAAAATATGTCCTGTCCCGTAGTATGCCCTGTAAGTGGTACAACTTTTACCAGCTCTTCTCTTATTTCAAAATCATCAAAAGCCATTCTTACAAAAACGGCCAACTGAGCTGTATCAACTATATCAGTTGATTCGTCAAGTTGTAGGGAAAAATAACTGCAGCGATCAAAGTCAGTTTTAAGTTGTGAAGTTACATCAGAACTCATAGCTTCAACTCTTCTCATTACTGTATTTGCAGAAAGCTGTACAGATTTAATAGCAGACATTATCTCAGATTTGTTTTTGAAATTGTCAAATAATGTATCTGCAGCTTCTAAAAATGCAGCTTTGATTAACTCACCATCTTCGTACGGTTTCTTATTTTGGGCGATCACTTTGGAAACTCGGAATGATGCCTCAGTTGCTGCCTTATTCTTGTCTAATGTCTTGGAAAAAGTAGATTGTTGAGCATTTAGTTGAGATTTTAACTGCATTACCTTTTCTTTCCTTAACGCAGAATTCAGTGGGAAATCCTTTTCAATCCCTGAGTGAACGGTTTTGAAATGACATTCGACGTTCCCTTTCTTCCCAACTGATACACTTACATTACAAAGTAAGCACACACATTTGTCCTTTACCTGGGTAAAAAAGTAATCGGTTTCCCATTCGAGATGAAAATGATAAGTTTTTGGTTTTTTGCTTGAACTCGCCATCATTAGAACAAACCTAGTTTAGTATAAAAGATTAAATCAAACTATCCACATTATGTCTGATATACACACGAAAATAATAAAGACATAACCTTAGTTTGGTGTACGCATGAAACACATAACAGACATAACCTGACTCTCGCTCAAACAACTATGACACTGAGTCATAGTAGTCGGCCTGAGCTGAGTAGTGCAACTTCAGGTTAGCCAACCTGAGCGTGACCGCGATCTACCTAAAATTTCCCCGCGAGCTATTGGTAGCTCGCAATCGACGGTTTGGCGACCACTGATATAATATATAATTCAGTGTATAAGAATGTGTTTATGTGTGTCCTGTTTTGTGTTGAATCAAATGTTGTGCTTTCTCTTTTATCTGAATTGTTTCCTGTATTACTATTATTATTCCGGCTGTATAATGTTTACACATTTTCCGGAACCAAAGATTACAGACATGATTGGATTCTTATCTTCCACCACTGCTTGTCCATCCAAAGATCTTCAATTTCTCGTTCCCTCAATATAGTCTGAATTTCTTCTATCCAGGTGATAGGTGGTCTTCCTCTTTTCCTTCTTCCTGGTGGGGTCCATTCCATAACTTTCCTTGGCAATCTTTCCTGTGCCATTCTTTTCGTGTGCCCATACCATTGTAATTTTTTTGTTTGGATAAAATCAACAACTGAATTTTTCACATTCATTCTGTCCTTAATGACTTCATTTCTAATGGTTTCCTGTAATCTTTCAGAGTACTCACCCCCTGAAATCTTAAGATCTTTCCTTGATGTCTTTAGGTGGTACGACATTTCAGTTGGGGAGGTTCTGTATTTATACCACCATGGGAGTTAAAAGGACCGTTTCTGTTTACAGTCGAACTCCTAAGGTAGACGAGGTAGAGATGAACTGGCCAGACTTGCGGAAAATTCTTCAGGGACGAACAGCAAAGCAACGCGGTACTAATCGCAATAAGGGGACATAATGTAAATATTTTTCATTACAATTAAATATCTTTCAACTGTGGCCTACTTCTTGGGGGTTAAACTATTCCGATTAGTAAAGTTCAAGTTAACGAATTCATTTCGCATAGCAAATGAATGAACACATTGATTTAACTACCCGCAGCACAGTTAAAGTCAATGAGTTATGATATTCTGATACATTCGATATCATCAACCATCAGGATATGCTTTATTGCGCTGCTACATCATTCCGAATATTACATAAAATTGAATCATACCATTCATATACTTTAAGCAACATTTGGGCTCAGGCTAACTAGATGTAGGTGGCAGTGTGTTGTAGCAATTATAGGTTAAAACAGTGTGTAAAGTATGAACGTTACAATTTGTGATTTATATTAATATCATACAATGATGGGTTGTAGTATATTGTGAAACTTATACTACGAGTTTATTATTATTTACTACTCCTGTATTACAGAAATAAACCTCTTTATCATTCATATTGTGCCAGAATTGGTAACCTAGTGCTGTGTACACCTAACTAATTTGAGGTTATGGTATAGATTTTTATAGTTAGTTAGGTTAAAAAAAATAGTGTTGAACAGATGGAGGTAGATGGCAATGATAGGATGGTAAGTAGTCTATATACTGATACTAAATTGTTACATTTTTGTAAGTTGAACTCGTCATTCCATGTAGAACTGTCAGGTTACCCAGAAAAGAATGTACGAGTGTGGATTGACCCTTTTGTTTTCGACTCAATTTAGAATAACGAACAGTATATGGTTTTTTTACTGTAGAAAGTAAAGACTTTAAAATCTCTTCACAACAAACGTTTAACGTCTTACAAGTTCAACTTGTCTATCTTATATGTTATAAAACACCAATACGTTCTTCGAATTGAATAGATTATTAACATTGTACATGTTTTCGGTAAACACGAGCTTCCTTGACTTTTCTACTATTGTTGTGATTTTTTATTGTTATTTGTCTGTGTTATGTGAACACGAAATAGTAATTTTAAATGATTGTCAAATGTGTGGAGTAAGAAGAAGTTTTCTGGTCTAAGCATACGGATCTGTATTCCATGCTAACTGGCCCATAGTAATGCATAATAATCTGTTAACCTAGCTTGTTTATTTATATTACTTGAATGGTGAAAGACTCCAGTTAGTTCATTATTTAAATTATTTCATTATATTTTTAGATCATGAAAATTAAGTCATAATTATAGCAGAAACAGTGTAAGGTGAAATATGTAAAAAAGTAATTTACATCTGTTGTCAGAATCTGATATAAATTTACCATGTCACACACACATTATTTACATTTGAAATAATCATTTGTAGATACGTTATTTTACATTATATGTATATATATTGCAACATTACGATTATTTCATAAATTCACACAAATACAGAACCATGTACTCAACGCAACTATTAAGTGTAGTACACTGGCCAGGTCGCAGGATTTTTGTTTCTCGTTGCGTCAAGTATATGTAGTTGCACAATAATTAAATAAATTTTAAAGAGAAGTGAGATGTTGTTGACATGAAATAATTATTTAAATCCATCTAAAAATAATCATCCTAAGGTTTATTCATTAATAGAAAAATATTCCAATATTAAAAAATTCAAACATTAGATAGTTCAGATATCCACTTTTATAAGTTTCACACATATTAGGCTGTTCATAACATCTAAAAACTAAACAATCATATACTCTTATTAACTAAACAGACATGTTAAATAAGTCATCTAAATTCTTTCATTTTTTGTGTGTCTGACTTTGATTCAATCTTCAGATGCTAATAGCAACTCATTTAAAAAAGAAACAAAAATAGTATTAAACTTAAGCATAAATTTACTAGTTGCTATAGACAAAATAAACTAATTACATTTACTTTAAAACTATTATTTAACTCTATTGACACACCCAAATTTTTAACATATAACAAAAGATTTAGTAACTTTCAAATTTTCTTATAAAATTAAATTATTGACTTTAACTATTATTGACATTTAAAATTTTTAAGTCTTACTGTTCATGTAAAATTGTCTTTCTGAAAGTTCTTTTCACAACAAAATTATAAATATTTAGTCATCACTTGCATACTGCTGCCGTTACCATTGTGTGTGTGAGTGCATCCTGAATCCTGAGAATTTTATGATGATGATGATGCTGTGTTCTATGCCTCTATGGGTTGTTGTTGTTGCTCCTGAGTTCCTCCATACATCTTGTGTGTGTGGTAAAAGTGTGTTCAGTTGATCAGCAGACCAGCAGCGTGACGTCCTTTGGAAATAGCTTATCAAACGGACATAGTGTCCTCGTGTAGAGATTCCTTGAGTCTGAGAATGCCCCAAAATTGTCGGTCGTATTTATACTGGACTCAATCTGACATGTCCAGGATTGCTCTTGACATGTTAGAAATTGTAACTTTTTTCATGTAAAGCGTCCTTTTAATTACGAATCACTTTTTTGTTCATTTTAGCGATTTCGTAAACACACTAGTAGCATGCGCGATATCATTGTTTTCGTAATATTTTTTCTGTTCACGCACATATAACATATGTTAATTACTCTTTAATTATACCCATAATTAACATTAATTACTTAGTGTCTTTAATATTGCAAATTTCAGCAATTTTTTATATCACTGCATTAGTTAAAAATTCCTAAATTCAATGGTGTTTTATAATTGGCATAAGTCTTTGCTTACAGGTTTAACACAAGTAATTAGTTTATTATAATCCTGTTAAGACATGATTACAGACAAAACAATAAGTCATTCACATCACCCCATATTTTCATGTCATAGCATGCTCACACACACAAACACACACCCGCTATATCTACCACACCCACTACCACAGCAGGTGTTCCACTCGACTGGTTAGATATTGTCAATTCCTGCACAAAATTGTATAAAACTGTTCCTTATTCTATTTATACTAATTACAATATAAAACATCGCCCTGGGCAAATATGCAAATATATGTATTGTTGCAATATATATATATATATATATATATATATATATATATTCAATCACTTTCTGCTACAGTCCGTTTCTTGATGTATATAATACATTTAATATTTATAATGAATTTACCTCAAGACATTTTTCCCTTATTAGGAACGTGTTTCGGGTACCATCTTGTACCCATCCTCAGCCTTCCGGTTTTTGTGTCTGGTGAAGTACATATATGTGTTGGTTGACTATTATTGTGGCTATTATAAAAATGGGCCACATTCACATACATAAATAATAAAATGACAAAACTAACAAAACTATTTAAAAACACAGATATAAAAATAGCATACAAAACTAATAAAAATAATTTACAAAAACTGAATACCCCACACAACAAATATAATACAACAACTAACGGTATATACAAAATTGAATGCCAAGATTGCAATATATGTTACATAGGACAAACAAAAAAAAAACAGCTGAAAAAACATTATTTTGAACACCTAAACGCATACAAAAAACCAGAAATATATAAATCCAATTTAGCCACACATGCAGTAAACACAGGACATGAATTCCCAGACATAACCAATGTGACACTAATAAAACATATACCACACAAAGGCACCATAATGAACATTTGAGAAAATTTACAAATATACAAACATAAAACACAAAACAAACTAATACCTGAACAAATACAAATCAATACAAAACATGACACAATATTCAAAGCACTCAACATCGAAAATACACAAAAAACTAACACATACACCACAATCACACACAATAAAACCAATTTATTATTTTATTAATTATTTGGGGCGGGTAGCTGAGATTCCTGTCTGTACATGCATCACTAACACACACAAGATACACGCATAACACACATACAATTGAACAGGTGTTCTCTGGTTGTCGGAACAGGTTAATTTCTCCCCTAATCTAACAATGAAATATTTTTACAATCTCAGACCTGTCCATTTACTCTTAACTTATAATAATTCTACAAATTTTATATTTATTCAAATTAATGCCTAATACAGCGTATGGCTGTATCGTTGCAATATATATATATATATATATATAAAGGGTAAATTTTATTGGAAACAAAAGAGAAATAATAATTGTAAAGTTTTATTCATGAATTATAACAACGTAATATGCAGCGAGTGAATTTGTGTCAACGTCAACTCCAGACCCAAGGGGAACAGTTATTTTTAGCTACATGACCGGAAAATTATGTAATTCAGAGGTCACACCATATGATGTCAGAGACCAACCCAGCTTCATATCGTCGCTGGAATGTAGATCCAAAATTACGATCTCATCAAAATCGACTGTAAAACTTGCAATAACAATAGTTTGACATCACGTGATTCCCTCACCACTTCAGAAATTGAGACATTAAATTTAGCCCCAGTCGACAATCTTCCTTCGCGCTGTACAGCATGTAAAAAAGTTCCTGAACGAAATCGCGGGCGCCCGCACGTAAAAAATGTGAATTTTTATATTTGATGATCTAAAACTGTTTTTTTGAAAGCCAGGTAAATACAGTGGAAAATTTAAGCCAAATGACAATTCGGCTATAAAGTAAAAGTGAAAACAGGGAGATAATAAAGTAGTGCCACAATGAAACATCTCATGAGGATATCTTCAACATGATAAAAGGGAAATAACTTAAAGTAAATTCAATATAATCTTGCAAATTTTAACATAAAATAAAATAAAATAACATAAAAATGAGCTCTAAGGGGAATAAATTATGTACTGGATGAGCGTGTGAGTGTAAGGGCGAACGGAAATTACGTAATTCAAAAGCACTGGTTTACGTTAAGAAAATTTAGTTTAGTTTTTTCAGTATCTGTTTTAGTGTGTTGACAAGTTGAATTTTCAGTAATATCCCAAGGAAGGGTTAATGGTAAAATAAATAATATACTGTATTATTGTTATAATAGTAAACGTGTAAGAGAGGGAGGGAGTATTTTTGGCATTGCCATTAATATACAACAACAGAAACTACATAATGGATAAACACAAGTTTACGTAAAAAACAAGTAGATTTGAAGCACTTATTTGAATAACCCATTCTGTTCTCCTGTTCGCTTATAAGAACCCTGGTGTGTAAATATTTTTATATGTATAATTGGCAACGCAAGATGGTGTCTGGAATTTGAAGGTAAACATGCCTGTCTATTAACATGTAAGGTAAGTTAGTTTTGGTTAAAGTGTAATAAACTTTACAACAGGTCACGAGTTCGCATAAAAGACCCTGGAGCCCACGTGCAGGTAAGAATTTTGGAAATTGTGAAGTTTAAGTATTTTATGGTTAAATAAATTAAGTTATTTTAAATTATTAGTAACTTTACAAGATATAAATTTTTTCAGAAAGAGTCTGTATAAATATGCACTAACTTGCATTGAATTATCTGCAAATTTTTATGACCCTATTAATGATAAGTGTTTCAAATTGAGTTTTTCCTACTTAAAAAACCATATTTCCAAACTAGTTATGAACCTCAGAGGATACCCAAATTGAAGCTATTTACATAAATAATTCATTGTCAAAGTTTCACATCGATCGGTTAATTACCGCGGAAGATATAGCGATCACACGTTATCACACCCGCACACGCGCACAAATTCACTCAAAAAATACATGACAATAAAGAACATCTTTTTATGAAGAATTTGGTATACCCTACATGCTTATCCATTTCTAAATACAAAACGTACGGCTAACAGACAAAGTATTACATAAAACCAATTTAAACATGAAAATGCTCGTCATCCATGTGCTCTGATACAAACAACATAGCTTATCATCCTGTGTTCCGTTGCAGGATTAACCCCTCCACGTATAAAAAAAAATTGTTTCTTCCTAACCTAAATTGACATAACTTCCTCCCAATAATCATAATCATCTTAATAATAACATAATAACTTCAAAAATCAAAATAAATGAATTGCTTCTATCAAGTGAATTCCTCAAATGTCACTTTGACAGCCCTATTGTAAACAAACAAATGCACGTGGCTAGATATCAACAACATTCCTGAACACAGATAAGCATATCACACTTCTGACGTCATTTGGCTAAGTCTATGTACACCAAAGTTCATCCAAACATTTTTCCAACATGATCACAATTATTCTTACTTTACACATATTTTGATACAATTTCCTACCAGTCATTCCACCTATATTCTGGCATTTTAGGTTTAATTATCTTTAACGTAATATTGTCTTAAGGATGATGCATGGAACTTCCATATCACCCTGTTTGTATATGTGTTTGTGATAATGTATGTATTTTTACCCACTTGTTCCGATAAAATATATGGACCGTTGTATAATCTAAAGAATTTGGGTGCAGTATTATCTTCTCTGTGGCCTACATTTAACGCTTGCAGGAGTACCTTCTCACCAGTTTTGAACGTTACCAGTTTGTAATCTGCATTAAACTTCTCCGTCCGTTCTTTGGCACATTCTTTGGCACACTTTTTAATGCGTCTCCTAGCTTCTATTTTTTTAACCAAATTTGGAATAAGCAAATTCTGCGTTGCAATCCTGATGCACCCATCCCAGACACGCTTTGGCATTTCTCCAGTTTGTAGTACGTTAGGTGTAAATCCTGTCGTGTCATTGTAATTCCCGTTGATGGACGCCTCGAAAAACTCGAGATAATCCGGCCACCTACTCTGGTTGGTATTACAATAAGTGCAAAACAGACGCCCTAATTCCCTGTTGACGTTTTCGTTGAGGTTGCCTTGCGGTCTCCGGATTGCTGTCAGCACTGCCTGTATATTGTGCTTCTCTAATTCGGACTGCCACTTCTTGTTGGTGAATTGCTTACCCTGGTCAGATAGAATTTTCTTCACCGGACCATATTTCGGAATGTATTTATTTAATACAACATTTAATGCTGCCATCGTGGTAGGTCATCCAATTGCATATAAACTTACGTTCTTAGAAAATGCATCAGTGCAAACAACCAGGTTCTTCATACCACTTGCAGCATGTGGTAGCGGACCTAAAAAATCGATACACAGTAGATCATTCTTATTCTTTGTAATGTCACCCATCTCCACATAGGTGTGTTGATTTGGGTATTTAGCTGTCTGGCATATGTGACATGTTCACAAAATAGACTTAACTTTCCTTGCCATGTTCAACCATACGAAGTCTTCCCTCATCACCAAATAACACTTATAAGCTCCAGCATGAGGAAGACTCTTATGACAAGCCCACGTTAAATCTTCTACGAGATCATCAGGAACCATAATCTTCCATTGTCCGTCGATTATTTTATACAGTACATCCCTGTCGATTCTGTATTTCGGGTTGTCTTGACTTTGTATTTCCTCACTAATATTTCTTAATTTTGCGTCCTTCTGTTGTTCAAGATTTACCAGTTTCAACCTGTTTTTTAAGGCATTTGGTAATGTATACTTGACTGCTAGAATTTTTAAAATCGATTTACGTTTATTTAAAATATTATTTACTTGCTTTCATTAACCCGCTGTCTGCTTATCAGCCGTGCACTACTCGTGGCTCATTATCTTATCCATGCAATAAACAGCTGGCTTTTGTATGTTAATACTCTTACATCGATCAGCTGATTTCTTGTCTATTTGTCCCAACCTAATAGTACGTTGTTCATTTTGAATGTTGCAGGTCAGTGTTTTATTAGTAAAATCAATTGTGGCGTGTATTTTTTTTAATGTGTAAGTGCCTACTATAATGTTGTAAACTAGATTTTTGACTATAAGAACGGGTATTTCCATTTCCATCACTTGTGAATTTATTGTGATAAGTGCTTGCCTATCAATAGTTTGTGAATCACCTGTGGCTGTCGTGACAATTGCATCGTTGACAGGTAAGATCGGTGTTTTTTTAATTGATGTCTGTTTGTCGATAAATTCCTTACTGATTAGAGAAATTTGAGCCCCAGTATCGAATAATATATTACCGACACATCCATTAATTTTCGCGCCCACAACAGTATCATTATCACTCTTATTTCTAACATGTTCCACATCATCATTAACACAATTACTATACTTCAATTTATCTTTAATATCTTCAGAATACATTGCCTGAAGCAATGTATACATTCTTATCGCTAGTCTTGTTAACATAAGATTTTTGACACTGCTGTTTGATATGGTATGTTTTATTAATTGCCGATCATTACTTTGATTGAACTTTTGGAAATTAGGTTTGCTTTTAAATTGTTGTGGTTGTTTTTGTTGTTGTTGTTGTTGTTTTTGTTGTTGTTGTTGTTTTTGTTGTTGTTGTTGTTTTTGTGGTTGTTGCGGCTGAAATTGTTTACGAGCCGGTTTGCTATTATTATTACTATTATTTTGACTCAACATTATCCCATTTGGTTAACAATAGGAGTAGTTCCTCCAGTGATTTAATACCTTGTGTAATTACAGCGATTTGAATACCATGTCCGAAATGATGAGCTAATTTATTTACCATCTCTGGCTCTGACATTTCTGGTTCTAGGTACTTTGCACGAGATATGAGTTAAATTAAGTAATTTTCTTTAGACCCTTTTAAACTGGAATACCTACCAAACTCCAGTTGTATGCGTATTTTTCGCTGTATTTCGCTGTTCCAGTATCTCACCCTAAAATGTTGTACCAGATCTTGATATGTAACTATTTTATCTTGTACTACCGTGAACCACTCAGCTGCAGTACCCTGTAGTCTTCTGACTACATAGTGTATTTTATCCATCTCACTCAGGCTGTCACCTATTGATTCCATGTCTCGCTGGCAGCTCTTAAAAAAGTAAAGTGGATTCTCAGTATCCTTACCGAAGAATTTCAACTGTGAATTGTTTTCTTCTACTTAGATGAACGTGGTCTGGTTCGCCGTTGTCGAGGTACTCTGGAGTTGGGTCAGCTGTTGTTCCAGCTCCTGTATCCACTGATCTTGTTCAGCTACAAGCTCACTTACCGTAGATGTGTGTTGAACTACTCTTTCCTCTATCCCAGCGATTTTAGCTTCACAATCATTGATGCGAGAATTGTTCACTTCTAAAGCGGTCTCAATATTGCTGCGAATTATTTCTACCTTTTCGCCTATACGTTTTTCTGTGGACTCTAATAATTGTTTGTTTTGTTTTGCCTGGTCATGAACAGCTGTATAGATTCTTTTATTCTCATCGTGTAGCGACTTATTTTGTTTTGCTGCTTTGTCTTTACTAGATATAATTTCTTCTTTAATTGCTTTATTGTTGTCAGACATTTTCTGCATATTGGTCAATAATGCTGCTAATGTATTCTGTAATTCTAGTCCTTCGGCCATACTGATTATTTATTTTTATAAATTTAACAAATATTATAGTTTTTATTTATCGTAACGACACTATTTTTAATACTTTTTATTACGAATAACTGTCAGTTTATGTTATTTATTATCATCCAGTATCTCAATCAAATGTAAACAAGCTTAATCTAACACAAATACAAATAATAATTCAATCTCCACATAGACAATTACTACTATTGTTCAAATATCTGATAAGAAAGATTATTCAAACTTTTATCTACACTCCCTGATAGTAGAACGGCACACACAAATAGTTCAATCAATTTAGTCTTTACACACTCAAATAATATTTTGTTTCTTAAAACTATGCAAAAAATTGAGCCCAATGTTGGCCAGCGCCAAATATCCTTATTCAACGGTTCAAATTTAATTATACTAGTAAGGATATGGTGAGTGGTGTAAAATTTACAAACACGTCTATTATGGAGGAGATGAAAAATTATTTATTATACACCAGAATATGTATAGTGGTTTAAGATGTATATTGTATTACAAATTGTCATGCATTTATATTTGAAATAATAGTTTATATTGTTCGATAATATATCGATTTTACTTGGTTGAAGCTACGTCCTCTATACGTGCAATCCTCCTCTTGCTATCAGCGCTCCCGTCCTGGTGTCCTCTTCTTCAGCGTCATTCCTTCCTGGCGTCCTCTTCGTCTTGTCGTCCTCTTCTACAGTCGGTTGATCCAGCGGCGATATCTCGAACAGTCTCGTTGGTGTTTAGGTCTAACTGTTAACATCAATTAGACTCTTCACAAATTGCTAAACTCACAATGATTATTGTTTTTACCAAACCGTTTATTATTAATTAATATTTTAGATTTTATAAATCTCTGGGTAAATACGGGTATTATTTGAATGCAGTGTATTAGTCTTACACCTTTCAAGAAATCTTGAAGTGTTTTTAATTCCCTATGCGGACATCTTAAACTAACACGACAAAGCACTATATATAATATACAGTCATACCCCGCTTTGAGCGACTCCACATAACGCGCGAATTCGCTATAACTTTTTTTTTTAAGGAGTACGAACATGTCAGCCTACCAACACGTTTGGTGGAAACGTAAAAACAGACAGCTGATTTTTACAGATAAATAAGAGGTTGCATTAGGTCACACGTAGATCTGTATTAAGTGTCAGCCAAAACAGTAGTACGTTTTCTAAACATACATGGCTGTGCCATTACACATTATAAATGTTATTTGACCTTGAATACTCTTGTTGGTGGGATTCTGATGAATGAGAAATCATATCTCTGTGCAGGAGACCCATGGTGACGCTGAATAGACACAACACATTTTCACTACACACAGCAGTGGCTGACGTTTATTAACCATTTCTGAGTTCCTGATGCCACAACTCAGATTAAACTGTGCACAATGTTTGTAGCAAAGGCGGACGTGTGTGACGTAGGCGTTAGTTTGCAAAATGCATCTTCCATTCCCGCCAGAAATGTATTCACGTTTCTTGTTTATCTTGTCTCAGCCAAATAAACATTACTGTACTGTATACATACTAATTTACATTCTTGGAACGGTAGTTCGGGTTAATCCATCCTTTTTAGAGCCCCTTGTTGAACTTAAGTCTCGGCCAATTTCCTGGAAAACCATTCACTCCCACCCCCCATTATTGTTTCTAAACATTGGGAATACGTTTTCCTTTCAGTTTAGTTCGAACATTCAATTAGAACGGATTAACAATGTGCGCTGATAAAATGTCAAAATTAGCAGTTAAACGTAAATCGTTGACTCTTGAAGTTAAATTGAAAATTTTAAATCTTATGGAGTCGGGTGTTTGTGCCACAGAAGTCGGTCGTGAGTTTGACATATCGGAGTCAACCGTACGTACAATTGTAAAAAATAAAGAAAAAATTGTGCTATCCAGTCAGTCTGCGGGTACATCTATTGCTGCTACAAAAGTGAATCGGTCTAGATCCTCTATTATGGAAAAAAATGGAACAACTACTGTCAGTTTGGGTTGAAGACATGAACCAGCGGCGAACGCCTTTAAGCCAGGCTGTTATCATGGCTAAAGCTAAGTCCCTGTTTGACGACTTAGGAGGAAGAATCCCTGTTTAAAAAAAAGGAGGAAGAATTTTCGACCATTGAATTTAAAGCAAGTCGAGGTTGGTTTGATCGATTCAAACGTCGCTCAAACCTTCACAGCCTTCAACTTCAAGGTGAATCAGCAAGTGCCGACATGGAAGCAGCTGATAAATATCCTTCCACATTTAAGGATTTGGTGAACAGTCAAAGCTATCCCCCTAACCTTGTTTTCAATGTGGATGAGACAGGTCTGTTTTGGAAAAAGTTATCTTCACGCACTTTCATTCCTAAAATTGAGCGACAGGCCACCGGCTTCAAAGCGGCCAAGGATCGGCTTACAATTCTATTGGGGGGTAATGCAAGTGGAGATTTGAAATTAAAACCTCTTTTGGTGTACAACTCAGAAAATCCACGAGCGATGAAATTTTATAAAAAAGAAAATTTGCCCATCATATGGACATCAAACAAGAAGGCTTGGGTGACAATGGCTGTGTTTAATGATTGGTATCTTAACCATTTCATCCCCGAAGTAAAAAAATATTGTGAGGAGAACGACTTAGAAGCCCTGTTAGTTCTGGATAACGCGCCCGGTCATTCTGTTACCTTGGAAAGCCTCCAAACTGATTTTCCTGTTGATGTTGTGTTTCTTCCTCCCAAGACAACTTCATTATTGCAGCCTATGGATCAGGGAACAACTGCTGCTTTTAAAGCATATTATTTGCGCCACATATTCGGCCAATTAATTCATGAAACAGATTCAGCAGACAAGCAGTCAATGAAAGAATGGTGGAAATCGTTTAACATTATGAAAGCCATTGAAAATATTGATCTTTCATGGAAAGAAGTTACGCAACATTGCATGAACGGTTGTTGGAAAAAACTGTGGCCGGACGTGGCCAAAAATGAAGAAAATAAAGTTTTTTCAAATTTAGTGAATGACATCACACAGCTAGCCAACACAGGGAGGCTAAGTGAAGAATACATAGAAAAACAAGACATTATGGAATTGATTGAATCCGACGCGCAGCCTTTGACAAACGAAGAACTTCTGGATCTACAATCTCAAGATGAAGCGGAAAAAGAAGAGATCGTTCCTGAAGAAACACCGCGAATTTTGTCAACTAAAATTTTGCAGGAAGGTTTAATGTTAATTCGAACAGGATTAAACCTCATAGAGCAAAATGAAGTTGATTGGGAGAGAATCGCGAAAGTCGAAAAAGTTGTCAATGATGGAATAGATTGTTATCAACAACTATTAAATGAGAGGAAGCGAAAAGCATCACAACCAACTCTACACACATTTTTCAAAAAGGCTGCAACTGAGAAGCCACATGTTGAACCTCAACCCGGAACTTCTCAAGGATCTTCTTTGTGATCAATTGTAAGTGAATTAGGTAGATGTTTGTATAAATTATTTTTGTACATACTGTATTCGTTTGTATGTACGTATGTATATCTTTTAAATTAAAATGCCATTTTTGAGATTTTGTATTATGAATATTTATTTATTAAAACCTTTGTACGTACATACGCATTTTATTATGTTTATAACACATTTTGACAAGGAAAATCATATAAAAGCAATAAAAACTAAAACAACGAGGTATTGGTCGGTAAAAAATAGGAAACCCCGCTTAGCACGATTTTCGTTTTACGCGAATCGCCGAGGAACGTATCACTCGCGTTAAGCGGGGTATGACTGTACTATAATTTTATTTAAATACTTAACCCACTTGGTTCTATCATGCCGAACTTTGTACAGAATACCAAGGTTTATTTCAAGTTAGATTTTGCTATGGTCGTACGAGAAAACTCTCTAACGCCGAGCAAAACTTCACCTGGCAGATGCTACAGACGAACTTTGTCGATCTTACCTCTACAGAGAATGAATGTTACTGAATTTAGTGTTTTCCGATTGGCTAAACCCAAGTCACATGATTGATGCTTTCAGCAGATATAAATTTTTCCAGAAAGAGTCTGTATACTAACTTGCATTGAATTATCTTCAAATTTGTGTGACCCTATTAATGATAAGTGTTCAAATTGAGTTTTTCCTACTTATAAAACCATATTTCTAAAATAGTTATGAACCTCAGTGTATACTTAAATTGAAGCTATTTACATAAATAATTCATTGTCAAAGTTTCATGTCGATCGGTTAATTACCGTGGAAGATATAGCGATCACACATTATCACACCTGCACACGCGCACAAATTCACTCAAAAAATACATGACAATAAAGAACATCTTTTTATGAAGAATTTGGTTTACCCTACATGCTTATCCATTTCTAAATACAAAACTTACGGCTAAAAGACAAAGTGTTACATAAAACCAGTTTAAACATGAAAATGCTCGTCATCCATGTGCTCTGATACAAACAACATAGCTTATCATCCTGTGTTCTGTTGCAATATATTATAACAGTACAAATTTCAAATTTATTTGTGATTGTGTAGCCCCAAGCTTTTGGGAGAAAATTTATATAACAACAAATTGCAAAACAAATGTAAATTAATTTGTGTTGTGCCAAAATGCATATAACATTACTGGTAAATTGTACCAATTAATGGGTTTTGGGTGTAATGGTAATAAGAGTAGTCATTGATTGAATTGTAACGAGCTTTCATAATTTTATTCATAAACCACAAGCGTGTTTAAAAAATCTCATTTACTTTGCCATAAATATTCATTATTGTTTGCTTAAACGTTCAATTGTTGCAGTACATTTATCATAAAATAAATCTTATATTCTATAGTAACAAAGTTATATTCTAAATATTTATTTGTTATCTTAAATCTCGAATGCTCAGTCTGACTGTGTGCTTTACTGCAGTTTTGTTTTATTTTCTTTATATAACTTCCAACTACGTTACTTTATGGATTGCATACATCTTAATCATTGATTGGTTTACAAACTTTAAATAAAATTTAACTTGACTAAAATAATTGTTAATCATCAAAGAAAATATTTATTGAATTTAAATTAGATTCTCTGACCCTCTATATCTACATTTTACATAACTCTTATTTATTTTTAAATTTTGAAGTGTCTTTTCAATGTCTAGTCTCTCATTTAAAAATTATAAATTGATTATTTATCACCTCGATTCTGTAGATCATACCCATGTCCTCCGTTGATCCGTAGGTCCTCTTCTGATGGAGTTCCCTGCACGTTCCCCCGGTTCCACTTGTCGTCCTCCAGTTACTCATCCCTCATGGTTGCTGTAGTGTAGAGTGATAAGTTGCTCTGCACCAGCTGCTGTTGCTCTATCAGATGCCTCTGCTGTTCACCATAGTGTTCCTCTGCATGATGTAACCTCGTAGCTTGTTTTGAGTGACGGACATTTGTGTGTAGACATCGTCAGGCATGTTCTATAATCGTATTCGTAACCAGACTAAGAGTTAATGTTTGATACTTAGATGAACATAGTGACCATCTGCCTTTACTGTTCAATTTACAAAATTTAAAATTCGTGTTGATACTGGACATAGCGTTCCGCCGCTACTGAGGGTTGATTGAGAAGAACTTGGCTTCTTCCGTGCCCTTATTTATATTCGAGCATAGTACCACACCTGTTGGGACAGAATTCTGCCTGTCAGAAATTGCTTGGTGGCGTCAGTTCCCCCACTATCGTCCAATTTCATATTTTCGCACATTTCTGCCAATGGCAATGTCTACTGTGGGGAATAATTTAATTACACATGTTTAGTGTAATTACCATCGTAATTGCATAATTCGTGTAGGCTAATTACTACGCTCTTAAAATCGCACTGAATTCGCACTGCACGCCCTTTTCACGCCGTTTTCTCACTACACATGTGTATTAATTTTATACATATTTAGGAGTCTTTGAATTTTTTCTACCATTTATGTTTTTCTTATAATTAAATAAAAACTATAATTTAACACCTATTTAGGGTGAGATTGCAAACTTTCATGCTTGAACCGGCCTCACTCACACACATTATTTACTACTGTACACACTCTCAGCAATAATCGCGTGATCGTGCAGGTCGGTTCCTGCATGTTTACATGCTGTATTTTTAACATACCCTCAGCTTTCAACCTCAGACCTGCTTATTTATTACATATTTATTAATTTTATTTAACTATTTATATAATCTATTAAATGCACAGTACAGCATATAATTGTACTGTCGCAATATATATATATATATATATATATATATATATATATATATATAGCATATTCCAGCATAAACTTTGGTAATATGATAGTGCTGTTGTGACTGCCCTTATTATAATTTTAACATTCTTCGTATTTTTGTTAGTGTGATTAAGCATCTTATTGTGGAACAGTGAAAATAGAAGGGAATTGTTAGCCATTGGATTAAAAAAATTTTAATACTCATGTCTAATTTGTGTTTGCCTGTGAGTGCATGTGCATGCTTGTGTTATAAAATGGTGATATTCAGTTTCACTTCATGCGTCCCAGTATTACTTACCGAGTCATACATAGGGATGGTATTTGTTCCCTTTTTAAAGTGTAGAGCAGTAGTGTAACGTCCATGTAACCGTTGTTGCCGGCCGGCGGCAGCCGTACTGAAAATAAGAGAAAATAATATTAATTATATCATATCACAGAGTAAATAGTTTAGTTTAATAATATATATAAAACTTTCACTAATGAACTTACTGTTGTCACTTCCCAAACGTTTTGAGATGTTGTTTCTCTTCTTCAGTGGGTGTAATACTGACTGTCGATTACAGAATAACCGTTACGGAAAAATGGTGTGTGTGGTGGGGGTTGATGGTGGGAAGGGATTGGCACTGAGGTTCGAGTTGTGTGTGTGGATCAGTGTATCGAATAGTGTATGTGATTTATAATGTATTTGTTCATTTAATATGTTGTTTGGTTGTAGTGTGTGATATCTGTATATTTCAAATTGTTCAGCTGTGTTTAGTTTTCTACTTTTAGGTAAGTAGTGTAATATTTCCATGCTGTGTTCTATGTTTGTGTAACTGTGGTTTTCGTTATGTAAATGTGTGGCAAATGTGGAATGTATGTAGTTTGTGGTGAGGGCTTTTAAATGTTCAGAAAATCTGGAAGAAAAAGATCTTCCCGTCTGGCCGATGTAGAATTGTTGACAATCATTACAATTTAATTTATAAACCCCTGTTTTGCTGTATGTGTCAATGTCTTTGTTAGTATTATTTATGTGTTTTCTAATGGTGTTGTTGGTTCTGTAGGCTACTTTATAATTGTGTTTCCTAAATGTGTTTGCAATTTTGTGTGTATTGGAATTGTAGTATGTAAGTGTTATGTATTTGCTGGGTTGTGTGCTGTTGGTCAGATGTGTTTTACTTTTTGTGTTGAGGATTCGTTTGTGTAGTTTATTTATTAATTCAGGGTTGCATCCATTTTTGACTGCTATGTATTTAATTGTGTTTAATTCATCTTGGTAGTCATGTGTGTTTAGGGGTATTGAAGTGAGCCTATGGAGCATGTAGTTGAAAGCTGCATGTTTGTGTTGAGTTGGGTGGTTGGATGTGTTGTGTATGACCATGTCTGATGTGGTGGGTTTTCTGTATATTTTGTATGTGTGTGTGTTGTTTGTTTTGGTGATTGTAAGGTCTAAGAAGTATATGCTGTTATTTAATTCTATTTCAAGTGTGAATTTTAATTTATGGTGTATAGTGTTAATGTATTTGTGGAAATTTTCTATTTGTCTTTTGTTGCCGTTGTAAAGGAGTAAAATGTCGTATGTTAGGTATGTTGACGACATTTTACTCCTTTACAACGGCAACAAAAGACAAATAGGAAATTTCCACAAATACATTAACACTATACACCATAAATTAAAATTCACACTTGAAATAGAATTAAATAACAGCATAAACTTCTTAGACCTTACAATCACCAAAACAAACAACACACACACATACAAAATATACAGAAAACCCACCACATCAGACATGGTCATACACAACACATCCAACCACCCAACTCAACACAAACATGTGTAGCGGGTCAAATTTTGGGTGTTTTTATTTTCAACAGTATGAGATAATTATATATTTTACTTATTTCGTTTTCGGGCGGACTGGTATAATAAATTTGTAAAACTGTAATTGTATTGTGCAACGTATTTGTCAGAGTAATAGACCAGTGTAACAGAACAGTGAAACAAAGAAATAAGGCGCAGTTGTTGTTGAGGAATGCGGCAGAGCATTTGCACCTCCACAAAAATTCTAAGAACTCTGTAAATGTGTGTCAACGCTCAAGCGCAACTACACCAGCACGCGCTCAAAGGACGCTCTAACAAAAAACTCAAGATGGCCAGAGCGTAAAAAATATTCGTCGTCTTCTATAAGACCTCACGGAAGTCGCATTAAACTCCGCCTACTGTTGGTGACATCAGCGGAACCAAGTCCAATATCGGCCTCTGGACACACACACACATACCAGCTTTAATCCATATATAAAGTGGTTACTTCCCAACAAATAAGGCCTGAGCGACGAAAGCATAGGGGCCGTGAAACACTGATTCCCGGCAGAAAGTAAAAAGTACCTGTTACATTACAGCCCAGTCTAACAGTTGTATCTACCGGCGCCGGTACAATTAAAGTAGGCTCGCCAACCAAGTTTTACTTTATCAATAGAAAAGGTGTTAATTATGGCCAAAATTTTTATGTGACCGCGGTCGACCCAACCGGGAGTAGAGAAAACAGTTTTTTTTTTATAAGAAACAATCAACTTTCGTTTAAACTATGAGTATGTGTAGGAACCGCGTGGCGACGTCTGCGTAAGGGTTGGGGGTGCTTAATATGAAATGTTAAAGGGTTTGTAAATTCAGTATATATGTGTGGATGGCAAAGCTGGGCAGCTTTTGTGTGTATTTGTGTTTTATTTGATATTTGCATTTGTGTCTTGTGAAATAATAAGGTAAGCTGTAGTTCCTAAGTGTTATGTTGGTATTGCACCACTTTGTAGCAGTGTATCTCAATGAATTTCAATGAGTTTAAAAACAGCCAAGATTAAACAATAATAAATATAAATTCTCTTCTAAAATGAGTTGTGTCAGTACTTAGCATAACCCATAGACCATGTTTGTATCTAGGTACATGTGAACGAATCCTGGGACCCTGTAAGTTTTCGTAACGGTAAGTAACAATTTAATTTGAGATTTAATTATAATAATAAATGTGATTGATCGGTACTTCACAGTTGGCGCCCGAACAGGGACGAATTGAATTAATTACAATTAATTAATTGAATTCCGCATCGACATGGATACAAGCATGTTCTAGGTTAGCTTAGTAACCTAACAGTATATTACAAAATTTAAATAATTACTGTATTTATTTAATTAATTATTCTATTTAAGCAATTTATATAATTTAATTTATATCAATAATACAAAATGTCAAATGACGTATTTATGTAATATTATCGTATATAATTACGCTAAATATGGTTATGTTTAGGTAGAGCGAGCGGGTGTTTACTTTTACGTATTAATAACTGTTTTATGTATGGGGTATGTTGATTTAAGGGGACGTTATATAAAGGGTATGATATAAATAAATTTTGAAAATGACCGATGTACAAGATAAGAATAGACCTAACGCTAGCGTAGGGGTGGAAGAAAAAAAGGTGTCAATAGACGATCTGTTTAATCTAATGAAAACCATGTCTGAAAATATAAATAGCAATTATAAAGAGCAACAAATTGATTCCAATGTCAAATACAATAAAATGAATGACAAGTTTCACGAGTTGAAAAATGAAATACAAGAAATGAGTAAATGTGTAGAAAGTACTAAGAAATAATAAGATCTAATTTAAATAAGTTAGAACAGAAGTTTGAGAAATTAGGTGACAATGTTTTAAATATGACAAAATGTAAAAATGACGAAATAGTAGACAATTCTGAGAGTATAGTGGGGGTGAAGAATAATGTAGAAGCAAATGATGAAAATATAATAACAAATAGTACTGATGAAGTTTTAGAATGCGATAATGAAATGTTAATGAGTGTTTATGAGTTAGAGAGAGAGAGAGAAAAAATAATGTTGTAGTAGAGTGGGGACAGAGGGCAAATTTTCCCTTTATTATTTATGATGATTTAATGTGGTCACAAGTGTTGTTGTTGGGCAAGAGTCCCGTTTTGATAGATGAATTAAGGGGTTTATTTTTGTTGAGTAATTGTGTACCCTCTGTCCGGAATGATTGTGAGAGTGTGATGTGGTGTTATGAAGAGAGAGAAGTAAGTAGAGAAGGGTATGTAACAGAACTGTATAATTTGCATAGAAAATATGAAGAATGGAAGGAAAGTTTAGAAGTATATGTGAATGATAATGATTACAATGATTTAATAAAAATAATTAACCCGATAGTGAATGAATTTAATGATGAAGACTTGACAAAAATACCTAACGTAGACTGGTTGAACGAGTATGTGAATAAGTTGATTGAAGTTAGTTTTTCTGGTTACGACACACAAAACAGTCATTTGTGTGCTGATAAGATTGAACGATGTTATGTAGAACCAAGGTTGATTTGGAACGATGGAGGTTAAACTATTAAAACGATAAAAGACAATTAAACATTATGTTTTATGGTTTGTTGACATGGCAGATTTGGACAGAAGTGTGGAAAAAATGGAATAATAATTAACAAGAGTTGTAAATAAAATATAGCGAATTTATATGTGTGTATGTAAGATGATTGTTGTGATAATAATATTGAAATACTTGCAATTTAAATAAATAAACCAAATTAATTTTGAAAACAAGTAATCAGAGAATTATAATTGTTTGATGGTAATGAATTCTATATTGTTAATAATTAATTTAATTAAAACAATTTGATATATTTTAAATATTTTAATTGATTATGTAAATGTTGTATAATTAATTTTTTTTTGTAAATTCAGTTTGTTTTACGAGATGGAAATTTGGTAATGAATGATAAATTATTTAATTTAAATTAATAAAGTTTGTGAAATGTTTCAGAGATGGTGGTGATTATGTTTTGTGGGCATATCATGTTAAATGTATTGTAAGTAGAAAAATTTTATAATCATGTGTAATAAAAATATTCACAGGTGTAATTGAGATTCTAATTCAGTAATAAGATGTTATTTGGAAATAAGTTGGTTCAAGAAATAAAGATAATTAAAAAATTTTTTATACTAAATGAAAAATGATAAATAATGATTATTAATAATAAATTTTGAAAATTTCAAGAAAGTTAAACGGTAAAAGGTTATGAATGGGTTAAATGAGTGTTGATGCAAATATTATATGATAATGTATATACAAATTTTAATTAGTTGTCAATTGTAATTAGTTATTATGTGGCTATTAAGGGGGTGGCCTGTGCTCTCTTAAATAGCGAAATGGGTTGGGGGTAGCAGTGAGTGTTACCTCCATCGGAGGCCGAGCTGGCGATAAATGTGCGGCACACCTTATACGTGTAAATAAAAAATTGTTTACACACCATATTAAATGAACGTGTCGCACATAAAAATATTGATGTGAAACAGGCAGTGAAATTAAAGTTTAGATTTCCTCGACTTTTCGGGCGGTTACTGTCTTACCAACACTAACCGTGGTTTTGGCTAGCGGCCAGCTATGGCCATATCAAGTCCCTTGACCATAGCTGGCTTGAAATTGGTATATATTTGAAATTTAATGGGGGGACCTTAGAGGAAATCTCCGGTACTATGGAACAGCGGCTGCCACTCTGTTCGAGGAGGAACAGCAGAGCCAGGTGGCAGATCCGTTTTAAGGGTGCATGATTATTAACAAGAACATATTGATGTTCACAACGTTAAAACTTAACAGCGGAAGCAGAGACACGGAGAGGTAAACCCTGCTCCAAAATATACAGTCTCTGTGGAAGCAAAAGGGTGAGACAGTCCTCCATAATCTGAAATAGTGTGTGTGGCTGGGAGGTGACGCAAAGGAGTCACGAATTTAAAGTTTATGACGTAAAAGTTTTTGCTTATTCAAAGTTTAATTCAAATAAAACTGCTTGTGCTCTGTTCAGGTAACTAGCTGCTTAGATATTTAAAAATAAGGTGTTCATGCTATAATTTTAAGTGTATTATTTTATTGTTGTCTGTTAAATAAGCATTGATAAGAATATGTAATTTTATTTTGTGTGTATTTGTTTAAGCCAATAAGTAAATCGTCTGGCAGGTTAACAAATAACCAGAATTAGAGAAAATGGGAAACCAGAGGGTGAGGAGTGATGATAAATAAATATGTATATTTCATATAATTTATTCAATTGTGAGATGTATTTTCATTGTGTTAGTAGGATCAGCTGATCAGCAATACCATGTCACTGGTATATTGGTTTGTAAATGTTACAAGTAATTAATGTTTAATGTACTACAGATATTTTGAAGTAAAGATAAAAAGAATATGAGAAATAAAATAAAAATAATTTATGCAAATTAATAAAAGATAATTCATGGGTGATAAATGTTTTATGGGACATGTAGACCTGTCCAAATTGAATTAAAAGCTGAATGTGAAATGGTAGAGATGAATATGATGTAATGTTGTTTTTGAGTTGATGTAATGTAATAGAATTTTGAGAAGTATTGAGGGTGACACGGTAGTTGTGGAGAATTTATGTAGAGTTTTGAATGATATATATTTATGTTTATAATTAATGAGGTTATTTTGTGTATTTGTAGTAATGTAATGAGATTGAGAATTTTGGGGATGGCAATTTTGTATTAGAGGGTAGTGTAATGTAGGAGTCCGCAACAAGGGTTGGGACGGGATAGGAATAGATTTTAGTGGGGAAGGGGCCGCCTTAGGTAGAATCCGGGCCGCCAGATAAGGGAATTGAGTTTTTTGGGGGCGGGGAAACACGTATCCTATGTACAAAGGGTTAGAGAGTATTTTATATTGGGAGAAGGTGGCGAATTGTGTTAAATGGTAAGTTGGGGTTTAGAGTGTCCTGATTAGTAGAGATTTTGGTAGAGATGGGTGTCATGATAAGTGTAGTTGATGAATATTAGAGCCATAGGGAGAGGTAAAGTTCATATATGCATACAGATCTAATACAGAAAAATGAGAATGAATAATTTACATCACCCACAGTAGATTAACGTAAGATTGTTAAGCAAAAAGAGAGATTCATGATAAAGAATATACAATTGTTTATTTTTTAGAAACCAGTGACAGAAAGTTTGATAAAATTTGAAAATAATGTAAAGTCAAGAATTGTTTATTTTAACTAATTTAAATGTCAACTTGATTATTATATTAATATTTTGTTTATTTTAAATATTTTATGTTACTATGTTTTGTATTTCAAGTTAGGAGATTACAGATGTTCAATGTGTTTTCAGAACGTATATGTAACATATGTAGGTCAAGGATTTTGGACTTGACCTACTTCCGATCAGCTGATGAGGTCATACACCTACTAAGCTTGTATAGTAGGAATCCAATTTTAATTTGTTTGTTTAATCAAGTCAAACCAATATTTGAATAATTTTAATAAATGTTATTTAATAAACAAATTTAATACAATTTTTTAATGAATAAATTTAAATTTTTTTTTGGAATTTTAAAATTGTGAAAATTTTAATTTTTTTTTGAAAAAAAAAAAAAAAAACTTGATTTTCGCCTGCCAGCGAATGAATATTTTAGATAATGATTTTTTTTATGTGTGCATTAACCATGTTTCTTTTATTGTATTGCATTATATTGGTAGACTATAAGTGGGTCTCATGTTAGAGTAAGGATGTGTTTATATTATTAGAAATGTATAGGTTAAGTCATTTGAAACAAAAAATTAGAAAAAAACAAGGAAGAGAATTTTTTGATAAAATATTTTTTTGAATTTTGAATTTTTTTAAATTTTTAATAAATTTTAAAAGAAATTTTATTTTTTTTTTACGTGTTATGGTAACATGTAATATTAGTGTGTGTGAGCCCAGTATTTGCTAAAGGCAGCCCAGCTTGCAAAAAGGGGATCCCTATCGGCGGAGGAGCTGGAATAATTTTAGCCAGGGATTGAGGATTTTTGGGGGTAGTATGTTAAAAGGTGAGGTGCGTTGTGGTGCGAGTCTGATCGATTTCTCGGTGTTGGGATCTCTTACGGAGAAGTCCAGTGATCTCGTTCAGATGAGTCCATGGTCGCTGAGCCAGGGGGGTCGTGTACCCATGAGAGTAAGAACCAGGGGGTTGTTGGCACCAGTTCCTCACCGTTCCTCTTCAGGGTTATCGATGAGATTTCTTCTGTTATGAACAGCAGAATTCTCATCGAGGGGGTATTGTAGCGGGTCAAATTTTGGGTGTTTTTATTTTCAACAGTATGGGATAATTATATATTTTACTTATTTCGTTTTCGGGCGGACTGGTATAATAAATTTGTAAAACTGTAATTGTATTGTGCAACGTATTTGTCAGAGTAATAGACCAGTGTAACAGAACAGTGAAACAAAGAAATAAGGCGCAGTTGTTGTTGAGGAATGCGGCAGAGCATTTGCACCTCCACAAAAATTCTAAGAACTCTGTAAATGTGTGTCAACGCTCAAGCGCAACTACACCAGCACGCGCTCAAAGGACGCTCTAACAAAAAACTCAAGATGGCCAGAGCGTAAAAAATATTCGTCGTCTTCTATAAGACCTCACGGAAGTCGCATTAAACTCCGCCTACTGTTGGTGACATCAGCGGAACCAAGTCCAATATCGGCCTCTGGACACACACACACATACCAGCTTTAATCCATATATAAAGTGGTTACTTCCCAACAAATAAGGCCTGAGCGACGAAAGCATAGGGGCCGTGAAACACTGATTCCCGGCAGAAAGTAAAAAGTACCTGTTACATTACAGCCCAGTCTAACAGTTGTATCCACCGGCGCCGGTACAATTAAAGTAGGCTCGCCAACCAAGTTTTACTTTATCAATAGAAAAGGTGTTAATTATGGCCAAAATTTTTATGTGACCGCGGTCGACCCAACCGGGAGTAGAGAAAACAGTTTTTTTTTATAAGAAACAATCAACTTTCGTTTAAACTATGAGTATGTGTAGGAACCGCGTGGCGACGTCTACGTAAGGGTTGGGGGGGGGGCTTAATATGAAATGTTAAAGGGTTTGTAAATTCAGTATATATGTGTGGATGGCAAAGCTGGGCAGCTTTTGTGTGTATTTGTGTTTTATTTGATATTTGCATTTGTGTCTTGTGAAATAATAAGGTAAGCTGTAGTTCCTAAGTGTTATGTTGGTATTGCACCACTTTGCAGCAATGTATCTCAATGAATTTCAATGAGTTTAAAAACAGCCAAGATTAAACAATAATAAATATAAATTCTCTTCTAAAATGAGTTGTGTCAGTACTTAGCATAACCCATAGACCATGTTTGTATCTAGGTACATGTGAACGAATCCTGGGACCCTGTAAGTTTTCGTAACGGTAAGTAACAATTTAATTTGAGATTTAATTATAATAATAAATGTGATTGATCGGTACGTCACACATGCAGCTTTCAACTACATGCTCCATAGGCTCACTTCAATACCCCTAAACACACATGACTACCAAGATGAATTAAACACAATTAAATACATAGCAGTCAAAAATGGATGCAACCCCGAATTAATAAATAAACTACACAAACGAATCCTCAACACAAAAAGTAAAACACATCTGACCAACAGCACACAACCCAGCAAATACATAACACTTACATACTACAATTCCAATACACACAAAATTGCAAACACATTTAGGAAACACAATTATAAAGTAGCCTACAGAACCAACAACACCATTAGAAAACACATAAATAATACTAACAAAGACATTGACACATACAGCAAAACAGGGGTTTATAAATTAAATTGTAATGATTGTCAACAATTCTACATCGGCCAGACGGGAAGATCTTTTTCTTCCAGATTTTCTGAACATTTAAAAGCCCTCACCACAAACTACATACATTCCACATTTGCCACACATTTACATAACGAAAACCACAGTTACACAAACATAGAACACAACATGGAAATATTACACTACTTACCTAAAAGTAGAAAACGAAACACAGCTGAACAATTTGAAATATACAGATATCACACACTACAACTAAACAACATATTAAATGAACAAATACATTATAAATCACATACACTATTCGATACACTGATCCACACACACAATTCGAACCTCAGCGCCAATCCCTTCCCACCATCAACCCCCACCACACACACCATTTTTCCGTAGCGGTTATTCTGTAATCGACAGTCAGTATTACACCCACTGAAGAAGAGAAACAACATCTCGAAATGTTTGGGAAGTGACAACAGTAAGTTCATTAGTGAAAGTTTTATATATATTATTAAATTAATAAAGTGAACGAAGAGGATGCAACAACAAGATAAATAGTTTAGTTATTGAATAATTCGAAATCTGAATAATATTAGTAGGGAATCTTGAAGAAAAGCGTAGCGTTGCTTTCAAACTGCTGAGCACTTGCATCGCCTTGTGTTGCCAGCTCAGACATTGCCAGTCTTTTACTACGTGCGTCCACCCAATGTGTTGCCGGTGTATTATCCGGTAAAACGCTCAGTTAGCAGCTATGTTTGTTTTTGGAACTGACGTGCAGCAGATACTACCTACCTATTTGTGTTTTGTTTGTTTAGTCACGTGTTATTCTGTTTGTCTTTATTATTTTTAATTCGATTATTAGTGTTTTGATTTATTCTGTGTAAGTATAATGAGAGTCAGATTCCATTGAACCAGGACCCTCTTCTTCTCCCAGCGAATGAGAGAAAATGCACTAAGAAGAACACCTGTGTCAAGAAAAAATTTGAATTAATTTTTAGGTTAAGTTTTAGGCCTATCACAATCGGCAACTGGTGTTATGTACCCACGCAACGCCACGCCACTGGTGTACAGGTATTATCATAATGCTTATAACATAAATTAAAGAAGGTTCTATGATGATTAAGATGGTTTTTGTATCATGCTGATAGCTTTAAAACTAAAAAAAGAAGTTATTTCAAATTTCACAAAGTACTAAACATTCTGAAAATAGCTGATATTCCAAAACAAAATGGCCACCAAGAGAAAAACCATTAATTATAAAAATGAAACAAAATCAGTTTGAACTATCAGAAAGAGGTAGAAAGCAATGACACAGTATTAATGAAAACAAAAAATTATCAGCAACGATTTTATTTTTTATTGGTCCGTCTGAGTGAGGTGAATTCTGACCCTTTTTTGCTTTTTAGAAAGTAGGCAGTAGGCTAAATTTCCTTAATGATGTTTATTAGGTAGGATGTTATTTTGTATGTTGTATTGTTTTTACATTAAATAATTTCCATTTTTTTAAGTTAAGTTTGTTTATGTGGGACTGTGTTTCATGAACTTGAAAATCTAGTTAATTTTTATTTTCAATATTTCGGAAGTTTGCAGTTGATTTAATAACACCTGTTACTTTTGTCTCTTTGACTGTTTTTATATTGTTCGTTAGAGTTAGTATACCCATTATTATATATTTATGATCACTTGGTAGCTCAGTGATAGAGATCTTGCTGTGTATGTTATCATGCTGTGCTTTGGGTTCGGATCAAGGTCAGTCCAACCCTGTCTGCTTCCTGTTGCAGCAATATGTCAGCCTTTTTAAGTAAAAATGCGATGGTAGGCTCTACATGAACACATCCAACCAATCAACTCACTAATCCAACTATCTTCTCACTAATCAACTCATGACTGTACAGTGTTACATATAGTTTGGTTGATTATCCTCTGAACAGGTGTGACTGTCTAGTAAACAACATTATGCAACAGCTTCTGTGACCCTCTTATATAAAGGTTGCTGCAGCAAATTCGAACAGTTCATTTCTGTGATTCAGTGCATTAGTTGAAGTGGAGGATGTTATTGTTTATTTGTGTATAGGCTATTTACTTGGTGGCATTTATTATTCGTTGTGATTAGGTGTTTTGGATCAAAAGAACCAAACTTAGATTATACAAGACCTTAATAAGACCACTTGTGATGTATTCTGCAGAGACCTGGACACTACTTAATAGCGACATACATAATTTAAGAGTCTTTGAAAGAAGATTGCTAAGAAAAACCTTCGGACCAGTAAAGGAAGATGAAGAATGGTGCATACAGAACAACAGAGAATTGGAGGAATTGATAGATGAGGAGGACATAGTGAGTTTCATCAAGTCTATGAGGATCAACTGGTTGGGACATGTGATGCGCATGAAGGACAACATAATGCCGAAAGCAATTTTTAAAGGGACAGTAGATGGGCAAAGAAGGAAAGGAAGCCCTAGGAGAAGTTGGTACAGGATGTAGAAGATGACCTCAGGAGGATGGGTATCGGGGATTGGAGATGGAGGCTGGAGGACCCCTAGATGTTTGGAGGTGACTAGTCGGGGAGGCCAAGGCTCATCGTGGGCTGTAGCGCCAGAGCATTGACTGACTGATTGGGTGTCTTGGATATTTGTATAGAACAACTATTAGAGGATAAATTTTTTGTTTTGTTTTCATAAACAGATTGATATGTTTGATATTATTGATATCTAACAAAATATGATTGATTAATCTTATTGAGTAATTGTTCTCAATTCGTCGAGCGCCATCTTGTATGGCCAACTATGTATATAGAGAAAACAATAAATAAAATATGTGCTTATCATGTTAGGGTTCTTATAGGCGAACAGGAGATCAGAATGGTTGGTTAAACAAACAAAGAAAACTTTATACGTTTACACATTAATTAAAATTTATTAACATCTCTCAAATCAAAAAGAAACGGACATAAAATAAATTTGAAAGGAAGAAACTTTTAATGTAAAGAAAAAAACTTTTAGTGTAAAAAAGAATAAAACAACATTGAAATATTATATAAACCTTATATGATATTTAACTGGCAAAATATTATTATTATTATTACCACAATTACACACATTTATTTATTTAACATTCCACATATACACAATCAAAGTTACTACATTATTATTTACAAATTTCAAATTTACAAAATATTCGTCAACAACTGTTCAAGTGTATCTCACTTCATGTCCAAATCAGCAAGGTCATTACCAGAATTTACAGTATCTAACAAGGTCTATACACTGATATTCTAGTTCAGCCACCATCGTCATATATATATCTAACATATTTGTAACATTCATCATTATTATCCACACACAAATTATTATAATTGTTGCTATCATAATAACCCATCCATTCTATTTCATCCATTATACCACTATAAATCTTGTCGCCATAAGTTAGGATTGTCCAGTCTGTATCAGTGTTATTTGTTAATGTCAGGTAAATCGTTTTCTCGTTTTTGTATTCCTCAACTACTACGTCAGGTAAATCATTGTAGTCAGGTAAGATATTATCAAAATTATTCTCTGCCTCTCTTTCAACAGGTACATATTTCACATGATTCATCATCACCCCTTCTAGTAATTTTCTCAATTCATCATACTTTCTTTCTAACTTATATAGTTCTATTTCACTCTCGATACATAACCCTCTTTCTTCATAGCACCACATCACACTCTCACAATTATTACGGACAGAGGGTACAACAGTATACAACATTAATTCATTTAACAATAAGGGTCTCTTGCCCTGAAAAAACAACATTAAATCATCATCATCATTATAAACAATAAGGGGAAAATTTGCCCTCTGTCCCCATCCACTTACTACATTATCCTTCCACTCTCTCTCTCTACTTCATAAACACTCATTAACATTTCATTATCACATTCTAAAACTTCATCAGTACTATTTGTTATTATATTTTCATCATTTGCTTCTACATTATTCTTCACCCCCACTATACGCTCAGAATTTTCTACTATTTCGTCATTTTTACATTTTGTCATATTTAAAACATTGTCACCTAATTTCTCAACATTCCGTTCTAATTTATTTAAACTGTTTCTTATTGTTTCGTTAGTGCTTTCTAAATGTTTATTAATTTCTTTAATTTGGTACGTTAACTCATCGAATTTATTATTTATCTCGCTTTTCTGTTCATCTAATTTATTGTTCTGAACGTCAAACTTCCCGTTGAAACTACTATTCATTTTATTGATATCACTACTCAAATTATCAGACATTGTTTTCATTAAATTGAATATATCTGCCATCGACAACTCTGCAACTCGTGTTGTCGACGGGGTAGATTGAGCCGATACATTGTCAATTACCATCGACTCCGTAAGAGTGTTTTCTAAATTTAAATCTGGATTCTCCATTTTATAATACTACAATTCCGACTGTAAATAAAATACTAATATATCATATCTACTTTCCCACCACAATGTATCTACTTGTATAACGCTTTGCGCTACTTTACGTAACTTTCTATGCACTTTATTTATACTTCAATCATTCCAAAATTTACTTATATAATACCCTTTACATTACTTAATAATTATCATACATATTAATTATTATGCATATTGCTTCACAATACTCGCTACAAAATATCAATATCAACATTTCACACTTATCACAACATAACCCCTATCCACGTCTATTTTACGTACGAGAAAAAAAATTTTATTTTTTACCTCAACAACCATTCTGTTCTCCCCGTAGGCTTATATTTATATAATTATATTATATAAATTGTCCCTGTTCGGGTGCCATTGATATGTTTGATATTATTGATATCTAACAAAATATGATTGATTAATCTTATTGAGTAATTGTTCTCAATTCGTCGAGCGCCATCTTGTATGGCCAACTATGTATATAGAGAAAACAATAAATAAAATATGTGCTTATCATGTTAGGGTTCTTATAGGCGAACAGGAGATCAGAATGGTTGGTTAAACAAACAAAGAAAACTTTATACGTTTACACATTAATTAAAATTTATTAACATCTCTCAAATCAAAAAGAAACGCACATAAAATAAATTTGAAAGGAAGAAACTTTTAATGTAAAGAAAAAAACTTTAGTGTAAAAAAGAATAAAACAACATTGAAATATTATATAAACCTTATATGAATCAAGATATTAAATTAAAATGATCTTTTAAAGAAAACGCAAACCAGACTTCTTAATATAGTTACATTCTCCCGTACACACGCAACACACATACCAAGTTATTTTAGAGATCTCATATTTAGTTTAATTTATGTATAGATATTTTAGGCTGCCATTTCTTTTTAAAATTAAAAGGTTTTACAATTTTGAAAATTTCTTGGGTTTTACCCCATGTCGGTTACTTATCTTGCCATTCTTTAGCGATTCGACCCAGTCCAGCCTCCTTACGTAATTCCGTCCACCCCGCACAATTCTATTGCTTATAATTTTGTATATATCACCAAAAACTGTCACTTCATTTTACTTCATGGCTATTAAAAGTTATTAATTTGAATTTAAGATCACATTTTATCGTATGCGGGCCCGCAAAAATATGTTCCGGAACTTAATATGTGTTGCTCGCGCGAGCATTGAATTTAGATTGAGAGCGAACTACTTGCGCTAATTTGTGAAGCGGCGGTTGTTCGCCCAACTCCCATTGGTTCACAGTTTGTATTCGTTCGCCAGTGGACTGTTTTTGGCTTGTTGACGAAACTGGTGACACACATCGTTATATAAGTTGCTGACGCAACACCTCGCCTGACACGGTTATGTAATTTGTTGACAGATTTTGTTACATAACGTGTTTACGTTTTCCGTGTTCGTCATTGTCCTTGAATTGCCCTTGGCACAGTTTGCCGGTTATTAAAACTGTTTATATGAATATTGTCTAATAACGTTGTCTTCAACGCCTCAAGCAGTGTTGCCGTTGTTGGGATCGCTTCCCCATAACAAATTTACCTCTCGGTCATAAAATTTTTCTATCACTCAACCAGTTAATTATTATTTATGAAAAAATACAAATTCTGTTATTACCCCAGGTATACCCAAAAAATGCCCCGCTACAAGATTTATAAAATGTGTATTGATTCATTTGGTAGTCAGTAGTTTATTCCACTTCTCTAAGAACACAATCCACATGATCTTTATAACAGTACACTGACTATTTTTACATTTCAAAAGTTGATTAATGAATAATGTGAGTTGGTATCTTAATGTATTTGCATTGCGTGGATGTTTTCTCAATAAATATTGTCTTCTGAAAGATACAATTCACTGCTGTTGTTTTGCTAAATTTATAGTTTCCACTGCGAATACTATTCTTTCATTGTAGTTTGCTGCCAGTATGTGCGTAAGTAAAAAGCAATAATAATTATTTGAAAAAATAAGTAAGAAGGAAAGAAAGTAATTAGCAAAATTAGATTAATTGAAAACGAAATCTTTTATTGAGCAATTCTACTTCTAAACATGTTTTAGGATGCTAGAGGCAACCCTCCCTTTTGAGCATATCAAAGTGGATAATCAGTCCTGCATTGCGACTTTAAATTTACTTTCAGTATTTAATTCTTATGGCACCACCCCTTCTCTACTTGTGGAGATTCATCATCATGAACCATGGCTGGATACCTTAGCTTTCTAGTTTCTTATGTTCAGCTTTCCGAGGTCCTCCTCATCTGGTCTTTGAATCTACTTCAAGGTCTTCCCATGTTTCTGCGACACATTGGTTTCTGGTAGAAAATATGTTTTGTAGGCTGCCTTCCTCCATTCTCTCTGTGTCCAACTCACCTTAGCCTGTGTATTTTCATTAGCCTGACAATGTCCGACTCTTTGTAAAGATGGTATAGTTCATAATTATAGCGCCTGAGCCACATTCCATTTTCTTGTACTCCTCTAAATATTGTTCTTAGAATCCGTCTTTCACAGCAACCTAGAAGTCTCTTCCTATTTTTTGTCACTGTCCAGGTTTCTGAAGCATATGTCAGCACTGGCCTGATAAGTGTTTTTAGATTTTGCATTTTGTGCTTCTTGAGATGAAGCTAGATGTCAGGTGCTTTTTTAATCCATATTATGTTTTATTTGCAAGATATATTCTTCTTTTTATTCCAGTGTTGATGTCGTTAGTGGTGTTTATCTGGGAGCCAAGATATATGAACTATTTTACTGCCTCTATATTTTTTGTGGCTATTTCAAGATTTTGAATGGTTAGGTTTATTGGTAGTTTGTTGGCAGCATACATATATTTTGTTTTAGTTGTTAAGATTACTAACTGTAAAAATTGAATTCAATCTATACAGTATACAACTTCTGTTAAATTACCTTATTGTTGAAATGGAATTTTTCTTTTATAGATCTGGAGTAGACAATGTTATACACATGATCAAGTACCATCTGTGCAAGAATCACAAGGTGTCAGATTTGATTCACACGTTTCCATAAAAGGAGAAGGCGTTTTAGATGGATCACTGCCAGATATAAAGACTGATATCAAAAGGGAGTGCTTTGTAGATGAATCAAACACACACACTACTGTAGTACAGAAACAAAAACAAGAAAGTGAACCAGAGTATGAATTGTCAATTACAAGTACAATGCCAAATAGTTTGGATTCTGCTTTATCAAATGTGTCTGTTATAATAAAGGAAGAATTGATTTTGGAAGATACAGATGGAGAACAACTTGTAGACAAGGTACTGTATAACATACATCACTCCAGATACTGTAGTATTGATGTAAGACGAAAACAATTTTTTTTATATATCTTGTTTTTATTTCATTTTAAAATAATATTGCATTTGATGTGCAATTTATTTTTTCCATTGTTCAAAATAACAAGCGTGGTTGCATGTATGTGTGTATGTAACTTTAAAGTTTGTGAACAATATTTATCATCACCTGTACTGTTTTCCATGTCATTGGTTCCATATCACCGCCATCTTCATTCACACCTATTCCATGTTTGGATTTCAGCCCTTGATACAGCATTACACACTTTATCAGTTAAGGGTTTCAGTCTTCTACATTTATTGTTGCTTTGAAAATGTAACACTCCATTTACTCTCAGGGTATGTTCACTCTGGTTTAGTTTTTAATTCTACTGTTTTTAACACATAAAGTTCATTGGTTTTAGTATTTCCTCTTTGTTATTCATTTTATTCAGCCATCTTACTTCTGCCTGAATCATTTTCAGTGCTGCAATCTTGTCTCTCAGCCTTTTTCTTCATTGGTCATCTCTGATCATGAAGGAAGTCACCTTACTTAAAATAAACAAACACACACATGCACATGCACAAAGTTTTATTGTTAGCATTATATTTCCAGCATTATTGTGTTAGTCTATAATAGGCACATTATTTGTTTTTGTGATATTTTGGACAAATGTAGAAAAAACTATGAAGAAGTTAATATGTGAAGAACTCTTATAATAAAATATGAAGAAGTCTAATATGTAGAAAATATGACAAATGCATGTTAAGGAGATATTAACGTTGCTGCTCCATAGAAACTATATTTGCTACTCTCCCACAAGTCACTGGAGGTCATTTACAGGTTCAACTTGGTTATTTATATTTTCAGTTATCCTAAAATTTGCTCTCAATACTATATATTGTAGCAATTGTGTCCTAATTATATTTGAATAGAACAATATGTGTAACATGTTAGTTGGATTATAATAAGATTTTGAATAACTGTGCACGCTGCTTTTAATCAAAAGTGTTTTAACTAAGGTCAGATGTAGCAGTTTATAATAATACTAATAATTAACAACCTCCATATTAAGTCTTTGCTGTTAAGCAGCGTATACTTTTTGAAAGTTTTTTTTTTTTGTTGCACACACATTGTAAGCTTTTTCCTGGAGAAAACTTGATTTCATTCCCTTTTTTCCAAATAATTGAAATTAATTACTTTAAATTAATTTAATTACATAATTTACAACAATTTAGACTACATCCATTGCATTATAAAATCACAATAATGTCAATTATTTCCTCAAAATAAACTATGGTTGTTGTTATCAACTCACTCCAAACTGTAAACATTGCTTACTCCAACTGCCAAGTATGTACACAACACTAACTACTTTGATTATAATATCTTTACCATTTATTATACTATTCCATTCAAAATAAATTTCTCAAATTTATTACCCAATGTTTCACATCTTTTAAACCTTTTACATCAATTTCAAACAACCTTGTAAATTGACTACATAAAATACAATGTCCGCATAGCAACATAACCTTACTGTATACTTACATCTAATACAAATATAAACCCCATACAAATTATATACTGTTAATTTTCTCCCCTAACAAAACACTATTCCCCACCAAAATCACAAATTGATTACATACAATACAAAGTAAATTATAACAATATAACCTTACTATAGAATACATATTACATATGACACCAACACAAATTTATTTACAACATTCGTCATATCCTGTTATTGTTTACCACACCTCATTGCATAAGTAAGCCAAGTAATTATACCATTAACTCAAATAATTAAACGTTCATTAGTAATAAATGTCTAACCACCATCATCGAAAATTAGTCTTATGCCCACATTACACATTTCAATTTTATTTACATACATTTTATGATTACCATTTATATAATGACCATTTAAATCCTTTTTATCCATTTTACCGTAATAATAATTCCCAGGGTTATCCTCCATTATTATTTTATCATATGCCATGTCTACATCGGGTATGGTTAAGTCTCCTTCGGTATCATTTTTCACACTTAAATAGTTTATACTTTCATCATCTGTTACTAGTACGCTAATTCTCCCAACAGGTAAATGTATATCATCAACATCAATATAATCATTGTTTCCTTCATAAGGTAAGTACTTAATATTACTAATTCTCTCAATATCTATTCTCTCTCTCAACTCTCCATACCTCTTTTTAACTTAAACATTTTTACCTCTTTCTCTCTCTCAAAATCGCTTACACAACCACATCTTATTTCTCACTCTCACTCCACGCAGAGGGCAATACAACATTATTATAACACCATCTGGCCTTACCAGATACACAAAAACAACGTATTGTACTATGTGCTGACCCATTGTCACCCAAATATCCTAGTAATAAATATCCTAGTGAGGATCTCTTATCCCCATAAACCACTTGTGAAGCCTTTTCTCCACATCTAAAGGTCATTTTTTCACATTTGTCTTGAATAACTCGAAAACCACTGCCTCTAGCAAAAAAGTGTCCACGTACAAAATTAAACTACATGAAATTTCCTACAAAAAAGGTCATATTCATTTTTTCTCTAGGATGAATAATTTGCGAGATGCAGGGGATGGAAAAATCACAGATTATTAAAAATAGTGTTTTAATGGTATAAAATTAATGTTTAATGTTAAATGAACTTAGAACTAACAGAAAAACTACATTACTTATTAAAAACAAACATCTTATCTTGAATGTGTACATTTCAAAAATCAACAATTGAATCGTCATTGTCATCATCATCTTGCAGATCGAGTAATGGTGCACCATTCGTACACGTACCATGGCACGTGCCGCACACCATGGAGCATGGAATGCCGGCTTTTCGGCATCCACATCGTCCCCCACACGCAGTAGAACTTCGGCAAAAGATGTTGTCCGGTATCGCTTCAGGTGCTACTGGGTCTTTGGTTGTTACTGGGGTGAGCGATCCATCCTCCCCTCGGTTCCATCCCCACTTGGTCATGGGTAGGGGGTTGTCGAGCCATTGCTGTATCTGTAAGTAAGTAACCAAACCGCTGTAAGTAACAAGAAATAGTGTTGTAAAAAGCATTATATAAAAACAGTAAGTTAATAAAATTAATATACCTGTAAATAAACTCTAAAAGAGTGTTGGTGCGCAGCTCCTCTGGTTGGTGGCAGTAAGGCGAGGTCTGGTTTTGGCTTCGTTGATGCGTTTAGGAATGCAGCATACCGGAGTTTATTCAGATCTTGCTGATCTGCAGTTGCTTGGTACATTTCTAAAAACATCTCACCAGCCTGTGCAACCTTGTCTGCTGGTGTCGAGGGGTTAGTGAAGATGTCGGATATTGTCTTCATTTGCCTGGGAATCTTGCTGAACAGCTTAACCATTCCTCCTTTGCTTTTGTTATAAATGGCAGAGGTGGTGTCACACCCGCTAAAGGCATGGAGAAGGAGGATGGTTTCAGCAAAAGGAAGTTGTTGGAGTTTGTTTGTTGAAACAATTTTGATTCCACCTTGCCCCTGCCAGGCTTTGTTATACTCTAATCCAATTTGAATATATTAAAATACCAAAAAAAAAAAACAATTTCCACCTACCTGCAAAGCTTCTATTAGGGTCCAGGATCCAATCGCAAGTACATCGGATGCAAACCTGTGTTAAGGTTTTCGAAATAACTGACGCTACACATTTTATGAAGAGAATTGATTAGTTTTTTAATAATCAACTATTGCAATTTTAAATTTCTGTTTACCAAATACATTTTCTTACATGTTTTCCAAATATGGTGTAATTCTTGTTCATACCTCTAACTACAATACTTAACTATAATTACTTACTTTAACGAAGATAGCCCAGCCTGCTCATGCACTACTCACATTCTTAAAACAACCCCCCTTTTACCTTGATTGATCAATATAATACATGATATAATCTCCCCGCTGGCAATGCGTGTATCCGCGACCTCGTGGTCGCTCCGTGGTGAGTTGGTAATTGTCCCGAAAACAAAAAAAAATATGTCAAATTTGTATGTTACTGTTCTGTAATTATTCCCCCATCACTTCCACTGGTTGAAATAACAATTAAATCACTTTTACTGCCGCATGTTAAAATTTTGAGAGGAGCTACCTCTATAAAGGAACCGGCCAGTTACTCTGGGGACTAACAACTGCGCAACTTACTTGGCGAGCGGGAGGAAACAGTGTTCCACGGCCATCAGATCTCGTTGTCGTTCAAGGTTGATTTGTTACAGTTTATTGGCTCTATGCATGATACATAGTGGTTGTATCCGTAATATGCGTCGACGATCTCTAGGCACTGCTAGTCTGTCGTCACTATCGGTAGGCGGTCCTTAGCCACGTTTCCTGTAGATCGCATGTTGATCGCACAATTTATTCGCTCCAGCGCCGTTTGAGTTTCTTGGCGTCCCTACAGCGCGCATACTTGAGTCATTGCGTGCATGCGCCGTCACATTCACGCACAGTTCTGAGAAATCGAGGGTGGTACAAATTCTTTGCCTGGTTTCGCAACTGAATATTACGTCTTGCCTTTGTTCTGAAACTGTTCTACTTGCCACGTGGTCTGTTACAATGGAAAATAAAACTTTCACAATATTTTTTACAAAATTCCCAAAATGAAATAAAATGAAATACCCCATATTTTAGACACGTTACAATACCCCCCCAATGAGAATTCTGTTGTCCAAAACAGAAGAAATCTCATTGATAAAACCCCTAAGAGGACCGGTGAGGAACTGGTGCCAACAACCCCCTGGTTCTTTACTCTTCATGGGTACACGACCCCCCTGGCTTGGCGACTATGGACGCATCTGAACGAGATCACTGGACTTCTCCGTAAGAGATCCCAACACCGAAAAATCGAACAGACAAGTACCACAGCACACCTCACCTTCTAACATGCTACCCCCCAAAATCCAACATCCCTGGCCCAGATTACGCCAGATCCTCCACCGATATGTTTCCCCTTGTATGCAAGCTGGGCTGCCTTTAGCAGATGCTGGGCTCACACACACTCACATTACCTACTGACATTACATATCATAAAATTGAAAAATTTTTCAAAAGTTATTTAAATTACAACCCATTGGTTGTTTTTCAGGTAAAATCGATTCATAAATTTTGTATAAATTTTAAATTATTCTCTTCACTGGATTCTGTTTTTATTTAAAATAAATTGATTTAAACATTCCGTATAATTAAGAACATCCTTAACCTAACATGTGAATACTTAGAGTCTAACAATACAAGTCAATACAATAAATCAATAAAATAAACATGGTTAGTACACAAACAATAAAATAATCATGGCTTAAAAATATTCATTAGCTGGCAGGCTCAAAATCAAGATTTTTTTTTTCAAAAAAATATTTTCCAAAAAATTTTAAACCTCAAAAAACAATTTAAATTTATTAAAATGTTTCCTTTACATATAGAAATTATTTAAAATTTGTTTAAATTGATAAAAAAAAACAAAAGTTGAATCAACTTCCTTCCTCAACAAGCTTAGTATGTATATGACCTCACTGTCAGCTGATCCAAACTAGGTCAAGTCCACAACCTTCAACTACATGTGTTATGTATAAGTTCTATCCGAAAATACATTTAACATCTGTAACATTCTAACTTTAAACACAAAACATAATAAAATAAAACATTTAAAATTAACAAGATATTAATATAAATAACAATCAAATTGACATTAAGTTATTCAAAATAAACATTCTCTAACTTTACCTCTTCAAATTCTATCAAAATTTTGTCACTGGTTTCGAAATAAAAATTTTATATCTTTATTATAAATCTCTCTCTTTGCTTAACAATCTTATTCTACATTACTGTGGGTGATTTAAATTGTTTCCTGTCATTTAATTTACTACTTGATCTGTATACATCTATAATCTCTACCTCTCTGACTCTAACCACTAACGACTTCAACTACCATGACACCCATCTCTATCAAAATATCTATCAAAACACTCTCTAAGCCTCAACTTACTAATAAACTCAAATCGCCGCCTTCTCTCAATATATAAAAAAAATACTCTCCAACCCTTTGTACTTAGGATACGTGTTCCCCCCCCAAAAAGCTCATTTCCCATTACCTGGTCCGTGGATTCTACCTAAGGCAACCCCTTCCCACTAAATCGGTTCTATCCCGTCCCAACCTATCATTATGTTGCGGACTCCTACATTACACTACCCCCTACTACAAAATTGCCATCCCCAAAATCTCAATCTTATTACCTTACTTCATTACAACAAAATAACATCATCAATTATAAACATCAATATATCACTCAAAACTCTACATATATTCTCCACAACTACTGTGTCAACATCAATACTTCTCCAAATTCTATAACATTACATTAACTCAAAACAATATTTTCTCTCTACTACCATTTTAACTTTGACTTGGACTGATCGACATGTCCCACAAAATATTTATCACCCAAAAACTATCTCTTATTAACTCTCACAAATTATTACTTTACTTCTCACTTTATCAAATTACTTTTCTTATTACCTTAAAATAGCATATTAATTACTTGGAACATTTATAACCAATATACCAGTGACATTTTATTGCTGATCAGCTGATATCCCTAACACAATGAAAACACATCTCAAAATTGAACAAATTACATGAAATATATATATTTATCAATACTTACTTCTACCCTCATTGTTTCCCATTTTTCTGATTCTGATACTTTATGTTAACCGCCTGCCAGTCAGTTTAATCATTTACTTAGTTGCAAACATACACAATTTATATAAAACATAGACTCTATATCAACTCTTATATTTAACCTGCTAAAATACAATATTACCTTAAAAAAATTATACAATGAACACCTTATAGTGAATGTATGAGCAGCTAGTTATTTAAACAGAGCACAAGCATTTTTATTGGATCAAAATTTTAGTTAGCAATTTTTTATGTTATAAAATTTAAATTCGTGACTCATCTGAGCCACCTCCCATCCACACACTCTATTGCAAGTTATGTAAGACTGTGGCGCCTTTTCGCTTCCACAAAGACGGCATATTTTGGAGTAGTTTGACCTCTCCGTGTCTTTGCTTCGGCAGTTACATTTTAAAATCTATGAATATCAGCATATTCTTGTCTATAATTAAACGCCCTTAAACGGGTCTACCACCTGGCTTTGCTGCCCCCATGCGGACAGAGTGGTAGCCGCTGTTCCCTAGTACCTGGATTTCCCCTAAATTTCACCCCCCATTTAATTTCTACTATATACCAATTTCAAGTCAGCTATGGTCAAGGGACTTGGTATGACCATAGCTGGCCGCTAGCCAAATCCACGATTAGTGCTGGTAAGGCAGTAATCGCCCGAAAAGTCGGGGAAATCTAACTTCCATTTCAATGCCTGTTTCATTCATCATTGCTATGTGTGACACGAGCGTCTATCAGTGTGCAAATTGAGTTTACACAAAAAGGGTGTGTCGCACATTTTCGCCATTTTGGCCTCCGATGGAGGTAACACTCTCTGTTACCCCCAACCCATTTCACTATCTACGAGAGCACAGGCCACCCCCGCAATAGCAACTTAATAACTAACTAATTAAGTTTTTATATACATTCTAATATAATATTTTCATCAATAATCATTTAACTCATTCATAACTTTCTACCATTGGACTTCCTTAAAATTTTCAAAATTTATTATTAATAATTAGTATATATCATTTTTCAGTTATTATTAATATTTTTAATTATCATTTTTATTTAACACAATTATTTCAAATAAAAATTTTTATTATACTTGATTCGTATTGTAAAAGTTCTATACTTACAGTCCATTTAACATGATATACACAAAACATATTCACCATACCAATACTTTCACCTCACCTCTGAAACATTTGACACAAATATTAGTTTAAATCAAACAATTTCTCATGTAATTACCAAATTTCCAAATCTCATGAAAATAATTTAAATTCCTGAGAAAATTTAATTACCCAACATTTAAATAATCAATCAAAATATTTAAAACATATCAAATTGGTTTAATTAAATTAATTACTGAAAATACAAATTACCTAGCTATCAAAACAATTACAATTAGCCAATTTCTGTTTTCAAAATTGATTCTGATGTTTATTTATTTAAATTGCAAAATATTAATCTTATTATTACAACAATTATCTTACGTACACACATTATTTACTCAACATTCTACAATGCACACAAATAAATTTACTACATTTTTATTTACAAACTTTTGTCACTACTGTTCCGTTTTTTCACACTTCATTGTCCAAATCTGCCATGTCAAAACCACAAAACAAAATGTTTATAACTGTCTTTTATTGTTTTATAGTTTAACCTCCATCGTCCCAGATAAGTCTTTGTTTTATGTAACACTGTTCAATTTTATTACCCCACAAATTACTGTTTTGTGTGTTGTAACCAAAAAAACCAAATTCATTCATCTTACCAAAATAATCATAAAACATGTCAACATTAGGTACATTTGTTAAGTCTCCATCAGTAATTATATTCATTATTAGGTTATCTACTTTTGTCTCATTAATTAAATCATTATTATCTAGACACACTTCTAACCTCACCTTCCATTCATCATACTCTCTCTTCAATTCATACAATTCTGTTTCTTTATTAACATACAATTCTCTACTTAAATCTCTCTCTTCATAGCACCAAATCACACTCTCAAAATTACTCCAGACAGAGGGTACAAATTACACAACCAAAATAAACACTTCAATTCATCTACCAATACGGGTCTCTTGCCCTTCTTTAACAATACTTGTGAACACATTAAATCATTATCAGAAATACTAAAGGGAAAATTTACCCCCTGTCCCCACTCTACCACAACATTTTTCCTCTCTCTCTCTAACTCATACACACACATTAACATTTCATTATCACATTCCACAAATTCATCAGTACTTTCATTATTTAATTTCACCGTCTCACTTTCTGATACTAATTTTTTAAACACATTATTATTCTCAATGTTACATTCATTATTTTCGACATTATTGTTATCATTTGTTAACTCTTTATCTGGTATCAAGTTGTTACACTTGTCATTATAATTCTCATTTGTTTTGCATTCAAAATTTTCAATTACCTTTTGTCTTTGTTTATCAATTTTTTCCACCACATTACTCTCTATTTTGTCAATTATGTTATTCATATTTTTTACTAAGTGACTCAACGTTTCATTTAATTCATATTTCAATTTGTTAAAGTTACTCTCACATTTGATTTGTACTTTATTAATTTCAGTTTTGAGTTCATCCAATTTGCAATTAAATTCACTTTTAATTTCGGTCTTAATTTCATTCAATTTGTTATTCTGTGTAATTATTTTTTTACCAAACACTACTACTCTGTTTTTCTATCATTGCTTGTATTACTTTAAACATTTCATACGTATCGTCAGATTTTTTACTTTGGATAGGTGTCGATTGATATTCGACATCTTTCATTATTTTTGATTCGGTTATTTCTGCATTACTGTCAGTGAAGCTGACTTCTTCATTATTAGTTGTACACTCCCTACTCAAAATTGGGGTTATTTGAATCCCCGAATCTTCAGTAACATTATTTTGGTCTGTTACATTTATTTCTATTTTATTTTGACTCGCACTTTGAGTCGAATGCGTCTCCAAATTACTCATGTTTGACTCGTTTAAAATTTCGATACTAATTTCATTTACTTTATTTTCGTTATCTGACATTTTTTATAATTGATATTCAGAATATTTTAATTAATCTAATTAATTAATTAAATTAATTTTTTGTAATGTACTTTCTATATTACTTTCTCATATTAACTTTGCGTACATAACGCATTTTTATTTTACAACGCTAACCTAACACTATAACATCTTTTCTAGTGTTATAACTTGGGGAACCCGAAGTAATTGGTTCTGCCAATTATTCAGGCTGCCTTATTCGACGAGCTGAAATTTAATCAGAACAACACAGAGTAAATATAAAAGGAATCAGGGAATGGGAAAACTGTTGATTTATGTACTCAGTATATGTGTGTAACAAGAAGACTTCTCTTTATTAAACATTTAAAAAAAATAACATTTACTCAAAAGATAGATCCCATGACATTACTAATTGCATTATTAAAGTTATTTGAATTCTTTATATAAACTTTGGGATCACAACAGATTTTATTTAGCTATACCACGGATCCGGGTAACCTTAGGTATTTAGTAATTAAACTTTTACTTGTAACGGTACGGAATTGTGAGCCACCCCAGTTTAATTTCATATTAATTCAAATATCATTTTAAGCACTTTCCAAATTGCCAGACTTTCACCTGTAAGGAGCCTCCAGTACAGCAATGCAACATACATACAGTCAGCCAAAACAATTGCCAGACGCATTGCGTAACTGCCAGCAACAGTTGTGACACAGTCTCCAGTCTGCTGTGTGTCATCAGAGAGAGTGGTAATAAGCAGCATACAGTGCAGATAAAAATTACATAGTGGCCTCGGGTGTAAGATAGGCCGCAGTTAAGAGTAGGCCTATCTTTGAAAATACTAAAACTAATATAAAAAACTGTATAACGCGCGGCCAGCCTAAGCGAGCTAAGTGTTCGAAAATTTAAATAGAACGACAAAACAAAACGGAATGCTATTTTAAAGTGGATTAAAGTAATAGTGGCGCATCAACTTAATTTGAAATAAGCAATAACAGTACCGCGGTTAAACAGTGTAAAAACTAAATCATAGTGTGTTAAACAGTGCATTCACAGCAGATGTGCAAAACAGCGGAGTTCTTCAGACGTTAAGTATTAACTGAGTTTTAAACAAGATTATTTTCCTTTTTTTTCCCAGAGTATAATTCAACATAAATAAATATAAATCTAAAATGTACATTAGAGATCTCGAAGTGGGGTTTAAATAGAACGATAAAATCAAAGAACGAATGTGTGTGAGTGTGTAGCCAAAGCACGTATTGGTTCATTGCAGATAGTAAATAGTTGGGGTATACCATAGTTGTAATAAGCTAGTTAATTAAGAAATATTTTATTACTAAATTTGATTTCACAAATTGTTGCTCATTGTACAAGTATTTGCTCTAAATGTTATGAAAGAGAGACGAAGTAGTTGTTTTGGAATAATAAATCAGAGGCAATGTGTTAGCACAAACGGTGTATTTGATCTTTGCCTATATCAAATCCAAGTAATCCTTTTTTGCAGCTGTTTTCGTCTGAAAGACTTTGGAATAAAAACCCGAAGGTAAGAGATAAAATATATTTATAATTTTGTAATGTAATTCGTAGAGTTTCATTGGCCCCGAACTGGGACGGCGAATATAATTTGTGGTTATATTCGCCAGACCTAATTAAGCTGCAGAACGGGTTATTTGGAAGTGAGGGCGTGGTTAAATAAATTAATTTCATAATGGAGAAAATAAATGAAATTGATGTAGTTGTCGGCAGTGAGGCCGAAAATAAATCGATGTATGAAAACACGTCAACTGAGTCGGCCAATAAAGGCGATTCAGGTATTCAAACAGAGTCACTGTTAACGAGTGAAAGTAATGTAGACGAATCGAAAATCATGAATGAAGTTGCAATTCATTCAACACCTATTGTAGTAAATCAAAATAAGAAGTCCGATGAGGACAATATGTTAACACGATTGTATAATATGATGTATAGTAATTTCAGTGAACTAAAAGGGGATATTAATATTAAATTCGATGAACAGAATAGTCGTTTGGACGTTCAAAATAGCAAATTTGACATTATAAATTGTCGTTTTGACGAAATAAATAAGCAAAATACCAAATTTGAGGTTAATATGAATAAACGTTTAAATGAGACGAATGAATGTTTCAATACATGGAAAGAACAAATAGTAGAGTCAGTAGCAGAACAGATTAAAAGTAAAAATACAAATGATGACAATAAGGTCGAAAATGAGAATATAGTTAACAATGTGGTAGTAGAGAGTAAGATAACAAATAGTAACAATGACATTGAAAATGGTAATGTGATTGAAAGGGTGGTATCAGAAAGTGATACGTTGAAAATAGATAGTGAAACAGTAAGTGAGAGTGAGAAAATGATAAGTTGTAATGAAGTAATAATTAGTGTTGTTGAATTAGAAAAAGTAGATGAATGTGTAGGGCAGGGGGTAAATTTTCCCCTTATTTGTGATGAACCAGAGTGTTCAAAATTGTTAGTATTGGAGGGCAAGAGACCCTTATTAGTGAAAGATTTGAGTTGCTTATTTTTGTTGAATAATTTTGTACCCTCTGCATGGAATGAGAGAGAAAGTATGATATGGTGTTATGATGAGAGAAGTTTAAATATAGAATGGTGTAGTGAAAGAGAGACAGAGTTATACAAAGTAAAGAGAAATTATAATGAGTTGAGAGAGATGTTAGAGACGAAATACTTACCTGTTAAAATAGAGAATGAAGATTATTTTGATGATACATGTTCAAACAATAATAATTTACCTTATGATGAAAAAATAACTGACTTGATAATGAATATTACTGATGGAGACTTAACCGATGTACTCAATGTTGACTTAGTATATGATTATTATGGTAAAAGGAATAAACAGAAATTGTATGGTTTCAAAACACAAGATAACCGTATACGGAATGTAAATAAAATTGAAAATTGTTATTTGAAACCCCGATTAATTTTTGACGATGGAGGTTGAAATTCATAAACGAACAATTTAAATATGTCAATCTATGATAATGACCTAGCTGATTTTGATATTGAAGTGTGATGTAACTGAATAATTATTGCTGAAGAGTTGTAAATACATGTGTAGTGAAATTAATTGTATGTATTATAAAATGTTGAATGGTTTGTTGTTAAATGTTTCAGAGGTTACACGGAGATATTGGTGTGTGTGTGTGGTGTGTATTTTGTATTCATGTCAATAAGTGGATTGTAAGTATAAAGTCCATAATACTAATCAGATAGAATAAAATGCTTACAGGTGTGAAAAAATGTTGATTCAATAATATGAATTGAGATAATAGCATTAAATAGAAATTGTAATTAAAAGAGAAATAATAATTGAAAGGTGAATTAAAAGTATATTTGGTTGAACTGTAAGAAATAGACATTGATAAATATGTTATCTAATAAATTTATAAAGACTGAAAAGTACAGGTGTTAATATGATGTAACCAGGATGTTTATACTATGTGAGTCTTGCAGCCTAGTGTTTATATAAACAGGTGTGGTATGTTGAGACTAATGTCTGTAGTCATGCTTGGTGACAATAACAAAGAATGTTGTAGTCTGCTGAATCAGCATCCTGAGTAAAAGCTTATTGTGAGGGAAAAGAATTGAAATTAAATTTTTTTACAGACCAAATAATAATGAGGCAATTACTGTAACTTTTGAGATTAATTGAATTAGTTAAAGTAAATTAAATACAATTAAACTAATTTAGTAATAAAATTAATAGAAACAATGATTTTTAACAATGAACTTAACTTTATTTTCATTTAAATTCAAATTGGAATTATAAATTAAATGCTAATTGATGCCAATAATGATTAAAACCTTTATTTAACACTGACAACTGATGGAAAATGTTCATGATGAGATAGTGTCTGGAAAATAAGATGTGTATATTACTGTCCATATAGATTTTTCATATGTTATGAATTTTTTGTCCTATACATATATAGTAGCTAGGTATGAATGGAGTTGATGTCATTTTATATAATTAAGGCGTTATTTTGGATGGGCAACATTGTATGGGGAATATTATTTAATTTAATTGGAATTTATGTGTATCATTGTAAACCAATATTGTTTTATTAATATTATTCTTTAGGGTCTATAATATAAAATGAGCCACTACGTTGTCAATGAACCAGTACAGCTAAGAGGAAACAAATCAGATGTGGGATATGGAGGGATGGAAAGCCGTTTGTCAATTTTTAATTACATGTTTTAAAGTCAGGCGATACTGGGACGGGTATCTGTTCGGTTTTTCGGTGTTGGGATCTCGAACAGAGAAGTCCAGTAAGATCGGATGGGTGCTGTCGCAGTCGCCAGACTAGGGGGGTAAGAACCCATGATGTCATAGAGTGTTCAGGGGGGTTGCGGCGCCATATCCTCACTGATCCTCTTAGGTTTAGGCAATAAGAGTTTGAACGCCCCGGCCTTCAACCTCTTATTGGGGGGGGTATTGTAACGGTACGGAATTGTGAGCCACCCCAGTTTAATTTCATATTAATTCAAATATCATTTTAAGCACTTTCCAAATTGCCAGACTTTCACCTGTAAGGAGCCTCCAGTACAGCAATGCAACATATATACAGTCAGCCAAAACAATTGCCAGACGCATTGCGTAACCGCCAGCAACAGTTGTGACACAGTCTCCAGTCTGCTGTGTGTCATCAGAGAGAGTGGTAATAAGCAGCATACAGTGCAGATAAAAATTACATAGTGGCCTCGGGTGTAAGATAGGCCGCAGTTAAGAGTAGGCCTATCTTTGAAAATACTAAAACTAATATAAAAAACTGTATAACGCGCGGCCAGCCTAAGCGAGCTAAGTGTTCGAAAATTTAAATAGAACGACAAAACAAAACGGAATGCTATTTTAAAGTGGATTAAAGTAATAGTGGCGCATCAACTTAATTTGAAATAAGCAATAACAGTACCGCGGTTAAACAGTGTAAAAACTAAATCATAGTGTGTTAAACAGTGCATTCACAGCAGATGTGCAAAACAGCGGAGTTCTTCAGACGTTAAGTATTAACTGAGTTTTAAACAAGATTATTTTCCTTTTTTTTCCCAGAGTATAATTCAACATAAATAAATATAAATCTAAAATGTACATTAGAGATCTCGAAGTGGGGTTTAAATAGAACGATAAAATCAAAGAACGAATGTGTGTGAGTGTGTAGCCAACACGTATTGGTTCATTGCAGATAGTAAATAGTTGGGGTATACCATAGTTGTAATAAGCTAGTTAATTAAGAAATATTTTATTACTAAATTTGATTTCACAAATTGTTGCTCATTGTACAAGTATTTGCTCTAAATGTTATGAAAGAGAGACGAAGTAGTTGTTTTGGAATAATAAATCAGAGGCAATGTGTTAGCACAAACGGTGTATTTGATCTTTGCCTATATCAAATCCAAGTAATCCTTTTTTGCAGCTGTTTTCGTCTGAAAGACTGGAATAAAAACCCGAAGGTAAGAGATAAAATATAATTATAATTTTGTAATGTAATTCGTAGAGTTTCATACTTATATTCAATTCATGATATTAGCTTGCAAGACCTTTAGTTTTATGCTTCTTTATTATTCCATTTGAAGAATGGTATTAATTATACTACGATACATTAAGATTTAAACTGTTACAATGTATGATGTCTGAATAGTTACATTAAATTCTTAGAGTTAATTCTTTTTAATCTTTACAAGTTTAATCGTCTCTGAAAAGTCTCTCTTTTAAAGTGTATTGTGTTACAATTATAATTATTATTTATTCCTCGATAGACGTGCTATCGAGTCACCTTTAATTTGGTATGTAGAAATTTCCTCCGGGAGTGTCCGTCTTGGGAATCCTTAAAAGCGTCGTCCTCATCTAGGTCTGGTCTTAGTCATTAAAGGCTTAAACGTCTGCAGTCTAGGTCGAACCTTCTACGATGGTAGGCGTAGATTCTTTGATGTCTCGAACTGCATCTTCTGTCGGGTCTACTAGAGTTGCAAATTCTGGTAGTTCACATCTCCGGGTAGGATGTTGAAAAGTGTCGTCAGTTGGTGAAGTTAGCAGTCATCGTTATTAATACTCGTACTTTTGTAGTCACATATTTCTTCTTGTTACCACGTTTCTGATTTTTTAATTAATGTTACATGCTACACTCTTTTGTGTAGCAGTTAATAAACTACATTTGAAATAAGCCTAACTAACAACAAATCACACAACATTCCAACAGAGCTTTTGCTCGTGCGTGTGCACTGCTTGGAGTCTTCATAGCGAGAGAGAGATTTTTCGCCTGCTTCCACTGGTACTGCATAAGAGGTAGTGGGGTGTTTATTCCGCGAGAATATAGTCCCTGTCTCTCTCTAAATAAACCTTTTTATTTATACAAACTATCCCTAGATAAAAATACATAATTTAAATGAGTTATTTTAGTGACTATCTGTGTCTTCAGATTCTTTAATTATTAACATTAGTTTTTTATATTATTCTTAATTACAGAAGACTCGGAAAACATGTCGAGTCCGGAATCAACAGGTAGGCGCCTGATAGCAAGCAAGGGTTAAATACGACAATAATAATTATTTACAATATGCCTCTTTATTACAGTTTCTTTGCCCTTATTAATTACTTCTTCCTTTCACACTTAGTACCTACATGTTTTTATTATTATTGTGAGATTTAAATGGTTAATGACTCGCAACCTTAATTTTTTTTTAATTTCTTTCTCTTTTTAATAATCGTTACAATTTAAATCGTCACAACACATGTTTGCATCCTCGTAGATGTGGAATTTAATTAATTAATGTAAATTCGTCCCTGTTCGGGCGCCATTGTTATACTCTAATCCAATTTGAATATATTAAAATACCAAAAAAAAAACACAATTTCCACCTACCTGCAAAGCTTCTATTAGGGTCCAGGATCCAATCGCAAGTACATCGGATGCAAACCTGTGTTAAGGTTTTCGAAATAACTGACGCTACACATTTTATGAAGAGAATTGATTAGTTTTTTAATAATCAACTATTGCAATTTTAAATTTCTGTTTACCAAATACATTTTCTTACATGTTTTCCAAATATGGTGTAATTCTTGTTCATACCTCTAACTACAATACTTAACTATAATTACTTACTTTAACGAAGATAGCCCAGCCTGCTCACGCACTACTCACATTCTTAAAACAATCCCCCTTTTACCTTGATTGATCAATCTAATACATGATATAATCTCCCCGCCGGCAATGCGTGTATCCGCGACCTTGTGGTCACTCCGTGGTGAGTTGGTAATTGTCCCGAAAACAAAAAAAAAATGTCAGATTTGTATGTTACTGTTCTGTAATTATTCCCCCATCACTTCCACTGGTTGAAATAACAATTAAATCACTTTTACTGCCGCATGTTAAAATTTTGAGAGGAGCTACCTCTATAAAGGAACCGGCCAGTTACTCTGGGGACTAACAACTGTGCAACTTACTTGGCGAGCAGGAGGAAACAGTGTTCCACGGCCATCAGATCTCGTTGTCGTTCAAGGTTGATTTGTTACAGTTTATTGGCTCTATGCATGATACATAGTGGTTGTATCCGTAATATGCGTCGACGATCTCTAGGCACTGCTAGTCTGTCGTCACTATCGGTAGGCGGTCCTTAGCCACGTTTCCTGTAGATCGCATGTTGATCGCACAATTTATTCGCGCCAGCGCCATTTTTTACAGCGTTGTTTGAGTTTCTTGGCGTCCCTACAGCGCGCATACTTGAGTCGTTGCGTGCGTGCGCCGTCACATTCACGCACAGTTCTGAGAAATCGAGGGTGGTACAAATTCTTTGCCTGGTTTTGCAACTGAATATTACGTCTTGCCTTTGTTCTGAAACTGTTCTACTTGCCACGTGGTCTGTTACAATGGAAAATAAAACTTTCACAATATTTTTTACAAAATTCCCAAAATGAAATAAAATGAAATACCCCATATTTTAGACACGTTACAGCTTCATGAAGTATACTTTGCTCCCTGGTCGTGCAAAAGCAGTGAGTAAAACAATCAAGTCGACATCTTCCCCTATTATTGTGACAGTTGGGTGTAGGGCAGCTTTCTGTAACCCACATCTCACTATAGTGCCATCAGCATCCCCTGTAGCAACTACTGTTTCTATTCCCCTTGCTGTCATTTTGTCACTGAGGAGTTGTATAAGCCTGGTTTTGTTATTTTCGTTTGCGAGAAAATGCTCCTGTTGAACAGTGACATTCATGCTTTCATTAAAATTAATGTCAACTGAAGTTTTTGTGAGGCCCCTTCTCTTCTGCTCTGCTCGTTTTGTACTGTTGACGTCACCATAACCATCGAAAACCACAGTACAGTTTTGACCATAATGTTTGAGTACATAGGCTATGTATTGCTTGCAAAGTACAGAAATCTTGGTACCCACATTCCATTTCACATGGTGAAGGAGGAAGCCTCTGTCTACTACATTGGTGCTCGCTCTTAGATCATGAGTTGCATAATTATCCTCGGGAAAAGCATCGTAGAGAGAAGACTTCTTTCCTTTCCTCATTCCCCCTTCATTAAAGAGAGCCAACGGGAATGGAGATAATTCATATTCCATAAGCTGTGCAACATCTTCATCACTCTTTTTTGCAATGGCAGTTCTTTGGAAAATTGTCAGAGGGTCTACAGTCACTGTTTCACCGTTCACTTTTACGGCATTGCTCATACTAGCTAATGACAACACCACATTCTTCTTAGACTGTTTTATGTCACCAAAACTACAACCAACAAAACTTTGCATGGTTCCAGTAACAATTTCTAGGGCTTGGTGACTATTTATTTTTGAGTTTCCGATTATCCCTGTCGACAGAGACATAAGTGAATTCATTTTCGGAAAAGGAGGATGGTCATTGAACCATTCATAAATCTTTGCCTGGTCTTGTCCATCCCTATTTTGCCACGATACCCGGAAATCAACATGCTGCTCCCTACTTGAAAAAGTCACTCCAGCAAACTCCTCTAACGACGAGCAGATGGCGGTTGCTCCAGAAGACCCACCAACCCACTTTCCTAGAACAGAATGAGTTATTCCTCTTCCTCGCGTCAGGCCACCTGAGCTTTTAATGGAGCGCATTAGTGTCTGCTCTATGGTCATGTCTGACCAAACCCCTGCCCAACGTGAAGCAGCTCGATTTATGGTGAAATAACCCTTATCTGCAAAATCCTTGAACATATGTGGGTGGCTAGTTTTCAATGCTAGAATGTCTTGCACGTAAAGATGGGCACATTTTGCACATTGAAAATGACCGCTTGCATGGAAGAATGGTATCATATTCTGAACACAGGCCAAGTGGCCATTCCAATCACCACGGCGCTCAGAATCTATGAACTTCTTCATCAATGAAACCGTGTTAAAATACTGCACCCACAAAGCAGCGGTAGGTCCGTTCTCCTTGACACGATCCAGCTCATTCTTGAGTGTATTTAAAATTGATGCCAACCAACCATCCCCCTCAACCTTTTGTACAGTAAGATCTTCCATATTGCTCAAAATGCTGATAATCTCCTTCTTTTCTTCTTCTGAGACGCTGGCTTCTTCCAGAACGATCCGAGCTAAAACAGCTTGAACGAGTAAATGTCCTCGAACGGCTCTGCTGTAAGCATGCCCAGCTAAGATCTTGTCAACTGAATTTGCAGCATAAACTAGACATAACACTTCTTTCAGCCCAGACCCTGCCATTGTGTGACCAATGCACCCCATGAAGGACATGAGTATATGAAATCCTCCCAATTTCACGGAAATTATCCCAGAATGGATTTCGCGAGCCTTTATGTACAATGGTTGGTCAAAAGCAACAAAACAAATTGCGGCACCTTGCTGCTGGCTATCAGCAGCGTATTGTAAAGCTGTGTACACCGTGTTGTAGTCACTTGGTGGTGAATTAATGAATGGCAGGAAAGTTACTGCACTTCTTTCACCATTAATTATGTTACTGGCAAACTGCATAAATCCCTTCCATTCAGGAATTGCTGGCACTTCTGGAGTGCGCTGCACTGAGTGGAGCCACTTACCACACATCCACAGTATATCTTGCAAGGTGGCTGTAAATATGTCGGCTGGAATGGGATTGAGCATGTTCAAGTCAAGAACAGTAATCTGCCGTAATGCATTGCTTGTCAGATGGTCAAATGTCTGAAGTTCCATAACACCTAGGTGGCCTACTTCTGTGGAAGAGGGAGCCGATTTAAGCCTGTGGACCTCTTCAGATGGTGGGAGAGCTGAGGCTGGGGTGATGCATTTGATGCCTCCCATGCTATGAAAAGTATTCCAGCCATCGATAGTGGAGACATTGAAATCGGCATTGTCAAATACATATTGACAGAATGTTACACTTGGGGCAGGCTCTTCAATGTGGTAGACAGTTGATAGCTCCAGCTGTTGAGCTTCATGATAAGTTCCACTGAATCCCAACCCAGCAAGTAGCCAAAAACTTTCTGTGAATGAACAGAGCGACAGCATTAGGATGGGAGATATAAAATATCGAGGGCGAATGGCAGCAATGAGGGCATGGGATATAGATGTCAGCTTCTTTTCAATTTTCTGTTTTGCCCTTTTTTTTGCTGAAATGCAGTCCATGAAGACATGGAGTATACGAGGTACCATTTCCTCAGCCCCACTACAGAATTTGTCACAAGGTGGAAAAACAGAATTGTCATACGCCATTAATTCAATATCTTCCAAGATTATTGCGGCAGCTGCTTTTACGATTCTCTCCCGTTCTGCTTGTTCGTTTTTGCACCTCAAAGAATACCACATATCATTCAAAATTTTTTCACCTGCACTACGAAAGCACACAACAGTTTTTCTTGTGCAAATTGTGCTGAAAACAATGCGGTCCCCATATTTTTCTCTAATTCTCTCCTTGATTGTCTTTATATGAGGTATTGTTCCCCCGAAACTTGTTCCAACAACTCGTCCAAGGAGAACTGGCATTCGTCATTTCCTTCTATGTAATTGAATATCTCCTCCATTGATGCAGAAATTCCTTCATCCTCAGGGCATCCTCTTTTTCTCGATGTAGGTGCAGAGGCTAAAAAGAACTTTTTATAGCAGTCCTCATGATAGATTGCATCTGCAGCGTGTAGATCCCCAACTGAGCAGATATGTCTTAGGATGGTGTCTCCCCATTCATCCTTCCTCTCCTGTGCATGAACTGTAATTGTATTGTCGTAACTGAAGGATCGAACATTGTAAACCTTTCGCCGCAAATGTTGGGGTTTTTTCTTCTGTTTAGCATGAAATTCATCGTCAATAGCTTCCGCACAAAACAGACAGTTAGTTTTAAAATCAAATTTCACTTCAGCTGAACGCAAACGTGGGGCACCATGTGACGTTGAAGACTGTTGCTCTGAAAGAGCTTCTCTCAGAAATCTTTTAATTGAGTCTGGTGTACTCTTTTCTGCAAGATTCATGAACAACACCGTGTTTCTGGTTCCTGAAACCTTCAGCTTTCCCATCTTTTCTTAAATCACTTGCATTTACCATGTATCCCTTTTTTACCAACGTTACATAGATCACTGACAACATCACACTCACAAATTAAACACTTCTCAGCCATTGTTTATAGGTACCTACTTCAGGTAAAAAACTCACTTAATAACTGCAAATAAGTACTCACATAATAAACTGAAAATAACTCAACTATATAAACACGAGCACAGTAAAGTTATTTCGTCGACTCATAAGAGAACTGGACGCGTTGTGGAGGTTGATTAGAACTAGCGTTCGTGTTCGTCGAGGGTCGGGTTGTTTGTTACTAAGCACGTGGTTGGTACTGTTGGTAGAGGGGAGACCGGCCGCACGCGCGGTTTCATAAACATATCTGAGTGTTATATGGTCTGCCCTTGTGTACTGCTGAGACGTAAAAAACTACAGCCTTCCTGACCATTCTTATCGCAACGGAATTTACAAACTGTACACTTCCACTCCTTAATTACACTCGACAATCTCTCGAGTTTATCATTACATAAAGGAACACGTTCTTCATATTAATTTAATTACAAGAATCTCTTTAACCTGGACAACAAGAAACTGTTTCTAGTTTGGCCTTCGTTGACTGGACTATATTGCAAACCAGTCTTTGACTATTTTCCCCTTTCTTTTTCATACTCGCTCTCTCACTCTCTTTAATTACCCCACTGTTTGAGATCTCATTCTTTATCTACACGTGGTCGCATACTACGTTGTAAGTCTGCTTTTTACTCCAACACCAAAGTTCACGTTTAAAACTTTTCGTTTCACCGGCACTGTAGTTAATTAACTGTTTTACACTTTACTGTTACATTGTATACTTTACTAGATAGGCCGATTATAGTATTTTCTGCCTATCTTACACGCCCGAGGCCTTCCGTTGACTTACAACCACTCTGTTTGACGACTGCTATTCCACTGTCTGTGAGCAGCGTTCGCAGTTGCATAGATGCAAGGCATTGGTTCGGCTGCGTGCCAACGTATGTGTGTTTTATAGCGCCTTCTCTGATTGGCTGGTTTAAACTGGGCCAACGACGACTGCAACTTTTTACCGCCTGATGAATTTGACGTGTTACATTTGCATTCTCTGTAATTCACAGATGTCCTGGGTCGTAGGGTGATTGTGTAACACGTCTAGTCAGACTGACGCCAGACGCAAACACAGGTGGGTGTTTTGCAATCATGTATGCATCTTTGTTAAAGCAGAGGTTCCCCAAAGGTTGTACCATGGGTTGTATTAACATTTATTAAAATTATTTATCCCTCTAATCTGTCCTGTTACAGCTGGTCAGCACAGGGTCGACACCACAGTATCACTAGATTCTGAAACAATCAAATTAAAACATAACTAATGGGCCTTTCACTTTTCCAGATCCTGAACTGATTTGATTTCCTTTTATTTGTACTGGTTAGCCTTTTTACGAAGTACTGGCTTTTCTTAACTTCTAACACACATTATAGGTTAACAGAACTCCTTAGCCTAACATGAAATATTTTAATTCAAACATTTTACATAAACAATCTTCTCATTATTTCTTATTCCAAATTCAAAATATTTTCCTGATTCCAATCAGAATTTAAATAACCACTTCCTATTATTCTTTTATTTAAACATCTCATTTGATGTCTTAATTTCTTTAGTATTAACCAGTATGCAATACATAATGAATCTAAAAATCAACAATTATACAATACTATATGTACAGTCAACCATATGTGTATTTTAACACTATATTATTATTTGTTATATTGTGATTTAATGATTACTCTCTCTATTTCATTTTGCATCTTAAACTCCTCCTTCCACACACAGTATTACCCCCCTAGACTGTAGCGCGCAGTTGCTTCCACAAGGACTGAAGCGGAAGGGGTGAACATTTTTTCTTTTATTTTTCCCCCATCCTTGCTTTGGCGTTACACAAAATTCGGCATTACTGATACACTAGGAACCAGTAATCCTACTGAAATAATATTTACGATCCCTTAAGCGGTCTATCGCCCTTACATAGGTATATAGCCGTGTTCCAAAGTTATATTATATTAGATTCCCCTGATTTCACCCTCAGTTAAATTTCTAAGTCCACCAATTTAGAATAACAAAAGGTCCGGGTTTGGTGAAGCCGTGACCGCCCAAAATTGGGGAATCGCAGTTAAAACATACAACACATGTTTTATATCTATACACAATTACCTTATATTCAAATAAACACTTTATGTTTTCTATAATAAACATAATACAACATAATAAATACTCAAATTGAACATTACCATTATTACATTAAAATAAATCTTTCACACTTGAATATGAATAAAATTACAAACGTTACAACTTTAATACTCATTTTCTATTAAAGATTCCAATTATTACATTATAATTTGTACTCTGAATTACTATTTCATATCTCATCTATCAATAAACGAGTGACTCCCTTCCAGGAATAATATCTGCTTTATCTATGGGCATTTAGACCTAACATAACTCTCCCATCATTCTTTATCAACAACCACTAACGGTTTTGAAATAGGGTGACACCGACCTCTCAATAACATCTCCCTACAACTTTTTCTCTCTACTTGAACCTCTTCTTTCAGAATAGGGCACCGTATAACCTCTTTGTACGTAGGATGGGTGTTCCCTTACCCTACACTCATGCCTTTATTAGTTCCTGGTCCTTTCCAGGTAACTCCGCAAAACCCCTTTAAAACTTTTCACAACCTGCCACAATGCCTTACGTTAGGGACTCCCTACACATCTACCCTCACTACAAAACTTATATGCCCTGTTCTCACATATTCGCTCTTTACTTTCATTACTCCCTTTCCCTCTACATACATTCACTCTCGCTTCTGTGTCCCCACTATTTACCCGTTGTTGTATCACTTTTACTCCAGAAACTCTTAGTTTGTCTATTACCTGTTCATTGAAATCAATTCCTTCTTTATACTTATTAGGAAATCATTACCCAAAATCCATCTTTTACAACACTTTAAATTAACTAAATCATCACAAATTAGTTCAATTCCATCTTTTGCAACATTTTTAATTCATTTACTTCCATTATAAAATTTCATAATTACATAAACGTCAATTGTTCATTCAAATAAAATATTATTACTGTCATAAACTCAATTAAAATTACTAACATTGCTTACACACACAATACAATGTACATACCAACAACATAACCTTAACACAATACATTTAACATCAATACAAATTTATTTACACTCTACGTCATATCATGTTATTGTTTACCACACTTCATTACATAAGTTAGCCAAGTAATTACCATAAACTAAAATAATTAAAGGTTCATTCACTATATATCTAACTGCCATCATCGAAAACTAGTCTCATGTTACTCGAGTACAATTCATTTTTAATTAAGTCCATTATGTTATTACTGTTAATATAATACCCATGTAAATTAGTTTTATTCATTATACCGTAATAATAATGTACCAGATTATTGCATATTTTTATATCATCATAAAATCTGTCTACTTCAGTATTTTTGGTCAAGTCGCCCTTAGTATTAGTCGTCATCATCAGGTAAGTTATGATCTCATCATCATTTTCATCTACTACATCAATTACATCACAAGGTAAGTGCTTATTACCGACAGTGGTATCATCAAAATACTCATCTACATTTACTGCACAAGGTAAGTCTTTCATATTGTTTACTCTCTCAGATTTTAACCCCTTAACTAACCCTTCATAACCTCTATTTAACTTGAACATCTCTATTACTCTCTCACTCTCTTTATAATCACTTTCCCAAACCCATTTCACACTTTCACTCCATGCAGAGGGCAATACAACTTTGTTACAACACCATCTGGCCCTACCAGGTACGTTATAACAACTTAAGGGATTATTTGTAGACCTTTCGCCTCCCAATTAAACTCGTGAAGCCATTTCTTCACCTCCAACACCACAGGAAAAATTTGCCCTCCACCCCCCCATATCTACTAAAACTCTCTTCGTACCCTTTCAGTTCATCAATACTTATCACTACCCCACTAACCTCAACTCCTATTATATTCTCATTATCGCTAATATTTTTCACTGTATCATTCTTGGATACCCCATTTTCAACTACATTACCATTATTCCTATTCACCATTATTGCACTATCATAATCATCATTATAATTAACATCATTACTTACCTTGTCAATTTTCACCTGATTATTATTCGTCATCATCTCCTCATTATAGTTACCTCTTGTACTGACACCATCGTTATTTATATTGTCGTCTGTTACTTCGTTATTCTCATTTTCACTACACTTACCTATATCTATTTTCCCTTCCATTTTCTCAATACTTATCTTGTTAGTTCGTTTTTTCGTATTATTAATAGTTTCATCCGCACGTCTAATAAAAGTTTCCTTCATTTCATTAATTTTATCCCCTAGCTTTTTAAAACTACTTTCACATTTAACATTTATGGCATTAATATCAATCTTGAGTTCTTTCAACTTTTCATCAGTATTATAAAAACGTTTATTTATGTTGCTAATATTACTCTTTAATTCATCAAATTTCATTTCATTTACGTTGAAACGATTCTTTACTTCATTAAAATTACTTTTCATGAAATTAAATTGTCCATTGACAATTCTCTTACTCTAGTTTTAGTTATTACGGGAGTAGACTCCGCTACGGTGTTACTCATTATAACATGCTCATCAAATGATTTCTTACTTTGGATTGACGTTGACTGAATTACCACGCCATCCATTATTTTGGATTCTGTTAAACTATTCTCTGTATCTATTACAGTAGTTGACTGTGTTTCTATGTCGTTAATAACGGTTATGTCAGCCAAGGTGACTCCCTCATCATTACTCTCCATGTGTTACTTATTTTTTAATTAAAATATCTATTACAGTTAACTTAATATTGAGATAAATATGAGTGTTTATCTTTTTAAACAACAAAACATTTTTCTGACCACGTGTTCTTTTTGTATGTCTTAAACTACAATTTTGACTTCCGCCTTGTCTTGGTCTGTTTCCGTTCATTCAATCCAGGCATATTCCACGTAAAAATTTTTTACGTGGTATCCTGGTCATGGCACCAATGTGACTTTACAAACTATTGCGTTTTTTTAACTTTCAAACTTCCCTCCCAAAATACCACCTACCTTTGACATTCCAACTCTTACCTGTATCCAGAAAACCCAGCATCCATTAAGCGGGGATTTAAATGTTGCAAACAGACTGAGGTTGCAATTTAATAAATTGCACTAACACATGGTCTATGTAAATTGAACTTAGTATTTTATTTGCAATTAAAACATTAACGGGGTTTTCCCCCTATTTCTCTGGTGATTCATAGACCACATTAATGAACATACGCAATTAATAATAGATAGAATTACATTTACTTATTTTTTAATAATGCTCACCAGTACTTCATATTCACGCTTGCTTTCATTCTTTAAAACTCCCCTGTTACTTTTAAGATATCATTATTTGATGGGTTTTTGTAGTTTGCCTAGGTCTTTGTACTTATCTTGAAGAGTTATCCATTATGAGGCGCCATTGCTCATTCCACTAATTTCTGCTGTAATATTTATGAACAATTTCCGGAACTGTTTTAAAACTGTTTTATTTATTCGTCACTTGCTGTCGACACTTGTTGACATTTACTGTACAGTATTTAATCACATTTTAACTGGTTTAAATTGCCAAAACTGATTTGTTCGCGGACTTAAATTATATGCAACCGGCCGGTTTTAGGTGTTGTGTGGAACAGGAACAATTTCTCTAGGTGTATATAGTATATAAACGCCGGTCACATGAAACGTCCCCCAACATTTTTTAAACGCTTTTGTAATTTTTTTTTTTTTTTTTGAGGGCATCATTTAAATTTTAAAATAGACGCATGGTCTAGACAGAAGCATAAAAATGCACTGAGCCCAGTGTGACAGGACTTGGAATGAGACACTCCTTTTAACGTAACAATATTTTTTTTATTAGTGTTTAACATACATTACATATGTATACACATATGTATACATATATCTCAATACTCAATCAATGGTGTATCACCTACCATGATAAATACATTTAGTAATAAAAAACAATCAAAAGTATGACAGTTATAGGTGCTTAACACAGTTAAAAACATGGATAGTCAAAATGCATCCAGAATACATGATCAAGCGAAAGTCTCAACATTATAAATATAAAAATATGATTTAGTGTATACTCGTTATCTTCTCTGTAAAGCTTTACAATGCTATTGACCAGGACATTTAATAAAGCAGTATGACAATTGGATGTTTCTATTCAAGTGTCAGCGTGAACGCCCTGAGGTATGATCATGAGATTTTTGGTATTCAACTTTCAGTCACTATGAATAAGTAAATATAATTCGTCTGTAAATGTGTGTTTTCCTTTATAAAACAATTACTAATATTATTAACAAGAATTCGTAATATACAGTATGAGATTTGGATGCTTTAACTCCAGTGTCATTATGAAACAGCATGTACAGCTATGATCATAAGATTTGTGATAACCAACTTTCAGTCACTTGCAAATTACTGTATATAACGCAGAAACTGTTGCTTGTGGAGGTCAAGGTTGAAAATAAAATGGAAGTTTTTCACCTGCGGTTGGAATGTCTACCAGTTGATGATGATGGAGTCAAGGGTAGTTGTTACTGATGCATGTTTCAGTCCGGTGTTCTATTAATCCTGGGCCTTCCTCCGTCCGACTGGAATGGGGACCTTTCCGTAGCATTGCTCACCTGATGGTGAAGGATCACATTATCACCATCTGTCCTCTCCCGATTCTCTTGACGGGTCGGGAACCCTAGAACAGTTTTTATCTGTAGTGCGCCGTCACACAAAAAATAACACCAACTCCCTTGACTCGACTCTGACTCCACACACACACCATCCAATTTTTTGCACACACTATACTTGATATTACCATAACCATTGCCTTTACATGCTTTAATAATTATAGTTCGTACTATTCCCAAAATGTCATAATTTGTTGCTGAATTCTATTTGTACGAATCTATTTTGCTATTGTTATATTTTATCTAAGTATTGTGCTATCTTTAGTACCATTCTATTCGGTACGAATTTATACCATTAATACAATTGACCACGTGGCTTGAGTTGCGTTAACAAATTGATAATCTATTGCTGATTTAGTTGTACATATTTTGCTAAATTCTTTTATATATATAATCAATCAGTAGTTCACACAATTTACATTTAACTTACATTTAACTTTCTTAATTAAAATTTACCACGTGGCTGAATTCGGGTAGTAACCAGAAGTGGGTCACACACACATTCGTTAATCAATCTGCATCCAACCAGTAAATACATTTTAACACATATTCCCTTATTAACTAGCAAGCAAATAGGTAATAAAGCTTACCAGAGGCACTTTATACAATTATTTATCCATAGTTGTCGTACAAAACTTCAGGAAACAGAAACCAATTCGCCACTGGACTACAAGTGCACACGAGGCGTCTTGATGAGGAAATGCACAGAAAAACAGGCTCGCGACCACGAGGTAGATGCACGAAAACACCTGAGCAGAGCTGTATAGATTTCGGCGACAAGAGTGCGACTATACAGCAATTCACTGCTCACAGACCCAGCGCAGCGAAATCCAGTCGGCAATATCGCTATCGTCAGACACCCGATGTGAGATACGGATGGGCTAATTGAAATTAAAACTCACCGTCGAATTCTGATTTAAATTGCCACGGCACAACATGACACTCCCTCCACGCTGGTGACATCATACTGTATGCCTCTGGACGTTTTAGAGGTGTTTTTTATTCCGTTCCAGAGGTATAAAACGTTGATTTTACGTCATTTTTGTTGTGACGTCAGTCGATAATTACGATATTGGGGCCCCTTTAGGTTTAAATCTGCGCCACTCTGGCTAGACACAGCTAAAAATAGCACTCGACTCATTTGCTTACCAGTCACACCCAGATTCCTTATAGGTTCTTCTGCCACTGTTTCACATGGATTACAAAGTAAAATTGATTTTATTCCTAATTTTGACCTGATGAAAACTCTGAACCCCGTTTATACATGTGACCCCGGTATGTACCATCACAAAGTGACATTATGTTGTTGTGTGGGGGATTTTTTCTCAAGCTCTTACAGTTATTTTGTCGATTTTTTGCCATGGCTGACTTAAAGGAACAATGTGCGTCTGTGAAATGTTTGTCCTGTTAGGGAAAACAGCAGTGGAGAGAGTCGTAATGGTTAAAACAGCTTACAAGGAAGATGCTATGGAGGAAAACACAAGTTTACGCGTGGTTTTCATGTTTCAAAAATGGTGAAGTGTCAATTGAAGACCTGCCTTGTTCTGGGCAACCCTCGATGAGCGAAACACAAGAGAACATTGCGAAAATTTGTGAGCTGGTCATAGAAGATCATCGCAGAACAATTGATGAACTTACTGATTTGACCGGAGTGTCTTGGAGTTCCTGTCAATGCGTTTTAAGTGAAGATTTAAAAATACATAGAGTTGCAACAAAGTTTCAGCCTCGTGTGCTTCAACCATGACCAAAAACATACTCGATTGAATGTGTGCCACGAATTGAAAGAACAGTTTGAAAATGACCCTGATCTTTTTTCATAAATAATGACTGGTGATGATAGCTGGTGCTACGGATACGATCCATAGACCAAACAGGAGTCAAGCCAGTGGAAGATGCCATCTTACTCGTATCCCAAAAAGGCAAAACAAGTGAAGTAAAATGTGAAGAAGATGTTGATTTGTTTTTCTGATGGCAGTGGAATTGTTCACGCAGAATTTCTTCTTCTGGGTCAAAGTGTTAACCAGGAATTCTACCTGTTGGTATTAAAACGTTTACGTGACGCAGTGAGACAAAAACGCCCTGAGTTGTGGCGGAATGGGGAGTGGGTGTTTCACCATGACAACGTGACTATTCACATGGCCTTGAGTTCGTGATATTTCGTGACAAAAAATGGCATGGTTCTGCTTCCCCATCCCCCCTACTCACCAGATCTCGATCCGTTCAACTTCTTTTTGTTTCCTCAGATGAAAAGAGGCTTAAAGGAAAACTTTTGTGGCTGTGGAAGAAGTAAAGAAAAAAACAATGGAATTGCTAAAACGGATTACTTTGGAAGAGCTCCAGGACTGTGTCGAGAAGTGGAAAAAATGTCTAGACAAGTGCTTAACTTCAAATGGACAGTACTTTGAAGGAGTTAATTTTGTTAAGTAGTAAAAATTAATAAAACTTTATATTTGAATATTCTGGTTATTATTGGGTCCCCCTCATATAACAGTATGTTAGAAATGATTTTATAATAAAAACCTTTGTTTTTCTAAAGAGAAATAATTTTTTAAATTTACAGTCTATTATCCGAAATATCGATTGTCCAAACGGATCGTCATTCCGAGAGGTTTGGATGCTCTACTGTATCAGTATACACTACACTTTTGTTTATCCAGAATTGATGGGACCAGACTCTTCGGATAAACCAAACTAATTGCAAAAATGCGGGTACTAGTGATGTTTACCTACTGCTATACAGAAAAGTTGAGTTTTTTTATTTTGAAGACTTTATTCAAACTGTAATAGCCTACTGTACTGTATTTTATGAGTAAATCTTAAGGAAAAACAAAATCTCTTTCTGAATATTACACAATGTATTTAGCATTAGACATTATATATACATTATATAAAATTCAGTACATTACAGTAATAGCATTCCTAAAAATTGACAAGTTTAATTTAGCTAGAAAAAACAATAATAAACATACATACATGAATTATTAAAGTCTTTACTTTTTAAAAAAGTCCATTATTTTTTCCGCTTTAGCGTTGTTTCTCTCTTCTCAGCTGTACGGTCACGGAGTCTTTTTAGAATTAACAGTTCTGCTGGGTTTGTTTCGCTTTGGCACTCAAAATAATTTAATAATTTGTCCAGCATTCAAATAGCCTCTGAACGATTGATTTGCATTGCTATGTTGTCCGCATAATCATCATCATCATCGGAACTTGTATCTCCATTGTTTGATTTTTTAGAACACTCAGCGACAATCCCATCCTCACAGAAAGGAATTGATGCCTGGGATCAGATTGGTCTACACCTACAATTAACCACTCGGATACTTCTTCCTCTTGAACATTTTCACAACCTTCAATATCTTTTAACAATTCAATAAACCAGATCACTGATGGAATTATATACAGCACTGTATTATTTTTACCCTTGCAGTTTAGATTAATTGTGTTTATGTTGATGAGCTCTGAAAGGGTATAACGTTGAATTTATAACAAAAGTTGTTTTTAGTACAAATCATATCTTAAAATACACCAGTAAAGTCATTAAAAAGAATTATTATTTTGAGAACTTATTCCGGATATGCCGGAATTCTGAATAAATGAGAGTGTAGTGTATTTATATATGCACTGTACTTTGTTGTTCTGTGTAATTGTTAAATAATTTAGGATATATAGACTGCACACAATGTGAGTATTGTGCACTGCATATAAGTATAATGCTAGCTCCGTTTAGAATTTCTGTCATCCCTGCTAAACAGATTTTTGCTGTTTGTCTTTCCTGTTTTAAATCTGAACTCCTCCATAAACACTTTTGTTCTGTATTTGACCATTTGATAATTTGATGGAATATTTCTGTTAGCAAATAGTTTCATTCAGAATAAAAGTGTAGTCTATTTGACAAGAAGAAACCATTGTGCTATCTAACACAGTGTTCTCTAGTAAAGTGTGTGTGTGTGTGTGTGTGTGTGTGTGATACATATTTCTATCTAGTAGGTACAAAATAAGTTACCATTTTGACTCAAAATGAATATTCACACATAAGCTAATTTAGTTACAAGTTCTGTATCAATTAAAATTATACTGATGGTTTTTCTGTGTTTACTACTCACAGTTATTGCAAATGCGTTGCATTATAATTGATTATAATTACATTAATTGTGTGTTATAGAAGAAAATTGATTTTTGTTTTATTTCCAGATGTTAATTTCGAACATACGTTCAGATATAAATGAAGAAATATGTTACAATAGGCGAACTAGTTCAGTTAAGCAGAGGGAACCTGAAACTTTGATTCAGCCGCACACATTAACAGAGAGGAATGCAGATCATAAGGATAGTACAAGAAACAAATTTGACAAAAATTTGGCCACTCTTAATCACTTGAGAGATAGGAAATTCAAACATAGTGGAATTAAAACGTATAAGTGTGATGTGTGTTATAAAACGTTTGCTTGGTCATCTAATTTGTCACAACATAAACAAATCCACAATAGAGTTAAAATGTATGAGTGTGATGTGTGTCTGAAAACCTTCACCCAGTCATCTAATTTGTCACAGCATAAACAAATCCACAGTGGAATTAAAAAGTATGAGTGTGATGTGTGTCTTAAAACCTTCACCCATTCATCTAATTTGTCACAACATAAACAAATCCACAGTGGAATTAAAATGGATAAGTGTGTTGTATGTCAGAAAACATTTACCCGGTCATCTGATTTGTCACGACATATGCAAATCCATAGTGAAATTAAAAAGTATGAGTGTGATTTGTGTCATAAAACCTTCACCCGGTCACCTAATTTGTCACGGCATAAACAAATCCACAGTGGAATAAAAAAGTATGAGTGTGATGTGTGTTATAAAACGTTTGCTTGGTCATCTAACTTGTCACAACATAAACAAATCCACAGTGGAATTAAAAAGTATAAGTGCGATGTATGTCAGAAAACATTTACCCGGTCATCTGATTTGTCAGGACATATGCAAATCCACAGTGGAATTAAAAAGTATGAGTGTGATGTGTGTCATAAAACCTTCACCCAGTCATCTAATTTGTCACAACATAAACAAATCCACAGTGGAATTAAAAAGTATAAGTGCGATGGATGTCCGAAAACCTTTACCCGCTCATCTGATTTGTCACGACATATACAAATCCACAGTGGAATTAAAAAGTACGAGTGTGATGTGTGTCATAAAACCTTCACCCAGTCACCTAATTTGTCACGGCATAAACAAATCCACAATGGAATTTAAAATGAGTGTGATGTGTGTCTTAAAGCCTTCAACAAGTCATCTAATTTGTCACAACAAACAAATCCACAATGGAATTAAAAAGTATAAGTGCGATCTATGTCAGAAAACATTTACCCAGTCATCTGATTTGTCACGACATATACAAATCCACAGTGGAATCAAAAAAGTATGAGTGCAATGTATGTCAGAACACATTTACCCAGTCATCTAATTTGTCTCAACATATACAAATCCACAGTGAAAGTAAAAAGTATAAGTGTGATGTGTATCATAAACCCTTCACTCAGTCATCTAATTTGTCACGACATAAACGTATCCACAATTGAATTAAAAAATATGAGTATAATGTGTGTCATAAAGCATGTACTCAGTCATCTAATTGATAATATAATAAAAATTCCACAGTGGACGGAAGAGGATCTGTGTGATGGGTATCATAAGACCTTCACTCAATCATCTTTGTTACAGTCTAACAAAATCTAATAATACACACACACACACACACACACACACACATTTATAATATACAAATCCTGCAAGAAAATAAGTGGTTACAAAAAGAAATTTATATAATTTTTTCAGTAGAACGTAAGTGCACCATGGAACATAAAGAAAAGCATTAAAATGATGTTATCAAATTTATTCATGTATTTACCATTTGTAGACATGTGTTGAGTATGTAACCAGAAAACCGTAACTGTTTGACCAACATGTATTATATATTTATTAACTTTTCATTGTTATATCACTACCAACAGAATCATCACATACGAATGTAGTATAGTGTTTATTTGGTTTAAATATAAATATCATATATAAATTGTGTGATTACCTTTAAGTCAACCATAGGATACCCAGTCATCTAATTTGTCTCAACATGTACAAATCCACAGTGAAAGTAAAAAGTATGAGTGTGATGTGTATCATAAACCCTTCACTCAGTCATCTAATTTGTCACGACATAAACGTATCCACAATTGAATTAAAAATTAGGAGTATAATGTGCGTCATAAAGCATGTACTCTAGGGTGGGTCGAAAAAAGCGAATTTTTGAGTATCGAATTCTAATAGTGCGGAAAAGTTGTGTATTTGCATGCTAATAAACGGAAAAATATTGAAACAATTCCTATGTTTAATCTTCAGTTTACGCAAAGGGCCTAAAGTTTGAAAAAAATGACAAAAAAACTCCAAATATTACCTTTACACTCAAATTTTACAGATTAAGTTTTTCGACTTCTAATAGCATGAAAGTACTTCATTTTAGTTGCCTGATAATAGAAAAAATATTCAAAAGCCATTTTTTTTTTACTAATTGTTCCTATGAGTGATTTTATATATTCAACTTGGATCCGAATACATCACCTTGCAGCTCTTCGCCCATTTCACAAAATTATTTTTGCTGTAATGACCCAGAACTCACCACGTGGAGGTGGCTGCAACGAGTTCCAGCCACGCCCTACCCAACCATCCAACCATTCAGGGCATGGTAAATTATCAATTCAAACAGACTTGTCGCAACACGTCTGTGTCTGAGTCACCCCCTCCCAAGGTGCGATGACTTCTGTCTGATCAGTTGCTACTTGGCATGCCGCGTGATAACGTCTCATCGCAGTGTTACTAGTGTGTCTAAACCGGTACCTTACATACAGTCTTGTGGCAAATCAAGCTTAGTTTCGCTAAATTTGAGTGTTTTCTTGTGACGTTGGTAGTGGTTGTGAAATGGCGACTCTGAGAAAAGTGTTGGTGACAAGACAGTCGCACTGCTGTCCTTTGTTCGGTTTGCCCAAAGAGCTAAGTGGAACAAACCTACTGACATTCGAGGACGTGGTTCTGTGTTGCTTCGAAGAAAGCAATAAACTTTCAATATCATCGGATTCAATAAAAAAAATTGCATTTTCAACAATAGCCGATTGTGTTGCTACTCAAGTAGATATGATATATCGTAAAGCCTCCATTCCAGTAGTGACTCATACTCGGACTGTGCAAATGATAAAAGCGTACCATGATGCATATTATAATTTAAGAAAATCATACAACCGAGACCACGAAAAAGACAGTTATAAGACAAAAATAGATGAATTCATAGCTGAAGCGAAATCAAAACTATTTGATATTGCAGCATGTAAGTGTTATGACATTTTCTTGTGTATGTGGGAAAAAGGCAAGTGCCTGTGATTGTCCTGTAGTTGTGGAATGTAAGTGTGAAAAAGACAAAAAGATCCAACCCATTGATAGAAAGTTTATATACGATCAACGAACAACCAGGATCGGCTGCATTGGCAGTTTGGATAGAAAAGAAACAGTTAAACTTAAGAAAAGGGACAAAAGAAAACAACTACAATTGTTGCGAGAAACTGTTGCGCCCGACTGTGACACGGAAGCTACTCGGAAATCTTCCCACGAAAGAAGCAGTGAAATCGATTTGTCTTCAGTTCCTTCTACATCTCAAATGAGGTTGAAATTGATGTCTACTGCCTTAGTAAGCGATAGATTTGGTGTTTCTGACAGAGCCACAGCTGCTATCGCTTCTAGTGTTTTGCATGATCTTGGAATTATCTCTGAAAAAGATTCGTCGCTAGTGATCGAGAAATCAACAGCCGAAGGGAAAATCTGTTAGAACTTTTATGCCTCCTTCAATAAATTTTGGTGCCACGGACTACAGTGAGCTGATTGAGTGGAAGAAATGTAACCTGTCACCCCCTCCAATGATGGAAAGCTTGACAACAGAGAATATTTCATCATTTCTGCAAAATAACACTCTGCCTGAGTTTGACTTTTTAAACTTTCCCTGCCATACCCAAGCAGTTGACAGATGCGTAAAACTTGTGACAGAGTCCGCCGGAAAAGTGTGCAGACAAGATAACAGAGATGGCTACATTAGAGCAATTTTGCACTCAAGATCTTCGATGCCAAAATTCGACCAAAAAACCGATTTCAAGATAACGCCCTTGACTGATAGTGGCGAACCAACATAATTTACCATACCCTGAATGGTTGGATGGTTGGGTAGGGCGTGGGTGGAACTCGAATTGCAGCCACCTCCACGTGGTGAGTTCTGGATCATTTCAGCAAAAATAATTTTGCGAAATGGGCGAAGAGCTGCAAGGTGATGTATTCGGATCCAAGTTGAGTATATAAAATCACTCATAGGAACAATTAGTAAAAAAAATGGCCTTGTATATATTTTTAATACAACAGTCCGTCTGTTTTTAAAACTGTAAAAATATCAATTTTTCACCAAAATTCGCAAACTTTAGGCCTTATGCGCGAACTCAATATGTAACGCGCGATTTTTAAAATATTTTTTCTATTATCAGGCAACTAAAATGAAGTACTTTCACGTTATTAGAAGTCAAAAAACTTAATCTGTAAAATTTGAGCGTTAAGGTAATATTTGGTGTTTTTGTCATTTTTTTTCAAACTTTAGGCCCTTTGTGCGAACTGAAGATTAAACATAGGAATTTTTTCAATATTTTTCCGTTTATTAGCATGCGAATACACAACTTTTCCGCACTATTAGAATTCGATACTCGGAAATTCACTTTTTTCGACCCACCCTAATGTACTCAGTCATCTAATTTATCATATAATAAAAATTCCACAGTGGATGTAAGAGTATGGGTGTGATGTGTATATAAGATTTTACTCAATAATATTTGTTAAAATCTAGTAAAATCTAATAATACACACACTCATTTATTATATACAAATCCTGCAAGAAAATCAGTGTTACAAAAAGAAATTTATATAATTTTTTTCAGTAGAATGTAAGTGCACCATGGAACATAGACTTATGTGTTCAGTATGTAACCAGAAAAACCGTAACTTTTTGACCAGCATTTATTATATATTTATAAACTTTTCATTATATCACTATCAACATAATCATCACATACGAATATATTGTAGTGTTTATTTGGTTTAAATATAATTATCATATGTAAATTGTGTCTGATTCCCTTTAAGTCAACCATAGAATAACATTGAAGTATGTACATGAGATAGTTTGATTTCCTCAAATAAAATATTACTTATATTTTCTACAAAATAATATACTTACTTATATTACTTTCTCACAGTCATCAAACATAATGTGTTAGGATTTAATTCAACAACACTAATAAGATATTTACAATCTTCTGAATGGTGTCTTTATTCCAATTACTTTATCAACATTTTTGTATCAGTTTAATTGTTTATATGCTTCTTATTCTAGTAACTTATTAAAGACAAGTTTCCGGGTGGCATTCAACACATGTATATAAAGTTTAATAATAGGGTATTTTGTCACACCCTAATGATTCAACAGTCAGACATCTGAGCAAATATGAGAAAGTTTTTTAATCTTTATAAGTACTTTTTGAATCATAAACGGTTAATCAAAATTTTTCTTTTTCATTATTTAAAAAATTTAAACATGCAGTTAAAATATTGAACTTTGTAAATAAAGCAGACAGGAGTATAATGAAACTTTCCTAATTAAACTTGTGTATATTGGAAATTGAAAATAAAAGTTACAATTTTATAGTTTTCCCTGGTCACATAGGTACTTTTTGGTTAGACATAGAGAAAAGTTTTAAAGAGTGTTTAATCACATACATAGGTAATGTGACAAAAGTAGGAAGAACTAATTACAATAGAGAAGACTGAAATAGCTATAAATACAAATACGAAATTACCAATTAAAATTCTGTCTGACTTCATAACAGTCCAACAACCCTGATTGACATTTTCTCATATTATTTTTGTCTTTGTGAAAACATTCACCATGCTCTTCCCATAAGACACCCTGATTTTCACGGAAGAAATCCAAGTGAAACTTGAGAACGAGAATTTTCAAGCTCAATAAACATCTCAATTTCTGAAATTTTCAGCGTGTTGTGAATGATTCTGACATTCTTAGCCCCAAATATTCTTTTGTGATCATTTTATTACCCCAAAAGTTGATAAAAATTTGCTTATATGCTGACCAAGCTTTTTTTTTTCAAGTTGAGTCAGTCTAGACTCAAAGCTTACAGCAGATCTCTATTTCCAAATGTCATGTCCATGAAAACACCTTTAAGATTAGCCTCTGGTAAATAAGAGAATTTCCATTTTTTGTTAAAGCCTTTGCAAACTGCTTTTTAATATCTAATGTTATGTGAAGTGGTGGTAGTAGAATTTTATGCAGCTATTACCAGAGCTATGTATAAAATGTTACTTTTTCCACAATTAAAAGCCTTCCTTGCAAGCCGCTCTTCCCAGTATTGATGCCTTGCTCTACTGTACCAGTCATGTAAGCAATAAGGAAATTTTGTAAATCCAGGTTTTCCTGGCTAAAGTAGCATGCACAACATCTTCAGATCGCACATCATACAATAATGAAGCTGAATCGTTTATCTTATTGAGATTCTTATAAAGTTCTTTAACACTTTCGAGATGACTGATATGTAATCTCGTCTGACGAAAAAATGCCTTACTTGATAAGGACGAGTTAACACGTCTTCACTTTTCAATGCTTGTATTTCTTAAGCGATGAAATATAGTTGGCCGTGAACAGCTGTACAACTCTCTTAGTTCACAAAAAAATTTATAGATGGCAGCATTATGAAACAGGAATTATAGCACATTTTCTATACACATGCATACCTGCCAACTTTTACGGTTTTCTGTAAAATTTATGGAATAGCGTGTGTTTTACGGATGAACTACGATATTTTACGTACGAAGACCTTATTTTCAAAATTCGCGCCAGAACGAGCTTCCGCATGCTACCGGTACATGTTGTGTGACCATCGATATAATATATTATCTCGATGTGTGTGACCTGTGAGTATTCGATACATCGCATTTTCCGGTCGTTACAGTTTTTGACCATGAATACATTCCTATATGAATACAATGCTTTCCGGCTGAAATGCAGTCGTTCTATATTGATATATTTGAGTTGCGAGATCAACTAGTTAGTTCGCAAGCCGCTCCGATTGAAACGTGGTTAAAGTATTCTTTGTTTCGCTGACTTGGCGTGGTTGGATGCAAGTTACGTAGCTGAAATTGTATATTATAGTTACGGAATAACGTGTGAATTGCGCTCATTGCATTTTCTTCGTGTTTTACGCAACGTGTTGGAAAGTCAAGGTTGTGCTGGAATTGTTTTTAAAGAAATCGTGAATTGTGCTCGTCGCTTGTTTATCTTTATTTTATTTGCACCATGTGTTTGGAAGCTGAGAATATGTTGTGTTGTAATTGGGGAAAGACCTTGTGAATCATGCTCATCGTTTATTTTGCGTCGTATTTTTCTCAACGCGTTGGGAAGTCAAGGTTATGCTGCAAGTTTGAAAAAAAACGTGAATTGTGCTTGTCGCTATTTTTGCTTCATTTTTGTCTTCACTTATTTCGATACGAAGGTTATGTTGTGAGTTGTGGGATAACGTGAATTGTGTTTGTCGCTTTATGACTGTGTTGTTTATCAGAAATCATGAGTGAATCCATGAAAAAACAGTATTTTCAGGTGTTCAGGGAATCCTATTCTTTGGAATTCCCATGCATCTTGAAATCCAGAAAAGGAGAAAAATTTGTGTTTTGTACCGTGTGTGCATGTGATATTAATATAGCACATGGCAGCAAAAACGACATTACAAATCATATTAAGTTTGCTAAACATCTCAGTAATTTGAAGTCAAAGGCAGAGAATCAGAAAATACATAGTTTCTTTACCAAAGCTGGAGATAGTAATTGCGATGTTATTCAAGCCGAGTGTTTGTTTACTTCTTTTCTAATAGAGCACAACATACCACTGGCTGCAGCTGATCATGCAGGAGCCTTGTTCAGAAGGATGTTCCCTACATCGGAAATTGCTAAAACGTATGGCTGTGGTCGCACGAAAACAACGTGTCTTTTGAACGAAATGGCACATTGTACAATGCAAGAAATTGTCACATGTCTACAGAATGGACCATTTTGTTTGTCCACAGATGGAAGCAATGACACTAGTTCGAAGCTGTATCCGATAGTGGTTACATTTTATGATGCTGTGCAAGAAAATGTTACAAGTAGTGTACTATCAGTACCAGCATTGGAAGGAGATTCGACTGGACGTAACATTGGTAAGCTGCTACTATCGCAGTTGGAATTCCACAAAATACCAATTAAAAACTGTCTTGCATTCTGTTCGGACAATGCTCCTGTTATGATTGGACAGAAAAATGGAGTTCTTGCAGTTCTGAAAGAAGCTCATGCAGATATTTTTGGCATTGGTTGCAGCTGCCATCTCATTAATTTAGCTGCTGAGAAAGCTGCAGCAAGTTTACCACTCAGAATCGATGAGATTCTTGTTGACCTTTTCTATTACCTGGAGAAGAGTGCCAAGAGAAAAGAATGGCTTCAGAAATTTCAAAGTTTGCATGGAAAAGAAGTAAAGAAATTGTTGAAGCACGTGTGCACAAGATGGCTATCCTTAGGCAGGTGTTTAGACAGATTATTAGATCAGTGGGATCCACTTCTTTCGTTTTTCAAGGATGAAGTAGTGAGTGCTCCAAACGTTTCTGCCAGTTTGTCATTCTTCACCATTCCTAAAGCAGGCTGCAGTAGATCTGATGACAACCAGAAAAAGAGACTTCTCGATTGCTCCTCCTCATCTGAAGCCAAAAGAATGGCACATTCTTCCAAATGTGACACGCCAGTTCTGCAAAACATGAATCCCACTACATCTCGCGAAGAAAAGCTGTTCATGTTTCTTTCTTCGGACCTTAACAAGGCTATTTGCACTTTTCTGCATGTGACTATCCCATCATTTGAAAGAGTTAATACAGTCCTTCAGAGTGCTTCCCCGCATATTCACATATTATTCGACTTAATGATGGATCTGTTGAAACAGATGCTCACTAAGTTTGTGAAACCAAGTGTAATTAAAGGCTCTGCATTGCTTGATGTCCAGTATCACCCTATCCAGAACCAGAAAGTTGACGAGGAATTGATTATTGGCATTCAAACCCAGAACTTGGTTAAGACACTGAAAGAGGAAGACAAATCTCTATTTTTTTCGTCTGTCAGAAACTATTTCTGTACTGCCTATGATTACATGGTCAATAAGTTCCCTTTCAGGAGTGATGTCCTGAAGCATGCACAGGTTGCAAAACTTGACAGCATCGAAGAAGCAAAGTTTTCTTCCGTTAATTTCTTTTTGGAGAAGTTTCCCATTATTCTGTTGTGGAAAGGAAATGAAACAAGAGATGATGCTGTCAATGAACTCCAAAGGCAGTTTGCAGCCCTTCAGATAGATGACTTGTCTTCTGTTGAAGGTAAACAGGGTTCGGTTGTTTCTAAATGGGCTCAGGTGTCAAACATTATTGAAGCTTATGGACATCATAAATTCGACAGAATCTCTAGATTCATGTTGTCTATTCTTACAATACCGCATAGTAATGCAGAATGCGAGCGGATTTTTAGCCTAGTTAAGAAGAATAGGACTCAGTTCAGGTCATCTATGTCCAATGGAACTCTGGAAGCCATTTCCATTTTGAAGACGAACAGTTTTGAATAATGTCATACAAGCACTTTTTCTAAAGACTTTTTAAAGAAAGCTAAACAAGCTACAAGTTTATCCCTTAAATTGGACTAAAGGAAGTGCATGTGATTGTAAATAATATAAATAACTTCAGTGTACTGAATATAATTATCTTTTTGGTTTGAAGTGCAGCAAGATACTCTTTTCTGCAAAATTTTCTTTGGTTGTGTGCATAGCCTACGAATAACGTTGGGTAAGTGGATTTCATTGATAAATTTTACAAGTACTTGTGGTCGTTTAATTCACGTTAAATATTTTGTCCTTTAGAATATTGTATTAATGCTATAGAACTCTAATTATCTGAAGTGAAAAATATGCATGCATTTTGTATTGTTAAACTGCATTTTGACGCGCGGGTTCTTGCGTGTTTTGACGCGCGGGTTCGGACGTATTTTGACTCGCGGGATTTTTACTGATTGGCCTTTTGGAAAGTTGGCAGGTATGCACATGACAAGACATCTGTTTGCCATTCTCAGTCGTAGTGATGATGCCATGTTTCCAGCTAACCTTCGTACAGTTTTGTGGTGTTTATTTTCGTTTTCTCAACTTTTAAAAAAATTTTTGAGTGTTTTAGTTTTTTGTGTTATGTTTTAGTTATAGTAGTGTTAAGTTTTTTTATTATTATCATGACTTCACAGGACCAATGTCTGTCTGTTCAGGAACTTAAACAGATAGCAAATGAATCTGGTTCTGAAATGGATGTTAGTGACTTGGATGTCAAATTTGTACTCTAAATTGATAATTACAATTCTGATTTAGATGTTAGTGGTGTTGTGTTAAATGTGCTAAAAGAACCACGTGTTCATTTCATGAACTTGGTATTACTGTCAGGCCTGATGTTCCTCTGTGTGTTGGAGTCCTTCAAAGTATTCCATACTAAAATAAATTATAATGTATGTCTTTTTTACTTTTATAAATAACGGGCAAATATTTATTAGTATTTTAGACATGTAAGTAAATAGATGTAGGGGCTTAATTTTACCAGTACAATGTGAAGTGTGTGTGCTAACAGAATTTTTTGTTTTAATTCAAAACATGGACACATAAAAATAAAAAATATGGAAACTATAAAAATGATTGATAAGTTGGGCAACATACCAAGTTACAGAAGAAAGAAACCTCTGCAAAATGATTATCTTACACAAAAGTTAAGTTGAACAGTTTTTAACAGTAAAAATTGGAATTAAGCCAACAATGTGCAGTTTCTGGTTGTTAGCTACATCCGGGAAGGCCCAGTCTCGAAAGTGTTAAGGTGTGCAGAGTGAGTGACTGGTAATAAAACATACATGTTACCATTGTGTAGAAGAGAACAGCTTCTTTCAGGCTTGTCTTCGAGGAGTCTATAATAATCCTCCATGCCCCTTTGTATTTGACTTAAATTCCTGCATTACACCAATACTGCAAACAGCAGATATAGCAAAATTAAAGCTAAAGGCATATGCGCAGAAACCAGTTTCTTTATGGACAAGTCCACTAACAGTGAATCAGCTGCTATGTAAGCGAAGGTGTTACCAACATGCGTGTAACGTTTTAGTTACGTTGTTAATTACTGTTTTACATACTATCTCAGTCTATGTATTATTGTCTCAGTTTATTATTCATTATGTTGTTGTTTTACAGTTCATTTTAATCATTTAAACGGAACTATTCATGCTATCTTTAGCACATACTTGAGCAAGTCTGAAGGTTTTTTTATTAATGTCTTGCTTATCTTTACAATAAAAATAAATAAGTATAAAACAATCAGTACAGAAATAATAGTAGAATATTAGTTCTATTATGAGATAAGATGTGTGTGTGTGTGTGTGTGTGTGTGTGTGAGCATGCGATTTTGTTGTGAGTAATAATAAAATGAAGTAGAATATTTAAATGAAAAAAATTATTAAAATTTTGATTATCGCATGTTATAATGTTAACTTTTTCCTTTGTTTACAATAAAACTTCCTTTTGCCTGCTGGTAAAACATAAATGATCTCTCTGTCGTTTATGTGTTACTTTTAAGAGTTATAACATTTGTGGGGCTAAAAGATGTTCTTAAAAGATATTTACTAAAATAACATGTTTTTTCCTTTTTCTTGAAACAAATTTTTGTTGTCTAGGATAAAAATATTTTTGCAAGTAAGCTAATACTAGTATGAAGAAGTCATCCCTTTATGATAAACTGCAGACATAGTCGAGTTTAATTAAGGAACGGAAGTGCACAAGTGCATAGTTCGTATATTCCATTCCATTCCTATAAGAGATGGTAGTACGTCTGAACAGCAGGCAATTGCAGGGCTAGGAAATACGAGATAGGTTTATATAACATTTGATATGTCACAGAGAGACTAAGAGGGGTGAGGGAGAGAGAGGGTCTGAGTGAGTGAGACATCCACGGTAAGCGAAGCACAGATCACTAACAAACCTTGCACGCGAGTGTTGGTTACTATTTGAAATAATATTCAGATCAGGAGCTGTGAGTAGAAAGGGCGAATATGAAAATCATGGTGTTGGGAAATCACGTTTGAAGTTTGTGAATACTCTCAGGAGAGAAAGGGCGAATATGTATTTCAGTATTAAAAAACCTATTTTGATTAGTTTACACTTTTATTTTCAAATAATTAATGGTAAGTAAAATAAAAAAAATAATAAAATATATTCACCCTTACTCCTCCAATATTACAGTACTAAGCTCTCGGCTGGTTTTATCCACTCCATACATTTCAATGCTATTTAAAAATACTAAGGGTGAATATAGATGTGATAGTGGTATTACCATGTTCTTAACATGCCAGAAAATAAGATTTTGTAAAAAAAAAGCAATTTTATTCGCCCTTTCTCCTCCGAGCTCGTGATATGTTGGGTGCACTGATGCTCATATCAACAATTCTCTTCTCGCATCTTGAAGCGACTCCCACCACATCACCATTCCACTATGACCATAAGCATTACATGCATTCCCATGCCCTTAACTTTGAATTCTGCTATAGATTGTTAGCGTAAGAAATAACTTTTATTGTTGCTTACTGCCTTGTTTATAATTTTAGAAGTATTTATAGTTAAATAGGTAATTTCTTGTATTGCATGCTAGTTACTTTGTTTATGTTTAGCTTGTGCATTTTCATGAAGTAAGTGTGCACATGTGAAATCAAAATATTACCTATGTGTATGTAGTGATCGTTTTGGTTTTTGTAATTTTCTATTCAATTTGTGGTATAAATTGTTTCTGTTTTACATCTACTACAAAAATAGCAATCATGAGGACCAGTGTTTGAGTCTCTAATGTTGCCAGTATTATTGATAAAAAAATGTTTTTACCTGCCCTGTGGGTAAGCCAAATGTTGTCTTTCAATTCCATTTCCAAGTATAAATACTTCTTCATTAGTACTAATTTTCAAAATGGTAGCAAGTTAAAGTTAAATTAAATTAGACTCAAAGTCATTACCATCTTTCCCACTAAAAATCGTAAGATTACCAACATTTTTTATAAGTGAATTTGTTAATTGATTATCATTGTACTCACTTAGTCTAGTTTAATTAAAATTAAATAAATTAATTTTATTTTTTATTAATATTGAGGGTACTTTCTCTTGTGAACTTACTTGTTTATTCTCTCATACGACGTTTCGGAAATTGTTCTCCTTCTTCAGTGAGGTTTGTATTCAGACTGTGTCAAGTTGTTGGTATGAGAGAATAAACAAGTAAGTTCACAAGAGAAAGTACCATCAATATTAATAATTATAGTGCTGTGACGAAAGTAGTGATGAACAATCAAAATAATTTTATTTTTTATTAATTTTATGAAATAATTAAATATCCATAAAAATATAATAGTCAATAAATTTTGATCAAAACATGTTATGTCTGTCTTTTAGTTTCTTACAATTTGAATTGGTGTTTGAATATAATATTATTTATTATATTGAGTTGTAGTTAATGTTTTTTGCCGTATTCATATAGAGAAAAAATTTTAATACACATGAAAAATTATGAAATAAAAAGGGCATTCAAATTTAAACATTTTAGCCATGACCCTTTTTTTTATTCGTGAGTACTTTTTTTTCGAATGTCTTATTTGAATGGGAGTTAATTTATGTTATTTCAAATATATTAGTACACCTTTTGCACCAGATTCACATTTTGATTTCCTTTTTCCGCATTCAGTATTAATTTTGGAGTGTACATTCTTACAGTCATATAACCTTGTCCTAAATTATTTATTTTTATAAAACTGACTAAAGAATTTTTAACTCAACATGTTGTGTATCTTCTTATCTATTATTCTGAAATGAAACCTCCTGAATTGTGTTGATGAAAATAATTGATATGAATCTCTTCCAGATATTTAAATTTTATTTTTCAATTATTTTGTGATTGTATTAGTTCAACTGTCTTGAAATTTATTTACATATTTTTTTATTAAAAAAAATTTTGACAGAATTCATCTAATTTTTTTTTAATTTCTTAATAATTTTGTTAGTTTTTTTCCTATATAAATACACAATGTCATTACAAGCATAATGGACCAATTATATGTAAAATTAAATGGTACAATTATATATAAAAAATTACTAGAATTAGAAACTGGTAAAAAAAAAAATAGGAGCAGCTAACTTTCTGTTGATTAGTACAAAGTTTTCAAAGAAGTAGTTACCATGAATAATGAATTTAAATTTACTTGTCAGTTGGCTACACAGAGTATACTGATAATTCTGATTTGAAAAGTATGATTAAGACAGGTAAACATAATTTGCAGTGGTTTAGAAGAAATCAGTAAACATAAAATTTAGTTTTCATAATTGCTTTTATTTTCTGCATTAACTTTATTTCTTTATTTTCAACCTTCTTCATACAATTGCTAAACTGTTTTACAATATTTTTGAGTCTGAAAGGAATTCTTTTCAGAGTAATGTTATTGAGTTCTAATTGACTTCCCCTATTTTTTCAGTTTCTCTGAGATTAACTTATTGATTTTTTAATAGAGATGTCTCTTGTGATTTTAAGTTACAAAGTGGTTATAAGAGCTCAACCATTATCCAAATGGTGAGGAAACATAAAAATAAAAACCTAATCCCCAATGGTGATGCACAAAAAACTTTTATATCATCCACACACATATTTCATGGTAAAGATTTTGACTTCAATATTAAAGAATGATAGATATTCCATAACATTTAGAACTAATAATAGTATATTATAAACACTTAGGCGGAATAAACATCTGACTTTGGGAATGAAAACGGGAGTCTATAAACTATCATGTAATGACTAATTGTTTTTACATCAGTCAAACAGGGAGGGGTTTTCTTAAACGATTCCTTGAACATGCACCTAAACAATTAAAAAAATCTTAACTTTGTCAACATAAAGTCTAACAATGCTCTCCACTTGGTTTCACATGACTACAATTACATGGATTTTAAGTCTAACATGGAATCACTACATATTTGTGAAAAGGTTTGAATTATGAATGCCTTGGAGGAATTTGAAATTTACAGAGCATACACAAACATAAACAGACAGTTTCGTATTGAATGACCACTGAACTTTATATCCAGTCTGCTGTATGATACTGCCTTGAACCTGCGCGTTATCAGTTAGAGGTGAACAACCACTCAGTGGTTGACCAAATATGAGTAAGTGCGCATCTACTGATGCGTATACAGTGCAAATGATGAGACAATAGAATTTATTTCAATTAATAAAATATATTAAATTTATCCAAACTTCGTTTTCATCTTACCTTCGGGCTCTCTTCCAGGGTCCTACAGACGAAACACGCTGCAGGAAGGATTATCTGGGTTTGAGTTACGAAAGAATTATGCTAACACAAATTTTTCGTATTTAACAAACTAGCTTTCTTTTATTAAACTGAATTATTTACTTTCACTTTACCTTCACACTACAATTTCCATGAAAAACAAGAATACATGGATATTTAATCACTCAATATAAATTACTATGAAAATGACTTAACACTAGCATTATTTTGTTAACCAGCACTTTGCGTCACTCTCTCTCTCTCTCTCTCTCTCTCTCTCTCTCTCTCTCTCTCTCTCTCTCTCTCTCTCTCTCTCTCTCTCTCTCATACTCTTTTAAATCCCTTACTGAGATCTCATTAATAAAATATTTTAACTTGGAACTATTAAATTGTATTTAAACTTTGATTAAAATTTTGTATTTTTTATCAATAAATTGTGTTCAGTACAGTTACCCATCCGCTGCGTGTTCATGTGGTTTGTCGTACAACCTTATGTTCGCCGCTTTCTTCGTTCTAACGCACTCCCGCAACTGATTATATTGAGTTTATTATGTCTTTAATTAACTTTCACTCATTACTTTGATTGAAAATCTATGCACATCGTAACATATATGTATAGATTTATATAGTCGGCCGACTTTAGTTTGCTCGAGCACTTAGGTGTTGACCACGCAGTCAGAGTTACAGTTAAACTAACTCTTAAACTGCCGTTAGGGCCATGATTCACAAGAGTTAGTCGGGTCACTTGATCGCCAGTCTGCGTTCCCATTGGTTCTTTTAAAGGTGTTCTATAAGCTGGACATCGAATTTAGCAACATTTTGCCGCCTGGTGAAATCTATGGCTTGGCGTCATTTTTGCCGTGATTCACGGTTACCACAAACTGTATGTAGTTTCGTAATCTGTCAGGCCTGTCTGAGTGCCGAGACAAAACAGACGTTTTGTTTTGTAATAACACTGCATGCGTGGTTGATGAAATCGAGGTTCCACACAGGTGAACACTGACTACATTGGGATTACAATTGATTTAAATTATTATTTTTTACACTCAATTCTGTACCGTTACAACGATATTGGGTTTAACCAATGACGACCTTCTACAAGGGATATTTTATGACAGATGATGAAGCATATGTTTCGAAATGCATAATCTAAATATAAAAAAGAAGTCCCAAGTCAGACTGACAAAGATTAGTTTGTGTATTGATTTAGGCCTTTGAATAGAGTATATAGAAACAAAAAATAAAAAATGAGAATACAGAGTGTTATTACGTAACGGTTACTTATATTTTTTAACATATTCTATTATGACAAATTCTAATACCATTTCCATGTTGAGGTCAGTAATGTAACTCCAACATCAGGACATCATGCAGTTCTCTCCATTTCAACCATATTCATTAAGCCTCTGTCTGAAAAACAAAAATTGATACTAACACAATTAAACTTTGTTTTTGATAAGATTTTGATTGAAATGGAAATTATTAGTAACATTATTTAGAGCCAGTGTATTATATTCACAATCCGTAACAGGTTAAATATCAATAACATTTTGAAACTTGTTAACACCTGGTTAATTGTGGGAGCTATCATAATAAGAAATCTGATAACTGTATACGACTGCTAACTGTCTCTCTATTTACAACTAATGCAAATAAAGCATACAGTTTAAATAAATGTGACCACATAGCATGGACTCCAACCTCAGAATGTTAATACAGTTAAGACCACATAGAGTGCAGCATAACCGCACTTAATCACGTCACTGATGATGGAGTAATTCTAAACTTAAATGCTATGTTCTAAATTGAAACTATCTTAATTTTGAAACAAGAAGCAATATTAGCTTATTTATTGGACATCTTAGAATCAAATCACTTGTTTTCATGACAGTTACACATGTCAATTTATTTTTGTACCCATCTTCCACATTAGTGGAGGGATGTTATTCTTTTTTACAATTATATTGTCACCAACAATTTTACTGTGATTAGGAAATTCACAGATCATCACATTCATGATGAGGTAAAGACATTAAATGAATAAATGTCAAGAAATGACCTCGAATTTAGAAAAGCTTCAATCTGAATGAACAAAGTGATTAGTTCTTGAGGTAGTACAGAATTTCACATTACTTTTTTAACTGCAGCTTCCCATAAACTACACCAACTAGGTTCTTAAGGAGAGTAAAAGGTAATTTGAAACCATTACATAAGGCAAAAGCTTGTGTTTTTGTTGTAACATGATAGTTTTTCAGGGATATTGTCTATCACCCACACTTTTTAAAATTTATATGGAGAAAGCAATAGAGACTTGGAAAAAAAGTGCAGGAGCATGGCAATTCCACTTGATAGTGATACAGTTTATTCATTTCAATTTGCTGATGCCCATTATTTATTCATTTCAATCTTGATACTTTTGGCTCAATATTCGTAAGACATAGAGTACATAACTAGAAAATTTATACAAGAGTACCAGAAATGGAGACTAAAGGTAAATATTAATAAAAAACATACATGACAATAGGTGACCTTCAGCATTACTTGATATTGGGGGAAGATTTTATATACAGAGGAATACAAGTATTTAGGGGTGAAAATTATGGCCAATGGGAAACAAAACAATTAAATAAAATCTAGAATTAATTTGGGAATGATGGGTATCTCTACATTAAATGGAATCCTGTGGAATAAGCATACTACAGCAGAAACTAAAACCAAAATATTTAAAACCATTGTTAGAAGTATCATGACTTACAGCCCAGAGTTTGGACTACCAATATACACACAAGAACAAAATTGAAACACAGCAGAGATACACTTTTGGAGACGTTCGGGAAGAGTATCCAGACATGGAAAATTAGAAATGAAGTCATTAAGTACAGAATGAATGTGAAAGATTTGATTGTTTATTTTATTCAAACAAAAAAATTACAGTGGTATGGACACACAAAAGGAATGGCACAGGAAAGATTGCCAAGGAGAGTTATGGAATGGACCTCACCAGGAAGAAGGAAAAGAGAAAGACCACTTATCACCTGGATTGGAGAAATTGAGACTATATTGAGGGAAAGAGAAATTGAAGATCTTTGGATGGACAAGCAGTGGGGGAAGATGACTTAGTTTATTACTATTACTAAGTTATAAACTAAAAATCAGCATAGGTGCATTTACCTGACACGAATCAAATGTTTTTGTGCCAACAGGGCATAGTATGTAATGCACATGGGTCAGCATAGAACATAGCTAAGTTTCTACAAGAAGCCATGGAGATAATTGTGTACATGCTTTTCAAAAAACACCAGTTTTCATCAAAAGCGTAGCTTTTCTTTGTTGCTAGATTTTCAGGTTTGGATAGTGAAGTGGATCAATCTGGATCATTGTCAACTTCAGTGTAAAAGAATACATAGTCAGAGCTGGGAAATAATTTGTAACAAGTACAAGTTTCTTCAGTCTGAAGATAAAGAAGCATCAGAAAAATATTTACAGGAACAGGTGGCTTAGACATGTAGTGCATCTCTAATTAGTGTTTTTATAATTATAAAAGACGCATCAGCATATACGGGTAATATAAAATCTTTCAGCACTCCCCCATTAGAAACGTTTAACAAAGGAAATAAATATGGATTTAGATGACAAGTATGCTATTTGATTCACTATTCCCAAATGTCAGTCCATAGAAAGGGAAATACCAATATTCAAAGTTATTTAAAACATTTTGAATTATGAATTAATCGTTATGGTAGTACATCTAGTCATATCAAATCTAGTCGTATTATTCATCATCAAATGAGATTTTGATGGAAACAAACATTCCGAAACCAATAGGTGACTTTTAATAGAAAAACACGACATTAGAAACTTATGGGTTGATATGTATAAGAAAATTACGGCAATACAGAGAAAAAGGGTGGCCCAAAGTATACACAAAATCTATTTACACAGTTCAACGTCTGTTACAAAAACATGGACAGAAAATGCCAAAAGTGAGTGAAAATTCGAATAAACGAAGGACAGTTGGTGGTTGTAGTTCATGCAGGTGGTGAAAATGGGTTTGTACCTAATGCGCTCAGAATGTTTAAATTGGGTTCCAAAAAAGATGATTATTACAATGTGTGAACTATGAAAAGTGGGTGACTGAAATGCTTATTCCAAACTTGAATAAGAACAGCATAATAGTAACAGATAATGCCTTCTACCATAATATACAAATAAATCCCCTTCCAACATCATTAACAAAAAAGGCAGACATGATTAACTGGTTAGTGAACCAAAAACCTGTGCTCTATGGAGCACTTAAACAAAGTAAACCTACATAAACCTTTTAAAGATACTATTTTGGCAAACGATGGACATTCTATTTTATGACTTCCACTTTATCACCCAGATCTTACTCCTATTGTAATGATTTGGACTATGTTGTAGGAGTGTGCTGAAAGAAAAAAGGTGCATTTTTCCAGAGACGGTGCTATAAACCTAGCCAAAAAAGGAATTTTAGTGTGTATTTATCCCACAGATTGGACATCAAGATGTGACCACGTCATGGAAATTGAAAATATTACATGAGATCGGACCAAAGCATGGATAATGGAACAGATCTAAATTAATATAAGACGGGGTAGCAGTGAAGATGATTTGAGTGATAATAACGGTGAAGGAAAGTGCGGTGGAAGAACTGAACTAAGTATTTATAATTGGATGTAAGTCATTGTGTGGTAGATTACTTCAATAGAATTAGTCCAATTGTTACATTAATATTGGTTTGAAACTCACACAATCATTTCACATACAAGCCTATTATAGATGTTACTTATTCAAACAAATCAAATGTCAGTGCACTGTTGACTATATATTACTACATATTTTTCCAGAATCATAATGTATACACAAAGTATTACATACTCCAAAAGAAATAATGTTTGTTAATGTCTGAGTTCAACTAGGGATTAAGAGAAACAATGCAATAGACACAATATGACATGTCACTGTTTACAAAGTAATTGTAGTACTGAACATTAAACATTTTGTAGCGGGTCGATTTTTGGGTGTTTTTGTTTTAACCGTTTGGGGTATATATATATATTTTTAGTCATTTCGGTTTCGGGCGGGTTTGTATAAAATAATGTAAAAATGTATTATTGTGCAACGTATTTGTCCGTATAACAGACCAGTGTTGAGAAACAGTTGGAAACAAAGCTAAACGCAATCAGTGGTGTAACACGGCTGAAGAATTTACCTCCACCAAAATTCTAAGAACTTTGCAAGTGTGTCGACGTACAGGCGCGAATACCCACGCAAGCGCGTTCAAAAGGACGCTTTAACAAAAAACCAAGATGGCTAGAGAGACTAATATTTGTCGTCTTCTTCAAGATCCCCCGGAAATGCTGTTGTAAGTCCGGCCCACTTAAATGACATCAGCAGAGCAGAAGCCAATATTGTCCTCTGGTCACACACATATACCAGCTCTATGCCACGCATAAAATGGTTACACAACAGCAAAGCATGAGCGACGACGAAAACATTGTGGCGGTAGAGAACCAGTTTCCATCCAGGAACAGGTAGTTGTACCTGTTACGTTCTAGGTGACAGTGGACAGTAGTCAGAGACGCCATATAGTCAACGAGATACAGAGTTCCGTTACAGACGCTTATAATTTGTTTTCGGGCCCGGTTGGTCAAGTTTTCGGAAAATGTAAGTAATTCAGGAAGACCGACCGGGACCGAGGAAGTGAACGATATTACAAACAGTGCAGTACAGTACAGTGATGATTCAAGTGCGGCTACTAACATAAAATGTGACCGTAACGAAAGCACGTGCTCGGCCGGCCTCGCGCATATCAAGCTAATGCAAAACGAAACCGTGATCCTTAAAGAATAACTATTTTTTTTCTTTTCTAATTTTTTATAACATTTGAAAAAGGGTTTGTATGGGGTGTGATCGAGTGAATGAGCAGAGCTGGGCTACCTTGTAAGTAAAAATCATATTGTAAATGTAAGAGTCATGTAACTAACTCAGTTTATGTTTTCGTTCCTTGGTGTTTTTGGATTAAGGATGTCCGTATTTAGTAAGTAAAGCATTCTTTCATAACAAAATGTGTTAGTCTAAGTTATTTCGTCATTGCCACTTTCTCATTTCTGTGTTGCGAAATTCGTCTAACGGACCGGAATCTTCTGAGTTATTAATTGGGTGGGTCAGATTGCAAAATTGTCCGTTTTATTAAGGTGGAGTGTAAAGGTTTTCGATATTTTATCCTATAAAAAATAATCGTGGCGACCTTGGTCTTCTGGTGAAATTTGGATATGGTAAGTAATTGATGGCGTACAGGTAAGTTCTGGCAGTGGATCTTATTTACTTTATATTTCGGCCTATTTTTTAACGTCACACTGGCTCTCGCTGCCAGGATTTTCGTTTAATTATAATTTTATACGAGATAGACCTATTTTAATACACAGAGAATAGGATGTGGTAATGACGAATGTATAAAAATTTTATCGTACATAATAGGTTAGGTTTATGTTATTGTGATTCACAATGTGTTAGGTGTGAGTAGAGAAAAATAGTAGCTTTATATATAAGAGTGTTATACAAACGAACTTTAAAAAATGTCAATCATACAAAGTAATGATAGTGATTTTGCATGGGACGAGTGGGAGAGTGAATTTCGAGGTGTTGTGGGTGAGATGACAGACGAGGAATGGGGTAATTTAGACAATAGATTAACCCGAATGGAAGAACAAGAAGAAGGAATATTCGCAGAAATTAATAAACATAGTGAGATGACCAATGATACAGGTAAGATAGTTGGAGAGATAGTGGTAGAGAATAAGACAGAGAATAGGTCTAGTGATAATGATGAGAGCGTGAGGGTGGTAAATAAAGGTAGAGAGATAGACCAAGTTAACAAAAATAAAGTCGATCAGGTGACAGACAATGAGGTAAGTAACAATGAAATGAGTGAATCTGATTATAAGACACAGATGATGAATATGATGATTATGATGTGTAACAAGTTTAATGATAATATGAATAAACATTTTGATAATATGAATAAACGTTTTGACGAAAGGGACAAAATGTTAGATGAATGGTCGCGGGAACTAGAGACAGACCGATATAAAGGGAGTACAGAAGTTGAGTTAACACAGGTAAGTGGTAATAATGTCTTTGATAATAGCGAAGAAATAATTAACAAGGTAGGTTACAGTTGTAAAAATGAATTAATACATAATAGTGATAAAATAGTTGAAAATGAGCTATTTAAGAATGATGTGGCGAAAACAAATAGTGATGATGAAGTTTGTGGTGAAGTAGAATTTAATAACAAAATGTTGGCGAGTGTTGATGAAATTGAGAGAGAGTGTGATGAAAGGTTAGGGTGGCAAAGGGCAAATTTTCCCCGTGATGTAAGTGGAGTGAGGACTCCGCTAGTAGTGATTTTTGAGGACAGAGTTTCCTCCGTTAATTATGTGGAAGACGAGGTGTCTTCAAGCAGTCCCCTAAATTTTTGTAAACCTGGAAAAGCCAGGAAATGGTATAGTAAGTTTGTTGTGCCCTTTGCATGGAGTGAAGTAGGTCAGTGGTGTGGTGACAGGTATTGTGATGAAAGTGATTATGAGAGAGAGAAAGAGTTAGAGTGGTTCAAGGTAAATAGAGGTTATGTAGAGCTGATAGAGAAGATGGATATAAAGAGAGTTATGATAAATAATGTAGACATACCTTGTGTAGTAGTAGACAATGATTATATTGATGATAAATGTGTACCTGTAGGAAGAATTAGTGTACTTGTAGTGGAGGAATATGATGAGAAAATAAATTACCTGGGTGTAACAACAAATATTCACGGAGGCGGGATAAAAACAAATAATAGTGACAAGTCTTATGAGATAATAAAAGGGAAAATGAATGACATAGAGGTAATGGTTTATGATAAAAATAATAATAATAAACTGGATGTAAATAAAAATCATTTAGTATACAAATATGTGAGGTATATTTTTGACGATGGTGGCTAAAATATAAAACAGAAAAGACAGTTAAATATTTTGTTTTAAGCTATTTGACTTGGCTGATTTGGAAATTGAGATGTGATAACTGAGTAAATACTGAAGTAAATTTGTAAATAAATATGTAGTAAAGCCAATGGTATGTGTTGTGGTTAAGTGAACAGTGTATGTAGGTAATTAATTGTTGTAAGAATAATAGGGAAATACTTGCAATTTAAATAAATAAACCAAATTAATTTTGAAAACAAGTAATCAGAGAATTATAATTGTTTGGATGGTAATGAATTCTATATTGTTAATAATTAATTTAATTAAACAATTTAATACATGTTAAATATTTTGTTTGACTATTTCAATATTGTATAATTAACTTTTTAAGGAATTTAAATCATTTTGATAATAGATGGCTGAATTATTTGAGGTGAACTAATATGTTGTGAAATGTTTCAGTGGTGAGGTGAGAGTATTGTGGTATGTTGTATATGTTTTGAGAAATGGGCTGTAAGTATTGAAATTTTACAATATGAATAATGTATAACAAAAAGGTTGACAGGAGTGATTGATATGTTAATTCAGTAATGAAATATTTTGAAATAATTGTGCTAAATAAAAATAATGGTTAAAAATATATATTAATAATAAATTTAGAATTTTTGAAAATCTGATTACAACACAGGATAAATTCATCATGATGATAAATAGAAAGAGTTAATGAAAAATTTTAAATAATAATGTTTATAAATTTTTATATAAATTATTTAAAAGAGAATTGTTTGTTTGATGTATGCTAATAATCCAGGTTTATTGCTATTTGTGCAATCATTTTATTGTTGTGTGTTAGATATAGTTGTTGATAAAATGTATTTTCATTATGTGTGTAATTTTTTTCTAAGCCAATCATTAGACGCCTGGCAGGCAATCAACATAATAGAAGTAAGTGTTGATAATGTATTACATGTAACTGTTCAATTTTGAAAGGTATCCATGGTGTTTTAATTATGTTAGGATATCAGCTGATCAACAATACCATGTCACTGGTATATTGGTTTGTAAATGTTACAAGTAATTAATGTTTAGTGGGCTACAGATATTTCGAAGTAAAGATAAAAAGAATATGCAGATTAATAAAAGATAATTCATGGGTGATGAAGGTTTTATGGGACATGCAGACCTGTCCAAGTTGAATTAAAAGTTGAATGTGAAATAGTGGAGATGAATATAATGTAATGTTGTTTTTGAGTTAATGTATGTTATAGAATTTGGTGAAATATTGATGTTGACACAGTGGTAATGGAGACTTTATGTAGATTTTGAATGATATATTGTTGTTTTTATAGTTAATGAGGTTATTTTGTGTATTTGTAGTAATGTAATGAGATTGAGATTTTTTGGGGATGGCAATTTTGTATTAGAGGGTAGTGTAGTTGGGGAGTCCGCAACAAGGGTTGGGACGGGATTAGAATAGATTTTAGCCGGAAAGGGTTACCTAGGGGGAGTCCAGGGACCAACATAAGGGAATGAGTTTTGGGAAGGAAACACGTATCCTATGTACAAAGGGTTAGAGAGTATTTTTTTTTATATATGGGGAGAAGGCGGCGAATTGTGTTAAATGATAAGTTGGGGTTTAGAATGTCCTGATTAGTAGATATTTTTGATAGAGTTGGGTGTCTTGGGAGTTGCAGTTGATAAATATTAGAGTCAGGGGGAGAAAGTTTATATATGTATAGAAATCTCATACAGAAAAACGAGAATAAATAATTTACATCACCCACAGTATATTAAGGTAAGATTGTTGAAAAGGCAGAGAGATTCATGATAAAGAATATACAATTGTTTATTTTTTTAACCAGTGACAGAATTTTGATAAAATTTGAAAATAATGTAAAGTTAAGAATTGTTTGTTTTAAATAATTTAAATGTCAAGTTGATGATTGATTATATTAATATTTTGTTTATTATACATATTTTATGTTACTATGTTTTGTATTTCAAGTTAGGATATTACAGATGTTTAAAGTGTTTTCAGAAATCATACATAACATATGTAGGTCAAGGGTTTTGGACTTGACCTAGTTACGATCAGCTGATGAGGTCATACACAGACTAAGCTTGTATAGTAGGAAGCCAATTGTAATTTGTTTGTTTGATTAATTCAAACTAATATTTGAATAATTTTAATAAATGTTATTTGATAAATAAATTTAATAAAATCTTTTACTGAATAAATTTAAATTTTTTTGAATTTTAAAATTTTGAAAATTTTAAATTTTTTTTGAAAAAAAAAAAAATGTTTTTGATTTTTCGCCTGCCAGCGAGTGAATATGTTGAGTAATGATTATTTTGTTGTGTATGTATTAATGATGTTTCTTTTATTGTATTGCTTTATATTGGTAGGCTATAAATTGTTCTCATGCTAGAGTAAGGATGTATTTGTATTCATAGGAATGTTTAGGTTAAGTCATTGAAACAAAAATTAGAAAAAAGAGGAAGAGAATTTTTTGGTAAAAGATTTTTTTTTTAATATTGAATTTTTTGAATTTATAATAAATTTTAAAAGGAAGTTTTTATTTTAATGTGTTATGATAATAGGTAATGTTAATGTGTGTGAGCCCAGTATCTGCTAAAGGCAGCCCAGCTTGCAAAAAGGGGAAACATATCGGCGGAGGAGCTGGGATAATTTTAGCCAGGGATTGAGGATTTGTGGGGGTAGCATGTTAGAAGGCAAGGTGGGCTGTGGTGCGAGTCTGATCGATTTCTCGGTGTTGGGATCTCTTATAGAGAAGTCCAGTGATCTCGTTCAGATGAGTCCATGGTCACTGAGCCAGGGGGGTCGTGTACCCATGAGGTTAAGAACAAGGGGGTTGTTGGCACCAGTTCCTCTCCGGTCCTCTTCGGGGTTTATCGATGAGATTTCTTCTGTCGTGGACAGCAGAATTCTCATCGAGGGGGTATTGTAGCGGGTCGATTTTTGGGTGTTTTTGTTTTAACCGTTTGGGGTATATATATATATTTTTAGTCATTTCGGTTTCGGGCGGGTTTGTATAAAATAATGTAAAAATGTATTATTGTGCAACGTATTTGTCCGTATAACAGACCAGTGTTGAGAAACAGTTGGAAACAAAGCTAAACGCAATCAGTGGTGTAACACGGCTGAAGAATTTACCTCCACCAAAATTCTAAGAACTTTGCAAGTGTGTCGACGTACAGGCGCGAATACCCACGCAAGCGCGTTCAAAAGGACGCTTTAACAAAAAGATGGCTAGAGAGACTAATATTTGTCGTCTTCTTCAAGATCCCCCGGAAATGCTGTTGTAAGTCCGGCCCACTTAAATGACATCAGCAGAGTAGAAGCCAATATTGTCCTCTGGTCACACACATATACCAGCTCTATGCCACGCATAAAATGGTTACACAACAGCAAAGCATGAGCGACGACGAAAACATTGTGGCGGTAGAGAACCAGTTTCCATCCAGGAACAGGTAGTTGTACCTGTTACGTTCTAGGTGACAGTGGACAGTAGTCAGAGACGCCATATAGTCAACGAGATACAGAGTTCCGTTACAGACGCTTATATTTTGTTTTCGGGCCCGGTTGGTCAAGTTTTCGGAAAATGTAAGTAATTCAGGAAGACCGACCGGGACCGAGGAAGTGAACGATATTACAAACAGTGCAGTACAGTACAGTGATGATTCAAGTGCGGCTACTAACATAAAATGTGACCGTAACGAAAGCACGTGCTCGGCCGGCCTCGCGCATATCAAGCTAATGCAAAACGAAACCGTGATCCTTAAAGAATAACTATTTTTTTTCTTTTCTAATTTTTTATAACATTTGAAAAAGGGTTTGTATGGGGTGTGATCGAGTGAATGAGCAGAGCTGGGCTACCTTGTAAGTAAAAATCATATTGTAAATGTAAGAGTCATGTAACTAACTCAGTTTATGTTTTCGTTCCTTGGTGTTTTTGGATTAAGGATGTCCGTATTTAGTAAGTAAAGCATTCTTTCATAACAAAATGTGTTAGTCTAAGTTATTTCGTCATTGCCACTTTCTCATTTCTGTGTTGCGAAATTCGTCTAACGGACCGGAATCTTCTGAGTTATTAATTGGGTGGGTCAGATTGCAAAATTGTCCGTTTTATTAAGGTGGAGTGTAAAGGTTTTCGATATTTTATCCTATAAAAAATAATCGTGGCGACCTTGGTCTTCTGGTGAAATTTGGATATGGTAAGTAATTGATGGCGTACAGGTAAGTTCTGGCAGTGGATCTTATTTACTTTATATTTCGGCCTATTTTTTAACGTCACAATTTTCTAACTTGGTGAAATATTTGTATTGGCCCCTCCATTGTGTCTGTTGCTTGTTTCATGTTAGAAAAAAATCATATATATGTAGCATTTAGTCATGTTGAAATCAAAAACTTATATATGTAGACTCATCATTCAGGGAGAAGGCTAATGTTTTCAACTGTAACCTTTGTCTACTCATGTGTATTACACTGTACCTGCCATATTCACACCACAACTATGGTGCATGACTGCTTCATATCTTGTTTTTTAACTATATTATTGTGTTATTATCTCAATAAAGTCAGCATGTAATGATTAAGTAATTTAAATTATTCAGTAAGCATTTGCTTATAGGATTGTTACAAAGATTGGACTCGTGCAGTGTATGTATGAAGGGCTCTTTGTGGCATTATAGGTGGAACGTAGATGAAAGAAACTGTATGAAGCAAGAACCAATTTTACCTGTTCTTGCATCATTAATTCCCTATAATTTCTGTATTATCATTCCTCCAGAAACAGCCCTGCTAGTAGAGAAAAGAATGAGGAAACCAAAACTGTGCATCTTAAACCTAAGTTTTCAAACCACCCTAAAAAAATTCCTGGTCTGAAACAAAGACTTGTTGCATTTGTTGACCAAAACTCACAGAACCTTTCATCAGAAACTGAAAACTGATAGTTGTTTTGATAGTTCATCTTCTTTTTTCACAGCACTAAATTAATTTTGGTTATTAAACTTTCACTTGTGAACGTTGTCACGACACAAATAGCCAACCCCGTACCAGAGATAAAAAAAAATATATTTATAATTGTAAAAATACTTCTTATCAAATGAAATGATTGATTTTAAATAAAAATATAAGGAATATGGCACGACAATACAACGACTTTAACCCAACCCAAGTGATTGAGACAAAAACATAAACATAAAGAAGGGAACCACGGAACATACTTAGTAAAATGTAAATATTTTAAAGTGATTGAGACAACAACCCAAACATAAAGAAGGGAACCACAAATAAACAACGAGAATGAGGAAATAATAAACCTAAGCCACAAGGAAACAAGTTTATGGGTTTAAATGACCCCAAAATGCCCAAAGGAACGGAGGAAAAACCTAATATATTAAACAAACAAGGAAAATGAAGAAGGAGGGAGACGAGCAAAAGTGAAATCCAAGAATGGTTCACCAACACAAGTAAAATAGCACTCAACAAGAGCATTGAAACCAAAACAAGGGTTATCAGGAGGAAGGAGAGATAACGGTTACTACCCATTAAAAAGGCAACCAGAAACCACAAATTAGAATTGTTATTAGTCAGTAAGTATTAGTTATTAAGTATTAATTGTCATTAGAATTAAGTCATGAAAGAGAAATAAGTATAGGGGTCACCCACTATCAAACCAATGATATAAACAGTGATATAGTGTAATAGTGTAGGTGTCAGAACCCCAAGGTGAAGTGTGACACTAGTGAAATTGTAATTAACAATAAGTGATTTACAAGTGAAGGTAAGGTAAAAGTTGGAAATAAACAGTGCATAGATAACTGATAAATAAGTAGTATTAAGAGTGAATTAGAGTATAAGGGATAGAAAAACACTAGAAGTGATAATGACTTTATATTTAAAAAGATGTTCAATAGAGTTAAGTTAATTATAGCCAGTAGTAAGTAAAAAGGGAGGATTCCAGAATAGAATAAATTGAAGGTGTTACCATGGAGGGAATATAAAAATTGTTTAGAGATTGAGAAGTCAAAAAACTAACAAAGATACCTAATTTATAAAGGACTATTATTAATTTAATAACAAGTGATGTGGTTTATCACAACACAAATAATATGTGTTATAAACTAAAAAATTAGCACATAAGGATAAGTGAGGAGTGAGTGATGATATTTCTTAATCAAAACAATAACTCTAATAACTTATAAAAAATTGTGTTCATGTTATTGTTATAAGAGGATATGGCTGAATGCAATGTGCAGTCCATAAACCTAATGTTATATTTTTAAGATTGAAATAAGGAGAGCAATATTGAATAATAAACAACACACCTACAGACTCAAAACACAACACAACTAATAAAAATAACAAAGTAAGCCCAATAGGCTGAACCAAAATGTGATTTGAACGAAATAAGTAAATTATTATAATGGCTACTTAGGCCTAGAAAAAAACATAACTGTCAGAACCAAACAAACAAAGATTATAACAAATTGAATCAGAATTTAGAAAATCTGAGGTGAAGGAATCACCAAGGATAAATTGTAGATCATTTATAACACAAAATATTGTAATAGGCATTATTATATAAAAGGAAATGTAATTAACAAGCATTAACATAATTGTAAAAACTTAAAATCTGAAAATACCCAAGCTTGTGGGGTATCAAAATAATCTATGAACGAGAATAAATACTATAGTGACAATATTTATTAACCAGGAAGGAAGATGGAGGAATAACAGTAATCAGAAGATATACGAAGGATTCGAAGTTTCGATAACAATACATCAACTCAAAATAAGCCTATTCGAAAAATACCGTTACTATGGAAACAGCGGTTGTTGACAGAAAAATACCGTTAAAAATTAGTAGAGAAAAAAGAAGCTAAGCGTCACCAAGCCATACAGATGCAGAAGTTCGGAAGAAAGTTTTTTCAGTGTAAATCATGAAAATAATAGTATAAAGTTGCTGAAAACCAATCGTCAAAGAAGCAGATGACCACTACAACCAATATTATAAGACCCAAGACCTGAATAAACGGAAATTATCCATAAATAGAACGTCCAAACACAAGACGAAAGGACGCCACATTTTAATGAAGCCCAAAATCCAAGAAAACTGATTTTATGCAGCCAATTCCTATCTCGAACCAACTACAAAGGCCTATACACGTCGAATTGTTAAGTACTATCCAATTATTTATTTTCCACCAACCCTAATCACTTTAAATAATTTTGAAAGGTAAAATTACCACACTATAAAGATAGTATTTCTCTTTCATAGAGTATTTAAGCAAATTAAAACATAATGAAACATTGTTAACATAAAATAACCTAAGAATTGAACACGAACTTACAGAACACTTTTACAACATAACACAACAGATTGTAATAGCACACTTTATATTTTTTGTACACTTAGATTAAGGTAATTTGTATTTTTATTGTAACCATTGTAGTTCTCTAACTCATAGTCAAAAGAATCCACGGATTTTTGAAACCAAAACTGTAATAAGCCTAACGTAAACAGACGCTAGGTTAAATGGTTTCTAAATTAATTCGCCGCCCTGAAAATAAGATCTCATGTAATCAAACGATAATTATTTTGTTGTAATTGTAAATGTTTCCAGATATCACCATTAAAAAAAATATTCATTACAGGGAGTAACCAGCGTTATCATTTCATAGGGAGTGCTATATAATAATTACTTGTATTGAAGAATAAATCGTAGCAGTAAGCTAGTTGCCAGTCATTCGTCAAAAGCGACGATTGAGACGGCTGTGCGAGCGGGAGTGATTCGAATACACCAACCCGCTACGCTGATAACTTGTTCAAACACAGTTTTTAGTTGTTTTGTAAAACGACTTGGCGCCACCCGGGATTATCACACCCCCTAAGAATAACAGGTAAGGTTACTGCCGTAATATACAGGTGATCAGAACTACGCTACGAACATCGCTAGCCACCAAAATTACTGTAACGACCCGGTGCGAGGCGAACGCACTAATCATCCAAAACACATTATTTTATGTACACATTTTGCAAGGTACGCTCCAATCTATTACTACGTTACAAATTGACGACTCCAACGTGAGGCTTGAACGAAGACGAGGGCGTCTTAAAATCTATAGTTACAGATTGGCGCCCAACGTGGGGCTGTAAAAGAAGGTCAACGGCGGCTATGAAGAGACACTCAATGTTTACTAGGACAGACAAACAGAAAGAAATTGAAGGTGAAGGCCAGCCAGAAGAGATGGAAGAAATAATCGGGGAGTTAGTCGAAGAGGACGTTCAGGAAAACCAACCTGAAAATCCAGTTCAACCAGAACCGGAAGTGGAAGTAATGATAGGGGACCAACCAATCAAACCAACAGAAGAAACGAAGTTAGACAGCATGATGAAATTAATGATGGAACAATTCGGACAAATGAGACAAGAGAGAAGAAAAGACCATGAAGAATTGCTTAAAAAATTGGACTCATTATGCAGTATTTTCAAACCATTAAATGAACCACAAGACACCACTTCTGAAGGTAGTAAGGAGATAGAAGTTAAAAAGGACCAAAGCGTATTATTGCCTGAAAATAATAACAACGAAACAAATAATGAATACGTGGAAATGAAGACGGAGAAAAGGCATCACAGAAAAATAATAAGAACAAGAGAAGAAGTGGAGATGATGAAAAACGGACTAACCAATGTGTTTAGTGTACCAATGACCAACCATGCCGAAAGGATGAATTTTATGGAGTGCAGGAGAACTCTAAAAGAAATTCTAGATGGAATAAAATACCAACCAGCGAGAAGAAACTGGAGAGAAGCAAGACCTGAATGGAGAATACCCAAATTAAAAGGAATTCACAACAAACCAGTGGATGAAAAATTCAGCAGATCTATGCTTAAATGGAAATTACCAGCAGTGGAAATGACTGACAATAAAACAGATTATAACAGATCAAGAAAGTCAATAAAATACTGGAGCACACCAGCAATGGAAATACCAAATAAAAAAGCAAAGATAATATTAATGAGAGATGCACAATTAACTTCTCTGATTAATGGACAAAATAATCAAACGTTTGCGGTAAACATAAAGACTACAGAACATATGGTATTAGAGGAATTATGGTACAAGACGGAGGAGACCTATTTCACCAGTAAGAAAACAGTTCTGCAATCCAGAGTTATCCGAACCATAAGGGCAGAGGAACTGATGGACCATGGGTAAACTAAGTGAAGATACCACAAACCAAGAAAAGGGACGGATCTTCAAGTTACCAGACAAGCAACCCAATGGAATAGAAGAAAAAATTAAACTATAATTAACAAACTCTACTCCTAACATTAATGTCAAACAAAAAAGAAATTAACATTTATCCAGAATAAATGTCATCCATCAGACATTTGAAGGAGAAGAGGAGCAAGACAACAAAGAGTGTAATAAGAAAGAGAAGGCAATAATGAAGGAAAGAGAAAAGGAGTAGATCAACATATAATTAACAAGGTCCAACGTATAATAATAAATGAACCATATGTCATCACAAAGGACAATGGAAACAACACTTACGAAATAAGTAATATAACCACCAAAAAAGTAAAAGGAGTGTACAACCAAGCTTCCATAAAGAAGTTCTATGAAGAAAACTAAATAACTGGAATACGATCATCCAGAATAAGTGTGACTATCATACACTTGAAGGAGAAGAGGTGCATAATAACGAAGTGTCGAACAAAAAGGAGAAGGCTATAATATGGAATGGAAATGATAATATAATAAATCCACAACCGTGAGAATTGAATTGATACCAAAATAAAATTATATATAATAAAATGTACGGCCATATGTCATCACGAAGGACAAGTAACTGTAAATAAAATACAGATACCAAAATTCAAAAATGATGTGTACACAACTTGCAACAACATTTCGATGACTTATGAGGCCTAAAATAAAATAAAAAAAATATCAAAACAAAGGAATGAGATACATAAATTCCTACTAAGTGAAATCAACTTACAATATATTAAAAAGTTGATGTGCTTACAAGCTGAAATATACAAAAATAAAATCAGACCAAACCTGATAAGATAAGTACATGAAATTATAATGAATCAAGGGTATTCAAAAATGTAAAATAAAAAATCTAAACTGGTACAAAGAAAGAGAGAAGTTATGTATGAATCAAATATACATTCTATGGCTAAAGCAAAATGTTGCTAAATAACTGAGAGAAGTATAACAATGTCTAAGATAATTAAAATGATCACAATGAGAATTGAAAACCGAAAAATGAAAAGTTAATGATGAGATTAACATATAAATAAATAAAAAACAATCAATGTATGAGCAAATGATAGTAATAGTTAAGGTACAGCGGAAGGAAGAATGAGTAAAAGGCCAAAGTGATCTAAAAACAAACCACAAGGTGGACAATCCCAAAATATATTATTATTATTAAGTCACAAGTTGACAAAAAAGGTATTTATGATTGACTGTTGAAAAGTCCAGCAATCAAATAAACTGAGCAGAGATGACGTGCCTCTGGTCTCAGAAAAATGAGTAGTAATGGGAGAAACCGGCTACTAAAGTTAGGGAAAAAATTGTGTATAAGGGAGAACACACCAATGGAAATAAAATGAAAAACAGATCCAAATAAAATGGAATGAATTCAGTAAGAAGAGAAATAAAGAATGGAGAAACGACCAAGAAAGAAAAGGAAAAAGATTATGTATAACTGATAATTTCATAAAAAACTATACTAGTGTTTTATCAAAATGATCAATTTTAAAGGAGAGGCATTATGTCACGACACAAATAGCCAACCCCGTACCAGAGATAAAAAAAAATGTATTTATAATTGTAAAAATACTTCTTATCAAATGAAATGATTGATTTTAAATAAAAATATAAGGAATATGACACGACAATGCAACGACTTTAACCCAACCCAAGTGATTGAGACATAAACATAAACATAAAGAAGGGAACCACGGAACATACTTAGTAAAATGTAAATATTTTAAAGTGATTGAGACAAAAACATAAACATAAAGAAGGGAACCACGGAACATACTTAGTAAAATGTAAATATTTTAAAGTGATTGAGACAACAACCCAAACATAAAGAAGGGAACCACAAATAAACAACGAGAATGAGGAAATAATAAACCTAAGCCACAAGGAAACAAGTTTATGGGTTTAAATGACCCCAAAATGCCCAAAGGAACGGAGGAAAAACCTAATATATTAAACAAACAAGGAAAATGAAGAAGGAGGGAGACGAGCAAAAGTGAAATCCAAGAATGGTTCACCAACACAAGTAAAATAGCACTCAACAAGAGCATTGAAACCAAAACAAGGGTTATCAGGAGGAAGGAGAGATAACGGTTACTACCCATTAAAAAGGCAACCAGAAACCACAAATTAGAATTGTTATTAGTCAGTAAGTATTAGTTATTAAGTATTAATTGTCATTAGGATTAAGTCATGAAAGAGAAATAAGTATAGGGGTCACCCACTATCAAACCAATGATATAAACAGTGATATAGTGTAATAGTGTAGGTGTCAGAACCCCAAGGTGAAGTGTGACACTAGTGAAATTGTAATTAACAATAAGTGATTTACAAGTGAAGGTAAGGTAAAAGTTGGAAATAAACAGTGCATAGATAACTGATAAATAAGTAGTATTAAGAGTGAATTAGAGTATAAGGGATAGAAAAACACTAGAAGTGATAATGACTTTATATTTAAAAAGATGTTCAATAGAGTTAAGTTAATTATAGCCAGTAGTAAGTAAAAAGGGAGGATTCCAGAATAGAATAAATTGAAGGTGTTACCATGGAGGGAATATAAAAATTGTTTAGAGATTGAGAAGTCAAAAAACTAACAAAGATACCTAATTTATAAAGGACTATTATTAATTTAATAACAAGTGATGTGGTTTATCACAACACAAATAATATGTGTTATAAACTAAAAAATTAGCACATAAGGATAAGTGAGGAGTGAGTGATGATATTTCTTAATCAAAACAATAACTCTAATAACTTATAAAAAATTGTGTTCATGTTATTGTTATAAGAGGATATGGCTGAATGCAATGTGCAGTCCATAAACCTAATGTTATATTTTTAAGATTGAAATAAGGAGAGCAATATTGAATAATAAACAACACACCTACAGACTCAAAACACAACACAACTAATAAAAATAACAAAGTAAGCCCAATAGGCTGAACCAAAATGTGATTTGAACGAAATAAGTAAATTATTATAATGGCTACTTAGGCCTAGAAAAAAACATAACTGTCAGAACCAAACAAACAAAGATTATAACAAATTGAATCAGAATTTAGAAAATCTGAGGTGAAGGAATCACCAAGGATAAATTGTAGATCATTTATAACACAAAATATTGTAATAGGCATTATTATATAAAAGGAAATGTAATTAACAAGCATTAACATAATTGTAAAAACTTAAAATCTGAAAATACCCAAGCTTGTGGGGTATCAAAATAATCTATGAACGAGAATAAATACTATAGTGACAATATTTATTAACCAGGAAGGAAGATGGAGGAATAACAGTAATCAGAAGATATACGAAGGATTCGAAGTTTCGATAACAATACATCAACTCAAAATAAGCCTATTCGAAAAATACCGTTACTATGGAAACAGCGGTTGTTGACAGAAAAATACCGTTAAAAATTAGTAGAGAAAAAAAGAAGCGAAGCGTCACCAAGCCATACAGATGCAGAAGTTCGGAAGAAAGTTTTTTCAGTGTAAATCATGAAAATAATAGTATAAAGTTGCTGAAAACCAATCGTCAAAGAAGCAGATGACCACTACAACCAATATTATAAGACCCAAGACCTGAATAAACGGAAATTATCCATAAATAGAACGTCCAAACACAAGACGAAAGGACACCACATTTTAATGAAGCCCAAAATCCAAGAAAACTGATTTTATGCAGCCAATTCCTATCTCGAACCAACTACAAAGGCCTATACACGTCGAATTGTTAAGTACTATCCAATTATTTATTTTCCACCAACCCTAATCACTTTAAATAATTTTGAAAGGTAAAATTACCACACTATAAAGATAGTATTTCTCTTTCATAGAGTATTTAAGCAAATTAAAACATAATGAAACATTGTTAACATAAAATAACCTAAGAATTGAACACGAACTTACAGAACACTTTTACAACATAACACAACAGATTGTAATAGCACACTTTATATTTTTTGTACACTTAGATTAAGGTAATTTGTATTTTTATTGTAACCATTGTAGTTCTCTAACTCATAGTCAAAAGAATCCACGGATTTTTGAAACCAAAACTGTAATAAGCCTAACGTAAACAGACGCTAGGTTAAATGGTTTCTAAATTAATTCACCGCCCTGAAAATAAGATCTCATGTAATCAAACGATAATTATTTTGTTGTAATTGTAAATGTTTCCAGATATCACCATTAAAAAAAATATTCATTACAGGGAGTAACCAGCGTTATCATTTCATAGGGAGTGCTATATAATAATTACTTGTATTGAAGAATAAATCGTAGCAGTAAGCTAGTTGCCAGTCATTCGTCAAAAGCGACGATTGAGACGGCTGTGCGAGCGGGAACGATTCGAATACACCAACCCGCTACGCTGATAACTTGTTCAAACACAGTTTTTAGTTGTTTTGTAAAACGACTTGGCGCCACCCGGGATTATCACACCCCCTAAGAATAACAGGTAAGGTTACTGCCGTAATATACAGGTGATCAGAACTACGCTACGAACATCGCTAGCCACCAAAATTACTGTAACGACCCGGTGCGAGGCGAACGCACTAATCATCCAAAACACATTTTATGTACACATTTTGCAAGGTACGCTCCAATCTATTACTACGTTACAAATTGACGACTCCAACGTGAGGCTTGAACGAAGACGAGGGCGTCTTAAAATCTATAGTTACAACGTATGTTAAAAGCTCTATCCAGCAACAACAACATTCCGTGTTTGCCACACACATACACACAAAAAACCACAGCTACACCAACATAGATACTAATCTTGAGATATTACACTACTTACCTAAAAGTCGAAAACTTAACACAGCAGAACAATATGAAATATACAAACACTACACAACACAACCAAACAACATACTTATCGACCAATTACACTATAAATCACACACACTCTTTGACACAATTATACATAATTCGGATCCCCACGCCAATTCCCTTCCAACAACCCCCCCACTCAACCCACCAACAAAAAAACCGTTACAAGTTACTGACAGTCTGTCTCACACCGCTGACGAAGGCGCACATCATGCCGAAAAGCGTACGGGAGGAAACAAAGTAAGTTCACAAGTGAAAGTTTAATAACCAATATTAATGAAAACTGATTATTGACCATGTTATATTATTTCAATACTGATGACTAAACATATGGCATAAAACAAATAATCCCTCTTTGCATATACAGATAGAAAGTATCCTTACATCAGTCTGAGACATAAAAATATAGAGGTCTGAAATAATGAAGTCCTTTCTAAAATTATTGTTTTGAGTTTTTTACTTTATGGTAGAGAAAGTTAGTCATAGGTTGACATGATACAGATAAACTAAGGGGCCTGAATATGTGGACATAGAAGAAATTAGAAGAATATGTTGGTTAGAAAAGAAGAAGAATGTGCAAGCATTGGAAGGTATAAGAAAGGAGAGGAGAGGACACTGATTATAGAGATAGAAAAGTGAAAACTAAAATTTGTGGTCATTTTATAATTCATAACATTTTTATGAAGAACATAAGAGAGAGAAAGCTCAGGGAAAGGAAGAGAAGAGGAAGCCTCAGAGGAAATGTTTAAATGACATCAGGAACTTGATATGTTTTGGACACAATGGAGAGATGAAGATGACATCTGGAGCTACAAGAGGTCAGATTGTAGCAACAACGCTTTGCCCAAAATTGAGTTTCTCAATCCTTGTAAGGGGAACCTGTGAATTTTAACATGGACAGGAAATTACAGTTATCGTCGTCATGGCTATTGTGCCCTTTTGCTGGTTTAGGTCACTGGATCTGTTTCATTTTACCAACATTTCAAAGGTGTCCCACAGTATGGTGTCCCTCAGGTTTGTATCAGTGCAGCATTCTTGGTACGCGGTTCTCATCTATTCTGGACAGGTGTTTTTCACAATTTGCCGTGTATCTCTGTACTTTGTCTCCTAGTCACTCTGTAGTCTACTCCATCCGTATGGTTGCATTTCTCACTCTACTGTAAAATTAAATATAGACATGAAGCAGTGCGCAGGTTATAGTGGGGAGAAGGCGGGGGCAGTGGACGCCACGAGAGAGGAAAATATCTACTAACGCAGTTGAAAATATTGAACCACTCTCTGAATTTTGAATAAGACACACGTATGAGATGAGTAATCTATTTTGATGTTGGAGGTAGATTTATTTTAGGTTGTGGTAGTGTCATTACTATTACATTGTTCTTATTCAAATGAAATGAAACTAAACGGTTCACTTTTGATGAGTACTGATGTTTTCTAAAAAGTACTTACACAATAATCTCCACAGCGTCTTGGAGAAAACTGATTTTTGTTTCTCTGTTGATGCATGCGCATTACATAACCTGTGCCATTAGTACGAAAACGGTTGATTCATGTCTACTGAATCTTGCTGTACCTGTTTTTGTTATCCTCCTAATTCTTTAAAAAAATTTCATGTCTGTTCGGAGTCTTTGTTCCTTTAGGTTGTATATATCCACGTTTCACTACTGTACAACACTATGGGGAGAGCTAAAGTGTTGTACAAACAGACTTGTAACTCTTTAACTTTAATTGTTTAATTGGTTACATTTGTTGTATGTACTACTAATAATCAATCACTTTCAAAATCGGGCGCCATGTTGTCACACAGTACAACAAAATATGTATACTTACCTAAGGTCAGAATTCGTGTTAGCGAACCAGTACTTGCGGAATGTATTACCTGAAATAACTCACTCTGGCTTATATTGTTTACCAATGACATTACCTTTTATTATCAAAAAGACTCTATGTACATATGAAAATGACTCTACTGAACTATGTGCCAAACACGCACGTTACTATGCCTCGGGGCGTAGTCCCATTTATTTTGTAAACATATAATATCCCTTAAACATTTTATAAGCCCTCCAAAATAACATGTTTTATACTTGTTACATAATAAACATAATATATAGTTATTAAAAAATGACTTCACAACCCAACACTTATTAATTATTGTAATGAAATATCCTCTCTCTCTCTCGCACTCTCATTCGTGGTACAAAGTTTTAGTTAATTGACTTCCCCAAAATTGAGCTCATTTTAATGAATCGAATTTAAAAGAAAAGATTATCTAAACCCTTAGTTGGACTTTTTGGACCCCCCCATTTTTATGACTTAGCTGGAAATTCTTCGAAGATGTCCCATCATTGATCTCACTCTCAGTGTTGTCGTAACCCAAAATTTGGGGTTTACGTCTAACTGTTATTTTAAAAAATACTGCACTTTCACATATTTAACAAACTCTTGGTTATGTAAAATTTAGATATAAATAGCTTTTAGAGAATTGCCGGCCGGCACGCTACTCTGATGAGACGAGACTGCTAGCGGTTTTTAGCTTTGCAATGTGGAGGTGGGGCAAACTACGTCACTGGTCCTTTGTTCGAAACGGCCAAACCCCATTGTTTACAGATGTATTTAATGCGTATCGCATTCCTGTAGCTGATGTCATCATGGGTTAGGCTTGTTTACTTTAATATGATGAACTGTTTTTTGCTATTACTGTGAGTTTCCCCTGACCTCGACACAAATCCTGTCCGCTCAATATTACGTCGTTGAAAACTTTTGGACAACTTTATGCTGTTTTCTTTATAGGGATTTAAAAACAATTATAACAATTATACTTTATAACAATTATTTCCCAAAATAGTATAGGACCGGAATTGTACCATTACAAAACCCCCTCAATGAGAGGTTTTATCCCGAAGCATAAAAACTCTCATTGACACATTCATACTTCCTAAAGGGATCAGCTAGGATATGTCGCCACAACCCCCTTACTACTTATATGAAAAGAATACAATAACTCACCCGTGGTCCGATGATGGTGACAGTACCTGCATGACCTTACTGGACTTCTCCTACAAGATCCCAACACCATAAGGCCAATCAGGCTCTTTACGCTCCTGCTCTGACGCGCTGGCCAGCTCAGGACCGCCGTCGCAACATCACCAAACACTGAAACAATAAATCAAAAATATCAAAATAGTGGCTTGGTATAATGCTATATCCCTAACTGATCTGTTTCCCCTTAGCTATGTGCTGGTTTGTGTTAAGAAGCATTGGGTTTGCTTCAACTCAACAAGAATTATATAGAAGTGCCATTCTCTTCGACTACCCTTAACATTATACAATTTTTTCGATTCCCATCGATAATAATTAACCCTTTTCCGTTTTCATAATTAATATAATTATAAGAAGAAACACAAATCTTTATACTACAATTGAAACATATAATCCAAAATTTATGGATACAATTACCAAAATCTCACTCTTCCTAAAACATTTTATAAAAAAAAATTTACTATTATTATTATTATCAATATTATCATTAACAGTAAGTAATCCGGCACTGTTAACAATATTTACCCCTCTTTCTCCTCCACACACACTATTTCCCCCCTGAACTGTTGCGTTCAGTTGCCTCCACAAGGACTGAGGAAGAAGGAGTGAGCACTTTTTTCTTTTCTCTCTCTCCCATCCTTGCTTCGGTGTTACAGAAACTTCAAGGTCAATACCCCTACTTATTATTTTATTACACGCCCCTAAGGTCTACCACCCATATTTAGGTGAAAATAGCCTATGTAAACAAATAATCTTAGATTCCCCTGAATCTCCCATTAAATTTCTAAGTTGAACCAATTTCATAGGCAACCAACTATGGTCAGGTTTTACAAATTCTGCCCACAGCTGGTTGTCGTCCAAAACCACGATTAGTGCTGGTAAGACAGTAATCGCCTGAAATATGGGGAATCGCAATAGTTTGACACGTTGTGTCATATGCAGTTACATTTGTAACTACCCTAAAACTAACAATTTATACATACATATAATTCATGTTCAAATTCCTATACTAATGCATAATAAACATAATACATAACAATACACTCATCATTAACATTGCAATTATTACATTAAAATAACCAATTCACATTTAAGCTTGGTTAAAATTTACACACCCTACATCTTTAAATTTGCGTATAAAATTATAACATTACATTTTAATTAATTAATACTTTTAATTATTAAACTTTTATTAATTAACCATCAATTATTTGTCATTTACTACCATTTAATTCTTCACAATTTCAAATTTATTATTAATATTCATATTACATTATTATTATTTCATTTCTTATTACCTTTCTACTATGAATTTTCTACTTAACCCTCACATTTTTATCATTGATTAGTCTGGGTGACTCCTGTATTCACTATGATTTGACTTATTATATAGGCACTACCATTTATAATCTTACTCACCTTTCTACTAACCACTACTAACAACCAGATTTACATATTATGACACCAATCTCTCAATTATAAACACCTTCACTAATTCCATTTAAATCCTCTGGCACCGCTCGTCTTTGTACTAGGATGTGTGTTCCCTACCTGGCCATATACATACCTAACCATTTGCCCTCCAAAATATCGGCAAACACTCCCTTAAACTACGCTATTACCTGCCACAACGCTATACGTTGGCCACTCCTTATCACCTCACCCCCACTACAAAATATCATCATCAACAAATATATTTACTCTTTACTTTACTCACCTCTCTACATATAATCACTACTACTGTGTCCCTAAAATATCTAATACCCTCTTTGTTTTTCACTGGTATTTCAAAATTCTTATTTATCTAACTCCCATTAACTTTAATTGACTAACTCAAATGTCTTTATTTACACCCAGGTGCTATCCCTTTTTAACTTTGCATTACTGTGATCATTGACAATTGCATTAGAAAATTCATCCCTCACCTACTAATAACAATGCATCTTAATATCCAAATATTACATGCTTAATCATTTAACTTCATTATCAAACTTTCTTTTGTACACCATTAATTAAGTGCTTAATCTTCAATTATTTAATTCAATTATTTAAAATTTCACCATTCATCACTTGTTTAGTCAAAACAAAAACATGTTAATTGTTAATATTAAATCAATTAAACTATAATTTACTGTTACATACATGGTGTACATAAAATTTACCTGTAATACACACATCAAAAATACACAAATACATTGACATTAATACACAAAAAAAATATACAATCCAACTTATTATTTTATCATTGACCATAAATCAGTTCATAAACAATCCATTTTAAAACCACTGTTCACATATATTAATGTTCATACACAATAAAACAATCTATCCTCCATCACTGAATAACAGTCAAATCTTAGGTCTATACAACTTATTTTTTATTAAATAAATGATATTATTATTATCAATATAATATTTATCTAAATTTTTATATTCTTCCACAATGTCGTTTAAATTAATAGGCCTATTCCATATCAATTTATCATGTACCATGTCATCATCAGGTATGGTTCTGTCTACCTCAGTATTATCTGTCATAATCATGTAAGTCATAAAGTCATTACTATCGTCATCATAATTATCTACTACTACACACTTTACTTCCCAAGGTAATTAATTGTTATCATTATTATCATCATCTACTATTATTGCTATCTCAATTTCACTATAAAGTAAGTATTCACTGTAATTATCCACCATCTCTACTCCTAACCTTTCTACAAATTCTCTATACTTTCTATTTATCTTAAAATCTCTATTACTCTCTTTCTCTCACAATATCTCTCAATATATCTCTCACTCTCAAAATATGCAGGGGTCACTAACTCATAATTACCGTACCACCTATGAGGTGCACAAAAAAACTAGGGAACTCTATTTGTAGACATATCGTCTCCCAAATATATACCTAAGGAACTCACGTCCTTGCTAAACACACGTGAAGACTTTACTTCACTCCCAACTACAATATCAAAGGAAAAATTTACCCCCTGCAATCCTTTTAACTGTAAATTCTTTATACACTCTCTCTCTGACTCAATACACTCTAACATCTCATTATGACTCCCAATATTCTCATCATCATTTTCTAACACCATGTTCTTAATTATATCATTATTATTACCTGTAAACTCATTATTCAAATTACCATTGTTACTCACCTTATTAATTAGCACCTCGTTTGCACTTAAACTAGCACTATTTTCTGTAAATGTATCATCATTACTACCTCCACTATTCTCTACCCCCCTTTTATTCTCGTAATTCTCGTCTACTTTATTCTTTGGTCTATCAACTACCTCGTTTACTAACGTTACTGTTTGTTCTTTCATTTTATCGAAATGTGTATGCATTTCATCGATTCTTTTGTCTAACTTAAAATTTTATTTTTTAATTTCATTTTTAGTTTGAATATTTTGTCTTTTAATTTCATTGAACTTCTCATCAAATTTATTACTCTGTGTATCAAATTTAGTTAATAATAACTGCATCAAAGCAGCAGTTGTTTCGTCTGTTTTGTTTTCATGATGACTTGAGATGGATGTTGCTGTAACTTTCTCTAACTCTACAGATGCAGTCGCACTCGACTCACCAATCTGACTAATTTGTGTTAATGGAACATCCATCTCACTAGTCAAATTTTCATCAGGTGCACTGATTTCTATTGTTTTATTGTCATTGGTACTCATTTTGTTTATTTTTTGTTTATTATATCTCTAACACATACAATACTGCTAACACATATATGCTTATAGCCTCGTAACTTAACCCTACCTTACGCACGTGTTTATGTACTTTCAAAATATTACTCCAGGTAATTATTCCGCTTTTCTGGTAGGCACACCCCACATAAAATTATATTTTATGTCGAGTCCCTGTTCGGGCACCATTTGTAACTCTTTAACTTTAATTGTTTAATTGGTTACATTTGTTGTATGTACTACTAATAATCAATCACTTTCAAAATCGGGCGCCATGTTGTCACACAGTACAACAAAATATGTATACTTACCTAAGGTCAGAATTCGTGTTAGCGAACCAGTACTTGCGGAATGTATTACCTGAAATAACTCACTCTGGCTTATATTGTTTACCAATGACATTACCTTTTATTATCAAAAAGACTCTACGTACATATGAAAATGACTCTACTGAACTATGTGCCAAACACGCACGTTACTATGCCTCGGGGCGTAGTCCCATTTATTTTGTAAACATATAATATCCCTTAAACATTTTATAAGCCCTCCAAAATAACATGTTTTATACTTGTTACATAATAAACATAATATATAGTTATTAAAAAATGACTTCACAACCCAGCACTTATTAATTATTGTAATGAAATATCCTCTCTCTCTCTCGCACTCTCATTCGTGGTACAAAGTTTTAGTTAATTGACTTCCCCAAAATTGAGCTCATTTTAATGAATCGAATTTAAAAGAAAAGATTATCTAAACCCTTAGTTGGACTTTTTGGACCCCCCCATTTTTATGACTTAGCTGGAAATTCTTCAAAGATGTCCCATCGTTGATCTCACACTCTCGATGTTGTCGTAACCCAAAATTTGGGGTTTACGTCTAACTGTTATTTTAAAAAATACTGCACTTTCACATATTTAACAAACTCTTGGTTGTGTAAAATTTAGATATAAGTAGCTATTAGACTCATGTGTCTAATCTAGCTGCATTTCTAAACAACTTTATTAAACTTCTAAACAAATTTGTTGATATTTTTTAGTTTTGTTGACATAATCTCTATATGATATCGCAGCCAAGATACCGCTACCGAAAATGAGAAACTTGCCCAGGGCCTTATTTCATAGAACTATTTTGCTTTGATCCACCTCTTTCCCTCAGTAATGATTGTATTAATTTTTTTATGTCATTCCTTCATAATCTGTTACAATGTTATCTAAACAGAAAATTTGCTTCTGATGGTCGCCTCTAGTTGGTGCAATTTGGTACCGGATCATCAGCAAATAGCAGTATCTTCAAGAATTAACTCTCATTAATTTTTGATCCATTGTGAAGCCATGCGCTGCTCTTCTATTATCATTTGATGAATATAAATATTAAAAAGTGTGAGTATAAAGGATACCCTTGTCTTACACCTGTGGTTATACATTCAGACTTTTTTCTTCTAGCCATTTTGAAGTTTTTCCTTCAGTTATGTTTACTTCCCTTTTTATAAATAGATTGGAGTATGCTTAGTGTCATACCTGATGGTCTTTTTTTCCGTATTCCAACAATAGTTAAACAAACAAAGTAAGTGAGAAACTAAAACCAAAATATTTAAAACCATTGTTAGACGTATCATGCCTTACGGCTCAGAAGTTTGGACTACTCATAAACATACAAGAACAAAATTAATGACAGCAGAGATGGACTTTTTGAAAAGTTTGCCAATAGTATCCAGATGTGAGAACATTCGAAATGAAGTCATTAAGGATAGAATGAAAGTGAAAAATTCAAATTGTCAGTTTTATCCAAACAACAAAATTACAATGGTATGGACACACGAAAAGAATGGCACACGAAAAATTGCCTAGGAGAGTTATGGAATGGACCCTACCAGGAAGAAGGAAAAGAGGAAGACCACCTATCACCAGGATAGAAGAAATTGAGACTATATTGAGGGAATGAGAATGTATGGAGTTTAATATGGAGTTCTAATATAAAACAAAAAGAGAATAGCTGAAACTTTGGTGAGGATGAAAGCGATCAGTGTCAAAAGTATGAAAAAACGGAGAACTGGCGATGGAAGAAAATGACTTGAGGAATAAGCAGAAATGGACGTTAGGGTACGAGACACACTGGACGGTACAGTTCAACTGACAAACGCGTGTATGGCTGTATAGAATCCGCTGGATTAGCCATACAGCATTTTCAGTACTTTTTTTAAATAATTTGTTTTCAACATTGCCAAAAGGTCGTTGTTTTATCTTACTGACGTTTTGACAGGTTACAATCAAACCATTTCCTTATCCACAACAAAAGTTATGGCTTTTTCTGGACCAAATCATATTAGAACAAAGATTGTCATACAAGACACCAATAGAACAGGAACCATATTTCAAGTATCTAGGGTGCAGCATCAATATCAAGATGATTCGGAGATTGAAAGCAAAATTAGTCTCTTCCAGTCGCTTTGTGGCTGTATCATTAAACGTTTAAATGGGAATGGGAATGAGATATTTGGATGGACAAGCAGCAGTGGAAGATGAGAATTCAGTCATTTCTGTAATCTTTGGTTCCGGAAAATATGTAAACATTGTACAGCCGGAATAATAATAATAAAGTAAGCGCTGCTTAAGGAAAACGCCTCCATATTTGTACACTCTGTGCTTAATCCACCAGACCCAACAACATTCTTGTTGGTACACTTCTTTTGACCACCCATAAACAATCAACTTTTCCTTCATATTCTTCTGCATCCATTTCCTTTTCTTTATTGGTTGCATCTGTCAATAATTCCTTATAATATAACGACTTGTAGTTCAGAAATGCTGTATATTTTAATCTGTACTCTTCTGTATTTAAAAGTTGTATTGGCTTAAAAACCTTCCTGTGTGGTTGTATAAATTGAGTTCCAAATCATTAAGCTTTGTGAACAGCTTTTCATGCCATATTCCTATTTAACCTGTACTCTTCATGTCTTTGTTTCCTGTCTCTATTTTGAATCCATTTAAGAGAAGTGTCCTATTTCTCTTTAGTCACTGCTTTCAGCTTGATGCTTCATATGTTTAGTCCTCTATTTCTCGTTATTTTCAGTCTTTTACATAAAGCTTCAAAGCTTCATCTGCTACTTGTTAGATAGCTAGCTGTATATTCTTCTCTTCTATTTCAATATCCTCACTTATTTCTCATTGCGGAGCTTTTGTAGGAGCTCTACTTTATGGTTAATGTCCTTCACTTTAGTACTCTTACGATGTGGTTTCTTGAAAGCTGTTACTTTTATTATCCCAACTACCAAAAAATGATCTGTATATAACTCAACTCCTCTGTATACATGCACATTTTATACATTGTTGGCAAGTTTCTCATTTACTGTAATGTAGTCAATGAGTAATCTTCGTCCCCTTTCACTCCAGGTTTATTTGTGTAACAACTTTTCCTTGAAAGTGTTTGTTATTTTTAATTTATTCTGGATGCATAAGTCTATAAAGTGTTGTCAATTTATGTTCAGTATTGCTTCACCATATTTACTCGCCATCGTATCTACTGGTATTTACCCACTCTGGTGTTCAAGTCAGCTGCAATAATTATTTGATCTATTTACTTATTTGTTTAATACTGCTTGACTTGAAAATCGTTATGAAATCCTTCATGTTCTATCGTACATCCTTCTTTGGACATATATATACTCTGTAGATTTAAAATACACATACTTCAGTTGAAATCTTAATATTACTATCCTCTCATTCTCAGAAGTGTCAGTTTTTAAAATAGAACTAAGTTTGGTTTTTTTTTAGTAATGCTACTCCTGCCTTTGCTCTACTCTTTCATGTTACTCTAGTCTATAACATTACCTATACATAGTTTTTCACTTCTTTACCTCCTTTCTGAAATACAATAGGGGGGGGTCAAAGGGGACAGCTCCATTTTTTTTTGTAAAACAATTTTTAAGAATAAATAATTTTAGTTTGGTTATGATTTAGAAAAATAAAATATTTCTAATTAACCGCAGCAGGACAAATATTAAATTAGATGAACCTGTTTGGTTTAATAGCTATGAGGGCATATTATTGTTTTCCCATCTCATAGCTTTCTCCCCTATCCACTACCAGTGTTGTTTAATTCGGATGACAAAATGTCGAATTCGATAGTCACTAGTACATTTTCGCAACAGCAGCTATATTCAGATCATTACTAAAACTATTGTGACTGTCAGTTCGCATGACATGTAGTCCAACCGCAAAATTGGAGTGAAAAAAGTATTAAAGTAATGAAAAGAAAAAAATAATTTCAGTATGTAACTTATAAGTCTTAATGTATTTTGCAATAATATAAAATGTAAAATTATATGTTTTGAAAAATTAAATTTAAAAAATGAAGTATTATTGTAACGGTACGAAATTGTAGGGCCAAGTTAACAATTTAAAAATTATATTTCCCATGCAGTCATTGTTCACCTTTATAGAACCTCGAGTTAGTCGACCATGTATGCAGTGTTTATTACAAAACAAAACGTCTATGTTTTGTCTCCGCACTCAAGCAGCGTAGACAGATTGTGAAATAACACACAACTTTGCATCAGCCGTGAATCACGGAAGAAAGTAATGTAACTTAATATTGCACCAGGCGGTAAAATATTGCTAAATCTTAGGCCTGCATTATAGCGCTCTTTTAAACAGCACCAATGGGAGCACAGACTGACGATCACGTGACCAAAAAAAAAAAAGGACTCTGTGTTCTCTGCCTTAGCGCCATACTGAGACCAGTTCCATTGCAACTCATGGCCGCGCGGCCAGCCTATAAAACATCAAGTGTTCGAACAAAGTTACGTCGGCCGACTTTATTTTACCACATGTGGAAACATTGAATTAAAACAGTGAAAATCTAAGTAAATACTGTAAACTAACAAACAATTGCGTGAGTGCGCCCAAAAAACGAAAGCGGTTAAAACGAGACCGTGCAACAAACCATATGGAAACACACGGTGGACGGGTAATTAACAACCTTACATATATATGTAAATCAATTTAAAACAAATGATGATAGCTGATAAACATGTAAACTGAAATAATTGAGAGCCCTAAGGGAAGGGATTTTGGTAAAAGAAAATAGCAAGGGGAAAAGAGATAAATATGTACTGGTTCATTTCAAATAAAAAAAATTTGTAATAGGTTAGAAGTAAAAAAGATTCCATTTGTAAATTTGTTTGATTTCATGTTATTCGTTAATAACACTTACTGATAATATAAAATAATATACCAGTTTTTAATTGATGTCCAAGTAAAACAAAGTAATTAATGTGGTTAATAGACTAGAAGCGATTGGTTTTAAAACAAATTGTGTATTTATATGTGTACTGATAACCTTCAAATAATCCTTTCTGCAGCTGTGTTCGTCTGTAGAACCCTGGAGATATCCATAAGGTAAGAGTAATATAAATTGAATTATAATATATTGTTTTACTGGCGCCCGAACTGGGACGGCGAGTGTAATTTGTGATTACATTCGCCAGACCTAATCAAGCTGCAGAACGGGTTATTTGAGAGGGAGGACGTTTTGGTAAATTATATAAACATAGTGAAATATTAAAAGGCTTAAGTTAATATTGGATAGGATTGAAATTTCTATGTAACATTTTATAAACTTATAAAAAATGGCAGGGAACAATGACGATGTCAATAAAATAATTAGTGTTGACAATTGTGATGAATCAAATATTATGAGTAATTTTGAGATACATTCGACTCCAAGTGCGAGTCAAGATAAAATAGAAGTAAATTTAACAGATCCAAGTAATGTGACTGAGGACTCGGGAGTACAGTTGACTCCAACCTCAACAAAATATAGTAACAAAGTAGAAAATGATATGATGAGTGTTATACTCAGTCAATTAGAAAAAATGAACAGTAATTTTAACAATAAATTTGATGTACAGAATAGCCGTTTTGACAATAATGATATAAAATTTAATGAATTCAAAAGTGAATTTAACAGTAAATTTGACAGTAAATTTGAGGAGCTTAAAATTGACATTAATAAAGTACAAATTACTAATGATTGAAATCACTAATGTAGACCGGTTTTATGAATCAATAGGTAATAATGGTATGAAATATTATGTTGATAAGGGTTATTACACAAATGATAGCCATATGTTGTGTATCAATGAAATTGAAATGTGTTATGTGCAGAAAAGACTAATTTTTGACGACGGAGGTTGATATAAACACAATGAATGGACATTTTAAATACTTTAGTATATGGTAATGACCTGGCTGCTTTATGTATTGAAGTGTGGTACACAAGAAAATTATGACGGAAATCTGTAAATAAATGTGTTAATAGTATTCTGTTGCAATGTATATTATAGCTTATGTGTAACATATGTTTGTAATGAGAGGGAAAGGTATAATAAAAAATAATAATATTTTATTCCACTAAAATAATGAACAAAAGGTATTCATGAAGCCTATTTTGTATTGTGTGTTTGTATTAAAAGTGTTTTAACTAAAGTAATTAATGCCAGGTCTACTAAATTGTTTTTAGTAGAAGTTATTAAAGTAATTTAAAAAGGTGAATTAAAATTATATCTGATCTGAATTGGAACAAATAAGAGATAAATGTGTTAACTAAAAGATTTATAGAAATTGAAAATTAGAAGTACAGGTATTAGGGGTGATGTAATTTTGAGTGTTGAGACTGAGAGTGTTTATAAAAACAAGTCTGGCATACAACTGTTTATGTAAACAGGTAGGTGGTCTGTTGTGACCAATGTTTATAGCCATGCTGAGTTGACAATAACAAAAATGTTGCATTCTGCTGAATCATTGCCAGAAGTGAAACCTTATTATGAAACAAAAGAAATGTAAGATGTGTTGAAATGAAGATAATTTTTTATAAACAATAAAAGAAAATAACGTAGTGTTTGACTGTAATGCAGTTAATATTTATGTGAGAAAATGTTGTCAATGTAAAAACATTTTGAAAGATGTAATTAAAGCAAATGAAACTGTTTGAACAGATGAGATTGATATAATGAGGTGATTACTGTAACTTAGATTTTGTGGAATTAAATCAAATCAAATTGGTAATTAAATTAATTGAAAAGATGATTCTTAATAATAAACTAATTACTGTAACATTAATTAAGGGACTATTAGGGGGGTAGTAGAAAAAAAAAAAATTTTGTTTGGTTAGCATCTTGTATAATCAATGTTACGTTGGAGGAGTAATAATATTGTGAACATTATTCCATTTGTATGAAATTTACATGATTCAACTGTAAGTAGATAGTAAGTTTATATTATCAATTTTAGACCAAGGCAGTACTTTGCAAATAAAAGAACCAATATTTTGTCAATGAACCAGTACGGCTAAGAGGAAAGAAATCAGTTGTGGGATATGGAGTGATGGAAGGCCATTTGTTGATTTTTTAATTGAATGTTTGTAACGGGACAAAAATGGGGCTTTTTATTTTATTAACAATTTGGTTTTGATTTCATTAAAATTGCACAATTCATTTCATCTGTGTGGTCCATCCCCGGTTGAATTTAACTCGCAGTTCAAACAAAGCAAAGGTACGCTGGAACTGTGTTGAAACAATTGAAAAGGAATGTGCTGTCGATGATTCCTAGAACTTTGCGGTTGTGTAGAAAGTCCCGGTCGGTATTAACGATATTATTGAATTGGTCACATTTTATACAACTCCACCGACCGGGCCCGAACAAAACTGTCAATACATAATTCGGTTTCTTTATCAACATACAATTCTCTATCTAATTCTCTCTTATCATAATACCATCTCATATCTTCAAACTTACTCCAGACAGAGGGTACAAAATTATACAACAAAAATAAACACTTCAAATCTTCTACTAACACGGGACTCTTGCCCTTCAAAAGCAACACTTGTGAATACATTAAATCATCATCAGTAAGGGGAAAATTTACCCTCTGCCCCCATTCTACCACTATATTATCTTTCCACTCTCTCTCTAACTCATAAACACACATTAACATTTCATTATTACATTCAGTACTCTCATTGTTTACTTTCAACATCTCACTCTCTGATACTACTTTTTCAAATACACTACTATTCTCAATATTATTTTCATTTGTTAACTTTTCATTTAGTACAACATTGTTACACATGTCATTACCATTTTCATTCGTATTGTTCTTGTTTGGATTCATCACTTGTACTCCCATTCGCTCAATACTATGTTCTAATTTATTCAAACTAGTTCTTATTATTTCGTTATTATTTTCAAAACATTTATTCGTTTCTTGAATCTCATTTTTTAATTCATCAAAACTATTCTTTTGAGCCTCGAATTTCTCATTAAAATCCCTACTTTGTCTGTCCAATTTGTCATTCATTTTATTGTATTTGACATTAGAATCAATTTGTTGTTCTTTATTTTGTTTTTTCAATTCATTTAGATCACTACTTATATTTTCGGACATTGTTTTTATCAGGTTAAATATATCATTTATTGACACCTTTTTTCCTTCCACCCCTACGCTATCGTTAGGTCTATTCTTATCTTTTACATCGGTCATGTTCAAGATTTATTTATATCATACCCTTTATATAACGCCCCCTTAAATCAAAATACCCCATACATAAAACCGTTAGCAATACGTAAAAGTAAACACACACTAGCTCTACCCAAACATAACCTTATTTAACGTATTTATATACGATAATATTACATAAGTACGTCATTACCACATCCTATTTTCTGTGCTTTAAAATAGGTCTATCTCGTATGAATAAAATTAAACGAAAATCCTGGCAGCGTGAGCCAATGTAATGATACAAAATCGATCGAAATATATAAATAAATACAAATACTACTGCCAGGACTTACCTGTATTCATTCTCAACTACTTACCTCGTATTAAATTTTATCAGAAGACCAGAGTCGCCACGGTATTTTTATAGGTTATAATACCGAAACCTTAACACTCCACCTTAAATAAAACGGACAATTTTGCAATCTGACCACCCCTAATTATAATTCAGAAGATACCCGGAACGTTTAGACGAATCTTGCAGCACAGAAATGAGAAAGTGGTAATGACGAAATAACTTTAAGACTAACACATTTTATCTTATGAAATGATTACGTTTAATGTTCTTCTCTTTAACAATTAGATAAAATAAAATATGATCAATCGTATGGTACAAACATGGTAATTGAATTATTATATTATATTTATATCTGAAATAATTACGTTTGCTGTTCTTCTTTTTGAAAATTAGATAAAATAGAAATATGATCAATCGTATAGTATAACCATGTTAATTGAATTATTATATTATATTTATATAAACTTATAAGTACAGCCCAGCTTTGCTCACACACGCATTCACGCCATTAATAAACCCATTTTATTTTATGTTACCAATTTTATGTTTCAATTATTCACTGTCACTGTCGCGATTCCGTCCGAACACGTGCTTTCGCCGCCCGAGTTAACTGCCCGTTATTTCTGTTCTATTGTCCGCCGTTCGTCACCAGTTGTACACTTGTTCAATTCGTTCATTCCACGGGTCCCGGTCGGTATTAACGATATTATTGAATTGGTCACATTTTATACAACTCCACCGACCGGGCCCGAACAAAACTGTCAGCGTCTGTTAGTGAAGTCGGTTGCTCGTGGACTGCCTATAGCATGCGGGCGGATATTAATGCCTGCCGGCGAACGAATTTCGTCGTCGCTCACAGCCTGAGTTGTTGCAGTTTAGTGGCTATGCCCATGATACATAGCAGTATTTTAGTCCTGTACGCCGATGATATTTAGGCGTTTATGGCTCGACGTCACAGAGTAGGCGTGACTTAAAGTTTTATATCCGTCGCCTGAGTGAAAGAGGCGAACAGAAAATGTGCTCTTCACCATCTTTGCGGTTCACTACCGCGTCAGTCCGCGCGCCTTGTTGAGTAATGCGTATGGGCGCGCTGTCACACTCTTACAGAATTCGTGGAAATGAAGGCTTGGTAAATTCTTGGTTGCCGATTGCACAATGTGATATGACTGCTCCTTTGTTACAAACTGTTCTATACACGTGGTCTGGTCACCGTTGAAATTAGACTTCATACATAATTTTTTATGAATCCCCGAAAATGCAATAAATAAAAATACCCACAAATTTGGCCCGTTACATGTTTACAATTACCCTGTCTTCGTCTATATGAAAAATAAAATGGAAACAAGTTAGTTCACATACTATGTATATTAAAAATCATAAATAAATAATAAAGAAATGTTGTTGTGTTACATAATATAACAAGTAAATGATAGAATAAAAGTTTATCATTTTTCAAACACTTCCAGGGATCTCATATACAATTTGTCTGGCAATTTCCTTCATTTCTGTATTGGGCAAAATTGTCAATATTTGTTAAAAGCTAACAGTACTTTCATCATTTTCTTTTAATGTAAACTTGGTAGAAATTCCATTTTTGCTATGTGTACATAGTTCTGGAAAAATTAGATAGGCATAAAATTTTGTTTATTGTAAACTGTATTATGTTTGGAAGTATCCCAAAGTAAATTTAACATTAATAATGTCAATCAGTGGGCCCAGTCTAGTTTTTTAAGGCTAGGAGAATCCTTGAAATGTTTGAAGCATCACTAGGTCAAGATGGATCTAATAGTCAAATTTCAGTTTGCTGTGAAAAACTGGCAGATTTGAGTAGTCACTTGATAAACGATGGTGTTGGAAAAGCAACAATTCTTTCAGAATTATTTTATAGCCCTGTCAGTCTGCAAATAACTATCATTTGTTTAGACCTTCAGCAGATTTAAACTTTTCGTATTTGTGTTAGCAATATATCATGTAAAACTGCTAGAAGTATGGAATACAAAGACAAGTCGAGCATTGTAAATTTTTAGGTTAGGTACACTTTACAAGACCTTTTCATCAGATGTTCAAAAGAGCAAGTGTGTAATTGTTGTTTTTCTTTTTATAAGTACCATAGTAAGGTTTCTCAGCCATAGTTACTGGATGTCAAAGTTTGCTTCTAGGCTATGTTTTATAAAATAGTGGAAACTTGCTACTTGAATTCTGTGTTTCTTTGACTCTCTAATCTTTCAGCTTTTTTAAGGGATTCGAAGATAACTCTACTAGAAATAAATCTGCATCTTAATAAAGTGCTACACATAAGTATGGATGGGTCCTAATCCTAAATGGAAATTTTAAGAACAATTCAGAATACTGTAACTCTTGGTAAGTTGATAAAATGTAAAAAAGGGTGAAGTAACTGTGGATAAACGCAGAATCCATGGTGTTAAAAGGTTTGAAAAAAAGTTCACCCTGAGTAATCTTGTCTTTTCCAATCAGTAGTAGTATACTTAGAAGTTTTTCAGTGTAACTAGTTGGTTTCACCTTTTCTTAATTCTTAACCTCATATTATGAGTACAAACGTTACTTACTTACTTATGGCTACTTGTAAGTAACTTTACTAATGAAACGTCTTTTTTAAAAAGAGACTTGTGTCCATGTTAACAGCAAAGATGACTATTACTGAAGTTCTGAGAACTGTCATATGATAATAGCATGACAATATATCAGTTAGAATAATCAACAACTTATTAAGGCACACTGTAAGGAGGTATGCTTTAATCATTTTGCACACATCATTCCAGAAGTCTGTTCTAAAAACAATTATAATCAAACTGCTGTTTCAACAGTACTAATAATGCAGCATGGCAAAATTTAAACCATTTTTATTGGTCTGAATGTTTGTTTCAAGCTGAGTATACCAAATAAGTTTTTAATAGGTTTATAATTTAAGATTTAAAGTATATGAAGCAATTACTAGTACCTATTCCAGGCGCGAATTCTCCATATGTGCGACGTGTGCGCCGCACGCGTCAAAATTATTGCTGTGAATAAATAATTAAAACTCTACTTATGTTTCAAATAAAGATGTGTTATTGCAAGGAATGTGTGCGCTGGGAGCGGCCGCACCTCTCATGGCTATTGCTGAGGTAGCTGACTGGCGAGAAGTGCGTGCTAGACTTTGCAGAGGGGAGCGGAGAGGTAACGTGGAGGTGCAGCGGTGTTAGCGTGCCTTGAGTGCGGCTTCAGTACCGCACCAACCAGGCGTGCCGAGAGTTGTATGGTTTCTAAAGTTCTTTGAGATTTTCGAATAATTTCTGTTGAATCGTGATTCTGTTTTTGTGATGTGCTTCTAAATCATGGAAAATCATAATTGTACAATTGATGGCATTTTGAAAAATGGATTTTCATGTAGAAGTTTCGAAGAAAAACTTAAAATTGTTACAAATGGTAGACCGTGCCCCCCGTTGCCTAATTTAACAACTAAACACAAGGACAAAAAGGAAGAATATACTAGAGACTTTTCAGTATCATCTTTCAACTCGATTCCATGGTTAACTGGCTGTGAGAAATTAAATAAATTATTTTGTTGGCCATGTATTCTTTTTTCCAAAGGAAAAAGTGTGTGGACGAAAACTGGATTTTCCGATCTCAGTCATTTATCCTCTGCACAGCAACGACACGAAAGATCGCAGTCTCATGTAGAATCATTTCTTAAATGCAAGATGTTTGGAAAGCAGAGAATTGACGTTTTAATTGACTCCCAACATAAAGACAATATCAGCAAACACAATGAGCTTGTTAAAAAAAATCGAGACATATTGAAGAGATTAATAGATGGTGTTTGTTATCTTGCAAAGCAGGAACTTCCTCTGAGAGGCCATGATGAATCAGCCGACTCATTAGACAAAGGAAATTACTTGGAGTTTCTTGAGGCACTCAGAGCATATGATCCTCTTTTAGACAACCATCTAAAAACAGCTACTGTGTTTCGAGGTACATCTCCAGCAATACAAAATGACATAATCCATGCTGTACGGGATGTTATTATAGACGAAATAAAGGAAGAAGTTTCTTCAGCAACCTTCACTTCTTTCATGCTGGACGAGTCGTCTGATATCTCATGTAAATCCCAACTTTCAACTGTGCTCCGGTTTGTTAAGGATAGTGCTGCTTGTGAACGCTTTGTTGGATTTACTGACGTAAGTTCAGATAGAACAGCTGAAGGACTATTTGCACATGTGACAAGTTTCGTGGAAGAGTTTAATATCAGTGACAGATTGGTAGAGCAGACGTATGATGGTGCCGCAGTAATGAGCAGTCACTTGAACGGGCTTCAAGCTAAAGTTCTAGAAACTTACCCAAAGGCTCTCTTTACACATTGTTATGCCCATGTTTTAAACTTAGTTCTTCAACAATGTCTCTCAAATATAAAAGACTGCAGGATATTTTTTCAAACACTTAGTGGACTTACAGCGTTCTTTTCCAAATCCTCAAAAAGGACAATTGCTTTGGAAGAATTTGTACAGAGGAAACTGCCATCAGTTGCTCCTACCAGATGGAATTTTACTTCAAGGTTAGTGCAAACTGTCAAAGAATATAGTGTTCAACTTATAGAATTTTTTGAAAGTATTGTGGAAAACTGTAGTGAATGGGAAAGTGATACAGTAGTCAAATCAAGAGGTTTTCTCTCTTTTTTGAGTGAGTTCAATACTGTATTTTTGTTGGAAGTATTTTCCAAACTGTTTTCATACACAGATGTACTGTATAATATTCTCCAGAGTGAATCTGTAGATATAATGTACTGTCATCAAAAAGTTATTGATACTGTACAACAATTGCAAAGTGAGAGACAAAATGGTTTTGATGTGCTATGGATAGCAGCTAAAGGTGAGAGAAGAGGAGCTCAGCCTAGAACTAAAAGAATTTGTCAGGACTCTGAGGACAACTATTGTCGTCGATTGTTCTGTGAAATCGTTGACAATATTGTGCAACAAATAGATGTGAGGTATGGTTCAGTTTCGAAGTTGAGATTCTGTCATCTCCTCTCACCTAATAAATTTTCCATTTACAAGGAAAATTTTCCGTCTGTCCTTCTGGAGTCCTTAGGATCAGTGTATGAGTCATTATTTGATCTTGTAAGACTCAAAAGTGAACTTTTAGTGGTATATTCCTGTGATGAATTTCATGGTCTACATGTCTTTGAGTTGGTCAGGTTTCTAAAGAACAATGACTTAATTTCTGCATTCAAAGAAGTATACATGTTAGATGAGTTAATTCTGACTATATAGTCTGGTTGCTAAATGGCATTTTTAACCTAAACCTGGAAGTAAACCTGCTGGTAACTGATTTGATGAATGTGTTCTGTTTGAATGTTGCACTTGAATCATGTTTTTCAGAGTTGATTTAGTCTTTGACTCCCTCATATTACCATTATTATCAAACATTGATGTAGGCACAGGAGATAGTTCATGATGAAATATTTTTTCTTTATCGAGTTCACGTGAGCTTACTAAAACCATGAATCGGGAAAATATAAATTCTGTACAAAAACATCTTTTGTTCCTAATACAAATTTTTTCTTGTCATTAGCCATTGTTATAACCAGATGCAGTGTTAACAATTCCTTCAGATTGAACTTCTTCTGGTTTCAAAGGATCAATGCACCGGCTCAACATTTCTCTACTTTTTGAGCGGTCTTTCTCGTCAGCATTGATTTGTGCAGGCATCTCTTCTTTGTGTCTATTTATCATAATTGTTCTATCTCCAGTAATAACATCAATATCATGTACTAAGTTGCTGCAGATATGCATACTCATCGCCCAGCGTTTTACAGTACTTGGATTCAAGGTGATACCTATTATACCTCCTAGTCCCTTGCCATAGCGCATGAATGTCGATTCAATAAACTGATCGGACCATATTCCATTAAAGATCCCTTGTCGATGCCGCATTACATGTTCTCCTTTATCAAATCTGTCTAGCATCTCTTTCGGAATACGTTGCATCGATCGAAGATAGTATAACCCATATCTTGTTTATGTACATACATAGTTGATGTGGCCAGCAGTGAAAAAATAAGGAATCATCTGTTCGAAAGCCCAAAGGTGTAATGACTACTCTGCTTCTCTTTCTGCTCGTATGAATGCCATCATAATATAAATGTTAAAGCAGAAATGTATATTTTATCACCAAGATAATACGTTATTAGTATTCCCTGACCCTGAAAACATAGTATTAGACACCAAAATGATTATCCTGTGTGTTCTATACGCGAAGATATGGCCGATATATGATTTTTAAGCCATCTCGGCCGCCATCTTGAATATTTAAATTAGCTCAAGGGTGACAAAGTGGCACCCTGCAGATTTTTATTCTGTATGCCTTGAAGAAACAGAAATTACTAAAAAACGTTGGGCGGACCTTACTTCCAGGTTTTTTGACCTGCTACCAGACTAATACCAAGTACCACAAGTTCAGTTGAACGTTCTTTTTCTGCTCTGAAACGCATTCACAACTACTGCAGCAGCACTCAGAGCGAGGACAGGTTAAGCAGTTTAAGTATTATTTCTATTGAGAAAGAAATACTCCACAGACTGAGACTCAAAGACTCATTTCATGAAAGGGTAATTGAGAAGTTTTTATGTAAAGAAAGAAGAGCAGAACTTGTTTATAAATAGATATGTAAACAGGAGAAAAGTTGACTGAACTGACTTTTAGGATACTTTTATTATTATTATTATTTTGTTGTTGCATTTCCCTAAATAATGCAGCTTATAAACTTGATAATTAAATAGTTTCATAGTAGACGGATATGATTATGTTTTAAGCAGCACACCCACCTTGTCAAAGCAGGATACGCCCCTGACCTATTCATTAGACAAGAAATTATAACTATAATTTCCTTAATTTTGTTAATGTTCTTTGCCATCCATTATTTAGTTATTTTTTTACTATCAGGAAAAGTTCTGATGAAATTTCTGTACGTGTCATTTTTGGTTTCTCTCTCTCTGAAAAAACATAAAAAACTGACACTCTTCTGTATGTGTCCACATTGCATAAAATTAAAAAAAATTAATTGAAAAAAACATAAAAACTGACACTCCTCTGTATGTGTCCACATTGCATAAAATTAAAAAAAATTAATCCAAGAAATTAAAAAAAAAACTTGTAAACTCTGAAAATATTTGTTCTAATACAGAATTCAAATTAAATAAAAAAAGGAATTGTGTGTATGCTAGTGTGTGTTTGTGTGTGTTTTAATGGAGACATCTCCCCCTTGCTTCTCAACCACTTTCAGAAAGTGAACAGACAGAACAATACCTAACCTGGAAATGGTCTTGAAACATACTTGTGATCTTGCAAAAGAGGATCAGTCCTCTGTGTGTTTTAATGATAATTAGTTAACCAATGGACATGTCATTGAAAACAAAATCCAAGAATTTACAAATGAATAATGAAACGCAAAGATTAAAAACTAATAAGAACTCATTCAATAGACATAAAGAAACAAATTAGTAAAATTTATTAATGAATCAAAGGAATTCAGAAATTCAATTGATAATCACACATTAGTACATAGTGTCACTAATTTCACAATTCCACAAAATTTTTAACTATTGGATAGTGAACACTTGATTTCAATATAGTAAGCGTACACGTATTAATGTTGGTTGTTTCACAAAAAAGAATGGAAAAGAAAAGAATACACAATTTCAACTTTTTTAAACTGAAATATTATAGTGATATTTAAATTCTTTAGAGTTAGTGTAATGTACTGTGTTACTGTAAGACAGAGCAGTGTTGTTAGTGTACTAATTAAGATGCATTAAATGTATAAATAAAGCTAAATGCCATAATGAGTTATTCGTAGATGATATCATTAATCTTCTTGGTGATGGTGTACAAGCCTTTCCACAGTGGTTGCAGGTTCGAGCTGATTCCTTTCTTCCTGATTATGTTATAGAACTAAGCCTGGCAGCAGGTGTGAGCCCCGAAGAAATTGCAACTAGGGTGTACAGAGTCTTCATCTTTGTATTTGCCAAAATACCAAGTTATTCTGAGCCAGGTCATGTAAATTCAGGTTAAGCCAAATAGCTCATTACACTTTGTCTAACTTTTAAAGATATAAAATGTTGATAAAGATGTTTAGGACCGTAATACAGTAAGGATACACATATTATGTTTCCATAAAAAGTGAATGGAAAAGAAAAGAAATACACAATTTCAACTTTCTTAAACTGAAAACAAGAAATTCTGTTGAGTTAGTGTAACGTGTTGTTACTGTAAGACAGAGCAGTGCTGTTAGTGTACTAATTAAGATGCATTAAATATATAAATAAAGCTAAGTGACCTAATAAGATATTCTTAGATATAGTAATACAGGTTAGGTCAAATTGCTCATTAGACTTTGTCTAAATTGTAAAGATGTTTAGCACCGTACATTAAAAACACTGTTTGCACATATGAGTAGGAAGCAGATGTATTAATATAATGTTAACCAACAAGATCAGGAACAATTATGTATATTAAATTAACTTGTTGATCCATCCTCTTCGTTCACTTTATAAAATATTATTATATATATAAACTTTCACAATATGAACTTACTTTCTTAACACTTTCCCAAACGTTTCGAGGTGTTGTTCCTCTTCCTCGGTGGGAGTAAATACTGATTGTTAGTTAACAGAATAACGGTTATGGACTTCTCTCTGATGAAGTCCATAACCGTTATTCTGTTAACTGACAATCAGTATTTACTCCCACTGAGGAAGAGGAACATCACCTCGAAACGTTTGGGAAAGTGTAAGGAAAGTAAGTTCATATTGTGAAAGTTTATATATATAATAATATTAAATTAAATAGTTAGTGGACTTAAAAACCTGCAGTAGAAACTCCAATTTTTATAAAACAAATAGGGAGAGAATTGAAGATTTCTTGTTTGGAAATGTTCTGTTTTCTTCACAAGTAACTAAATTGTTGTCAATGGCCTTTTTTTTAAGAGTATGAAAAAACAATAGATACTGTACTTGAAAAAAGGTGAATTTTATTGGTACATACTAAAGTATAGAGTCCTATTTGTTTCTATTCATTAACAAAGGTCCATAATGTAATAATTTTGTGTGTAAAATACAAGCATTCTTTAATATGTTTACGAGATTCTCCAATTTCATTTGTATTAATTCAGACCGTAGTAACATTAAATTCCACTGTAACCCATTATTAATCCTTAATAATTTGCGTGTTAACAGAAACTGCACACTGCTATTTGTTGCGTTATGTTGAAAAAAGGATTTTAATGTACTTGTTTGGTTATACGTTAGATTGTACTATAAGTTACTATAGGTTCTAAATTGGAAGTAGGTTTTAATTCCGGTACTTCGAATAAATACAGCCTTTAATGTTATATACAGCCTTTTATCCATACAATAAATACAGCTTTTGAATGTACACTAACTAAGGAAATTGTTTTTAAGTCTAATTAATTTTAAAAATCTAAAAGGTTAAGTTACATTGTTAAACGTAGACACAACCTCCAAAAATCGTCTCTGTACCGTAATTATGTGCGATAAATGGAAACTAATTTCTGTACTTCCAACAAATACACCCTTTTATTGTACACTAACAAAGTAAATTTTATTTAAGTTACATTGTCGTACATAACCTCCATAACCTGGCATTAGTTACTTGTGAAGAAAACTCAGTTGTAGTACACATCCGACACCGAAATAAGGTACAAACGCGGAGACGGAAGTTTGACTTTGCCGTAACCCCGAAAAGAACCTAGATCCAAAATATCTATCAAATTCGGCCTACTTCTTGTGGGAAGAACTATTCCGAATTAGTGAAAGTTCAACTTAGTGACTTCATTTCGCACAGTAAATGAATGAACATGTTGATTTTATCTACCCGAAAGTTTAAAACAATTATTCCGGATGTTAAATAACATTGAATCGTATCGTTCACATACTTTAACCAACATTTGCGCTTAGGCTAACTAGATCTAGGTGGTCGTGTCGTGTGTTGCAGGAATTATAGGTTAAAACAGTGTGAAGTATGAACGTTACAATTTGTGATTTGATTATATTAATATTATACTATGATGGGTTGTAGTATATTGTGAAACAGTTAAGCGAACGAGTTTCTTGTGTCTTACTACTCCTGTATTACAGAAATTAGCCTCTTTCATTCTTATTGTGCCAGAATTGCTAACCTAGTGTTGTGTACACTTAAATAGTTTCAGGTTATGGTATAGACTTTCATAGGTTGTTAGGTTATAAAATATAGTTTCGAACAGATGGAGGAAGTCTGCAGTGATACTAAGGTAAGTAGCATATACATTTGTATCGTATACTAAATTTTTATATTTTTAGAAGTTGAACTTGTCATTCCACGTAGCAACTGCCAAAATATCTGGCCAGACAAGAATGTACGAGTTTTGGATTGACCGTTTAGGTTTTAATCCTTTTTGGTTTCGACTCAAATGACAATAACGAACAGTATGTTTTTACTATAGAAAGTAAGGAGATTAAAATTTCGTTAAAAAAAGTGTAATGTCTTATAAGTTGAACTTGTCTATCTTATGTATTATAAAACGCCAATTGGTTCTTCAAACAGTTTGTTAACAGTTATCAATGTGGAAAATGGAATTTGTTTCAGTAAACACGAGGTTCCTTGACTTTTAATGTTGTTAATTTTTTTCTATTGTTCGTCTGTGTTATGTAAACACGAAATAGTAATCTTAAACGACTATCAAATGTGTGAAATAAGAAGTTTCCTGATTTAACCGTACGCATGTGTATTGCGTGCTAACTGGCCCACAGTTGTCTATAATAATCTGTTAACCTAGCTTGTTTACTTACATTACTTGAGTCAAAATTATAGCAGAAACTGTGTAAGGTGAAATATGTAAAAAAAAGTAATTTACATCTGTTGTCAGATCTGATATAAATTTGCCATGACACACACACACATACACACACATTTACATTCGAAATATGCTTTAGAAGATAGGTTATTTTACATTATATGTATTGCAACAGTACAAATGTATAGGGTACTGTGCATTGCACAATTAATTAAGATAGAATTAATATAATTTAAATAAATAATCCATATTGGTAGTAATAATAATTCAGCTTTCAATCTGAACTATAAAGTGAACAACAAATTTGCATGCTTGGACAGGTGGGTCACACAACTCAGCTGTGTCTGTGTGTACACGTGTATTGTGTGTGTGTGTGTGTGTGTCAGGCCAGTTGATTCCTGTCAAGCATCACCCCTAAATAAACGCTATTAATTATATGAATTAAATGGTGATAAGTGTAGATGTAATATCACAAAACCAAATACGCTACGGTGTGTATAATATAAAGACGCACGTGTGTATGAAAGATGGTGCGAAAATAATAAAAAGTGTGAATACAGTGAAAATAAACATAAATAAAACCCATAATAATTAAGATAACGAGAAACGGTTTAAACACAGTTGTATACATAAAAATTGCTGATCAGATGAATATCGGGTAATTTGCATTTGCAAAAGACTTCGCATGTTGCGAAGACAAGTGAAAAAAGTGTATGAATAATAGTGCTTGTAAAAGGGCGCCATGACAATCCTAGTCCTGCAGAGAATTGTTGAAACTTGAATTTTGCACCCTAGACTATAAATAAGCGAGGCACATCAGCCTTGTTCTCTTTCTCGTTCAACTACAGTGGCAGCCGGAGGCTCTGCCCAACGACTTCAACTCTTTTTCGACTACAGCGACAGCCGGAGGCGATGCTTGACAACATCATCACTTTCTGGACACCACCATTGCAACCAGAGACAATTACATAAGACGAGGGAGCAGCACACTACATGGCATAAATTCCAGACGTAGAGGACGAGTCATTGTACATAATTTCGAATTATGGAAAATATTTAAATTTAAATTGGTGGCCTATAGTAATGAAAGCATAATTTTTGAATTAAAATAATTTATGGAAAATATTTAAATTTAAATTGTTGAATTATGAAAGCATAATTCTTGGATTAATAATTTATTGAAAATATTTAGAAAGAGTAGAAAGTTACTAAAGTAATGCATATGCAATAACAATAAGATTTATAAAAAAAGAAAGATTTCAGAGTATAATAAATTACTCATAATAATACTGAGCAAGTCGAAAGCCATATTATTAATAATCCAATGTATTTATAATTGTAAGAGTATTTTGTGTGTGTATGGAATATGGGATACTACGTGTACGTAATCAATAAGTATGGGTACTACAATTAACCATGAAATTTTAATTCTAAATTTATTTTGAAATTTTAATTAATAAATGTTTTAATTATTTTAAACAATTTTACGTTGTTGTTATTACGATTACACCCATTGAAACTTTGTAATGTTATAAATATTTGTGCTACTCAACAGGGTGCTCATCAACAAGAGATTAATGTTATAAATATTTGGCTCCCAAGAACAAGGGGGCTCACACATAAATAACGTTATAATACATACATATATATATATATATATTATAAATATAGTAAAACAGTTTTACCTTTTTCTTTTCCGTCTGATGGCCTTTATCCTTTACGAAACTCTGCGCGTTTCGGGACATATGTCCCATCATCAGGAATATCCCTTGGTGAAGTTCGTCAATAGTTAAAATATTAAAAACAACTTTTTATACAACTTTACACATCACAGTAAATATAAATATAAACACAAAAACACATAAAAACTCCCAAACGTGAGAACACACGCGATATCGCTGGTGCGCACCACGAATTACTGTAGTCGACTGCTGTGCTCATGTTGTTATAGGTTGCACACTATGGACCTTGTTTTGTATTTTTATCGCTGTGTCGTACAGTAGATTTGATTGGAAATTCAGTTGTTCATAAGAAGGACCTCTTTTGTGTTTTTATCTTTATAAGCCTTATATATTTCGAATTCTTCGACAGCATTCATATAACTTCCTTTTCTGCATACGTGGAGGGATTGAAAGTTCGTCATGAAATCGGTATAATTATGGTTTTTGTCCATCAGATGGGGCGCGTAATTTGACATAGTTTTACTAAATTCTTTTAGTAATAATTTGAATTTCCAATCAAATCCACCATACGACACAGCGATAAGAATACAAAATAAGGTCCGTAATGCGCGACCTATAACAACATGCGCACAGGAGTCGACTACTGTAATTCGTGGTGCGCACCAGCGATATCGCGTGTGTTCTCATGTTTGGGGTTTTTATGTGTTTTTTGTGTTTATATTTATATTTATTGTGATGTGTAAAGTTGTATAAAAAGTTGTTTTTAATATTTTAACTATTGACGAACTTCACCAAGGGATATTCTTGATGACGGGACATATGTCCCGAAACGCGTAGAGTTTCGTAAAGGATAAAGGCCACCAGACGGAAAAGAAAAAGGTAAAACTGTTTTACTATTTATATACATATAAGTGGCCTGGATACCAAAAAGCATGGATCTAAAAATATGTATTATATTTAATTTTTGTAATGAATTTACCTCAAGATATTTCTTTCCTTATTTAGGAACATGTTTCGGGTACCATTTTGTACCCATCCTCAGCCTTCCGTATAGAGACACAAAATCTCTATAATAATATGTTTTATTAGTGTCACATTGGTTATGTCTGGGAATTCATGTCCTGTGTGTATTGCATGTGTGGCTAAATTGGATTTATATATTTCTGTTTTTTTGTATGCGTTTAGGTGTTCAAAATAAAACATATACCACACAAAGGCACCATAATGAACATTTGGGAAAATTTACAAATATACAAACATAAAACACAAAACAAACTAATAACTGAACAAATACAAATCAATACAAAACATGACACAATATTCAAAGCACTCAACATCAAAAATACACAAAAAACTAACACATACGCCACAATCACACACAAAAAAACCAATTTGAAGTACCAGAAGCCAACAGGAAGCCACAATAATAATAGTCAACCAACACATATGTACTTCACCAGACACAAAAACTGGAAGGCTGAGGATGGGTACAAGATGGTACCCGAAACATGTTCCTAATAAGGAAAAACATATCTTGAGGTAAATTCATTATAAATATTAAATATATTATATACATCAAGAAACGGACTGTAGCAGAAAGTGATTGTGTGTGTATATATATATATATATTGGAAGGTAACAAGTTATAGCCCAGACCCAGACTTGCAGAAAAGAATGCTCAATGAGTGACTTATATACATTTATTGTCTCTTTCTTTACAGTAATGTGTATTAAAATTATTTCTTGTTATTTTAAACAAATTATACACTTTTAATGTTCAAATCTTCCTTTGAACCTTGAGACAATTGAATTTTATTTCAATTAATATAATCGAGTACCTAGTTCGGGGGCCACTGAGACTTTACGTCTTTTTATGAGTTAATAAAACTTACTAAGTTTATCAAAATTGTACTTCTTTTTCTTACCTTGTCCTACTTCCAGAGTCGTATAGACGAAACCAGTTGCAGAGGGATTATTTGGGTTGAGTTGCAAAATGATATTAACACAGTTTATGCTGACTGAAACAACTTATTTTTCTTTTATTATTTATAATCATCATTTGCTACTACACAAGGTAAGTCTCTATTATTTATAACAATTCTCTCATTATTTAACTTCTCAACTAACCCTTTATAACCTCTATTCCACTTAAATCTCTCTCTCTCTCTCTCTCTCTCTCTCTCTCTCTCTCTCTCTCTCTCTCTCTCTCTCCCTCCCTCCCTCCCTCCCTCCCTTCCTCCCTCCCTCCCTCCCTCCCTCCCTCCCTCCCTCCCTCCCTCCCTCCCTCCCTCCCTCCCTCCCTCTCTCTCTCTCTCTCTCTCTCTCTCTCTCTCTCTCTCTCTCTCTCTCTCTCTCTCTCTCTCTCCATGATCACTTTCCCAGCCCAATCTCACATTCTCACTCCACACAAAGGGCAATACCACTTTATTATAACACCATCTGGCCTTACCAGATACACTAAAACCCAAGGGACCTTTTGAAGATCTTTTATCTTCTACAAACACTATCGAGGAACTCTCGTCCTCCAAAAACAATTGTGAAGTCTCTGCTCCACCGACATTACAGGAAAAATTTGCCCTCTGTTCACTCTCTACATTTAAACTATCTCTATACTCCCTTTCTAACTCATAAACACTAACTAATAATCCTCTAACCTCAACTAACTTTCTACACTCCTTATCACCACCACTATTACTCAATATATCACCATTATTTTTATTCAATAATATTTCCTCATTACTTATTTTAACACCGCCACTTACCTTATAATTCCTCACCTGTTTTGCATTTAAACTAACACCATTATTATTTGTAATTCTCTCCCCACTAGAATCATCACTTACCTTGTTTATATTCTCGTTAGCGCTTAACTTATCATCATGATTACCAAATATAGTCTCACTGTCTTCATTATCAGAGCCGTTTAATTTAATCCCTACTATATATTTTTTTACTACTATTTTCAATATTAAAACCCCTTAACACGTTTATTTTACTTTCTCTACTCTCTTCTTTTTCTAATATCATCTACATCATCTTTCATTCGTTTTATAATTGTCCGGAAACGTTCATCAAAATTATTTAACCATTTATCAATGTTAAAGTTTTGTGACTTCAGATTATTAATTTCACTCTTCAGTTCATTAAATTTACTTTCTAGTTTAACCTCATTAATATCAAAACGTTTACTCAATTCGTTAAAACTACTTTCACATGTAGTTTTCTGTTCAATTAACTTAATATTTACTTCATTGACACTACTGCTAACTTCGTCAAATTCATGATCATTTGCATCAAAACGTTTATTGATGTCGTTAGACATTTGTTTAATCTCATCTTTTAAACTACTATTTTGGTTAGACATCAGTTTAATCTCCCCCATTATCTCACGCAACCAATTTCTCGTGTCATCAGTTTTATCACTGTCCCTAGTCGAGACGGGAGTTGAATGAACTCTCACCTCGTCGATTACCGCTGATTCGGTCATTGACTGACTTTCCGACTTATTCATAACAGTTACATCAGCTGTATTTATTTTATTCTCTTTATTCTCCATTATGAAATTAATTATTTTTAATTAAATGATTATATCAATTGCATATACAGTTATTAAAACTTGTCAATTTTGCTGTCATCACTTTCTAACTACAATCTAAAAACATTTCCAACAACGCCCTCGCTCCCAAATAACCCTTCTCTGCAACTTTTCTTAGGTCTAATTTGTGTGATTTTAATAAATCACACAAATCATCCCTGCATTCGAGCGCCACTGAAACAATTGAATTTATTTCAATTAATAAAATCGAGTCCCTGTTCTGGCGCCACTTAGACTTTACGTCTTTTTATGAGTTAATAAAACTTACTAAGTTTATCAAAATTGTACTTCTTTTTCTTACCTTGTCCTACTTCCAGGGTCGTATAGACGAAACCAGTTACAGAGGGATTATTTGGGTTGAGTTGTGAAATGATATTAACACAGTTTATGCTGACTGAAACAACTTATTTTTCTTTTATTGAATGAAATTACGATATGTTCTACGCCTATATAATAACGTCTCAAATTCTCCTCTTGTCAACTAATACAGTGATTAAAAGTTTTTTGTTGAATGAAAACAGCATATAAAGTTATCAGTATACCAAATAATAATGAAAATTGTTACGATTACTATTCTTATATGGCTATAACCAGTTACTTAATATGAGTAATGTCCCAGTACTTTGTCTCACACACACCAGTTACTTAATATGAGTAATGTCCCAGTACTTTGTCTCACACACACCAGTTACTTAATATGAGTAATGTCCCAGTACTTTGTCTCACACACACTATCACCCTTTTACATTTTTATATTTATCCCCCGTTATTAGAGCTCTTTATCCGTATTTATTTCATATGTTTATAGAATTTATTTGGTAGTTTATGAATGGTACTTAACCAATCCACGGCGTTCCAAACAGTTTCACCACTGCCACGTGTTATTCGCTGTTTCACTGATCACTCTGAACTGTTATTTCAAACGTTTATAAGTTTTTCACTGTAGCTGTACCAATAGTATTTAGTAGTTTACTACTATTTTAGATTACATTTTTATAACATTTTGTCGGCTGACGCACTCACTCACTCACACAGATTAATAGTGATTAGAACCGTGTGCTCTTGAACTGCCCCGCGCGGCTCTGCTGTCTACGTTGGTGGCTTAACGATGACTGGCTGCTGTGTCCGTCTGATGAAAACTGGGTTGTGGCAATTACGTGTGAGTTGCCAGTGGTTACGTAATATGTCTAGCCGGTTGTCTAGACGTAAACACAGGACGTGTGTTGTAATAACATTGTATCCAGCTTTGTGAAAGCAGGGGTTCCCAAGAGGTTGTACCTTGTATGAATTGGCAATTTTATTAACATTCTCTGCTTCCCAATTCTTTACCGTTACAACCTCTACTTGAAATAAATGTTTCTTTTAGTTAAAACAGTGATATAAATTGTAAATGTTCAAAGTCTTCTTTAACAAAATTATACTTGAAATGAATGTCTTCTTTACTTTAAAATGATATAATTCAAGTTCAAAAAGTTCTTTTCTTTGTGAAAGCTTTATTTTATATTGAACAAATTTAGTTATAATTTTGCTTTCCTGCTTTGTCGTCTTCGTTGTGTTCCCGGTCGAAGATCTCGGTCCAGGTCTTCAGCGGTCCGTCGTCCGTGATCCATGTTCCAGCCGCCACGATCAGCAAACAAAGCTCAGGAACGGTAGTAGACGATCTCTTACTCTGTGGTTGTTCCCTGCCGACACTCGCTGCTATCTTGAGCCAAGGGCCCCAAGGATTGCCTGAATTGACGCTGACTTACACTGCAACTGCTCTCGCTGAGTGCTGTATGAAGACTGCTCTTGCTGAGCGCTACTTGAAGACTACTTCACGACTGACTGCAGACTGCTTTTATAATCTTGTACAGTGAATGCTGCAGCGCTGTAGAGTGACGTCACAGATTATCTGCGCACAAGCGTATTCCCTATACATTCTATGTTAAACTAGGGAACATTCTGGACACCACGTGTTCATAGACTTCCGTCATCTCGATTTTTCTAGAACACGTTTAACTACATATGAATAAATTTCCTTAATCTTCTATTTGATACGCGCACAACACAACACTTCGCTCACATATTAAACTATATCTTCATAGTCTTTATAATGTCTTATCACTAATCTATACAATTATTCTTAATTTTTAGCAATATTCTTACATTCAAACATACCCTAATTGTCCTGGACATTTGTTACCACTGGTCATAATTATGTTCTATACATTCACATGTAGTGCGACTGCCTGTCACATTGCAATATATATATAATATATATATATATATATATATATATATATATATACATAAAATCGGCTATATGTATTTCGTTGTACTGGACTCTGTGTGAGTGGTAGAGGGAATGCACAGTCAAGGTCACACCATATCTGTATCCAGCAATCATCAAGCTTTAAATGTGTGACTCGCGTACACACAGATATTAAGATCAGTGTGCTGTTTAAATATAGTAAATAATTCAGCTTAGAAAGCATATTGTACAAACACAGTGCGTTTTTATATTGTAAACACTTAAGAAAATTCAGAGTAGTGATTCGCCTCACTCTTAAAACATGCAATCTTAAACAATGTTATAGCAAAGTAGGCTAAGAAACATGTTCAAATACATCAAGCATAGTTGGGATAAGAATTACATCCTAACCCAGTTATCATAAAGGAAGGTACTGTATATAAGCATATTTAACCAAGATAAAAGGAAATTGATAAATGAACGCAAGCTTTCATAGCTGATGTTTACATTATCACAATTTTCCGGATGGTTAGACAGTGGTCTAGGTTGTTCATGTTTATCACCAGATGTTTCGTCCATACCGATGACGGATATCTTCAGTGACACCAGAACACGGATCACACCAGTTGTGTGGGAACACAGATTACGTCACCTGCAAACTAATACAAAAACTGTTCTGTCCCGTTAAGGCATTTTTATTTATACACTTTTTCAAGGTGCTGGTTGGTCATTTTTTCTGGATGTTTTCGTCTTTAGAAGGACTGATGAAGGCTTTGAACACAGACTCTATCAAAAGCTGATGCATCCAGACCATTATTTATATCGTGACTCTAATCATCATCCCAGACAAAAGCGCGCCTTGATCAAGAGCTTAAGTATGTTGATACAGCGCTACCATCAAACAGTTACTCTACTACGATGAGAAGAACCATATGGCAACATACATCTAGCCGAATGGATGCATCAGAGGAACATCAGGTGATTGGCAGGCATTCTTACCCTACGTCAAGAGTATCAGAGACCACATTGGTAAGTTGCTCGAGTGACGTGGGGTGCATACTATTTTTCTACTGACACAGAAGATCCAATGATGCCTGCGATCAGTGAAGGTCACCAGGAATCCACTTTCCTTGTCCGGAGTATACAGAGTGCCATGTTCTGGAAAAGTATATATTGGCAACACAAAACACAGCATCAACACCCGCTTTGGTAAACACAAGCGACATTGCTGACTGGGCCAAACACACAAGTCTGATGCAGCAGAACATGTGCTTTCTAATAATGACTATACAGTTTTGCTTGGAGAGGCCCAGGCCCTGTCCTTGTCTTGGTGGTACTTTGCTTGGTTGCAGAGGAAGGCAGTTGAAATATATATGCAAGGCGACTGCAGCGTGAATAAGAAAGGGGAGCCTTTAGTGCTCAACAAATACTGGATAACAGCATTGAACTATGGTGAAATAAGCTAGCCTATCAAGAAAAGAGAGATATGTGATTAGCCGAAAAATTACCAACCTGCACCTTGAAAAAGTATAAATATAACAACAGGACAGATCATGATTTAACAGTAAACACAAAGATCACACTTTTATGCTGCTACGTATTTTCTGTCCTCTTCTATGGCCCAGGAAGGAATTTTAACAACAAACTACTACTTTGTTGCCGATAACGTAGTACACATGACAAATAAATAAAAATCATCCCCTCCCCCTTCAACTATAATTTTCATTTATATAAAATTACCCCCACCCCATTCAACTAGCCTCTTCATTTATAGATATTTCATCTACGTTTCTACAGTACATTATTAAGATCTTATCGGGATTTATTTATCAAAATTAAGTACTTTACTCTTGTTACAACAAAAAATGTTTCAGGTAAACTGCCCTTTCCCTGTAACCGATCTTCACCAAAATCAGTAGGCCTTGAGTCTTCTACAACTCAGGCACATATGTAAAAAATTATTTGATTCTGTTTGAATTTACGGCAGTTATCGTTCGTCATGAAAAAATTGCTCTTGTTACAACATAAAATGTTGCAGGTAAACTACTCCTTTCCCTTAACCGATCTTCACCAAAATCAACAAGCCTTGAGTCCTCTAAAATTCAGGAATGTATGCAAAAAATTATTTGATTCTCTTTGAACTTACGGCAGTTATCGTTCATCATAGAAAAAATTACCCTTGTTAAAACATAAAATATTGCAGGTAAACTATCCCTTTCCGTTAACAGATATTCACCAGCATCAACAGACCTTGAGTACTTAAAACTTTAGGAATGTATGCAAACAATTATTTGATTATGTTTGAAGTTGCGGCTGTTATCGTTTGCCATAGAAAAAAATTATCCTTGTTAAAACATAAAACGTTGCAGGTAAACTACCCCTTTCCCTTAACCGATCTTCACCAAAAACAATAGGTCTTGAGAACTCTACAATTGAGAACTGTGTGCAAAAATTTATTTGATTCTGTTTGAATTTGCTGCTCTTATCGTTTGCCATAGAAAAAAATTTACAAACAGACAGACCGACAGACACACAGACACTTTTCGAAAAATGATTTTTCTTCATGTTTTGAGGGTAGTACAATCTCTGCAATTATCTCGAATACGATTTTTTTTGCTATCACCATACTTCCATTTCCTTATGGAACATGGAAGTAAAGAAATTTAACCATTATGTCCAAATTCTGTAATCAACAGTTGGATAAGGCAGACTGGATGCAGGTGGCGGTGTGTCTTTTCCAATTATAGGTTACCAGCATGTACGTATTCTTTGATTTTAATATTCTGGCGTGTAATATATTGTGTAACGGTTAAAAGCCAACTAGTTTCATCTGTTTTACTACTTTTATGTTATAGAAATTGACCACTTCTGTTCATACTATGTGTGCATTATTGATCGTGTGCTGTGTATAGGCGTTTTGTCAGGTTATGGTGCAGATTTTATTAAGTTTGGTTGAGACAGATAGTGTAGAGTAGATGGAGGAAGACAGTAATGAAAGTGAGGTAACTATATATTATGTCATGTAGTGAAATTGTTTAATTTTTAAAAGTTAATCACATCATTCCATGTAGCAACTGCCAAATTGCTGCCCATAAAAGAATTTAAGAGTGTGGATTGACCATTTTGTTTTGGATTAAAATTACAGTGATCGGTACATGCTTATACTTTCTCTTGTCAGTTTGTCAGGGTTATATCAAAGCTCCGGATAGTGTACCCTCCATTTTATTTTGCTAGTAACATTAATCTCAGCGTGTTTTTATTGTTTACTATTTAATTGTATGTTCACTTTGTAAGCAAAATCTTGCCTTCCATGTACATGATTCACGAACCTACATCATCCACAGACAAATCTATTCTGTCTGTCTCTGTGTATACCATTATGTTACTTTATGGTGGCCACTTTAGTGCTGTATGAAAAGCTGCCACAGTGGTGACACTCAATGAATGTCTTATGTGTTTTTTTGCAATTATAAATGGCTTTGACTGTCTAATATTAGTTAAAAAAATAATTATTGTTCTATGTTATACAAACACGGAAAACTAATCTTAAACGATTGGCAAATCTATACATGGAGTAAAAGTTTCCCCCATAAACATACAGGCTATCTGGCCTACAGTTGTTGGTCAGTTATGCGTTGTATTTAGGTTGGTCAGTTGGGTAGTATTTTTTAACATACCGTACCCTACTTTATGTTACTTATATTATGAAAGAGTCACTAATTTTGCTTATATCCCGGTCTAATAGTTTGAACATATTAACATGTGTAGTAATACAGGGTGGGGCAGAGAAATAGGACGTTTTTGAAATAATAACAACATTGTTAGTTTTGCTTGAAAGAAAATTTATTGGCAGAGAAACATTCGTGATTACATAGCATTTAATGATATTCATGTGTGGAAAATCACATCTTGCAAATGATGTCCATTTTCGTTTATGCATTGTTGTAAGCATGTACGGAAATTGGCCTCCACACTTTCTAGCAGGCGTCTGTCAGTTTGGACAGTGGTTTCATGAATAGTGTCCTTCAGTTCATCTAATGTACGGGGGTTTTTCTTATAGATGCGTGACTTGAGGTACCCCCATAAAAAATAATTGCACATTGATAAATCTGGGGACTGAGGGAGCTATGCAACATCACCAAATCTGGAAACGAGGCGGTTGGGAAACAGAGGGCGAAGAACACCCATTGATGCTCGGGATGTGTGAGATGTTGCCCCATCTTGCTGAAACCATACACTCCGAATAGCAATCTGCCTTCTCCGTAACTCAGGCACAAAAAAGGTGTTTAGCACCTCAATGTAATGCTCAGCAGTAACAGTTACAGTGACACCATTTTGTTCAAAAAAGTAAGGACCAATGATGCAATTCTTTCCCAACATGCACCAAATTATAACTTTTGGGCTGTGCAGTAGTTTTTGGTGGATTTCTTGGGGATTCTCAGCAGCCCAGTAGCAACAATTTTGTTTGTTGACTGCACCATTGCGATGAAAATGAGCTTCATCACTCATCAACAACATGTTTTTATTTTCCTCAAAAAGTGACAACATTGTTCGTGCAAAGTTCAATCGTTGTGGGTAATCTGTTTTGTTAATCTGCTGCACAACCATTAACTTGTACGCGTGAAAATGTAATTCGTCATGCAAAATACACCTTACCGTGTGATTGCTGATTTGAAGTTCCGCAGCATGTCTTCGAGCAGAGCGGCGTGGACTTCGTAACATTGCTGTTCTAACCCTTTCAACATTTTCCGAAGTATGTACCGTATGTGGGGCTCCTGGTGGTTTGGTTTTCATTATTGAGCCTCCTGAACGAAGATTATTAACCCAACGTAAGATTGTGTTATGAGAGGGAACAGAGTCATTTCAGTGGATTTCGATTCTGCGGCGAAACTCACGCTGAACCGCGGTCACTGATTCACCGCTACGCACAAAGCAGCTGTACGCGAAAACACGGTGTTCTAATATTCACGGCTACATGATGCCAAATGAAAGTGAAATGCTATGAACAATGGAACGGAATGCCCCCACCCACACTCATCTCGCCCTACTACAGGCCGAGTACTAGCCATTTCAAAAACATCCTATTTCTCTGCCCCACCCTGTATATAACATATGTAATAGTTACTACACATGTAATAGTTATATTTATTTACATGTGTTAGCAGATGTGACATGTGACATCGTATAAATTTATGACATCATATATATATATATGCGATGTTAGATTTTGCTATAGGCCTATGCTTTTTGTGCAAGTTTACTTACATTTGATTTAATAATCAAGGTATAGATTTTTTGACATATTTTCCTGAACTAGGTTAGATGAAGTGATTGTGTTTTTTTGTTGCTGTTCGTTATTAAAATTTTGTTACTTCTGAGCAGTTTTGTATTATGTTTCACTGTTAGTTTCCTAATTTCCATTTGTACAAATTAAAGTATAGAAAATCTAAAATGACCAAGTAATTTTGAAAATTAAATGTAATAAATGCATATTGTAATAAGTGTTGCTAGTGCTAACTATACTTTTTACATGGTGTGTATACTTTTTATCTGTTTTAAATTTCATGACCATTCAGTGATGGATGCCATATGTGGATGTTTACTGAACAGCCATTTTCTTATGCCCCAATCAGTAGATTTCAATATTAATAATTTTTTGTAACACAAACAAGTATTCCAAATAATTGTACATTAATACATAAATTTGAAACTGTATTAATGCACAATTAATTGGAATACTTAATTTGAAACTGTACACCGTTCAAAATATTTTCCTACAAATTGCAGTTATCCTAATTCTCACACACACACACACACACACACACACACACACACACACACACACACACACACACACACACACACACACACACACACACACACACACACACACACACACACACACACACACACAGAGAGAGAGAGAGAGAGAGAGAGAGAGAGAGAGAGAGAGAGAGAGAGAGAGAGAGAGAGAGAGAGAGAGAGAGAGAGAGGGGGAACAATAATAGTATTATATTGTAAATTAATTATAGTATGGTATCTATTATAAAAACAGGTAAAGTATAGATACAAAAAAGTGTCTCCCTGTCAGTTTATATAATTCTTGCATGATACTACCTGGTAACATAATAATTTTGACTCCCATGTGATGATGTTCAATTTTTTATTTGAATACAATTAACTTCAATACTGAGATTTGTCTCTGCATATTAAAGTAATTATCTTTCAATATTTATGTTATGTCAGTGTCTCAATTTCTAATTTGTTTTAACATTTATTGTAAACAAGTCAATTGTGAACAAGGAACAATATAATTTTGTTCCAGAATTGTTATTTGCACTTCATCATATAAAGTCCTTTTGCACTCTTATCACATGGTATAATAGTATAAAATATTTTTTAGGATATTGGTAGGCAGTTGCCAATATCATCTATAAAAGAATCCATCATAAAATAAGTGAAGGCTCTCCAGGATCTACTCACTCCATTTTTCAATGACACTTTTAATGCAGTAATGGCATTCAATGTCACCTTTAATGCGTGGCAGTACATGCTTGTCTATGTATTAGTCCCTATTCTGTTCTTACCCAAGTCTCTCATTTAAACACTTCATCCAGTTCCTCAATATGTATGGGGTCTATTCCTCATTGGTCTATGTTTATACTTTCTCTTGTCAGTTTGTCAGGGTTATATCAAAGCTCCGGATAGTGTACCCTCCATTTTATTTTACTAGTAACATTAATCTCAGTGTTCTCTCATTTTTTACTACAGTATTTAATTGTATGCTCACTTTGTAAGCAAAATCTTGCCTTCTATGTACATAATTCACGAACCTACATCATCCAGAGACAAATCTCTTCTGCCTGTCTCTGTGTATACCATTATGTTACTTTATGGTAGCCGCTTTAGTGCTGTATCAAAAGCTGCCATAGTGGTGACACTCAGTGAATGTCCCATTGTACTGATGAAAAACATGGCATGCATGCTGGTGTCTCTAGCATAAGTGGCCACCATTAAATAATGCAAGACTCCTGCTTGTACTAATGTTTAACAATGCTCTTGCCTCGTGATACTTTTCTTTCTTGTCATCAATATTTTGTTGCAAATAATTAAGGTGTACCTTCTTTTTTGTCTTTAATTGCTTGTGAAATGTTGATCATTTGATGATGCAGTTTTTGTGCAGTCATGAATTGTTTTTCTTTTACAGGTCTACAGCAGACAACGTTATGTGCACAATCAAGAACTGTCTGTGCCAGAAGAGTCACAAGCTGTAACAGTTGATTCAAATGTTGCCGTAAATAGAGAAGACCTTTTACATAGATCATTATCAGACATAAGCTGTGGTATCGAAGAAAAGTTTTTTGTGGATAAATTAATTGCAGACGGTATTATACTGCAGAAGTGTAAACCAGAAAATGAATCACAATGTGAATTGTCAAATATAAGTACAATACCAAATAGTTTGGATTCTACTTTATCAAATATGTCTGTTGTAGTAAAGGAAGAATTGATTTTGGAAGGTACGGACGAAGCAATCCTTACAGACAAGGTACTACTCATTCTGTTTTATCTATGTAAGATTAAAACAAGATCATATGTTGTCTTGTTTTTTCATCATCTTCTTTCACAGCACTACACTTTATATAATATTGAAACTTTCTCTTGTGAAACTTACTTGTCTTTTTTGTCGAACGCGTTTCGGCGTCGTATTCGCCTTCGTCAGCTTTGACTGGCAGTCTGTTTCTAAGCTGACAAAGGCGAATACGACGCCGAAACGCGTTCGACGAAAAAGACAAGTAAGTTTCACAAGAGAAAGTTTCAATATTATATAAAGATCATATGTATATTTCCCCTTCTTTAATTATAAGCTTTTAAATTAAAATTTATGTGATTAAAGTTCAGGTAATTCGAGTGTTGTTTAAACTGTTTGTGGGTATGTGTTTTACAGTTTTAAATTTAAATGTATCAAATATATTAAGTACATATTAATTTTATCAGAACCAGGAAACGAGGGACTTAGGGAAGATATATTTCATACTCAAAGTATTTAAATATATGTTGATTAGATAAAGCAGTTGCTTTTAGCCCTTTTAACATTTTTGTCTCCAATCATCGTACAGTACAGTGGAAAACAAAATACAAGACACCAGTTAAGTCACTAATCACCAGCTTTAATTATCACAATTAAACAGTTCATAATTAACAAGACAGTATCTTACAACAAATGAAATAAAAATTATTCGCAAGCAAAAAAATGTCAACTAACATAAAACACAATTGTCCCGCCTGATTATAAAACACAACACTTCACTAATAACCACTTGAACGCACACAGTATCGTCCGACAAATAACTGAAACCGCACTGTAGTATATCGCAACTATAACTGAATCTGAACGTCGTTGAGTACTGGTATTTATACCCCCCACCCGAAATACTAGATTATTCCATACTGCACGATACCTCTACAATACAACGTAATTAATTCCAGCCTTGACACAGTCCGCGCGGTTGGCGGCTTCCAGAAAAGTCTCACGAGCGCATGTTGAAATCACATGCCACAACATTTAGCCGTATTCCACTGGATCGTTTGAGAAACATGTAGATTATTCTGTAATGTCGTGAAACTGCCGCCTTCTTAAGCCTGTTCGTCCCGAACTGGCAAACCATCTCTGAAGTAATACTTAGCCAGGCAATCTAGGTGGACGACCTTGAACTTTCGCTGTCCTTCCTGTTGAATCTGATAACATCGTTGATTTTTTTTTCACAGTGTAGGGTCCCTCCCAGTTAGACAGAAGCTTAGGCGAGCGACACGATGGTGCTTTGGGTTGAACAACCAGACCTGATCTCCTTTTTGGAAACCCACACTATTGCTGCGAATGTCTTACCGAGTTTTCATTTTATTACTGGCAATCTTCAGCCGTCCTCTTACCAAGCGATTCATTTCTTGCAGTTGGTTTTCTAATTGCGAGGAATAGTTCTGTGGCTCTTGGGACTGAGTCTCAGGTGATCCGAACACTAAGTCCCCAGGAAGATGAATTTCCCGCCCAAACACCAATTTTGCTGGAGTCATGCCGGTTGTGTCGTGTACTGATGACCTATACACCAAGAGGAATAGTGGTATACGTTGGTCCCAGTCTGTTTGGTTCTCATCAACAATGTTCGAAAGAGTTGTTCAAGTGTCCTATTGAATCTCTCAACCATTCCGTCCAACTGAGGATGCAGAGGTGTTGTCCTGATCTTACGAATTCCGAGTAGACGGCATAATTCTTTAAACACTTCTGATTTGAAATTTCTCACTTGATCCATATGGATTTCCATAGGGGCTCCATAAGGGCAACAGAAGTTGTGAACTAACTCATTTACCATAGTGGTAACTTCCTGATTTGGAATTGCATAAGCTTCCACTCACTTAGTAAAATAGTCCCCTACAACCATGATGTAAATAGTCCCCTACAACCATTATGTACTGGTTTCCATCGTCAGTAACTGGGAATGGTCCAGCAATGTCTATGGCAATTCTCTTGAAAGGCAGTCCAACATTATACTGTCTCATTTTTCCCCTGCTTCTGGTTTGTGGGCCCTTGCTTGCAGCACATATTTCACACGTCCGAACCCATTCCTCTAAGTTGTGGTGAAGATGAAGCCAATAGAATCACTTCCATATTTTGTCAAGAGTTTTGTTAACGCCAAGATGGCCTCCAGATGTTCCATCACGCATCTCCTTCAAAACAGACTGCACTTGACTTCGAGGAACTATCAACTGCATGACCACGTCTCGTCCATGTGCACTTTCCCAAACCCTTTTCAGCAATCCATTCTTTAAGGTAAGGGATTCCCATTGTGCCCAGTAGCCCTTCAGCACTTCGCAACCATGGCAATTATCTTGCCAATCCAGGCGGCGACCTTCCTCTTTTGCTGTCAAGATCGGTCCATTGTCTTCATCAGTCATATGTTTTTGTGTCGTCAGTCAATGTTGTGTTGTCCAGCCATCTGCCAGGAAGTCTACAGTGATGGCTTGAACATGTTCGCTGGCGTTTTGGTCTTCCTTTCTGTGGCAATGTTGGCAGCCTTCTGGTCATGGTCTTCGTGATAAGCCATCTGCATTACCATGCAGGCGCCCCCGACAGTGTTGTATCTTGAGGTTGTACTCTTGCAGATGTTCGAGCCACCTTGCCAACTGTCTTTCCGGATTTTTAAATCTCAAGTGCAAGCGTGACATGGTTGGTACATAGTGAAAACTCTCTCCCATAGAGGTATTTATGGAAGTGCTCCCAAAGCTCTGACAATTGCAAACAACTCTCTCCTTGTAACAGAATAATTTCTCTGGTTTAGAAAGCGTCTTGCTGTAATACGCTATTACTCGATCTTCACCCTTCTGCACTTGAGACAAAACTGTTCCTAGACCAGTATTGCTTGCGTCTGTGTCTATGATGTACTTCCTTCGCAAATGGGGAAAGTTAGAATTGGATGTGAACATAATGCAATTTTCAAAGTCCTAAATGCTTGATCACACTCTCGACCACTGGAAGTATCGTTTATTTTCCGTTAGCTCATGTAGTGGTTCAGCAGTAGTTGCGAAGCCTTCCACAAAATGTCTGTAATATGAGCATAACCCCAGGAAACCCCGCACTTCATGTCTACTCTTCGGCACTGGCCAGTCTCTTACGGTGTCTACTTTATTAGGATCCATGCTAACACCCGCTGCCAAAACCAGATGGTCCAGATACTGTACTTCCTGCTGGAATTGGGAACACTTCTTTGGGCTCAGCTTTAGTTGGGCACTGTGAATTCTAGTTAGAACTTCCTTAAGGTTTTCCAAATGGTCTTTGAAAGTTTTCCCATATGACATCGTCTAAATAAACAAGGCAAGTTTTTCATGTCAGTCCTCGGAGTACCAGGTCCATCAATCTTTTGAATTTTGCCAGTGCATTACAGAGTCCAATGATGTTAAATTGGAATAAGCCACTTGGGGTCGAGAAAGCGGTCTTTTCCTTGTCTTCGTGATGAAGACCCACTTGCCAATATCCACTCTTCTGGTCCAATGTGGAAAACCACTGTGCTCCGGACAACGTATCGAGTGTATCATCAACGTGAGGTAACGGATAGGAGTCTTTCTTTGTCACGTCATTCAGCCTCCGATAGTCTACGCAGAAACGTAATCCACCATCCTTCTTCGCTACCAGCACTGCCGGAGAAGACCAAGCACTTGATGAAGGCTCGATTATTCCCTCTGTCAGCATATCCTGTACGAACCAAGACATTTCCTCTTGCTTAGATAATGGAGGCCTTCGAGGAGGTTGGCGTATCGTTGTTGTGTCCCCGGTATTGATACGATGTACTAGAGAGGTTCTTCCCAGTGACTGTCCCGAACTGCAAAAGAATCTTTGAATTCATGTAAAAAACCTTCTGAATTATTTTACCTCGCCACTTGAGAGATCATTAGAAGATCTCTTCAATACTTCCTGCAGTTCCTCTGGTAATTTGGAATTATCTGAAGCACTGGATCTTCGTTGCGTCGTTCCAGCTACCCAGGCCACAGGAGTCAATTTGCCTAGGAACGTATTGCTTTGTAAAATGACAGATTGATCCAAAATATTCGCCACTCTAATAGGTACATTTCCTGTTTTGTCAGGTTTTACTAAACTTCTGGCAATTAGTATCCCCGGTGTGCTGACTACCTGGGATTCGAATATAGAGCACTGGTTGCCCCTAGTATCGACCTCGGTTCTAATGATGATGATCTTTTCGGAATTTGGTGGAACAGTTACGGCCACTTTGTTTATGATGTCCATCGATTTTTCTGACGTAGTCATTGTGGAGAGCATTACTTCTCCTCCTCCTCCGATTCTCAAGACATTGTTTTTGAAGTCGACTATAAATTTTTTATTCGCTCATAACGTCCACACACAGAATTGCTTCATCCACAATGTCTGCAACAAGTACTTGATGATTAAACTCAAGTCAACCAAGGCGTAGGTGTATCTCCACTTTTCCAAACACTTTTACATGCTGCCCAGTAGCTGTTCGCAAGCTGCAAGAGCATCAGATTGGCTTGAGATCTTTCACCACGTCGGGTGGCACAATGGAAACTGTTGCACCTGTGTCAACTGTAATCAAGGTTGGTCTTTCTTGAACGAATCCTGTAATCACCAAGCTCCCGCTGTTTTTCTGAAGTGTAGAAATTGCGTATTGTCTAGGGACTCCGTTCCTCCAGTTAGTCAGTACACGCCCCGTTGTACCAACTACTGCTCGTTTTCCTGCTGCTGAACTGTAAGCCAACAATCCCGTTGTAGATGTCCAGGTTTCCCACATCGATAACACTTTGGTCTTCCATCCTTTCTTACTTTACTCTGTGGCACTGACCATCCTGGTTCTTCTTCCTCATCATCTGTGCTATCATGATCTTTTAACGCGCGCACTTTATGACTTGTCCAACCAGACGCCGTTTTGGCAGCCTCAAATTGCCAAGCATGTACCAGGGCGTCCGCACTGTCTTGCCATTTGTAACACTTACTGTAGTTCGTTATCTCGGACACCAGCAGTAAATGTCTGCATCAAAAAACTCGTTCGAAAATCTTCTGGTGCTTCAGGATAGGCCAGTCTAATTAGTCTTTCGATACTTGCTTGAAACTCTTGAAGGCTCTCCCCGGAATGCTGTCGCCTTGCTCTCAACTTGGTGCAGTACACATCTCGCAAATGTTTATCACCATACCGTAATTCTACTGCTTTTATCAACTCGGCATAGGTGTTCTGGCTGTCAGGTGGCACTTTCGGTAGTAGTTCTGCTGCGGGTCCTTTTAATGCAAGAACGAGTCAAACTGCCTTGTCTTTCTCTGTCCAATTATTTGCGCATGCAGCAACTTCAAATTGGCGGAGGTACGTTGCCCAGTGACTGCTTCCGTCAAAGGTTGGAGCTTTGACATGAACTGTCCCTACTGCAGGCAAAGTGACTTTCTCTACTGACGTATTTTCATTGTCTTTTTCTGTCTTTATTATTGGTACTGTCTGTTCAGAAAATTGGTTTAGTTGTATATTTATGAAGTGCTCAGTTTCACTTTTAATTTATTCTTTTATGTTTGCCATTGAGTTTTCTACTGCAGATATTTTTGTTGATGTAGTTTCTTCCACAGTCAAGACAGATTTTTCTACTTCAGCTATTTTATTTGAGATGGATTCTCCTACATCAGATATTTTTGTAGACATCGATTCTTCAACACTCGGAACAGATTTTTCTACTTCAGCTATTTTTAATGTCATTGATTCTTGCACCTCCGATATTTTAGTAACTTTTTTATTAAGCTCACCCGTAGGAGACCCAATTCTGCGGTACTATGTTCTTGCATCTGTTTCTGCTCCTGTATTAATGATTTGATGTCTTCTGTTTCATGCTTCCATTCCTCTGCCTCCTGTCATCGTCGTTCCTCTGTCTCTAGCAGGAGGGTTTTCTGTCTCACTTCCACTTTCTCGTCTTGTCGTTTTTCTGCCTCTTCCGCCTCCTGCTTGGGTTTCTTATCCTGACGTTTCTCCATCTGTAACAGCAGCGCCTGTAAATTGTCCATCATCTGATTAGCATCCATTGTTTACCGATTAATTAGAAATTACACAGTCTTGTACAAGTTTCCACTGTTAATGGTTCTATCCCACTTCTGACACCACTGTTATGACGGTCTATTGATCGTCGTATGGTCAGGGGAAATAAAATACAAGACACCAATTAAGTCACTAATCACCAGCTTTAATTCACAATTAAACAGTTCGTAATTAACTAGACAGTCTCTTCAACAAATGAAATAAAAATTATTCACATGCAAAAAAATGTCAACTAATGTAAAACACAATTGTCCCTCCTGATTATAAAACACAACACTTCACTAATAACCACTTGAACGCACACAGTATCGCCCGACAAATAACTCAAACCTCACTGTAATATATCGCAACTATAACTGAAACAGAACGTCGTTGCGTACTGGTATTTATACCCCCTGAAATACTAGATTATTCCATACTGGGCGTTAACTCTACACTACGACGTAATTAATTCCGGCCTTGAGACACAGTCCACTCGGCTGGCAGCTTCCAGAAAAGTCTCACGAGTAGTATGTTGAAATCACGTACACCACAACATTTAGCTGTATTCCAGTGGATTGTTCGAGAAACACGTAGATTGTTCTGTAATGTCGTAACAGTAATCTCCAGTTAGCTTGTACGAACATATAATATGTATAACAAAAAATAGATTACTCAGATACGCTGTAATCTTACTTTAGGCCTCTCCATTACTGTTGTACTTTAAAGCTGAATAAAAATGACTCTTGTAGGCTGTACTAGTGATAAAACAGCATCAAACATGGCCATCCGGGGCTCCAGTGCAATATTTGGATATTTCATTCCAGGTCTACTTGTTGAGATTATGAACCGTAGAAATTGAAATCATCTGTGTACAACTTGTGTTAAGTCTTCCTTTGTTAAACAAGTTTTCATGAAGTTTAAATGTAAGTTTTCTTTTACAGGTCGACAATAGAGAGTGTAATATGCACAATCAAGAACTATCTATGCAAGAAGAATCACAAGGTTTCACATTTGACTCACAAGTTTTCGTAAAAGGAGAACATCGTTTAGATAGATCATCATATGTAAATGCTGTTTCCAAATATGAATTCTTTGCAGATGAATTCATTACACATACTACTGAACCACAGAAAATCGAACTAGAAAATGAATCAAAACGTGATTTACCAAATGTATGTACAATTCCAAATAGTTTGAATTTTGCTTTACCGAATATGTCTGTTGTAATAAAGGAAGAATTGATTTTGGAAGATGTAGATCAAGAACACCTTACAGAGAAGGTATTGTGAACATTACTTCTGATTCTGTTATATAGACAAGAATGTGTGATGTATAACCAAGAATTTTTATCAATAGTTTTTGTAAATGGATTTTCTTAGTACTTTAGTCTCTTTCACAGTTTTCATAAATTGTGCCAAACATCAAAAAAATTAAAGTAATATTATAATTGGTTAACGTTATGTATGTGCACTTGGGAATATTACTGTTCACATGAAATTTACTTTGTAAAGAGCGTTTTAACAGTCTATTAAGCTTATTTACAATATTAATAATTTTGAATCGTGTGGTGTTTTTCAAAACAAGGTAAACACAAAGTCCCATATCTCAATTCTTACACATCCTATAAAAAGATTTTTCCTTTCTTTTTTTGACACCTATTTTGTTTTTGAATTGATACAGCACATCCCAGTAGTATTGTTCTCTTTATCTGTTGAAGGAACGTAAATCAGTGTAGTGCCATGCCAGGATAATACGGCATGAATCCTTATCTATTTCTATCTGTTTGGTGGTTTATCACTTTTCCTTTATAAAAACCCCGAATTAACCGCTCATCCTTCCTTGACTAAAACTTCCAATTTGTGTTTACCCTGGGGCTTTTCCTTCACGTGAACATCTGATGATTGTCAGACGTCATGTCATGATACCTCGGCATCTCATGGTGGGACAATCTCAGATTCACGTCAGCCAATCAGACAAGAGTAATAGACAAGATAGATGATGACAACGTGTACTTGGGAGTGGCCAAGGGGTAGAAAAAGGGTTCATATAAAACTTGAGGTTCATCACCGGGAGAAGTGCTTGCTCTAGCTCTACCTCAGTTCGCTCCGGGAAGGGCTCATAGTTAACTTGGTAAATTATTCAATAATTGCTTTCAGTGGTCATGGTGCGCGTGCTAAGAGGTTTCTCCGGCAATGGCTCTGCGAATTGTAAGTGCGATTAAGTTAATAATACAATCTTGTGACAAAACTATAATTACAAGCAGAATTATCACTGTTGCACACCACTATATAAAAATTATTCCGATTAGCGCTTTCAAACTTCACAGCTCATCGTCAGATCGGAAATGAACAAACAGACATGAAAACAAACCCTTCACCCACACCCCACCCCACCCTGCTCATACACAAGCTATAATTCAAATGTCCCTTCCCCACCTTCTGAGCCATGTCACCTCCAACTGGACAGTGTAACGGGACAATTTGGGTGTACCCGGGATAATTTAGGAAAGGGGAAATAAAAAGTATAAATAATAATTTTGGGGTAACAACATAAATAATAATTGTAAAATTTTATAAAACGTAGTAAGCCAGCGATTGAAAGGGAGTCAAGATCAACATTCTGACGCCAGAAAAAACAGTTAAACAATACCAAATGAACTTTGACCGATGAAGTCACCAGTCTCGCCATATTATATAATTGCCAAACCTTTAAATACGTCATGTGGAATGCGATGCGTAGTTAGCCTTACCTTGGAAATTGGTTCGTCTCATAATTAAGAACAATGAGATGTGGTCACGTGACCCCCCTTCCATCTCAGAATTTGTAGCAGTTCGTCTCGCCCAGTTTGAAATTATTCCTTGTGCCAGCCGGTCACTAACAAAATTTACAAACGAAATCACAGGCGTCTGCAGTTCTAAAATGTATTTAAAAAATCAAAATTACATGTAAATAATATCAGTTAACGAGATTTCAAGTGGGCCCAGCACCAAATAGGTGTAAAATGTGTTGTAAAGCAATCTAAACATTAGTTATGTCAGAATAACAGTTTTGAACAGAGAGGTTTGGTTGAACAGAGAGTAAAATACAAAAATGTGCGGAGTGAGCAAAATTACGAAAGGAATTGGAGAGTGGCGGATCACAAGAAATTTGAGCAGCTAAGTAACCTTCGATTATCATCTAACATCAAAAAATCAGATATAAATTTTATGATGAAACGAATTTTTTAAGCACTAAACAAATGAGATCTCATATGGGCATGGCGGAATGTAAGACGGAGTGAATGAGAGTACGTATTAAATAAGGAGCGCTGGTTTGCTCAATATAGGTAGTAAATGAATTGAATAAATACCATGGTTTCGTTTTAATTTTTCTTCTTTTAAATGTTAAACTTAGATATATATGGGAAAAGTATAGCATTGAATAATTATAAATATGGCTAACAACCAATGTTCTAAAGATAATGAAGTAAATGGAAAGAAATAACGTGCTATAAAATTAATAAATAATTCATGGGAAACAAATAAGTTGTTGAGTAAATCATTTCAAAGCAACCATCTTGTTTTCAGCTCGTCTAATTCGAATCACTGGACCCGGTAAGTAAAATTTTAAGTTGGCAACAGACAACATGGCGACTACCAGAGTCAAAAGTTGTAAACAAAGTTAACTAACAAATTTATGCAAAAATGTTATGTAAATATAAACATAACAAATGGCGCCCGAACGATGGGACCATTTGCATAAATACAATTTATGCAAATGTGGACCTGTTTTGAGAAACAGGATGGTTGTTTGGAATGAGTAAATTGGTATGTACTTAGAAATAGACATAGATGACGAGAGTGTCAGATAGGGTTATATTATACTATTATTTATATATGTGTATTATAAATAAATAAAATGAATACTAATGAAGATAACGTAGAAGTCAGCTTAACTGACGATATATTTACGAGTGAGATGGGCGTTCATTCAACCCCAGTTAGTCAGATCGATGAGCCTAGTGCTACCGAATCAGTTGAATTATTAAAAGCTGTCTTTCTCGCCTTTCTTTGTGTTATTCTACTTATTTTGAACCTATTTGTCAATCGGAGAACGCATTTCTGTAAACTTGTTCATATATTCTCGTTGGTTTACTATTAACACTGCAGCTCAACTCGGTATGAAAACAAAACGGATGAGATAACAGCAATGATGCAATTGCTGTTAAAGATAGATAGTAAATGTGACAATTTAGATAGTAAATGTGACAAACAGAATGAAGATCTTAATAATTTCAAAAATGAAATTAACAGCACATTCGAAAAAATTGATGGAAAATTTGAAACAATAACTGATAGAATATTAGAAACGGTCAATACGCAAATAAACAGTTTAGAAAGCAGAATGATTAAAGTAGATGAAGTATTTAAAAGTGATATAATGAAAATTAATAGTGACGTTAATTATGAGATTATAGTGGGGGTAGAAAGTGGTGAAAAGTTCGATAAAGTAAACGAAAATGGAGACGATCAGTTAACATATAATACGGTAAGTAGGGGTTAGAAAAATGATGATATAATTAAAAAGGTGGTGTTAGAGAGTAAGGTGGTGAGTATTGAGAATGATGATGAAGATTTAGTGGGAGTAGAAACTAATAATGGAATGTTAGTGAGTGTTGATGAGAGAAAGAGAGAGTGTAGAGAGAGTTTACAGGTAGAGGGGTTGCAGGGGGTAAATTTTCCCCGGGTTTATTGTGAACCAAGGTGTTCATTGTTGTTGTTAAAAGGCAAGAGTCCCTTAGTATTGGAAGACATGAGATCTTCAAGTTGTTCCCTGAAATTTTGTGATGATTTAGTGCCCTCTGCATGGATTAGTAGAGAAAGTGTGAGATGGCGTTATGGTGAGAGATATTTTGAGAGAGAGTTGTATGTTGGTAGGGAGATAAAGTTATTTGAGATTGGTAGAAGATATAAAGAATTAGTAGAGAGGTTAGGTATAGAGAGAGCTGATAATTGTATTGAGTAGGTACCTTTTGTTGAAACGGATGTAGCAGCAGTAGTTGATGAAAATGTAACTTACCTGACTTTAAAGGAAAATACTAAAGGAGAATTTACCATACCCAATGTCGACAGGAATTTTGAATTGATAATATGCAATAATATTTGTAGTTACTATATTGATACAATGGAAAAAAGTAATGATGATGACTATTATAATTATAATAGCAATATGTATGTAATTGTAAATGAATGGGGTAAACATAAGATAAGACTAATTTACGATGATGGTGGTTAAACAGTTGTTTATGAACATTTAATTATGTGAATAGTGTGTGGTTTCGACATGGACTGTATTGTGAAATGATTAATGGTAAACAAGAACGAATAATAATTTGGATTGTATATACTTGTGTAGTAATGTTAAATGTATTTGTGTAGTAGATTATGTTGTACTATGTATTTTATGTAAACAATGTGGGTATGCAAGGTGAATTGATTGTATAATAATAATAGTTGATCAGACTAAATAAATCATGGTGAAGTTTATCATGCAAATAACTGAATTGTAATTGTTTTGGAATTGTAATTAAAAAACTTAGGGTTTTAAAAAGAAACTGATTGAATTAAATAAATTTGGAATGAATGAATTAATTAATGTTGTATAAATGAACTTTGATAATAAATTTAAATGATTTTCTGAGATTTGAACTTTATAATCAATAGTAAATGATGAAAAATACCATGTGCTTAGGTGTTGAGTTATATTGTTATTATGAGGTAATTATGAATTTCTAATGTAATTTTCAGTGGTTAACTTAATGTAAAATGTGGAAAAGATGGAGTTTGGGTGATGATTATTTCAATAAGGCATTGAGTCAGTCAGAGTTAACTTTAATGGGTGTTAGACAAAATAAGAATTTTGGAATAAAAATAATACAGAAACGGGTCAGTAGTAGGGACACAGTAGTGAGAGTGCATGTATGTAGAGAAAGCGAGAGTGATGTAAATGGAGAGTAAATAGGTGAGAGCAGGGTACATAAATTTTGTAGTGAGGGTGGAGGTGTAAGGAGTCCTCAATGCAAAGCGTTGTGGTGGGAGGAAGCATTTTAAAGAGGATTGCGGAGTTACCTGGAAGGGCCAGGAACTGATAAGGGAATGAGCTGGTAGTGCAGGAACACACATCCCAGGTACAAAGAGGGTATCAGGTATTTCGAAATAAGAGGGGAATGATTTAAGTGGAGTTAGAGAAATTAGTGGAGATAAATATTATCGAGAGATTGGTGTCACCCTATGCAAATCTGTTAGTGGTTGTTAGAAGGAAGAAGGTGGGTAAGGTTATATCTAAATGCCCATTCAATAAATCAAATCATTGTGAATGACGCAGAATCACCCAAACCAATTAATGATGAAAGTGTTAAATAGAAAATCATAATTGAAATGTAATAATAAATGAAACAAGTGAAAAATTTAACAGAATTTGAAACTAAAGTAAAGCTGTAAGGTGTGTAATTTTTGGTCAAACTTTAAGGTGAATTGTTTATTTTAATGTAATGATACCAATGTTAATTATAAGTGTACTATGTTTGATTATGTTTATTATGTTAGTGTGTAGGAATCTTAAACATGAATTGTATTTATGTATAACATGTTTTAAATGCGATTCCGTACATTTCGGGCGATCTCGGCCTTACCAACCCAGATCGTGGTTTTGGATGACAATCAGCTGTGGGCAGAATTATTGTAAAACTGACCATAGTTGGTTGCCTTTGAAATTGGTGTACTTTGGAAATTTAATGGGGTTTAATCAGGGAATCTAAGCTTATTTTGAACACAGGCTATTTTCACCCAAATAGGGGTAGTAGAGCTTAGGGGCATATGTTAAGATAATGAGTAGGGGTACTTACCCTGAATTTTCTTGTAACGCTGAAGCAAGGATGGGAGTGAGAGAAAAGAAAAAAGTGCTCACTCCTTCCGCCTCAGTCCTTGTCGAGGCAACTGGACGCAATAGTCCAGGGCGGGCAATAGTGTGTGTAGAGGAGAAAAGGGGATGATTATTATTAACAGCACCGGATAAATAGAATTTCTGCTAATAATAATATTTTATAAAATGTTAAATGATTTCGAATTGTTTTAGATACAAAAGGGAAAACGCTTAAGAATTGTAGAAGAAAGGAGATATAGATGAATTGTATTTGATTAATTGATTTTTAAGCTTTTGATTAAATAATGTGTTTAAATATTTTGAAATATTATTGTGTTAATGTAAGGATTTATACTTCTTCTTGTAAAATGGGGAAGGTTTAATTATTGTTGATTGGAATCGAAAATTTGTAGAAATATGGAACGAATTAAGGGGATGAAAGTCTATGCAGTAGATGTAAGATTATATATTACTAGATCAAGAAAACCAGTGCTTCTTAACGCAAACCAGTGCACAGCTAAGGGGAAACAGATCAGTTAGGGATATGTTATTATACAAGGCCACTAATTGATTTTTGATTTGATGTTTCAGTGTCTGGTGATGCTGTGGTGGCGGTCCTGTGCTGGCCTGTGCATCAGAGCAGGAGCGTCAAGTGCCTGTCTGGCCTTGCGGTGTTGGGATCTCGAGGGAGAAGTCCAGTAAGGTCATTCAGGTGCGGTCACAGTCACTAGACCAGGGGTAAGTTAACCATGAGTTTTTAATAAAACGTAAAGGGGGTTGTGGCGACATATCCTGACCGATACCTTTAGAAAGTATGAGAGTGTCAGTGAAAGTTTTTATGCTTCGGCATAAAACCTCTCATTGAGGGGGTATTGTAACGGGACAATTTGGGTATACCCGGGATAATTTGGGAAAGGGGAAATAAAAAGTATAAATAATAATTTTGGGGTAACAACATAAATAATAATTGTAAAATTTTATAAGACGTAGTAAGCCAGCGATTGAAAGGGAGTCAAGGTCAACATTCCGATGCCAGAAAAAACAGTTAAACAATACCAAACGAACTTTGACTGATGAAGTCACCAGTCTCGCCACAATATATAATTGCCAAGCCTTTAAATATGTCATGTGGAATGCGATGCGTAGTTAGCCTTGCCTTGGAAATTGGTTCGTCTCATAATTAAGAACAATGAGATATGGTCACGTGACCCCCCTTCCATTTCAGAATTTGTAGCAGTTCGTCTCGCCCAGTTTGAAATTATTCCTTGTGCCGGCCGGTCACTAACAAAATTTACAAACGAAATCACGGGCGTCCACAGTTCTAAAATGTATTTAAAAAATCAAAATTACATGTAAATAATATCAGTTAACGAGATTTCAAGTGGGCCCAGCACCAAATAGGTGTAAAATGTGTTGTAAAGCAATCTAAACATTAGTTATGTCAGAATAACAGTTTTGGTTGAACAGAGAGTAAAATACAAAAATGTGCGGAGTGAGCAAAATTACGAAAGGAATTGGAGAGTGGCGGATCACAAGAAATTTGAGCAGGTAAGTAACCTTCGATTATCATCTAACATCAAAAAATCAGATATAAGTTTTATGATGAAACGAATTTTTTAAGCACTAAACAAATGAGATCTCATATGGGCATGGCGGAATGTAAGACGGAGTGAATGAGAGTACGTATTAAATAAGGAGCGCTGGTTTGCTCAATATAGGTAGTAAATGAATTGAATAAATACCATGGTTTCGTTTTAATTTTTCTTCTTTTAAATGTTAAACTTAGATATATATGGGAAAAGTATAGCATTGAATAATTATAAATATGGCTAACAACCAATGTTCTAAAGATAATGAAGTAAATGGAAAGAAATAACGTGCTATAAAATTAATAAATAATTCATGGGAAACAAATAAGTTGTTGAGTAAATCATTTTGTTAACTTTCACCTTTTTTCTTTTCAATCTTATGTTATTATTTATTTTAATAATTGTAATTAGCATTGTACTTACCGTACATCCGGTATGAACACATGGTTTTACCATCAACACTAATTTTATCAATCGGGTCCAGGGCTTCATTGAACGAAAGGCAGAGACAGTTGGGCTTTCGAAATAACAATTTACACAGCATTGAGTTAAACAACATGATTTTATTTAGATTTGCAATTTTTAATTTTCATGAAACAAAGATGGAGTCACCTCCCAACTAACATAATTAACAAAATGGTGGCCGTATGACTTCCGCCTCTTTACCATATATTAATCTCATTATACTCTTAGCTTTTCTCTTGGCTTTAATTTTTTCCACAAGAGTATTTTTCTAAACTGCAGTATTCAATTTAAATTTACTTATCTCATTTTACTTATTTAGAAACACAAACCAACGCCTCCTGATTCTACTTTTTAAATGCCGGCATTCATCCACTTTCACTCTCAATCTTACGTCTCATACATTGATTGTTGTTACATATTTGATTAATAAAATTTTGAGCTCATATCAATGGTTAGAATTTTGAATTTTAAGACTTCCCTGAAATGTTGTGTTGGTGGCTTCACCTCAGACGTTTTCCATAATTGGCGGCGGATGTTCGGCCGAACTTTCCAGTCTGTCTGTTTCTGAGTGCACTGAATTTAAATTACTTCATTTTAAACTGTTCACTGAAGTTAGTTACATTTTGTGATTACATTTTTACAAGTTTAGATCACTTTTGCTGGCGATAATCTGCCAGCCAACAATTGAACGTGTGTACGCTCCGAGTTGATGATAGAGACTGAGAGCATACGTAAAACCTGCGTATGTAGTAGTGTCATGTCGTCACCATCTTTTGTTTCATCCGTCTGACGCCTTTGTTTTGCGTCATACTTATGATGTTTTTACTTGTTTTACTACGTCTCACCATTGTTTTTTCAATTGGTTTTAAAAAATGTATGCGACGGAACCCACGTAGGCCATGACCTTGGAACCGATCTACACTGATGAAACTGCGTCGTGTTGTTAATTATTGGGAGATTTGCCCTAACCATGTTTTTGTATGTGAAAATATAATAAAAATACAATAAAATATTTCCTTGTAACATAATTTTTAAGACGGATGTTTGGTACCGTCACAATTTCAAAGCAACCATCTTGTTTTCAGCTCGTCTAATTCGAATCACTGGACCCGGTAAGTAAAATTTTATGTTGGCAACAGACAACGTGGCGGCTACCAGAGTCGAAAGTTGTAAACAAAGGTAACTAACAAATTTATGAAAAAATGTTATGTAAATATAAACAATATAGACTGGTGATTTCATCGGTCAAAGTTCGTTTGGTATTGTTTAACTGTTTTTTCTGGCGTCAGAATGTTGACCTTGACTCCCTTTTAATCGCTGGCTTACTACGTCTTATAAACTTTTACAGTTATTATTTATGTTGTTACCCCAAAATTATTATTTATACTTTTTATTTCCCCTTTCCCAAATTATCCCGGGTATACCCAAATTGTCCCGTTACAACAGTTACATATTTTTCTAGAAAATTCCTTGTGTTGTGTGTGTGTGTGTGTGTGTGTGTACATTCCTTTTAAACCTGTCTTTCTCATTCACACTTGTGGGCCAGTCACACACCCTTATTTTAAAAACATCCAATTAGTCCTATGCAATTTAATTCTTAATCTTATCTATCTGTCCTCTATCATTTACTTCTTAATTATGTTATAAAATATTTCTTCATTATCAAATTTAATTTTAGTATTAATTAAATTGTCTAACCCTTTTTCTCTTTATTTCAATATTTCTAACTCCTCCCTAAGCTTCCTTACAACTGTGTTATTTACTACTTTTACAATTTCGTAGTCTTCCAACGGATTAACAAACTTATGATTGTCTTCTATGAAATGACTTCCATATAACGAATTTGTTGTTTATTACCTTCTCCACGTTTGTGGTCAGTCAACCTGCATACGAATTTTCGTCCTGTCTCACCTAGGTACACTTTGTTGCAGTCTTTACATTTTCATTTATAAATTCCGCTTTTCTGTAATGCTGGGATTTTTCTATATTTTTATTCCTTGTCTTATCAAATACCGTTTCACAACAGTAAGTAAGGTAAGTAAAGTTTTTAAATATCTTAAGTTAAAAATTAAATTGAAGAGGGTTTTAAGTAAAATATGGTTCAATAAACAATGTCTGGATAATAATGTCATCCCAAAATATGCGCAAGTTAAAATTAAAAATAAGAACACAGTAGCTAAAAAAGTAAAAGAACAAAGCGAGAAGTTGTGGATAAAATTAGAAATAAGGTCACTTTATGCCTTAATCAATAGATATAATAGGGAATTATATGACAGACATATAGAATTGTTAAGAATATACTCGTATGTAGAGTTAGAAGAAATATTATATAATTTTGGTTTGGGGTACGTAGAAAAGAAATTGGAAAATAAAAATAAAAAAATGGTAGATGAGTTAAATAAATTAATAAGAAAGAATGAAATAAAAAAGGAACACCTCTCTAAGAATAACTATGAAAAAAGAGTAATAAAGTAATAAATAGAGGTAACTTTCAATACAGAAGAAAAAGAAATGTTATCAAAAGGCTTAAAATATGCACCGCCACCAGAATTAAATAAAGAAAAACGATTATTGATTGCGAAAGCATAATACAAAAACTAGGAAATGAAAATTATAAAAAAAAGAATAAGGTGGGAAGCAGGGAATGTAAGTAGATAAAATATTTAAGAAAAATTTGTATAATTCAAAAAATGAACAAAAAATCAAATCAACTGTAAATAAACTAAAGAATAAAAAAAAGAATGATATTATAGTTACAAAGGCAGACAAAGGAAATACAATGGATGAAAGGACAAATACATAAAGAAAACGGAAGAATTTATAAGTGAAGGACCATATGAAGAAATCAAGTGTGATTATACAAGTAAGTACCAGTCAGGGTTAAAACAAATGATGAAACAGATAACATTTATAGAAGAAAATAAGAAAAAGTATTTATTGGAAGGTATTCCAACAGCACCAACTTTGAAAAGTCAGGTTAAGATACATAAAGAAGGAAAACCAATTAGACCGATTGTTTCTTTTATTAATGCACCTATTTATAAATTATCAAAGGAAGTTAGCAGAGTACTGAAAGAGAAATATGAATTTGGGACAAAATACAACATAGAGAATAATGTAAAATTGATAGAAAAATTAGAAAATATTAGAATTAATGAAAATACAAAATTGATATCACTGGATGTGAAGGACATGTTTACCAATATCACAGTAAATAAAGTTATTAAGTTAATAAACAGTAATAATATGGGAGAACCACAGGTATAAAAAGCAATTGATTAAAGTAGTTAGAGAATGTGTAAATCAGAACTATTTTAGGTTTTATAACAAGGTTTATATACAGAAAAAAGGATTACCTATGAGATCTTCATTATCCCCTATTCTTGCAGAAATATACATGAATGATTTTGAAAAGCAATGAATTAGTTCCACTTAGTATAAATACAATATAATATTATGGACTAGATACGTTGACGATGTATTAGTAATATGGGAAGGAAGCATAGAAGAAGTGCATGAGTTTATAAATGAGGTAAATAATAAGGATAGAAACTTACAATTTAAAGAAGAGATAGGAGGTAAGAAAATAAATTACTTAGATTTAAACATAGAAATTAAAGATAATGAGAAAACTACAGTTTGGGATATTTAGGAAAGAATTGTATTCTGATATAATTATACCAAGAGAGTCTTACCACCCTTATAGATATAAAATGGCAGCAATCAATTCATTTCGTTATAGAGCTCAGAAGTGTTTAAAAGACACCGAACCAAAAGATAGGGAGTTAAAAACGATAAAGGGAATTGTAAGGAATAATAACTATAACACCAACATAGTGGATAAAGTTATGAAAAGTGTTAACATACAAAAAGCTAAAATAGAACCAGAACAAAAGAATTATGCAGGGTCATTGACATACATAGGTTCACATACTAGAAAAATTATAAAATGTTTTAATAAATACGGAGTAGATATAGCTATTAAAAAAATGTGGAACAGTATTTGATAAGATAAGGAATAAAAATAGAAAAAATCTCAGTATTACAGAAAAGCGGAATTTATAAATTAAAATGTAAAGACTGCAACAAAGTGTACCTAGGTGAGACAGGATGAAATTCGTGTGCAGGTTGTCTGACCACAAACATGGAGAAGGTAATAGAACAACGAATTCGTTATATGCAAGACATTTCATAGAAGACAACCACAAATTTGTTAATCCGTTGGAAGACTACGAAATTGTAAAAGTATTCTGTAAATATGTAAAATTCTGCTGCAGATATTTTTTCTGACATTGTATGTTCATATTTGATACAGATCTTTCGACTGTAGACAATCTTACCTCTTGGCCATTCAGATCACTGCATAATTCCCCCAAATCATCATGTAGGAGAGTCAACTCTGCGGTAGTGTGTTCTTGTAACTATTTTTGCATAGATTCAAAAAGAGCTTCCATTTTATCTGCTTGTCGTCCTTTTGATTCCAAAATTAGTGCCTTCTGCCATTCTTGACTCTCTTCTCTTTCCTGCCTGCGGTTTCATCCTTTTGTTTCTCTGCTTCATCTGTATCCTGTCGCCGTCGTTCCTCTGTCTGCACCAGCAGCGCCTGCAAATTTTCCATTATCTGACTGGCATCCATTGTTTACCGATTAATTATGAATGACACTAGTCTTGTACAAAGTGTCCACTGTTAACATTTCTGTCGCACTTCTGACCCAATGTTACAATGGTCCAACTGATCGTCGTATAGTAAAATGGAAAATAAAATACAAGACACCAATGAAGTCACTAAAAACCAGCTTTAATTATCACAACAGTTTGTAATCAACAAGTTTTTACTCATACAATAATTCAAGTTAATCTTTCCATGTAAATAAAGTCATTAATAGAGTTCCCCACAATAATCACTTTCCTCTAATACACCACTTAAATACATTGTCACTTAATCTGACTGCTAACCGCAGCTGTCGTTTAAGTAGATAGCACAAGTGTTCCAGAATAATCTATAATACGCATCAACACTACAGGAAAACAGTAGAGCGTAGTTGATTGCGGCCTTGAACACGTGCGCTGACAGGTGTGGTCTGGAATAGCCTTGTTTATAGATGCAGTAAATGTCACGCACACATGCTCCCTATTATCCATTCCATATCTTGCTGAACTGTAACTGTCAAATTTCACTATGCTGGCTGGATGGCAACAAGTATTTGTCTGCTTTTCAAAGTGATGTAACAGGCTGGTCTAAGCTGGCTTCTCATGACCAGCTCACTGCCGGCATTATGTGGCATGGTGCTTACATAACCCATATTGCTACGATAACTGATAACCACATGCAGACACATCTCCCTAAAAAACGCGCGCACACATACACACACACACACACACATTTGTGTTCTAAGTTTACTAATTAGTCGGTTACATCATACCTGTCGGGTTAATCATACTTGTTGCATAGTTTTACTTGGCCCGGTTTCACAACATGCATCAATTCATATTGTTGCTTACAATTCAACATTCACAAGTCTTGTGATATTTAAAAGTCCTACACCCAATAAATTTTGAAACACCCAGAAAAACTTTGAAAATATGAAATATCCATTACAGCAGAGCATTGATTATCTGAACATCCATTAACATCGTTCCGATCTATTGTCCAAACTCAATAAAAAGTAGAATTATGTACTGTACAGTAATGTATTGGATACATGTGTGATAATTAAATTGGATATTTATTGAACATAAAAAATTGTATACTATAAATTATTACAGTACTGTACAGTAATAAATAAACGCTGTAGCTATAAACAAGTGCTGTAGCTATACAGCCTTACAATCGATAAACAAACTGTCAACGGAAGTGTTTGTCACCGAATCTCTGAGTCACCGATGACATCATTTGATATTAGTCTACCATGCCGGCTCTTGTTCAGTTTACAAGCGTTAGTAAGCTGAGTTATGTTACTGAATTCTTTCATTGCTGTTCTTTTTACTTTAACTGCTTTACGATGTCTGCAAAAAAGAGAGTAGTGTTGCCAATAAACAATAAACTTATTATTGATCGTCTGAAGAAATGAGAAACAGCTAGCACATTGGCTTCCGAATTTAACATTGGTAAATCAAAGATTACTGATGTTAAAAAAGGGAACTTACGCTAATGTCGTAAAGTGGTAAATTAGAATCTTTGGAAGCTGCTACTTCCAGAAAAACTATAAAAACAGCTGAAAATGACAACTTAGATTGTGCAGAGTACACATGGTTTGTGCAATAAAGAAGCAAAAGGGTGAACCTGTATTGGAGCCTATCATTTGCGAGAAGGCACTTGTAATAAACGAAAAACTCAGAGGCGATCCACACTTTAAAGTTACGACAGGCTTGTTGCAAAATTTCTAATCAAGACATGGTATACGGCAGCTAGATATTTCAGGCAAAAAACTTCTTGTTAATTTTGAAAATGCTGATTATTTTAAGAAACAATTTTTGCTTATTATAAAAGGAAAATGGTACAACACTGAAAATATCTACAATTCTGATGAGACTTGGCGTAACTGGAAAGCTCTTCCTAAAAAGATGTTAGTGTTAAGAAACAGAAAATGTGCTTCTGGGTTCAAAGTTATAAAAGAATACGTTGCAATTATGAAATACCCAAATGCAAGTGGTTCCCACAGATTAAAATTGACTGTTATAGGGAAACCTAAGAAACCTATATGTTTCAAAGATGTTAATATGAATAATTTCCCAGTTAACTACTTGCTACAAAAAAAAAAATGCTTCGATGAACATTGAAAATTTTACTAAATGGTTCAATGATGTGTTTGCCCCTGTGTAAGAAAAAAGAAAAGGAGAAAATAAAATTAGTGGTCCTGTTTGTTGCTATTGGACAACACTTCTGCACATCCTTCAGCTGATTCTTTACCTCATCATGAAGATATTGATGCGATGTTTATCCCACTGAACATGACAGTATCTTACAACCCATGAACCGAAGTGTTATAGAAACGTTCAAATGGCTTGTTGAAGTTGACAATTGGTTAAAGGTGGATGAAGCCGATCCCAGTTTTCAGTTGTTAACCGATGAAGAGATAGTTGAGTCATTAAATGAACGTAATGGAAACAAAACAGATTCAGATGAAGAAGACAAGAATGCTACTAATACAAAACCGATGGCAAAAAGCTAACATACAAAGCTTTTGACGCACTTGAGAGTGATCTGAAGTGGGCCAAAACAGAAGATGAGATAGATAGTATTCAACTTATGAATCTTAAACAATTTTGGTCTTTAGCAGCGAGAAAACTGGGTATCGGTTTAAAATAGTCAGTGATAGAACAATTCTTCAAAAAAGTGTAAATCCATGGTACTGTATGTTTTGTTTTGTTTTTTAATTTTAATTAATTGTATAGTACAGTGTTATTAAACTAATTTTGTTTATATTAACTTTTGGTTTTTATAAATTACACTCAGTTTTAATTCAGTGATTTTTAGCCTTAGTAATATATTACACTACAGTATACAGGTTGCTGTAATTATATAACATTATATTAGAAATGATTTTATGATAAAAACCTTTGTTTTTGTAAAGAGAAATAATGTTTTCAGTTTACAGTCTATTATCCGAAATATCAATTATCCGAACAGACCCTCATTCCAAGAGGTTCAGATGGTTTACTGTATCAGTGTATTTATATATGCACTGTACTTTGTTGTTCTTTGTAATTGTTAAATGATTTAGGATATATAGACTGCACACAATGTGAGTATTGTGCACTGCATATAAGTACAGTATAATGCTAGTTCAGTTTAGAATTTCTTTTAATTACCTTTTATCCGTCAGTGACTTCGTTCTAGCGTTTTTTATATATACGCGTTTCGTGACATGTGTCACATCTTCAGTAGTCCTCGTCAAAAGTTAAAATTCACATAAAACACATAAAAACACATTTGCACATATTTACAAAATTACAATGACGTCACACATAACACGATGTTACTTCGGCTTCGTTGGACCGGTCCGACTGCGCGTGTAGTTGCTGAGCCACTAATTGAACTAAGTCAATCCTTATCACCAGTCATTACCGTCATGCGCGATTATATTTAGGGCTGTATCATATAGTGAGTGAGATTGAAACCTTAATTGTTCGTTTAGTATACTGTTATTGTTGATATTCTTGTCTTTAAATGATTTATAAATCTCAAACTCCTCGAGAGCGTCCATTAACCTACCCTTACCGCATACATGGATTGCTTTGAAATTGGTATTGAAATCTGTGTAATTATGGTTATGCATCATTAGATGGCGCGCATAATTAGATTTGGTCTTGTCTAAATCATTCCTTGGTAGATGTTCTTTGTATCTTTTCAAGAAAGACCTGCCAGTTTGACCCAGATAGAAACAATTTTTTGGACCTGACTGTTACAAAGTATCTTAATAAATTTCAATATAAAATATATAGGAAACCCACCACCACAGATATTACAATACACGCCGATTCTCATCACCCATATAGTCAGAAAGTGGCGGCTTACAACAGTTTTGTTCATAGGTTGGTAACGATTCCACTTAACCAAAAGGACTTTCAGGACGAATTGGATATAATAAGGCACATAGCAATAGCGAATGGGTACAAGAGTTCGATGATAGATAGACTTCTTAAGCGACACCTATATAAAACTAGATCCCACCATCGATGATAATAAAGTTAACAATAATAAAAATAATAATAAAAAGTATATAACGACAGTGTACGGTAGCCTTTTACCTAACATTATATCCAATGTGTTCTCTAAATTCAATATAAAAGTCGCGTTTAAAACAAATAATAATATATCTAATTTGTTACGCATAAAACAACAATTCCCGTTAGAAGAGAAAACAGGTGTTTACAGGATGTCATGTGATGATTGTGATTGTTTCTATCTGGGTCAAACTGGCAGGTCTTTCTTGAAAAGATACAAAGAACATCTATCAAGGAATGATTTAGACAAGACCAAATCTAATTATGCGCGCCATCTAATGATGCATAACCATAATTACACAGATTTCAATACCAATTTCAAAGCAATCCATGTATGCGGTAAGGGTAGGTTAATGGACGCTCTCGAGGAGTTTGAGATTTATAAATCATTTAAAGACAAGAATATCAACAATAACAGTATACTAAATGAACAATTAAGGTTTCAATCTCACTCACTATATGATACAGCCCTAAATATAATCGCGCATGACGGTAATGACTGGTGATAAGGATTGACTTAGTTCAATTAGTGGCTCGGCAACTACATGCGCGGTCGGACTAGTCCAACGAAGCCGACGTTACATCGTGTTATGTGTGTGTCGTCATTGTAATTTTGTAAATATGTGCAAATGTGTTTTTATGTGTTTTATGTGAATTTTAACTTTTGACGAGGACTACTGAAGATGTGACACATGTCACGAAACGCGTCTATATAAAAACGCTAGAACGAAGTCACTGACGGATAAAAGGTAATTAAATTATTGTGAAAAAGTGACTTGGATACTATATAAAAACAAAATTAGAATTTCTGTCATCCTTGCTAATAAGATTTTTGTGTTTGTCTTTCCTGTTTTAAACCTGAACTCCTCCCTAATCACTATTGTTCTGTATTGAATATTTCTGATAGTAAATAGACCCATTCAGAATAAAAGTGTAGTCTATTTGACAAGAAGAAACCATTGTGCTATCTAACACAGTGATCTCTAGTAAAGCGTGTGTGATATACATTTTTATCTAGTAGGTACAAAATAAGTTACAATTTTGACTCAAAATGAATATTCACACATAAGCTAACTTAATTACAAGTTCTGTATCATTTAAAATTATGTTGATAGTTTTTATAATCTGTGTTTACTACTCACAGTTACTGAAAATACTTTGGATTATAATTGATTATAATTGCATTAATTGTGTGTTATAGAAGAAAATTGATTTTTGTTTTATTTCCAGTTGTTAATTTCGAACATACATTCAGGTATAGATAGAGAACTATGTTACATTAGGCGAACTAGTTCAGTTAAGCAGAGGGAACCTGAAACTTTGATTCAGCCGCACACATTAACAGAGAGAATTGCAGTTCAGAAGGAGAACACAATGAAGAAATTTGACCAAAATTTGGATACTGTTAGGAAATTAATACATTGTGGAATTAAAAATTATAAGTGTAGTGTGTGTCATAAAATCTTTGTTTGGTCATCTGATTTGTCACGACATGAACAGATCCACAGTAGAATTAAAAAGTATAAGTGTGATGTATGTCAGAAAACATTTTCCCAGTCACGTGGTTTGTCACAACATAAAGAAATCCACAGTGGAATTAAAAAGTATGAGTGTGATGTGTGTTATAAAACCTTTGCTCAGTCATCTAGTGTGTCACGACATAAAGAAACACACAGTGAAATTAAAAATTATAAGTGTAGTGTGTGTCATAAAATCTTTGCTTGGTCATCTGATTTGTCACGACATGAACAAATCCACAGTGGAATTAAAAAGTATAAGTGTGATGTATGTCAGAAAACATTTACCCAGTCACGTGGTTTGTCACAACATAAAGAAATCCACAGTGGAATTAAAAAGCATGAGTGCGATGTATGTCAGAAAACATTTACCAACTCATCTAATTTGTCTCAACATAAACACATCCACAGTGGAATTAAAAAGTATGAGTGTCATGTGTGTTATAAAACCTTTACTCGGTCATCTACTATGTCACGACATAAAGAAACACACATTGGATTGGAAAATTATGTGTCATAAAACCTTCACCCAGTCATCTAGTTTGTCACGACATAAACGTATCCACAATTGAATTAAAAAATAAGTTTAATGTGTGTCATAAAGCATTTACTCAGTCATCCAATTTATCATATAATAAAAATTCCACAGTGGATGTAACAGTATGGGTGTGATGTGTATCGTAAGACTTCACTCAATTATTTTTGTTACAATCTAATAAAATGTAATAGTACTCACACACATTTATAATATACAAATTCTGCAAGAAAATCATAGGTTACAAAAAGAAATTTATATAATTCTTTTAGTAGAACGAAGGTGCACCATGGAACATAAAGAAAAGCATTAAAATTATATCAAATTTATTTTTGTATTTACCATTTGTAGACTTATGTGTTAAGTATGTAACCAGAAAAAGAGTAAATTTTTTACCAACATGTATTATATATTTATAAACTTTTCATTGTTATATCACTACCAACATAATCATCACATATGCATGTAGTGTAATGTTTATTTGGTTTAATTATAATTATCATATGTAAATTATGTCTGATCCCCTTTAAGTCAACCATAGAATAACATTGACTGAAGTGTGTACATGAGATAATTTGACTTCCTCAAATAATATATTATATTTTATACAAAATAATATACTTACTTATTTTATTTTCTAACAGCCATCAAACATAATGTATTAGGATTTAATTCATCAACACTAATGCAATATTCACGATCTTCTCAATGGTATCTTTTTTCCAATTACTTTGTTAATGTTTTTGTATCAGTTTAGTTTTTTATACGCTTCTTATTCTAGAAACATATTGAAGACATAAGTTTTAGGGTGGCATTCAACACATGTATATAAAGTTTAATAATAGGGTATTTTGTCACACCCTAAAGATTCAACAATCAGACATCTGAGCAAATGTGAGAAAGTTTTTTCATCTTTATCATTACTTTTTGAATTTTTCTTTTTCATTATTTTACTAATTTAAAGAGGCATTTAAAATATTGAACTTTTTAAGTTAAGCAAACAGCAATATAATGAAACTTATGTTGGAACATCCTTTTCATTTGGACAAAGATGGAAATTACATATTGAGATTGTTTGGATTCTATTCTGACAGTGTCATTTAAAATTTAAAGCATAACCTTGAACACTTGTGTATATTGGAATTTTCTGTGGTCACTTTTTGGTTAGACAGAGAAAATTTTTAAAGATTGTTTAATCATGTACATAGGTAATGTGACAAAAGTAGTAAGTACTGAATACAATAGAGAAGACTTTGAAATAACTATAAATACAAATGTGAAATTACCAATTAAAATCCGTCTGACTTCATAACAGTCCAGCTACCCTGATTGACATTTTCTTATATTATTTTTGTCTTTGTGAAAACATTCACTATGCTCTTTGCATAAGTCACCCAGATTTTCATGGAAGAAATCCAATTTGAGAAAGTGAATTTTCAAGCTCAATAAACATCTCAACTTATGAAATGTTCAAGGGTGTCATGAATGATTGTGACGTTCTTAGGATCCTTCAAAAGTTGGTAAAAATTTGCTCATATGCTGGGCAAGCTTATTTTTTTCAAGTTGAGTCAGTGTAGACTCAAAACTTACAGCAGATCTCAATTTCCAAATGTCGAGTCCACCAAAACACCTTTAAGATTAGCCTCTGATAAATGAGGGAATTTTCATTTGTTGTTAAATCCTTTGCAAACTGCATCTTAACAGTTAGGGTGCCAATTAGATAAATTGATGTGGTGACAAAACTTCTATAGAATGCCGATCACGTCATTTGATGTGACGTAGTTTTATGTTTCTTTAAATATGGGACCACTTCTAATGACGTCGTTTTAGCTGTCACATAATGTTTGTTAGTTTTCTCAGTTCTTGAAATCGCCAACAGATGGTAGCTCAACTCAACCAAACTGAAACTACGAAGAAATTTCAAATTGTTATTTATAAAGGCACATGCTTCATAGTTAAAAAAAATATATATATATATAGTGGTACATTTTCTTATATTTTGTGTTTCAACTGTGAAGTGTAGTACTTCCATGTAATTGAAAGTTATTTTATAATATTTTAGTGTGCTATAGCAGTTTTGACAAATTTTTAAAATAAAAATTGTGTATAAAAAATTAGATTTCATTGAAAGTATTTATATAAAACAATAAAATTTTATATTTAATTATGAAATTGAAAGTTCAACGTTTAAAACAAGGTAAGTACCATCTTTCTAGGTTATGTTATAGTTTCAAAAGAATTTTTTGAAAAATATTAACAACAGCCGGCACTCTGTAGAAGTATTTTACGTAGCAAACAAGATTGTCTTGAGATTCTTATAATGTTCTTTAACACTTTCAAGACGATGGATATATAAACTTGTCTGACAAAAAAATACCCTACCTGACGAAGGACGAGTTATCAAGTCTTCGCGTTTCAATGCTTGTATTTCTTTAGCGATGAAATATAGTTGGCCGTGAAAAGCTATAATAGGAACGCAGATGAAAAAATTCATAGATGGCATCATCATTTTAAAACAAGAATTACAGCACATTTTCTATACACGTGACAAAACTGCTGTTTGCCGTTCTCAGTCATAATGATGATGCCATGCTTCCGGCTAACCTTCATAGAGTTTTGTGGTGTGTTTATTTTTGTTTTCTCAACTTTTTAGACAATTTTAGAGTGTTAGTTTTTTGTGTTATATTTTAGTTATATTATTGTTAAATTATTATTATTATTATGACTTCACAGGACCAATGTCTGTCCATTCAGGAACTTGAACAGATAGCAATGAATCTGGTTCTGAAATGGACTTTAGTGACTTGGATGATGAATTTGTACACAAAACTGATAATGACAATTCTGATTTAGATGGTAGTAGTGTTGTGTTAAATGTGCAAAATGAACCAAGTGGTTGAAATAAGCCAAAAATGTGCAGTTTCTGGTTATTAGCTACATCCGGTCTCGAAAGTGTTAAAGTGTGCAGAGTGTGAATGACTGGTAATGAAACATACATGTTACCATTGTGTAAGTGAACAGCTTCTTTCAGGCTTGTCTTCGAGGCATCTATAATAATCCTCCATTCCCCCTTTGTATTTGACTTAAATTACAGCATCACTTCAAACAGAAGATATAGTAAAATTGAAAGCTAAACGCACAGAAACACACAGAAACCAGTTTCTTCATGGACGAGTCCACTAACGGTGAATCAGCTGCTATGCAAGTGAAGGTGTTGCCAACATGCGTGTAACGTTTTAGTTACGTTCTCAGTTACTGTTTTACATAGTACCTCAGTCTATGTATTATTATCTCAGTTTATTATTCATTATGTCGTTGTTTTACAGTTCATTTTAATCATTTAAATGGAACTGTTCATGCTAGCTTGAGCATACACTTGAGTGGGTCTGAGGTTTTTTATTAACGTCTTGCTTATCTTTACAATAAAAATAAATAAGTATAAAACAAACAGTACAGGAATAATAGTACAATATTAGTTCTATTATGATATAAAATGTATGTGAGCACGTTTTTGTTTTGAGTAATAATAAATTGAAGTAGAATGTTGAAAGGAAAAGAATTATTAAAAATTTGATTATCGCATGTTATAACTTTAACTTTTTGCTTTGTTTACAATAAAGGTTTTGCCAGCTGGTAAAACATTAATGATCTCTGTCGTTTATCTGTTACTTTTAAGAGTTGTAACATTTGTGGGGCTAAAAGATGTTCTTAAAAGATATTTACCTAAAATACAGTATTAAAATAACATGATTTTTCCTTTTTCTTGAAACAGATTTTTGTTGTCTAGGATTAAAAGATCTTCGCAAGTAAGCTAAGACCGGTATGAAGAAGTCGTCCCTTTATGATAAACTGCAGAGATAGTCGAGTGTAATTAAGGAGTGGAAGTGCACAAGTACATAATTTGCACATTCAATTCTATTCCGATAAGAGCTGGTAGTATGTCTCAACAGTAGACAATTGCAGGACTTGAAAAAAAACGAAATAGGTTTATATAACATTTGATAAGTAACACAGAGAGAGGAAGGAAAAGAGAGAGAGAGAGATAAGCGAAACACAGCTTACTAACTAACCTTGCACATGAGTTGTGGTTTCTATTCGAAATAATATTCATATGTTGGCTACACTGACGCTCGTAACAACAATTCTCTTCTCGCATCTGAAAGCGATTCCCACCACATCATTCCCCTCTGACCATAAGCGTTTTGCACATTCACATGCCCTTAACTTTCAATTTTGCTATAGATGGTGGTTAGTGTAAGAAATAACTTTTGTATTGTTGCTTATTGTTTTGTTGATATTATTAGAAGTAGTTATAGTTAAATAGGTAATTTCTTGTATTGCATGTTAGTTACTTTGTTTATGTTTAGCTTGTGCATTTGCATGAAGTAAGTGCACATGTGAAATCAAAATATTACCTATTTGTATGTAGTGATCACTTTTGGGTTTTGTAATTTTGTATTTAATTTGTGGTATAAATTGTTGCTGTGCTCATCAACTACAAAAATAGCAATCATCAGGCCCAGTGTTTGAGTCTCTAATGTTGGCAGTATTATTGATAAAAAATGTTTTTACCTGCCCTTGTGGGTAAGCCAAACATTTTCTTTCACTTCCATTTCCAGATGTAAATACTTCATCAGTAGTAATAATTTTTCAAAATGTTAGCAAATTAAATTAAAGTTAATTTAAATTAAACTCAAAGTCATTATCATCTTTTCCACAAAAATCGTAATATTATCAACATTTCTTATAAATGGATTTGTTAATTGATTATCATTGTACTCTCTTAGTCTAGCTTAATTAAAACTATATAAATTAATTTTATTACCTTTTACTTTTATTTATTTTATGATATAATTAAATATCCATAAATATATGATAGTTGATAAAATTTGAACAAAACATATGTTGTCTGTGTTTTAGTTTCTTACAATTTGATTTGCTCTTTGAATGTAATATTATTTATTATATTGAGTTGTAGTTAGTGTTTTCTGGCTTATTTATATAGAGAAAAAATTGTAATACACATGAAAAATTATGAAATAAAAAGGGCATTCAAATTTAAACATTTTAGCCACGACCCTTTTTTTTATTCATGAGTACTTTTTTCGAATGTCTTTTATTTGAATGAGAGTTAATTTGTTATTTCAAATATATTAGTACACCTTTTGCACCACATTCACATTTTGCTTTCCTTTTTCCGTATTCTGTATTAATTTTGGAGTGTACATTCTAATAGTCATATACCCTTGTTCTAAATTATTTATTTTTATAAAATTGACTGAAGAATTTTTATCTCTACATGTTGTGCATCTTCTTATCTATTCTTCTGAAATGAAACCCCCTGAATTGTGTTGATGAAAATAATTTTTACGAATCTCTTCCAAATATTTACATTTTGTTTTTCAATTATTTTGTGATTGTACTAGTTCAACTATGTTGAAATTTATTTACAGATTTTTTTTATTAAAAAAATTTTGACAGAATTCATGCTAAATTCTTTCAAATTTCTTAATAATTTTTTTAGTTTTTTTGTCTGTATAGACAGTGTCACTACAAGCAGTTATATGTAAAATGGAGCAGTATATAATATATAATAGAGCAGTATATAATGGAGCAGTTATATGTAAAATTAAATGTTACAATTATACGTATTTAAAAAATTACCAGAATTAGAAACTGGTAAAAAAAAACAAATAGGAGCAGCTAACTTTCAGTTGATTGGTACAAAGTTTTCAAAGAAGTAGTTACCATGAATAATGAATTTAAATTTACTTGTCAGTTGGCTACACAGAGTATACTGATAATTCTGATTTGAAAAGTATGATTAAGACAGGTAAACATAATTTGCAGTGGTTTAGAAGAAATCAGTAAACATAAAATTTAGTTTTCATAATTGCTTTTATTTTCTGCATTAACTTTATTTTTTTATTTTCAACCTTCTTCATACAATTGCTAAACTGTTTTACAATATTTTTGAGTCTGAAAGGAATTCTTTTCAGAGTAATGTTACTGAGTTCTAATTGACTTCCCCTATTTTTTCAGTTTCTCTGAGATTAACTTATTGATTTTTTAATAGAGATGTCTCTTGTGATTTTAAGTTATATAATCTGTGAAGTTGTGAAACCAACAACGACTGATACAAACGTACACACCAACTCCCATCACCCCTCTTCACAAAAAAATGGCAGCTTTTAATAGCTTCATTCACAAATTACTAACTGTGTGTCTTGATGAAAATGATTTCTGTAAGGAGTTAAATATGATTAAATATATCACTGTTGCCTATGGTTATAAGAGCTCAACCATTATCCAAATGGTGAGGAAACATAAAAATAAAAAACCTAATCCCCATGCAACAAATGGTGATGCACAAAAAACTTTTATATCATCCACACACATACACACACAGATTTCATGCTAAAGATTTTGACTTCAGTATTAAACAATGATAGATATTCCATAACATTTAGAACCAATAATTGAATATTAAAAACACTTATGTGGAATACACATACGCCTTTGGGAAAGAAAACAGGTGTCTATAAACTATCATGTAATGACTGTAATTGTTTTTACATAAGTCAAACAGAGAGGGGTTTTCGTAAACGATTCCTTGAACATGCACCTAAACAATTTAAAAAATCTTAACCTTGTCAACATAAAGTCTAACTATGCTCTCCACTTGGTTTCACATGACCACAATTACACGGATTTAAAGTCTGACTTGGAACCACTACATATTTGTGAAAAGGGTTGAATCATGAATGCATTGGAGGAGTTTGAAATTTACAGAGCATACGCAAACATAAACATTTGCGGTTTCATATTGAATGACCAGCTGAACTTTAAATCTAGTCTGCTATATGATACTGCCTTGAAACTGCTTTATCAGTTAGAGGTGAACAACCGCTCGTAGTTGACCAAATGTGAATAGGTGCGCGTCTACTGATGCGTATACAGTGCAAATGATATTGGGTTTTTAACCAATGACGACCTTCTATGAGGGATATTTTATGACAGATGATGAAGCATATGTTTTGAATGCATAATCTACATTTAAAAAAAGAAGGCCTAAGTCAGACGGACAAAGATTAATTTGTGTATTGATTTAGGTCTTTGAATAGAGTATATAGAAACAAAAAATAAAAACTAATAATACAGTGTGTTATTAAGTAGTAATGGTTACTGATATTTTTTAACAAATTCTATTATGGCAAATTCTAATACCATTTCCGTGTTGAGGTCGGTAATATAATTCAACATCAGGACATCATGCAGTTCATTGCATTTCAACCAATATTGATTCATTAAGCCTGTCTCTGAGAAACATAAAAATTGATACTAGCACAATTAAACTTTGTTTTGATAAGATTTTGATTGAAATGGAAATTATTAGTAACATTATTTAGAGGCAGTGTATTATAAGCTCAACCCATAATAGGTTAAATATCGCTAACATTTCGAAACTTGTTGTTAACACCTGGTTAATTGTGGGAGCTATCATGTACTGTAATAATAGATCTGATAACTGTATACAACTGGTAATTGTCCCTCTATTTACAACTAATGCAAATAAAGCATACACTTTAGAAAAATGTGATCATGTAGCATGGACTCTATCCTCAGAATGTTAATACAGTTAAGAACAGTTGTTACAGCTGCCATATAGAGTGCATCACTAGTGATGGAGTAATTATAATTGTAATTCTAAACTTAATGCTATGTTCTAAATTTGAACTATCTTAATTTAGAAACAAGAAGCAATATTAGCTTATTTATTGGACATCTTAGAATCAAATCATTTTGTTTTCATGGCAGTTGCACTTGTCAATTTATGTTTGTACCCATCTTCCACATTAGTGGAGGGATGTTATTCTTTTTTTACAATTATAATGTCACCAACAATTTTACTGTGATTAGGAAATTCACAGATAGTCACAATCATGATAAGGTGAAGACATAAAATGTATAAATATCAAGAAATTACCTCAAGTAATTGAAGATGGAACAGATGAGTATGAAGGTAAGTTCAGTGGTCTAGAATTTAGAAAAGCTTCTATCTGAATGAACAAAGTGATTAGTTCTTGAGGTAGTACAGAATTTCACATTACTTTTTTTACTGCAGCTTCCCATAAACTACACCAACTAGGTTCTTAAGAAGAGCAAAAGATAATTTGATATCATTACATAAGGCAAAAGCTTGTGTGTTTTGTTGTAACATTTAGGTTATCTGGGATGTTGTCTGTCACCCACACTTTTTGAAATTTATATGGAGAAGGCAATAGAGACTTAGAAAAAAAGTGCAGGAACATGAGAATTTCACTTGATGGTGATACAGTTTATTCATTACAGTTTGCTCATGACCAATTACTTTTGGCTCAAGATTTTGAAGACAGAGTACATGACTAGAAAATTGATATAGCAATATCAGGAATAGAGACTATAGGTAAATATGAATAAAACAAAATACATGGCAATAGGTGACCTTCACCACTACTTGATATTGGAGGAAGACATGGGGAAGATTTCATATACAGAAGAATACAAGTATTTAGGGGTGAAAATTATGGCCAATGGGAAGCAAGACAAGGAAATAAAATCCAGAATTAATTTGGGAACGATGGCTATCTACATTAAATGGAATCCTGTGGGATAAGCAAACTACAGCAGAAACTAAAACATGACTTGCAGCTCAGAAATTTGGACTACCTCAATAAACACACACGAACAAAATTAATGGCAGCAGAGTTGGACTTTTGGAGACGTGAAAAAATAGAAATAAAATTATTAAGGACAGAATGAATTTGAAAGATTCAATTGTTGATTTTATTCAAATAAAAAATTAGAATGGTATGGTCATACACAAAAAGTGGCACAGGAAAGATTGTTGAGAAGAGTTATGGAATGGACCCCACCAGGAAGAGGAAAAGAGGAAGACCACCTACCATCTGGATCGAAGAAATTCAGACTATACTGAGGGAAAGAGAAATGGAAGATCTTTGGATGGACAAGCACCAGTGGAAGATGAGAATCCGATCAATTCTGTAATCTTTGGTTCCAGAAAATGCATAAACATTGTACAGCCAGAATAATAATAATAATAGTTTTTCAGAAAATTGTACAATTTCTGAATATGGCAATATGCAGCTCAAAAGTCTCTTCAATTGTCAGAGAAAATATGTGATTATAACCCACAATGTTGTATGCATTGTCTAAGAGCAGCTAAAGAACAGTCACTGTAACAAGTTCAATATGTACTGATATAGTATTTAAGGAAACAAATGATGCTGTTAGTGGTGTACCTAGGCTACTCAAGGTGGGAGGGGTGGATTTCTTTCTGAGGCCCCTCTCCAATAAGACGAGTGTTTATAATCTGTGTTGAGACATTGACATGAGGTACAATGACACTTATTTTTTAGTATAAATTGATTTATAATAATAAACTTGCTTACCTTTATAAGTTTTTTTTTAAATATCTGTAAACACTATGAGGTAGGGTTTAAGGTAGATTTCAAAATAATATGAACAAGTATTTGGAATCAACCGATTAAATCCTGATCTCTGCTAGTGTTGTGTTTCAGGACATGACAATAAAATAAAACATTATAGAACATTTGCAAATAAGTTAAAAAATTTAACCAAAAAAACTGAATTTCCCAAATCTGGAGGCCCCCTACTAATTGGGGCCTAGAGTGGTCTGAACTCCCACCCCTTTATTCCCCTACTGTTTGTATGCAACAGCAGTTTTCTGCTAATAGGAAGTGAGAAAAACCACTACAGAACTATTTTGAATCCAACCAAAAATAAAATAACATTCAAACTTTAAAATATGATTGACCTTACTGTTCAAACTTTGAACTTGTAAACTCTGTAATCTGAATACCGCACTGCGCCACGTGCAGATGTCACGTTTTTCTTATCTATTAACTACAGCCGGCTCCCAGTTGGGCTGCCTGTAGCGAAATTTACGTTAGTTATTCTCAATACTCCGAGCTGATCACTCGTAACATTTCCAGCCACCGCTACTGGGTTTCATTATTTAAATTATTTAGTATGTGCAACATGCACTGATTCTACTTGGGCGATTCCTGCCTTATTAATAACTATTATGTCTTTCGACTTCTATTTCTAATTAAATTAGCGGGCATCATGCCGAGTTAACTTCTGCACGTGTCAGCAATCGCATCAAATTTCAATAAACTATCATTACATGAAAAACATACAGTCCACGTTAAACTTCTTTCTAACCAGCCATTTCCAATTAGCGTTCTAGGAATAACTCAAGAGCTTCTAGACGCAACATTTTCTGGTCCTCCGGGGCGGATTTTATTTTCGCCTTACGGGCAACATTTTTGATCCAACGCGACCGCATTGTATGGTCCACAAGCGACCGCATTTCTTTGTCCGCAGCGACAGCATTTTCTGGTCCACCAATCCGGATTTTACTTTGGCCTTACGGGCAACATTTTGGTCCACCACTATCTCGTAAAATATTTCATTTAATGGACACAAACAGCCGGTGGCCCAAACATTCTTCAAACTTAAATACTTTCAAATTGAGATTGCTGGCCGTGGCATGCTTTTGTTGCCACAAAGACAACCTTCAGGAGTGACACACAAGATCCAACAGAGCGTCAGATCCGACATGACAAGAAAGTTATTCAACAGCAGCAAATTCCACAACGGCAAAATTACGCTGAGATACATCATCAAGCTTCATCCAACCAGCACAAACAGGCGGTGCGCCAACATCAAGGGATTGCCGGACGGGATCAGCACGGAACCAACAGGACCGAAGCAGTTTTGAACACGCCAGGATTCCACGTGATTATAAACTTTCATTTTTCATTACAATTGTTCATATAACACATGAATACAAGAAACTGAGTAACATTTCACATTTAATATGGTATTATTGATGCTTTTACGTAAACATATATTATTATAATATGAGCATAAACTTTCATCTTGACTAGATTTTCATATGTACATTGGTGCATAAATTTCTATTTGGATAACTGCGTAATAACTCAGAAGTTCAAGTGTCGAGATAAGGCTATGTGTATATTCTTTAAATTCATACTTTCAATAACGCTCATGGCTGTTCTTTAAAAGAGATAATAATTATATATTATAGTAAGTAATGTGTTAAGTTATATGACGATCACTAGCTCCCGCATTATATCAAATTTTATCAAGATATTCAAAATTACAGCAATTATTCACCTGCTCTACGCTTAAATTCTTTTAAATTACATTTTTAATTGCAATCATGGCTGATGTGAAAGCGTTGATAAAGAAACGGGGCACGATTAAAGCATCTATATCCCATGTGAACACGTTCGCGGATAATTTCGATCCAGACACAAGCGATCTTCACGCACTAAAAATAAAGCTTCGCCATTTAATGGAATTATCCACTAAATATGATGATATTCAGTCTCAAATTGAGTCTGATGACGCTGATTTCGCATTAGCCAGTGACAGAGTCCAAACTGAGGATGATCTTTGCAATATCGAATGCAAGTTGCAACACTTGTTAGAGCAAGTGGAGCAGGTGAACCAAAAACCTCTGGTTAATACCGAAATTACGCCCTCTTAAAACCTCCCCTATACAGTTGGAACCGATCAAGTTGCCTCGCTTTTCAGGTAGCATTATTGAGTGGCAACACTATTACAACATATTTCTTGAATTAATACACGTCAGAACCGACCTGACGGATATTCAAAAGTTACACTACTTGCACTCTTCATTAAGTGACGAGGCACTAAATGTGATAAAATCGCTTCCAATTACTCATGAAAACTATGCGGTAGCTATTGATTTACTAAGAAATAGGTATGACAGTAAGTTAATTGTCTCAGCCCATCATGTGGGGAATGTCTTGGGTGTGCAATCGGTTCAACAAGAGTCCAGGATTAGTATTTCTAGATTTATTGACGAGATAACCGCTAATATCAATGCGTTAAACTCCTTAAATCTACCCGTACATACATTCGAAATTATTCTCATTCATTACTTGTCCCAAAAACTCGATAATTACTCGCTTCGTCTTTGGAAAGAAAGCTTGTCAGAAGAACGATTTCCTAACTTTAGTAATTTTATAAAATTTTTAAATACCCGTAGACAGCTATTGTAAAACCTGGACAGCGCGACCACTTCAACAAGCAAGATAAACGTTGGCGATAAGGCTCACTATCGCAAGCAATTAAAACGGTGAATGTTCCCAAATCAACATTCCATACCCATGTCGGAAATAATATGTCAGCTGTACAAGGGTAAACACCGACTTACTGATTGTTCACAATTTATAACGCTTACTCAACAGTAGAGAAAAAATATAGTCAAAAATAAACTTTGTCTAAATTGCTTTCGCCCAGGCCACGATAGTGCCCACTGTCCCTCTAAATTTTCTTGCAGAACGTGTGCGAAACGCCATCACACGATGATTCATATGCCTAACAAAAAGAGTCGTCCAGTAACAACCAGTGTTCGCTAAAATTACAAACAAATAAGTCCATATTATTATCTACCGCAGTCTGCATGACAACTGACCATGCAGGTAGAAAGCACCCGGTTAGGATTTTATTAGACTCTGGTTCGCAGGCTAACTTCTGTACTATGGATTTCGCACGTCGCATGGGTCTGAAACTGATTAAGTCTCAATTGCCCATAACGGGTATAAACAATTCATTGTCCCAAGCCGACTTCAGTACCAGAGTAAGGTTACATTCACGCTATAAGCATTTTAGTTTAAACATACATTGCGCTGTGCTTCCCAGCATCAGTAATAATCTCCCGGCGGAATCATTTGATGTCGCATCTTTAAATTTACCAAAGGGCATATTCTTAGCCGACCCACAACTCAACTTCTCGTCGCAAGTCGATTTATTGCTCGGTGCTCAGTATTACTTGCAATTAATTGAACCTATCAAATTTATCCGTAGCCCACATTTCCCCATAATTCAGGAGACAAAACTAGGATTCATTCTCGCAGGTAACTTGCCGTTTAATGTCGACATGACGAAACCGGTTTCATCATTTATGGTATGTGAAAATGATAGTGCCATTTCCTCTCAACTAAGGGAATTTTGGAAGTTGGAGAAAGTTTCTATTCGTGATCCCTCCGCTGAGGACTCGGAATGCGAGAATCATCTTGTGCCCAATACTGTCCGTAATGAGGATGGCAGATTTGTGGTATCCCTGCCTCGCAGGTAAGACAAGTCTCATTTGGGCGATTCTCTTCACGGCGCTATCCGCAGATCTCAATCTCTGGAAATTAAGGTCCAGCAGAAACGTAACTGGTTGTCCCACGAGTCATCATCATGGCCTATCAGTGCCTTCGATACTCATTCTCACTGCACTTATCCCGATCTGGAACAGGAACGACGTAAGGAGGCCCAAACCTCACTAATTGTCGCTTCATCCACATCCAGTTATGTTGAAAATTACTCATCTCTATCAAGACTCATTCGCGTTTTCTCATATTGCCGCAGGTTTATTCGGAACTCTAGGCTCCCCGTTGCTGACAGGGACACTTCCTTTTTGTCAGCCCAGGAGTTGCATGATACACTTTTGGTTTTTATTCGCCAGTCTCAGCAATTGCACTTCAGCATTGAGGTTAAGGAACTTGAGGCACATCGCTGCATCCCCAACAGCAGTAAAATTCTCTCACTCAACCACTTTCTTGATAAGACAGGCATATTGCGAGTGGTATAACGTCTCGTCGTTATAATATCGGGAACCTGGTTAATTGGCTCAGATCAATTAAACAGGCTGCCATAATCTTAACAAACTCATAAATAACTGGAAAGTAAACAAATGTTAAATAGGATTCCGTGAATTGAGGAATATTGACAGGGGTTTGTAGATTTATTCACTCACCTTTATGGACCATGACATCTCTTTATTACATAATGTTTTAACATCTGCGAAGAAATTTAGTAATGAGTATATTAAAAATAAAACCATTTGCACCTCTTGTACAAATAGAATTAGAGTAATTAATGAGTTAACATAGCTTGTACTGCCCTCGGATCCGAGTAGTTGTTTCAGTATATGATATTAAAATTATAATCTTTATTTTGTGCCATCTGAAGAATGGGCTTATTTAACTTTAACGTGTTATATTCATAAAAGCCTTAAACTTAACACATATGATTACTAAGCATGAAATTACAATTTTATGGTAATTAAGTCGGTCTTTCGTGTTTTACTTTACTTTCATTTGTTAATTGTCTATCATGTATTATTTTAAGTTAAGTTCTGAACCACGGAAGTTGAACTTCCGTGTCACCTGTGTGTAACATCGTCGGCGAATCGGCGCTTCTATCGATTGTGCAGGGTGTCTTGGAGATCTTCTGGCTATCGTGTTTTGGTGAAATCTGCTGTAATTCCTAAAGATGAGTCGTCTGTTGGGTCTGTAGATTCTTGTGGTAGGTTTTGGGTTGTAACTTTCACTGGTATTCACATTGTTGTACCGCACATATTACTCACTGCTAACAGTTACATGTTAAAAGTTTAACATCACATTTAGGTGATGTTAGTTTGTTACAGAGATGTCATTGTCATACACTCACGTCATTTTCGACATTTTTACATCATCCGGCTATCTCACACAAGCTTCTCCTCGTTTATAGGTTTTTATATTGACTACATACTTTTGTACGCTGTATCAGCAGCGGAGTCTGAGATACAACTGAACTGGCTAACTATAGGGGTGAAGAGGCTGTCCGCGCGCGGGTAGCTTCTCAGCGTAAAAGTAGTTCTCACTTATTATTATTTTCCTTTAATTCGCTTACAACTTAATGACATTGCTCTTTACTTTGATTACTCTTTTATGTGACTAGGGGTAGTTACGGATTTATTTAGTTTCTCAAATCTAATTTTATTAACTGCTACATTGGCAAATCGGCAGGTTACTACCGGATTGGGGCATGGAGAAGGGTTCATTTATTACCTTATTAAAGCTAATATTAGTATTATAAAGTTTTTTATTATTTTTAGTGGGATTTAGGCTTATTAAATCGTCACATACTCCTCCACTTAAAGAAGACACAGGGTTAGGGACCGATGTGTTTTCAATGGGGAAATAGATTAGAATTGCACTGGGAGTATGCTCGGAATTTCTCTGTGAAATTCCTTTCTCTCTTTTAACAACTTCCTCATGAGGTACATGAATCACTCTCAATTCACTATTTACTATTAGCAAGAAATACAATACCTTATTAACTAATACTTAAAATACATAAAATTCAAAGGTCATAAAATATATACAACACACAAAATTCATCTTATTTCTACTACTTAAGACTACTACCGGTTTTTTCTTTAGCTTTTTCTTATTCTTGTTATGGAGTTACTCTTCACAGAGTAGGTTTCACATCCTTACTGTGTTTCCTTTTCTCTTTCAAGGATTTCGTTGAATCGCGGTTGACGAATCATTTTATTAAAATACTTGTAAAGTAATATTGTAAAGTAACGTTACTTATATTCCGTGTCAGCTGACTTCTCACTTTTCTTATTCTCGATGAACAGGATCTAAGGTTGATCAGGCCTCATTCCTATTTATACGATTTGGTAATTAAGTAGTGACTCAATTACAATATAGCAAATATACGTCTTAATACATCTATCCTTTTCTACTTCATTTATTTTCTTGCTCACTAGCATTTTTCTTTCCGTGATAATATTTTATCTGGGAAACATGACTTCTACGTACATATTTATTCGTAGTGGGTTCATACAGTGCTACGGTTACGGGAGTTAAGTATCTGTAAATTTTGTAAGGGCCACACCATCGGTAAGATAGTTTGGAGGTGGTCTTATCAACTGCACTACTCGTCGGGTGAGTTTTGTAAATCACTAAGTCTCCGACTTGATACTTTACTTCTTTACTATCCCGCTCGTGATATTTTCGCGATTTTCTCAAGTTCACTCTTAAGTTAGCGCGAGCTTCGTTCCATATCTTTTTTATATTTTTATCACTAATTTCGTGGGGTAGTAATTCATGTATTTTCCACTTTGTGGATAATGGGTGATTCGGTTTATATTTATACATCAAATCAAAAGGTGTCGATTTATGTCCTTCATGATACGCTGAGTTGAAGGCAAATTGTATCCAGGATAGGTTCTGGTCCCAAGAGGTATGGTCGTTTGCATGGTAGCGGATTTGCACGGTATGGTCGTTTATTAAAGCGGATTTTAGGTTTCGGAAATACCTTTCAGCAATATTACCTTGTAGACGATACTCTGTAACGGTAGTGTGGTCTATGCCTAGTCTGAAACACATGTCCTTGAATTCTTTGGACTTAAACTGGGGTCCGTTATCTGACACTAGATGTACTGGTGTACCGAAGTCTGTAAATAATCTATCTTGCAAAATCTTCACAATGGTAGATGCTAACGCTCGTCGTGTGGGATACATCCAGACGAATTTGGTAAATGAGTCTACACAAATGAGTAGCATGGTATTACCTGATTTTGAACGTGGGTAGGGGCCAGAAAAGTCCAAGTAAATTTTAGAAAAGGGTGTCGTGGGAGTCTCCGAGATTAATTTTCCTATGTGGCTGTTTCTCGCTGGCTTGCTCAGTGCACACAACTTACACTGTTTTACGAATTTAGCTATCTCGCTGTTCATATTTTCCCAATGATATTCTTTTCGAATGCGATGTATCGTTTTATTTATTCCCATATGTGCTCCAATGGTGGACGAGTGGTAGTATTCCATAAGCATAGGTTTAATAATATCCGGGGCAATTATTCTCAAGGATTTTCCATTAGCTACTCTATAACATAATACTCTCTTACTCAATATATATTTTTCTGAATTATTTCCTTTATCTAGCTGTTCTATTATTGTATTTAAATACGAGTCTTGTTGTTAATACTGAGCTATATCAGTAAATGCAAGGGGGAATTCAGTAATTAGCGTATTGATAATCGATGTTTCACCACTTTCCTTATTTTCGGATATTTTATTAGGCGGCTGGAACATACGGGACAGTGTATCGGCAACTATATTTTGGGTGCCACGAATGTGTTGTACCTTAAACTTGTAACAATTTAATCAATACCCATCGTCCGATACGACCTAACTGTTTAGGGTGATTTAATAACCAAGATAAGGCTTGATTATCCGTTTCTAACAGAAATTCTTTATGTTCTAAAAAGGGTTTGAATTTCTCAAATGCGAATACTACAGCTAAACATTCTAATTCGTATGAGGAGAATTTCTTTTCCTGGTCGGTTAGAGTTCGTGAGGCATAACTGATCGGTAATCTAGAATTATCTACTTCCTGATATATTACTGCTCCTAGTGCTACACTTGAACTGTCTGTCTGTACTACAAATGGTTTAGTAAAATCGGCTAATTGTAATACCGGGGGTGATATTATGCTTTCTTTCAGTTTTTCAAATGCAGATTGGTGTTGTGGAGTCCATTCAAATTTCGCTCCTTTTTTTCTTAATGCGTTCAACGGAGCTGCTATATCAGCTAGGTGAGGGATATACTTGTGGAAGTAATTTATCATTCCCAAAAATCGGGCTATTCCTTTTGTATCCCGTGGTGGTAAAAATTCTCTGATAGCACGGGTGCGTTCTGGGTCTATACTTACTTTTCCGTCGGCCTTTACTATGTGACCTAAAAATGAAAATTGTTTAACGGCAAAATTTACTTTACTTGGGTTTACTGTTAATCCGGCTTTCTTTAATCGTGATAATACTTCACGTAAATGATGAAGATGTTGATCCATAGATTCGCTGTAGATTACTATGTCATCTAGGTAGTGATATACAAATTTAAATTTTATGTCGTGGAATATTTTCTCTAACAATCGGCTACATACAGAACTTCCTTGGGATATTCCAAAGGGTACTCTAGTAAATTGGTACAGGTTGAATGGGACGGCGAAGGCGGTTAGGCGTGTGGATTCTTCCGATAGTGGTATTTGATGAAATGCCTGATTGAGATCCATTATGGTGAAAACTTTAGCTTTTGTAAAGTAATGGAAGGCGCTGTGGATGTCGGGGAGTGGTATGGACTCGAATTCTATCCTTTTATTTAATTGTCTATAGTCCACAACTAATCTGTGTTTATCGGTGCCTTTAGGTACTAAAAACCCTGGTGATGAATACGGTGAAGTGGAAGGTTCTATGACTTGTTGTTCTAACAATTTCTTGATTTGATTTCTCATTATTTCCATTTTTGGTGGTGATAATTTGTATTGGTGCAGTCGTATTACTTTATTGTCACTCAGGTTGATCTTGTACTCTATAAGATTCGTTAATCCTAACTTTGGGGTGAGGACGGTCGAAAATTCTTTTATTAGTTTCTGTATTTTCAGTCTATCTTTACTTTCTAAGTGATCTAATTCAGACTCGCGGTGTTCTAGGTGCGTTGCAGAAGTTTCCATTTTTTTTTTTTTTTTTTACTGTTATTTACTTCATAATCAAAATTATATTTTTGAGTACGGTCGAATCTAAAATAATACTTCTTATCGTACATGTCAAGAATTATACCTGTTTTACTGATAAAGTCCGCTCTCAATATTAAGTCTGGTCCTAATTCGTCATATACTAACACTGGAAAATACCACGTTAAATTTTTAATTTTTATTTAATCGTAACGCTGAGTTTTATGATTAAGTTTTGTTTGTTAGCGGTAGCGCATTTAATATTCACCGGTTGACTACGTTTAACAAGATTGTGTTTAGCTAAACTATCGGCTAGCTGTTGGCTGATTAAGCTCCGTGTCGATCCAGAATCAATTAATGCAAGTGTGGTAGTAACGCCAAGGTCAACTTGTATGTATGGTAATTGACACATACTGGACTTGCATGTAGTAACTGAGTTGCATTTATCGATAAATCGCTCTTCGTAGGGGTCTAAAAATTTTATTTTTTTATTTTTTTTTTGTTTCCTTTTTGGTACTCCCGGGTTTTACCTATTTCCTCGATGCTGCGGAAGACACAGGATTTCGGATCTCCCTGCCTTACATGTTTTTTGAATAAGAGGGTTTTTGGTAGTGCTGTTTCTGTTTACCGTATCTACAGATGTGTCCTAATTTCCCGCAGTTATAACATCTTTTTTCTCTACTCACAGTATCACTTGTATTCTGTTGGGGTTGTTGATTACTCGATTTAGTTTGGTAGTGAGAAGTTGCAGGAATTCGAAATGGTCGTCTATCACGGTGTGTTCTTGTCTCTGTTACCAGGGGTTGTGTTTCATTTCTACGTTGTACCTGGGGGAGTAACGCACGTCGGTTCTGATCCGAATACCATACGTTGGATGAGTGGATACTGCATTGTTCTAATTCTGCGAACGTGTTGGGCTTATTTGTAAGTGCTAAGCGAGATCTCTCTTCCGGGGATAATCCTACCAAGATTGTTTCTACTAACTGCTTTTCGCTCCAGTTTACTTGCAGTAATCTTGAAGCTTCTCTTATGTCAGCGATATAGTGGGCGAGTCTCTCGTGAGCTCCTTGTACTCGAAAGACTGTGTTTCGTTTCAGCTCTTCGTAAATTCCCGTTGGAATAAAATGTCTTATCAGAGTAGTATGGAGTTCTTCTACTGGATGTTGAGAGCTTAATGACTCCAGTACACGATCTTTTAATGGTGGTCTACTTTTGGGCAGAAGGACTTGTAATATTTGGCAATCGCTTAGTTGCTGTAAGTCTTTTATTTGTAGCAGATATTTTATGAAAGCTAATAGTTTGGTGATACTCAATCCATCGGTGTATGGGATTTCTGATAGAATTTTTTCTACGGGGTGAGTTATCTTTCCGTAGAGGTCCGCACTAAAGTTTACGTGAGGTGTTATTCTAGGAGGTCCCGATGCTTGATTTGTCATCGCTGAGGGTGGTAACGCATACTTTTTGGTGAGATTGTGGAGGGCATTGGGAAGTGATGCTTCAGCTGTCGGTAGGGTTTTCACGTTCCTATTTAGTAACTGATCATTACTCGGTTCTATCCTTGATACCGGGGGGGGATTCGAAATTCACGGTAGTGGGTTTCTGTTCTAGGGTAGGTGATTGAACTGGGGAGATATATAATTTCGTCAGAGCTTCTTCAATTTCCTCCATTTTAAATGAGTCGGACTTTCTACGTAATTCTCTTATTATTGTGGGTAATTGCTGTAATGCTTCATCAGCAAATTTTTGCACATCTGGGGGAATTACAGTAACTTTGGGCCAGTTTAATAAATTATTTATCCGACGGGTTAAATGCTCTATTCTCTGTGTGGTACGTAAGATTATAGCGGGTGATTTTTCGTCGTGGAGGGTTTGCGATATTGACGTCAATTCCCTATACTTCGCATAACATGTTTCTCTTTCGCTATCAAGATCTATTTCGCTTAATCGACCTAACTGTGCGGGTGTATCTGGCCTACTTTCGCGTAACGTTTTGCGTAGTCCCGCGACCGTTACGTTCGCGTAAGGGAGTCCGCGCAACAGTGCTTCATAGCATAATTCGTCTTTTAACAACAAATCTGGATTGAATTGAGCCATGTTCTTAAGATGCTAAGTCTTATACACTCCTTATTCTACTTATACTAAACACTCTATTTTACTATCTTTAGTTTTTTGTAAAAATTTAAATACATGAGAGATATTTACAAATAGGTGATACGAGAGAATCGAATCTCGCCTCAGAGAGAGAGAGAGAGAGAGAACTCTCACACAGCCATATTTTACTTTTCAACATATGGTTAAAATCTGTTGTTACTGGGCAAAGGGGGTCAAACACTTTGTATTAGACAATAGAGGGAGATGGTGTATTGTCTAACTCGACTTTGCAGCTTGTAACAATGGGGTTGTTTCGTACAGGCGGTAACAGGTTATTTTCCTGTCCGAGATTGTCGTCAAACCGACAAGTTGGGGAATGAATTTTTGAACAGGAAAAAACCTGGGCTTACTACATTTAAATATCCTTACCTATATTATGTTGCGTATAATTATTATAATTTTCTCTCCATCCTAATTTATGATTTTACTTATTGTAATACGAGTTCTTATTTTGATTAATTTAATTTTTTTTTGTTTCTTTACTTACTATTAAATATTAAGGGTTAATAATAAAGACTTCTTATTTCACTACACGCAAAAGGGAGAGTTGCGTATTTTAACTTAACACGGTAGTTAAAGTAACAGAGTGAATAATTCTACAAAATATTAAATGACAACAGCAGAGTAACGTATTTTATTTTGCTATTGTCACTGGCGCATTAAAACAAAAACAAGCAGAGTGGCGCATTTTATAACGTCTCGTCGTTATAATATCGGGAACCTGGTTAATTGGCTCAGGTCAATTAAACAGGCTGCCATAATCTTAACAAACTCATAAATAACTGGAAAGTAAACATATGTTAAATAGGATCCCGTTAATTGAGGAATATTGACAGGGGTTTGTAGATTTATTCACTCACCTTTATGGACCATGACATCTCTTTATTACATAATGTTTTAACTTCTGCGAAGAAATTTAGTAATGAGTATATTAAAAATAAAACCATTTGCACCTCTTGTACAAATAGAGTTAGAGTAATTAATGAGTTAACATAGCTTGTACTGCCCTCGGATCCGAGTAGTTTGTTTCAGTATATGATATTAAAATTATAATCTTTATTTTGTGCCATCTGAAGAAAGGGCTTATTTAACTTTAACGTGTTATATTCATAAAAGCCTTAAACTTAACACATATTATTACTAAGCATGAAATTACAATTTTATGGTAATTAAGTCAGTCTTTCGTGTTTTACTTTACTTTCATTGGTTAATTAAGTGTCTATCATGTATTATTTTAAGTTAAGTTCTGAACCACGGAAGTTGAACTTCCGTGTCACCTGTGTGTAACATCGTCGGCGAATCGGCGCTTCTATCGATTGTGCAGGGTGTCTTGGAGATCTTCTGGCTATCGTGTTTTGGTGAAATCTGCTGTAATTCCTAAAGATGAGTCGTCTGTTGGGTCTGTAGATTCTTGTGGTAGGTTTTGGGTTGTAACTTTCACTGGTATTCACATTGTTGTACCGCACATACTACTCACGGCTAACAGTTACATGTTAAAAGCTTAACATCACATTTAGGTGATGTTAGTTTGTTACAGAGATGTCATTGTCATACACTCACGTCATTTTCGACATTTTTACATCACCCGGCTATCTCACACAAGCTTCTCCTCGTTTATAGGTTTTTATATTGACTACATACTTTTGTACACTGTATCAGCAGCGGAGTCTGAGATACAACTGAACTGGCTAACTATAGGGGTGAAGAGGCTGTCCGCGCGCGGGTAGCTTCTCAGCGTAAAAGTAGTTCTCACTTATTATTAATTATTTTCCTTTAATTCGCTTACAACTTAATGACATCGCTCTTTACTTTGATTACTCTTTTATGTGACTAGGGGTAGTTACGGATTTATTTAGTTTCTCAAATCTAATTTTATTAACTGCTACATTGGCAAATCGGCAGGTTACTACCGGATTTGAGCATGGAGAAGGGTTCATTTATTACCTTATTAAAGCTAATATTAGTATTATAAAGTTTTTTTAAATTTTTTGTGTGATTTAGGCTTATTAAATCGTCACATACTCCTCCACTTAAAGAAGACACAGGGTCAGGGACCGATGTGTTTTCAACGGGGAAATAGATTAGAATTGCACTGGGAGTATGCTCGGAATTTCTGTGTGAAATTCCTTTCTCTCTTTTAACAACTTCCTCATGAGGTACATGAATCACTCTCAATTCACTATTTACTATTAGCAAGAAATACAATACCTTATTAACTAATACTTAAAATACATAAAATTCAAAGGTCATAAAATATATACAACACACAAAATTCATCTTATTTCTACTACTTAAGACTACTACCGGTTTTTTCTTTAGCTTTTTCTTACTCTTGTTATGGAGTTACTCTTCACAGAGTAGGTTTCACATCCTTACTGTGTTTCCTTTTCTCTTTCAAGGATTTCGTTGAATCGCGGTTGACGAATCATTTTATTAAAATACTTGTAAAGTAATTGTAAAGTAACGTTATATTCCGTGTCAGCTGACTTCTCACTTTTCTTATTCTCGATGAACAGTATCTAAGATTGATCAGGCCTCATTCCTATTTATACGATTTGGTAATTAAGTAGTGACTCAATTACAATATAGCAAATATACGTCTTGATACATCTATCCTTTTCTACTTCATTTATTTTCTTGCTCACTAGCATTTTTCTTTCCGTGATAATATTTTATCTGGGAAACATGACTTCTACGTACATATTTATTCGTAGTGGGTTCATACAGTGCTACGGTTACGGGAGTTAAGTATCTGTAAATTTTGTAAGGGCCACACCATCGGTAAGATAGTTTGGAGGTGGTCTTATCAACTGCACTACTCGTCGGGTGAGTTTTGTAAATCACTAAGTCTCTGACTTGATACTTTACTTCTTTACTATCCCGCTCGTGATATTTTCGCGATTTTCTCAAGGTCACTCTTAAGTTAGCGCGAGCTTCGTTCCATATCTTTTTTATATTTTTATCACTAATTTCGTGGGGTAGTAATTCATGTATTTTCCACTTTGTGGATAATGGGTGATTCGGTTTATATTTATACATCAAATCAAAAGGTGTCGATTTATGTCCTTCATGATATGCTGAGTTGAAGGCAAATTGTATCCAGGATAGGTTCTGGTCCCAAGAGGTATGGTCGTTTGCATGGTAGACTATTAAAGCGGATTTTAGGTTTCGGAAATACCTTTCAGCAATATTACCTTGTGGACGATACTCTGTAACGGTAATGTGGTCTATGCCTAGTCTGAAACACATGTCCTTGAATTCTTTGGACTTAAACTGGGGTCCGTTATCTGACACTAGATGTACTGGTGTATCGAAGTCTTTAAATAATCTATATTGTTAAATTTAACTAGGGGTAGTTACGGATTTATTTAGTTTCTCAAATCTAATTTTATTAACTGCTATATTGGCAACTCGGCAGGTTACTACCGGTTTGGGGCATGGAGAAGGGTTCATTTATTACCTTATTAAAGCTAATATTAGTATTATAAAATTTTTTTTATTTTTTTGTGGGATTTAGGCTTATTAAATCGTCACAGTGGGTGGACGTCTGCAGCACTCCCAGCTCAACTACGCGAGCAAAAATCAAATAATATTACATCTGCATTCTCATCTCAGCCAGTTAATCATAGAAAACGAACATCTTCGTTTATTGCACTCTGGTGTACAATTAACCCAGTTTTCTCTGAGGGAGAAATATTGGATCGTTAATGATAAATCCTATATACGCTCGGTAATACATAAATGCATCACTTGTTTCCGATACCGTGCTAGGGGCGCAAACCAATTATTGGGACAATTACCCCCTTCCAGAGACACGCCTGCTAAGCCATTTTGCCAGTCTGCTGTTGACTATGCCGGACCCGTATTTGTACGTCATGGCGGGCAGCGCTCAAAATCGACGTCAAAAGCGTATATTGCTTTATTTATATGCATGACCACTAAGGCCATTCATTTGGAACTTGTATCAGATCTTACCTCAGACGCCTTCATAGCGGCCTTAAAACGGTTCATCGCGCGTAGAGGTATCCCCACTCAGATATTCTCCGACAATGGCACGAATTTTCGTCGTGCTAGCAGCACACTACACGAATTGTACAGACTTTTGAAATCTAAGGGATTTGAGCAAACAACTCAGGAGTTTACCAGCTCCCAGGACATCAAGTGGTCCTTTATTCCACCCTCAGCCCCTCATTTCGGTGGTCTGTGGGAAAGCGGGGGTAAAAAGTGTCAAACTTCATTTGCGTCGCGTGATTGGCTGTACCATTCTGAATTTCGAGGAGTATTCTACCATTCTAACTCAAATAGAGTCCTGCCTTAACTCACGCCCTTTATTCGCTATATCTAATGACTTTAGGGGCCCAGAACCATTAACTCCCGCTCATTTCCTGGTCGGTTCTCCGCTTACGGCACTTCCGGAACCCGACTATACCCAGGTCAGTATTAGTCGTTTGGGCAGATGGCAGCTGCTCCAAAGATTCACACAATCCATCTGGAAACGATGGTCAAAAGATTACTTGCAACAGCGCAACAAATGGCGCATTACGTCAAAAAATTTGACTGTTGGACAGCTCGTCCTCATTGTAGATGATAATTCCCCCCCTTCAAAGGAAGCGCGGGGTAATCACAAATGTTTATGCGGGTCAGGACTCAATAGTGCGCGTTGCTGAAGTTCGCACCGCACAGGGTATCCTACTTCGACCCATCCATAAATTATGCCCCCTTCCGGTGGCATCAGACTAGTCGCATGAGCATCATACGACACGTATCAGGAATGTGAACTTTGTCGCATTGTCTTGTATCACTCCCGGGACATTCCCGGGGCGATCATACAATCCAGTTTTATTATTATTGTAATTATTATTATTATCGTGTAGCTATTATTGCAATAGTTACTGTTTAAAAATACATAATCATAGAATAGTACAATAACAAAGACATAATAATTGATACAATAATGGAGTAGTGGGAATTATTATTGTAATCTTATTGTATCAATTATTATGTATTTGTCATTGTATTATCCAATGGTTATGTATTGTTGAATTTTTCAGGGGATTGTTTCAATATCATGCATGCAAATTATTATATCTTTTTATTGTATTATTGTGCATCATGCCATGTTATTAGCCTATGTGTTGTGTAATTTCATTGTCAGTTTTCTATGACTAAATAAATCGAGTCATTATGTATTTTGTAATTATCACATGAATTTGGTATGTTAACCACATTCTTACTATTAATTGTCCAGGTGTCATTGCTCTATGTTGGACATGTCAATTGTTATGTTGTTGTTTTATTAGCATGTAAATTCAATTACTATATATTATAACGGAACCAAATATTAACTATTTGGGGTTATATGTTTACCGCATGCTGAAACCATATTTAAATAAAAATTAACAGTTAAAACTCCATTTGAATGTAGAGCATTGAAAATAATGCTGTGTAAAGCAACGCACACGTGGTCGTTATGTAAGCAGTTCGCTGTACAAGGAAGCGACCACACCCAAACTGTTAATTATTAATATCTCGGAAACTAATAAATAAAGGCGAAATCCAACATAGCCAAAATGTTTGCCGAGATATTAATAATGACGTGTGCAAATTTGATGCAATATAATTAACAAATGTAAGAGTTAATTAAAATAATTAAATAACTTCTGTTAAAATAGAGTTACAGTAAAGAGATTTTAGTATATTGTAAAGATAATAATTTGTGACAGATTGTATATTTTAGATTTCACACAACTTGATTTGCAACCAAGTTATTGCAAAATTAAATAAGTACAGGATATCCTTAGCGACAAACTGGTTCCGCCGGATAATTAATTATTAGATAATAATTCTATTCTCCGTCTGTGGGAACCAGACTTCATTCTCACGGACTAAGGGAATTCTAAATTTTATGTGGTAGGGAGAGTGTTTCGACCAATGAAATCATTTCATGCAGCCCCGGCCAGTGCGATGTTTTCTGGTGGAAAAATTCACTCTTCTGTCAGTACTCACGAAGTTAAGACGTAGTCCTTCGATCGTCTAGTAGCCAAAGCGGTGAAGATCAACAAGAAGACTCTACGTGGTCAACACACACGCGATTACGAACACACTAACTACAGATCATCTGTATAGCTCGTAATTGCTACGTAAAGGCGAGATACTCTTCAAGACATCAACCAAGCTTATTGTGTACTACCAGATAGTCATAAGCACGCAAGAGATCCACCCGACTTCAAGACCAGACTTCAAGAATACAGCAGAGAGGCCGTCTAAATCATTGGTTAACAGCTGACGAGCAGAGCGACCGCCGAACGAAGCACACACACACACACACACTGACGTGCAACGTGCAAATCGACGGAGAACAGGAAGCAGTTCCAGCAGACAACAGCAGACGTTAAAATATTCACAAACAGCAGGGAAGCAGAGTGTTGCCGAATTTTGAACTCCACGACCGAATCCAGCAGTTCTAAGCAGATACTTTCTCTAACCAAGGACTCGAATCGACGAGGGACAAATCGGGACGACATCCTCTTCAGTAACAGGAAAGCAAAATCTATTTATTTATTTTTCAGATCAAATTTTCTATTTTTCAATTAAAACATTGTAATTCAAATAATTCAGGTGCCAAACAAAAAGCAAAGACTCTAGTAATTAAAAAGTAAATTCGTTGTGATAACCTGTATAGCAGTTTAAGGTTTTAGTAAGTTATAGTTAAGAAATAGAAGTAGTATAAAAAGCGCTATACCAATCTTAACTGACAATCTAATCTTAGATCATACTGCAGTAGATCAGAAGTAGAATCACTAGAAATGAAATAACGTGAACTAGACTGTCACGTCTAATTTATTTTAACTAATTATTCAAATTAATTTTAGAGTTTTATAGGTTGTTTCATGAACACTTAGATTCAAATTAATTAAATAAATTTAATTAAATTCAAATCAATTAATAAAGTCAAATTTAAATTGCAATTAACTCGCAAAGAACGAGTTCAGTTTCTTTCAACTATTAGACAATCGAAAAACATCGATTCATTGTATAGACTATAAGAAAATTCATAACATTATAACCTTTCTATTCTTGTGTGTTGTTGGTGTAATAAACAACGTTTTATTACCCCATATAACAGTGTTTTATTGTTGTACGATAAAGCCTACCAGTCTCACAAAACTCTCCCCCTTTAAAGTAACCCATTATGTGTGTTGTTATAATAATTTGAGATTACTAGCTTGCGAACTTCAAATCCAAAATCCACACGCCCTAGTCGGAAGAATCTGCAAGATCAGACAGCAGGTGGGTACTCACACACAACATTACATTACAATAACGCATAGTAGTGTAGTTATAAATGTCGGCCAACGTGGGGCCCGACAAACGTACGTCAAATTGAATTCACGTTCCGAACAAGAGTTATAAATGGCTTGCCCGGAACGTGGGGCGCGATCAGATTAAATTAAATTCAATTTAAATTTAATTTTCACGTGTTAAACAAACTTTGCTGTTTTAACTCGTAAAACAGCTGGCGTCCAACTAAACAATCCCCAAAGAGTTTTGTGACTGGTGTTTGTACAACAGTAAAGTTATTGTGTGTATTTGAAACTGTTCTGTGTATTTTAAATTGTGTATATTTGACATTGTTGTCTATTTAAAATGGATATGGATAAAATACTTAAACAAATACAGCAAATGAACGCGGAAATGAAACAAGCTAACGCGGATTTGACCGCTAAAATAGACGCGAAATTTGAACAAATAACAGCCAATGCTGACATAAATATCGCGGAATTAAAATCTAATATCGAAACACAAAGAGTTAGTCTAACCGAAGCATTAGAACGCAGTAACGCTGACATAAACGCCGAGATTAAGCAAAGTAATAAAGAAAGTAGTAAAGAATTAACTGCGAAAATAGACGAAAGCGTAAATGAGTTAACCGCTAAAGTCGTTGAAATCGGTGAGAGTAATAAAGAGCTAACTGTGAAAGTCGCAGAGATCGGCGAAAGAGTAAATACGGTCGATACTAAAATCAATGAACGGTTTAAGGTTTTTGAGACCACAATGCAAAAATCGTTTATTGAACAAGTAACACGTATGGAGGGCCGGTTCTAAGACCACATAACCCGCTGTGAGAAACAGACACTAGAGGTTTCCAGGAAGGTGGAATCCCTAGAGGTAAAAATTCACGCGGACGTGACCGAAACACAACGACGAGTAGATAAATTAGACGCTTCAATTGTAGAGACGCGATCTAACATTGACTCTAATAAAGAGAGTGTTTTACAAACGTTAAGCGACGAGATTTTGAAAGTACGACAGGAGGTACGAAGGAGGTCTGCTCCAAATATTTTGGTACAAGGCCCTGTCGACGAGAAAAATCGTGTGTATTTTACGGGGGAAAATAACGAAAACCCCATTGAATTTTTATTAGCATGTGAGAGTGAAATGGCTAGAGTAGGTTCCCGACTAGAAGATCAAGACAAAATACAGTGGGTGGTTAACGCGATGCGTGATTCGGCGCGTAAGTGGTATAACATTGTACGCGATAGAGTGTCCACATACGCGGAGTTCAAACAAAAATTTGAAAGCCGATACTGGAACTCGCATACCCAACGACTTCTGCGCAATGAACTGGAATATGGCCGTTTTGACAAGAAAATGAATATTACCGCCGAAAATTATATAATCCAGCAGGTCGAGCGCGCGAAGCATTTAACCCCAGCATTTGCGGAGATTGACATAGTCACCAAGCTTGCCTACCATTTTAATCATAACATTAGAGTAGCTGTATTTACCCAGGGTATTCGCACGGTAGACGAACTCCTCATTCTAGTGTCCCAAAGTGAGACGGTTTTTGATTTTGGTGGGTGGCGTTATAATCCCGATTTTCGCCGAAATAATGAAGGGCAGAATACGCGACTACAGTACCATCAGCAAACGGATCAAAAACCGAGTACCAGTTCTACTCCACCCCAAACACCGTCAAAACAGCCAAATAAAACCTTTGAGTACAAGGGAAAACAAAATTTTGGTAGACCAAAGGGGCAGGGTAAGGGTAACGATGGAGCACAAATTAGAGCGATTCAAACGGTCGAATTAGCCAAAGCTGATACAACTGAAAAAGACAGCGACTCCCACGGCAATAAAAATTCGAACAATAAATCGAAAAGTTACCAAGCTACAAAAAACGTGCCAAAATGCGCATCCAGCAAGGACGCGCTATAAATTCGGCAAAATTGTGTAAATATAAGCATGTTAATTATAAGGATTATATATTGTGTGAAATGTGTACTTTTAATTATGTAACTTGTGTGCCCGTTAATAATGTGTTCCCACCGGATGTCAGGGATCCGTTGCTAGAACCCGGTCCCACGCGACAAAGGCCCGTGAGCGCGGCGTGTCCGGTGTTACACGCCTTTGTCAATAGCGTTCCCACGAGAATTCTGCTGGATACCGGTAGTGTTGTATCCGGCGTCAGTGAAAGGTTCCTGCGTACCAAAAAAAAATATTTTCGTACGGCCCCATCACTCCCAATCAATCAATTTTATATACGAACCGCTACCGATACAAAAGAAAAAATTGACACTCAATACTATCTAACTATCATGCTAGACGAAGTGCAATTTGAAGTGTGTGTAGTGGCTATAAACAATTTAATATGTGATATGTTATTGGGGGTAGATGTATTGGAACAAATACGTGCGGAAATTAACACCAGTGAACACTTATTTAAATGTACCATAGACAATGTTAGTTACACTTTTAAATTGAACACACATACACACACACAAAACCATGGTGACCCAATTAAAATCACACGGCCACCAAAACAAGTAATTCACTATAAAGAATGTGAAGAGGGGGAGACCACCTTAGATTCCCGAACTGAACGGAGATTGTCGTCGCTGCAAGAAGAATTCAGCGATATCTTCAGTGAAGAACATTCAATCTCGTCAGTGTATGAACACAGAATCCACCTCTCAGAGCCGGAGAAGTTCATAAGGAGAATCTACCAGGTCCCTATAAAATACCAGGCCGAGGTCCAGCAGGAGATACAGCGGATGTTGGAAGAAGATATTATTGAAAGATCTAATAGCAGCTTCCTCAACCCACTGCTGGTCGTCCGCAAGAAGACTGGAGAAATCCGACTCTGCCTGGATATGAGGAACTTAAACAGTCTCGTAGAGAAAGAGTTTGACTGCGCACCGACAGCGGAGGACCTCTTCATTAAATGTGAAGGAGCCAGGTACCTCACGAAGCTAGATCTAACAGCAAGCTTCTGGCAGGTCCCGCTGTGTGAGCAAGATCGTAAGTATACAGCATTTATATTTAATAACAAATGCTATCAACACAAGGTGGTACCTTTTGGCCTTAGCACGAGTCTCGCTGCGATTGTAAGATGCCTTGAGAGAGCTCTAGGACCTGAGGTAGACCCTTACACGGTAATATTCGTGGATGACATCCTCGTGATATCCCGCACGTTGGAGGAACACTTCGAGCATCTGCGGAGCGTCTTCCAGAAGCTGAGGTTAGCAAACATCAAGCTCAAACTACACAAGTGCGAGTTTGTAAAGTCCCAAATGAAGTTCCTGGGACATATAATCTCAGCTACAGGTATCAGTACGGACCCAGAGAAGCTCAGGAGTATTATGGAATTCCCGGTGCCCAAGAACCTCAAAGCACTGCGAGCATTCCTTGGACTCACGGGATATTACAGGAAATTTACCAGCAAATACGCAGAATATACAGTCCCGTTGCTACAGCTGGTACGCAAAAATATAAAGTGGAAATGGGGTTCTGAACAGAACGATGCGTTTGAGAGGGTTAAAGGCCTGTTCCAATCTAATTTACAATTGTTCCATCCACAGCAGGGTAGGAAGTACGTAATGTACACTGACGCTAGCGAGTACGCTATCGGCGCCGTGTTGCACCAAGAAGACGAACAAGGTAGTCTTCATGTTGTAGCATACGCCAATAGGACGCTCAAAGGCGCTGAGTTGCACTATTGTACTTCCGAGAAAGAAATACTCGCCACAATAAACGCACTCAGAAAATTCAGACACTACCTATACGGTACCCATTTCGAGATCCACACTGATAATCAGGCGTTATCGTTTATATTAAAATGTCGATTAGCAAATTCCCGACTAACACGATGGGTGTTAGCTATTCAGGAGTACTCATTCACGATTAAATATTGCAAAGGATCAGAGGATACCACCGCAGACACTCTAAGTAGATATCCGCCTGTAGAAAAGGAGGAAGTATATGAAGCAGCTGACGACGAGTTGAGAGTGTTAAACATGCAATACACTGTCGCGCCTGAAGCTACTAATATGCTACAGAACTTAGGACGCGAGCAGGACGATAACCTCGCACTCCTTGCTAAAAAGCTAAGGTTAGCAGCTCACCCAAATCCTCACTATCTTATACAAGACAACATATTGTATAAATTGTTACAGGGCGAATGGAAAGTGGTATTGTCTCCAGCGATGCTTGCGTGTATAACACAATCTTTACATATAAAAATGGCGCACGCATCTCCTGTAAAATGTGTCAAAATATTGCAGGAGGATTTTACAATTACCAACATGTACCGTAGGGTAAAGAAATTGCTAAAAACATGTTATCCATGCCAGACAGCGAAAGTACCAAACGTACACACGTACGTGCCCATGGCCAATGTGATAACGGAAGGTAAGGGACAGATGATCGCCATCGACTTTCTGGGACCATTACCCAAGGCTACCAGAAATCTAAAACACATGGTAGTTTGCGTCGATGTGTTACCAAAAAAGTTAGCCTTTATGCGATCCCTAGGCCCACCACAAAGTCCGTTTTAAATATTATACTTAATAAGTATATCCCACAACATGGACCAATAAGGAACGTACTTAGTGACCAGGGAAAGCAGTTCCAAAACAAACACTGGGCAGCCACCCTGGAACGTAACGGTATCAAAGCAGTCCTAACCTCGATACGACGACCACAGGGAAACCTTGCCGAAAGGGTGAATCGGGAAATCGGTAAAATGTTCCGTATCTATTGCTATAAGGAACAAAGTAAATGGCCCGAGTTCTTACCGTTCTTCGAAAAGGCAATAAATGAGAGTTATCATGATACCACGGAATACACACCAGCAGAATTAGACTCTGGAACCACGCCAGAGAGGTTTTGGGATAATTATTTAAGTAAGCCAAAGACTTATAATCTACCTCTGCCGGTGCAATGTAAAAATCAACTTGTGAGGGAAAGAATAGTTGAAAAAGGGCGAAAAAGGGCAGACAAATTTAATACGACGCATAAACTAACGAACTTTATAGTAGGTGAAAAAGTACTGCTCAAGGCGAATCCTGTAGGCCGACGAGACATAAATGTGGCTGCAAAGTTCTTTCGTTTATATAATGGACCCTATCTGTTGGCTCAACAACTCGCACCTCACACGTTCATCGTTACGACTCTGGACCGAACGAAAACGATCGGTAAATTCCATGCGAGCTCTTTGAGAAAATACTTTGAGTAGCATGGCGTTCCAAAGCGCGTCGCGACGAAATAAAAAGACTTTAAAAAGATAAATAGTATATAGAGTTAATAATAATTGTATTATAATAATTAAAATTAAAATAAGTAATTTGTGTTTTATAATATTATTAATAATAATTATAGATAACTTGTGTACTAATAATAATGTTTTCCTAGCGCGATAAATAATAAGCGTATAGAGTGAGCGAGAACAGCGGCAGGAAACAGTTACGTCACGCGATAACAACTACCTGACCCACATATGAAACTAGGTCAAGCAATTAGCCGCGCGCCCGGCGATAACGTTTTAAATACTGTCAGCAAAATTCTTTGTACGCGTGGCATTGTATACAAATAAAGGCTACTACTCGTTTGAAAAACATTATACGCAATAAGTTGCAAATATAACATTTTAATACATGTATTTAGAGTTAAATTGTATATAATGCAATAACATTAACACTTGTGTACGTGTCTTCAGAATAAGTAATACAATGTATAGCTAGTAAGAATAATGATTACAGAATATGTGTGTAATGATTAAGAAAAAAAAAATAACTGTAATTATTACATTCATTATTTTTTTAAAGCGGGTGTGGGAATATATAACGGAACCAAATATTAACTATTTGGGGTTATATGTTTACCGCATGCTGAAACCATATTTAAATAAAAATTAACAGTTAAAACTCCATTTGAATGTAGAGCATTGAAAATAATGCTGTGTAAAGCAACGCACACGTGGTCGTTATGTAAGCAGTTCGCTGTACAAGGAAGCGACCACACCCAAACTGTTAATTATTAATATCTCGGAAACTAATAAATAAAGGCGAAATCCAACATAGCCAAAATGTTTGCCGAGATATTAATAATGACGTGTGCAAATTTGATGCAATATAATTAACAAATGTAAGAGTTAATTAAAATAATTAAATAACTTCTGTTAAAATAGAGTTACAGTAAAGAGATTTTAGTATATTGTAAAGATAATAATTTGTGACAGATTGTATATTTTAGATTTCACACAACTTGATTTGCAACCAAGTTATTGCAAAATTAAATAAGTACAGGATATCCTTAGCGACAAACTGGTTCCGCCGGATAATTAATTATTAGATAATAATTCTATTCTCCGTCTGTGGGAACCAGACTTCATTCTCACGGACTAAGGGAATTCTAAATTTTATGTGGTAGGGAGAGTGTTTCGACCAATGAAATCATTTCATGCAGCCCCGGCCAGTGCGATGTTTTCTGGTGGAAAAATTCACTCTTCTGTCAGTACTCACGAAGTTAAGACGTAGTCCTTCGATCGTCTAGTAGCCAAAGCGGTGAAGATCAACAAGAAGACTCTACGTGGTCAACACACACGCGATTACGAACACACTAACTACAGATCATCTGTATAGCTCGTAATTGCTACGTAAAGGCGAGATACTCTTCAAGACATCAACCAAGCTTATTGTGTACTACCAGATAGTCATAAGCACGCAAGAGATCCACCCGACTTCAAGACCAGACTTCAAGAATACAGCAGAGAGGCCGTCTAAATCATTGGTTAACAGCTGACGAGCAGAGCGACCGCCGAACGAAGCACACACACACACACACACTGACGTGCAACGTGCAAATCGACGGAGAACAGGAAGCAGTTCCAGCAGACAACAGCAGACGTTAAAATATTCACAAACAGCAGGGAAGCAGAGTGTTGCCGAATTTTGAACTCCACGACCGAATCCAGCAGTTCTAAGCAGATTACTTTCTCTAACCAAGGACTCGAATCGACGAGGGACAAATCGGGACGACATCCTCTTCAGTAACAGGAAAGCAAAATCTATTTATTTATTTTTCAGATCAAATTTTCTATTTTTCAATTAAAACATTGTAATTCAAATAATTCAGGTGCCAAACAAAAAGCAAAGACTCTAGTAATTAAAAAGTAAATTCGTTGTGATAACCTGTATAGCAGTTTAAGGTTTTAGTAAGTTATAGTTAAGAAATAGAAGTAGTATAAAAAGCGCTATACCAATCTTAACTGACAATCTAATCTTAGATCATACTGCAGTAGATCAGAAGTAGAATCACTAGAAATGAAATAACGTGAACTAGACTGTCACGTCTAATTTATTTTAACTAATTATTCAAATTAATTTTAGAGTTTTATAGGTTGTTTCATGAACACTTAGATTCAAATTAATTAAATAAATTTAATTAAATTCAAATCAATTAATAAAGTCAAATTTAAATTGCAATTAACTCGCAAAGAACGAGTTCAGTTTCTTTCAACTATTAGACAATCGAAAAACATGATTCATTGTATAGACTATAAGAAAATTCATAACATTATAACCATTCTATTCTTGTGTGTTGTTGGTGTAATAAACAACGTTTTATTACCCCATATAACAGTGTTTTATTGTTGTACGATAAAGCCTACCAGTCTCACAAAACTCTCCCCCTTTAAAGTAACCCATTATGTGTGTTGTTATAATAATTTGAGATTACTAGCTTGCGAACTTCAAATCCAAAATCCACACGCCCTAGTCGGAAGAATCTGCAAGATCAGACAGCAGGTGGGTACTCACACACAACATTACATTACAATAACGCATAGTAGTGTAGTTATAATATGTTATTAACCTTAAGGCATAAATTACAAAATCGCCCCGATTTTGTGCGGGCAGTATGTTCAAACTTTGAACTTGTAAACTCTGTAAACTGAATACCGCACTGCGCCACGTGCAGATGACGTCACGTTTTTTTCTTATCTATTAATAACAGCCGGCTCCCAGCTGGGCTGCCTGTAGCGAAATTTACGTTAGTTATTCTCAATACTCCGAGCTGATCACTCGTAACATTTCCAGCCACCGCTACTGGCTTTCATTATTTAAATTATTTAGTATGTGCAACATGCAGATTCTAGTTGGGCGATTCCTGCCTTATTAATAACTATTATGTCTTTCGACTTCTATTTCTAATTCAATTAGCGGGCATCATGCCGAGTTAACTTCTGCACGTGTCAGCAATCGCATCAAGTTTCAATAAATTTCAATAAACTATCATTACATGAAAAACATACAGTCCTCGTTAAACTTCTTTCTAACCAGTCATTTCCAATTAGCGTTCTAGGAATAACTCAAGAACATTCAAGAGCTTCCAGACGCAACACTTACTTTAGAAACAAGTTAGTGAAAAGGTTTTTGTTACACAAGCATACGAATGGAAATTTGCTTAATGAGTGCCATAGAGACTCTGAAAACGGCAAGTAAATCACTACATCAGCATTAGCATTTGTATGTTTAATAAAGAGCCAAGAACTTAGGTTGTGTTGCTCACATCACAAAAGGTGCTCTTGAAAATTAACAACACTAAATTTTATTGAAATGAGGAATTTTAAAGCGAATTGCTAACTTAAGCTGAGGACACAAAAGAAAAAGCCATTTCTTAATAAGAGAATTAGGAGGGCTTTTACCACTGCAGATTAGAATGTGGCATTACTTGAATGAAAACTTTTAAGGTCAATATTGCTGGAGCAAAGGATCGAAGAATGAAGAGATTATTCAGAGTACAGAGCTTTTCGTGTGAACAATATATTCTTTCTTAAGTGTCGTTTGAAAATGAAATTATCATTATTAGGGTCGTAAGACTTCCTAGTGGCTTGACATGTTCATCTTCGTCCAACTTAGCATATGAATGGGAATTATGAGACAAGTCCAAACAATATTGTTACGACGGTCTACTTGATCACCAGTGGAAAGCAAAATACAAGACACCAATTAAGTCACTAATCACCAGCTGTAATTATCACAGTTAAACAGTTTGTAATTAACAACACAGTCTCTTACAACAAATCAAATAAACATTGTTCACACGCAATAAAATGTCAACTAATATAAAACAATTGTATTACAAGTATACCGCCTGATTATAAAACGCAACACTTCACCACAATAACCACTTGAACGCACAGAGTAATCACTTGTAATCGCCCGACAATAAGCTGAACTAGGGTCGCTGACACCTTGTATTTATACAATGATCACAGACAAGGACATTCCACAACTACGACGTAATTAATTGCGGCCTTGACACAGTCAGCCGGAAAAGTCTCCCAAGCGCATGTTGAATTCACGTACCGTACGCCACAACATTCAGCCGGATTCCAATGGATCGTTCGAGAAACACGTAGATTGTTCTGTGATGTCATAACACTTCCCCCTCCTTAAGTCTGTTCGTCCCGAACTGGCAAACCGTCTCTGAAGTAGTACTTAGCCAGGCGATCTGGGTGGACGACCTTGAACTTTCGCTGTCCTTCCTTTTGAATCCGATAAAAATCGTTGATTTTTTTTCACAGTATATGGTCTTTCCCAGTTAGTTTGCAACTTAGGTGAGCGACCATGACGGCGCTTTGGGTTGAACAACCAAACCTGATCTCCTTCTTGGAAACCCACACTATTGCTGCGAATCTCATACCGAGTTTCATTTTATCACTGGCAATCTTCAGCCGCCCTCTTATCAAGCAACTCATTTCTCGTAGTTGGTTTTCTAATTGCGAGGAATAGTTATGTGGCTCTTGGGACTGAGTCTCAGGCGATCCGAGTATCAAGTAGTCCCCAGAAGACGAATCTCCCTCCCAAACACCAAATTTGCTGGAGTCATGCCGGTTGTGTTGTGTATGATGATCTATACGTCATGAGAAATAGTGGTATATGTTGGTCCCAGTCTGTTTGGTTCTCGTCAACAACCTTCGAAAGAGGCGTTGTCCTATTCTTTCAAATTCCGAGTAGACGGCATAATTCTTTAAACACTCCTGATTCGAAATTTCTCCCTTGATCCGTATGGATTTCCATAGAGGCTCCATAACGGCAACAGAAGTTGTGAACTAACTCCTTTCCCACAGTGGTAACCTCCTGATTTGGAATTGCGTAGACTTCCACCCACGTAGTTAAGTAGTCACCTACAACCACGATGTACCGGTTTCCGTCGTCAGTAACTGGGAATGGTTCAGCAATGTCTATGGCAATTCTCTCGAAAGGCAGTCCGACGTTATATTGTCTCATTTTACCCCTGCTTCTGGTTTGTGGCCCTTGCTTGCAGCACATATTTCACACGTCCGAACCCATTCCTCTACGTCGTGGTGAAGATGAAGCCAATAGAATCGCTTCCGTATTTTGTCAAGGGTTTTGTTAACGCCAAGATGGCGTCCAGATGTTCCATCATGCATCTCCTTCAAAACAGACTGCACTTTACTTCAGGGAACTATCAACTGCATGACCACGTCTGGTCCATCTGCACTTTCCCAAACCCTTTTCAGCAACCCGTTTTCTAAGATAAGTGATTCCCAATTTTCCCAGTAGCACTTCGCAACCATGGCAGATATCTTGCCAATCCAGGCGGCGACCTTCCTCTTTTGCTTTCAAGATCGGTCCAATGTCTTCAACAGTCATCTGTTCTTGTCGACAGTCTTGTGTTGTCCAGCCGTCTGGCAGGAAATCTAGTTGATGGGTTGAACATGTTTGCTTGAGTTTTGTTCTTCCTTTCTGTGTCAATGTCGGCAGTCTTCAGGGCACCGTCTTTGCGATAAGCCATCTGTATTACCATGCAGGCGCCCCCGCCGATGTTGTACCTTGAAGTTGTACTTTTGCAGACGTTCGAGCCACCTTGCCAATTGTCCTTCCGGTTTTTTAAATCTCAAGAGCCATGCAAGCGCGACGTGGTCGGTACGTAGTGAAAACCCTCTCCCATAGAGGTATTTATGGAAGTGCTCCAAAGCTCTGACAATTGCCAACAACTCTCTCCTTGTAACGCAATAATTTCTCTGTGGTTTAGAAAGCGTTTTGCTGTAATACGCTATTACTCGTTCTTCATCGTTCTGCACTTGAGACAAAACTGCCCCTAGACCAGTATTGCTTGCGTCTGTGTCTATGATATACTTCCCTTCGCAAACGGGGAAAGCGAGAATTGGCTGTGAACATAATGCAATTTTCAAAGTCCTAAATGCTTGATCACACTCTCTCGACCACTGGAAGTTTCATTTATTTTCCGTTAGCTCATGTAGTGGTTTAGCAATAGTTGCGAAGCCTTCCACAAAACGTCTGTAATAGGAGCATAACCCCAGGAAACTCCGAACTTCGTGTTTACTCTTCGGCACTGGCCATTATCTTATGGTGTCAAAGTTATTAGGATCCATGCCAACACCCGCTGCCGAAACCAGATGAGCCAGATACTATACTTCCTTCTGGAATAGAGAACACTTCTTCGGGCTCAGCTTTAGTTGGTCATCGTGAATTCCAGTTAGAACCTCCTTAAGGTTTTCCAAATGGTCTTTGAATGTTTTCTCGTGACTATGACATCGTCTAAATAAACAAGGCAAGTTTTCAATGTCAGTCCGCAGTACCAGGTCTATCAATCTTTCGAATGTTGCCGGTGCATTACAGAGTCCAAATGGCATGACGTTAAATTGGAAAAAGCCACTTGGGGTCGAGAAAGCGGTCTTTTCCTTGTCCTCTTGATGAAGACCCACTTGCCAATATCCACTCTTCAGGTCCAATGTGGAAAACCACTGTGCTCCGGACAACGTATCGAGTGTATCATCAACGCGAGGTAACGGATAGCAGTCTTTCTTTGTCTCGTCATTCAGCCTCCAATAGTCTATGCAGAAACGTAATCCACCATCCTTCTTCGCTACCAGCACTACCGGACAAGACCAAGAACTTGACAAAGGCTCGATTATTCCCTCTATCAAAATGTCCTGTACTAACCAAGACATTTCCTCTTGCTTAGATAATGGAGGCCTTCGAGGAGGTTGGCGTATCGGTGTTGTGTCCCCGGTATTGATGCGATTTTGTACAAGAGAGGTTCTTCCCAGTGACCGTCCCCAAACTGCAAAAGAATCTTTGAGTTCATGTATAAACCGCCTGAGTTGTTTTACATCACCACTTGATAGAAGATTTGTTCAATAATTCCTGGAGTTCCTCTGGTAATTTGGAATTATATGAAGCACTGGATTTTCGTTGCGTCATTCCGGCTACCCAGGCCACAGGAGTCAATTTGCCTAGGAGCGTATTGCTTTGTAAAGTGACAGCTTGATCCAAAATATTCGCTACTCTAATAGGTACATTTCCGGTTTCGTCAGGTTTTACTAAACTTCTGACAATTAGTATGCCTGATGTGCTGACTACCTGAGGTTCGAATATAGAGCACTGCTTGCCCCTAGTATCTACCTCGGTTCTAACCATGATGATCTTTTCGGAGTTTGGCAGAACAGTTACGGCCACTTGGTTTATGACGTCCATCGATTTTTCTGGTGTAGTAATTGTGGAAACCATTACGCTTGTGGAGCGCGCACTTTATGACTTGTCCAACCAGACGCTGATTTGGCGGCCTCAAATTGCAAAGCATGTACCAGGGCGTCCGCACTGTTCTGGTGTCTTGCCTTTCGTAACACTTGCTGTAGTTCGTTATCTCGAACACCGGCAGTAAATGTCTGCATCGCAAAACTCGTTCGAAAATCTTCTGGTGCTTCAGGATAGGCCAGTCTAATTAGTCTGTCGATACTTGCTTGAAACTCTTGAAGGCTCTCCCCGGAATGCTGTCGCCTTGCTCTCAACTGGGTGCAGTACACATCTCGCAAATGTTTATCACCATACCGTAATTCTAGAGCTTTTATCAACTCGGCATAGATGTTCTGGCTGTCAGGTGGCACTTTCTGTAGTAGTTCTGCTGCGGGTCCCTTTAATGCGATAACGAGTGAAACTGCCTTGTCTTTCTCTGTCCAATTATTTGCGCATCCAGCAGCTTCAAATTGGCGGCGGTACGTTGCCCAGTGACTGCTTCCGTCAAAGGTTGGAGCTTTGACATGAACTGTCCCTACTGCAGGCAAAGTTACTTTCTCTATTAACTTATTTTCTGTGTTTTTTTCTGTCTTTCATTAGTACAGTCTGTTCAGAAAATTGTTTTGGTTGAATCTTCATGCACTGCTCAACTTCACTTTTAATTTGTTCTCTTATGTTTGCCATTGAGTTTTCTACTGCAGTTATTTTATTTGACACAGAGTCTTCTATGACGGATATTTTTGTAGACATCGATTCTTCAACACTAGAAACAGATTTTTCTACTTCAGCTATTTTTAATGTCAATGATTCTTGTACCTCCGATATTTTAGTAACTTGCTTATTAAGCTCACCTAGTAGGATTCCCAACTATGCAGCGGTTTGTTCTTGTGTCTGCTTTTGCTCCTGTGTTAACTCCTTGATGTCTTCAGTTTCACGCTTCCTTTCCTCTGCCTCCTGCTTACGTTCTTCTTTTTGTCTTTCTTCTGTTTCCAGCATTAATGCTTTCTGACGTTCCTCAGCCCCTTCTCTTTCCTGCCTGCGTTTTTCTTCCTGTCGTCTTTCTGCTTCTTCCGCCTCCTGTCAGCGTCTTTCCTCTGCTTCCAGCAGGAGGGTTTTCTGTCTCTTCCGCTTTCTCTGCACCCTGTCGTCGTCGTTCCTCTGTCTGCAACAACAGCGCCTGGAAATTTTCCATCATCTTACTGGCATCCATTGTTTTCCGATTAATTACGAATTACACTCGTCTTGTACAAAGTGTCCACTGTTAACCGTTTTGAAGGTTTGAAAGATCGTTACGCACATAACTTTCAACAAAACATGCCTCAACAAATCAATCACATCAAAATACGCACAAATCAAAAACAAACACAACAATCAGGCTGCTCAAATAACACAAAACATTGCACAAAGGACATACATAAAAGAATCCATAAAACAGTTATACAAGAAAAAAGACGCTCTATACCGCAAAGCGCTGACGCTACACCTACAGATCGCCAACATATACGGACACAATTACATGACCCGAACTAATACATTACACAAATGAATGGACAAAAAAACAAACACATAACATACAGACAAAACACGACAGAAAAATTAAAAACCTGACATCAATCAGCACAAATATAATTCCTTCACACAAATTCTACCCACGTACAGTAAACCTCACGAACGTCACAATCACTAAAAATGAACAAACACTCCTTGATAAAGGCCTAAAACATAACCTACATTACAAACAAAACAATCAAACACTAATAAAACTCATAGTTGACACTGAAACAAATATACAAAACACAACACCAGAACATCAAGACACACTAAGACATAACGTAAACAATATAATAGGAGCATATAAGACACCAGACAACAAGAACCACAACTCAGAAATACACACAGCCATCAAACTGAGGGAAAAGGCACACAAACACAACATCACATTTGTAAAAGCAGACAAAGGCAACACGACTGTAATCATCTCCACAGACAACCTACACAACAAAGTACAAAACTTCATGGAACAAAACAACATCACAGAACTAAAACACGACCCCACCAACAGTTACCAAAACACAGTAAAACAACTAATCAACAAATCCAAACACATAATGACACACAAACAAAAGCCCTACATGAGACAAATCCGACCATCAGCCCCTACCCTCCAAGCGTTCCCAAAATCCGTAAACAATAAATTCCGGTCCGCCCCATTATCAATTACCGCAATGGCCCTGCATACAAACTCGCAAAACATCTAGACAAAATTATAAGACAACACACACAACTAGACAACAACATTGCAGTAAAAAACAACACAGACCTAGTAACAAAAATAAAAGACATACACATCCCCCATAATGCCACATTAGCCTCCTTTGACATTAAAAACAACCTGTACACAAACATCCCCATCTCTGAAACAATCACCGTCCTACAAAAAAACTCAAACAGAACAACACACCAGACGAACTTATCAACGAAATAACATAAACTCTGAACATTATCACAAAACAAAACTACTTTGCGTATAACAATAAATTCTACACACAGAATGATGGTCTACCCACGGGATCACCCATATCCCGCATTCTAGCAGAAGTCTTCCTCCAACACTTAGAATAAAAAATCCTCACAAACAATGACAGACACTCACATAAAATACTACATTGGCACAGATACGTTGATGAAATTCTAATACTATACAGGGGAAACAAAAGACAATGTGAACAATTACTAACGCACATAAACAAAATACATAAAAACAACCTTTACTGCCGAATACGAACACAACAGTAGCATAAACTTCTTAGACCTCTCCATCACAAAACTTGAACACAGGCACAAATTCAGTAGTCTATATACAGAAAACCGACTATAACTGACACACTAATACACAACTCCTCCAATCACCCAATACAACACAAACTAGCTGCCTTCAGAACCATGATACATAGACTTAACAATATCCCCCTAGATGAAAAAGACTACAAAGACGAACTAAACACGTTAAAATATCTAGCAGAATCCAACGGATACGACAGAACAATAGTCAATAAACTCCTACACAAAATAAAGACAGAAAACAACAAATTCATAACACTAACATACATCAACAAACAAACTGAAAAAATAGCCCACAAATTCAAAAAAGCAGGATACAGAATCGCTTACAAAACTACTAACAAAACAGAACACACACTGTCAAAACACACACACACAAAGCACAAAACAAATTCGATCTACCTGGTGTTTACAAACTAAATTGCTCAGATTGCAACAAATTCTACATAGGTCAGACAGGATGTAGCTTCAAACAAAGATACATGAACACACAAAGGCACTCCACTCCACTACAGAATCCACCTTTGCAAACCACCTCATTGAAGCAAACCACACATACAAAAACATCGACAATAACATGAACATTCTACACGTACACACAAAAGGCCGAAAACTAGACACTAGAACAATTGGAAATATACAAACACACGAAAACAAATAAAAACGACATCCTAAACGAACAGACGCAATTCAAATCACACGCATTATTCGAACATATCACACCCCACACACACAACATCGATTTCGTCGCCAACAACAAGACGGACAGTGCTACCAGCGGCAACCTCTGAAGAAGCTTTTTAAAAGTGAAAACCGGTTCAGGTTGTAAGGTAATACTTTTACGTTATTACCCATAAAAAAATTCTTTTATAATACTCACCCATGAAATCTTCAGATCTTTCCTTGATGTCTTAGTACTGTACGTACACCAGCTTTGCTGACGACACGCTTGAGGAGCGGGGGTCTACTGAATGATAGTGCGTGCTTGCTTGTGTTGGTGCGGTATTAGACTACTGTTTCTGAACACATTGTTCACACGTATTTAGTTGTAATGTTGTGTGCGTATTAGATTGAACGTTCGTACATTGAATGTAAGTGTAATTTACTGATATTTTGTTAAAGTGCTTTTTTTTTTATTCGCTACAAGAAATACCTTGTGAGAGACAGTCAAGTAATACGGAAACTTTGTTAAACGTATTTTAAATGTGTAGTATTACAGTGATGCGTACAGTGGAATGGCATACGTCACCACATTCCTTGTTGAGCTGCAAACGCAAACTGTTGATAGTAGATGGTACGACATTTCAGTTGGGCAGGTTCTGTATTTATACTGCCATGGGAGTTAAAAGGCGCGTTTCTGTTTGCAGTCAACTCTAAGCCCAAGGTCGATGAGGAATCGTAAGAGATGAATCTGGCCAGACTTGCGGAAAATTCTTCAGGGACGAACAGCAAAACACAAGGCGTGACTAATCGCAATAAGGAGACAGAATTTAATATTATGCATTACAATGAAATATCTTTCTACTGCGCCCTATTTCTTGACGGAAAAACTATTCCGAATTAGTGTAAGTTCAACTTAACGAATTCATTTCGCATAGTAAATGAATGAACATCCTGATTTTAACTACCCGCAGCATAGTTAAAAATCAACGATTAATGGCATTATGACACATTCGGTATTGTCAACCATTGGGATATGCTTTATTGCGCTACTACATCGTTCCGAATATTATATAAAATTGAATTGTACCGTTCATATACTTTAAGCAACATTTGCGCTCAGGATAACTAGATGTAGGTGGCCGTGTGTTGTAGGAATTATAGGTTAAAACGGTGTGTAAAAAAGTATGAACGTTACAATTTGTGATTTGATTATATTAATATCATACAATGATGGGTTGTAGTATATTGTGAAACTTATACTACGAGTTTCTTGTGATTTACTATTCCTGTATTACAGAAATTAACCTCTTTCATTCGTATTGTGCCAGAATTGCTAACCTTGTGTTATGTACACCTAAGTAATTTCAGGTTATGGTATAGATATTTATAATTACTTAGTTTATAAAAAATAGTGTCGAACAGATGGAGGAAGACGGCAGTGATAGGAAGGTAAGTAGCCTATATACTGTATCGTGTACAAAATTGTTACATTTTTAGAAGTTGAACTGTCAACATATCCAGAAAAGAATGTACGAGTGTGGATTGACCCTTTTGTTTTCGACTCAATTGACAATAAAGAACCATGGCCGGCCCTAGACATTTTTCTAGTGTAAGCGAATAATATTTCGGCGCCCCTTCTACCGGTGGGGGGGTATGGAATACCCCCCCAGGTAGAGGGCGTACGGGTGTCCCCCCCGGACAAATTTGAAATTTGAAAATGAAGGTTTCAGAAATAGAGTTTTAGGTATATTTTGGCTTAAATGTCGGTTATCAGTAATCTTATACACACTACTTTTATAACAAAAATCATGATACTTGTTTGAAAATTTCACAAACTTGCATTTGCTATTTGTATAAAAATTCACTGACTGTTACAGTAGTATTCAAATTATAATCTTGAAGCTATTTCAAAACCATTTTTATCTTACGTTTTTTATGAAACTGTAAATTAAATTACCTACCTTTCTTCCTAATTTTATAAGGGGCATGTGGGCTTTATTTTTTTCCACAGTAATTTGCTGGAGATTGAAAAACTATTGCTAACGTTGTTTTAAACTCAAACTAGTTCAATGTAACTTAAAAATTGTTTGATTGATGATTTTGTTAACTTTACTATGATATCTTTCTTGAGCATATAGTATTAATTACAATATAATTGCCTGTAAACATTTTTTAGATCTTGAGAAAATAAATACATAAATCTAAAAATACACACGTTAAATTTGAAATGGTGGAAATTCAATGAATACAACCACAAGTCAGGTTACAAGAAATCAAAATTTTATTTACAAGTATAATTAGTGAAGGCAAAGCTAAAAAATCATTAAAAAGAGATTTTTCTGGCTTTCATTTTTGCGAATTCATTGAGTATCAAATCTGTGTCCATTTCATTTATCAAGTCATTTTTAATGGCCATTGTTGCCAGTCCACTCAAACGCTCTTGGGACAAAGTTGATCTTAAATAAGTTTTTATCGGTTTCAACTTAGAAAAACTTTTTTCACCACTGGCCACTGAAACTAGGAGCGTCAGAAAAATTCTCAAAGTAACAAAAACGTTTGGGAAGGTGTCCATATAACCATTTTTGGTTATGAGCGACAAGGCTTTAGCTGGAGAGCTTCCAGAGGGCAGCATTGGTGCAAAAATTTGCAGCTTGTCAAACAGTTCAACTCCGTTTATATCACATTCTTCTCCATCACTTAGAACACTGTGAAGATGTGTACAGTCATCCTTTAACTCCTTCCTATCCCATGTCTGTAGATTTTGCAATGTTGAAACTATGTTTTTTTATGCAAATAATAAAATTTATTAAATTTATAAAAACTTCGTTTTTATAGCTTTTCTTACCTTCGGGTGATCTCCAGGGTCTATAACCTCTTCTCTTGTGTTATAACTTAGGGAACCCGCAATAATTGGATCTGCCAATTATACAGGCTGCCTTAGCTGTGACGAGCTGAAAATAATCACAACAAATAAAACAATTCTTATAGCAGGATATTAGGAAGGGGAGACTGTTGATTTATGCACTCGGTTTACTCGGTACTCAGATGACATCTCTTTATTACATTTGTTATGTGATTAAGTTCTCTATTGAAAGTTCTCAAACAATATAGTTTACTATATGATTATATATAGATATTACTCCTTTACAAAGGGCCCTCAAAATATGATGTACATCTATCTTATTTATTCCACGGATCCGGGATTGAATATATTAAACGACTAATGGTCACCTTGCCATATACAATACTGAAAATTTAACCATTTGAAGAATGGTTTTCATTAATCTTTTAAAACAACAAAACTTTTAGTTTAAACTTTTACTCTTTTGCTATAACCAGTGTTATTAGATTTTAGACTACATGTTACATATAGTGTCTGTCTTTTAAAGTCTTTAAAGTTATTACTTTTAAAACAGAAGTTTTAAAGTCTTTAATATGATAAGTTAAATTGTCTTTTGTGGACTATAATTTTTGTAACTCTTAACCATGGAAGACAAGCCTCCATGTCACCTGTGTGTTTCCTGAAGTTGCTGCAGAATTGGTTCTTCGGTCCTCCGGGTGTTTCTTGAAGTTCTGTCGTTACCTTATCATACTGTGACGGTGAAGTTCTTGGAGTAAGTCAAATCATTCCGGGTGTGGTACACTCATCTCAGGCGACTGTAGTAACTCTTACTAATTCTTGTAGTTAGAATACATTAATAGAAAGTTCGTTTCACTGTTATACACTTCACATGATTATAGTTAGTTGACTATCACCTTCTTGTTTATAATACTGTATAAATTACATAGTTTGTTATTTTATAATAGAGAGAGATGTCATCACCACACAAATTTACTTATTTAAATAGTCATTGAAACAAGCCTTTCACATTTTATATATATACGTAGCGAAACAACGCTTTACGCTGCTTACGGCGTGAGCGCTCCATTGCAAGTGGCAGAAATAGTTAAGGGGGAGAGTAGTAATCTCAAGACAATTACTAGGCAACATAAAAGTAGTTCCGTGTTTCTAATTTAATTAAAGGACTAAAGTTTGATTAAATTATTAACTAGAGATATTCTTAGTTACAGAAGTTATCAAAGTACGTAACAGGGGTCTTATTTAATTATTTAAATAATAACAAATTTACAATAATACTTAGTGTATTTAGGGGTCAGAAAACAAGTTAATTCTGGTCAGTTCCTGTTTATGCAGGATTAAATAATAAGCTTTACCCTTTCTGTACAATTCCATTCCCTTTTATTTTATTATTAGACTTTATATTAAATATTATTATTATTTAATGATTGCAATAAGATTTAATTTAAAAATGTGAGATTTTATTAAGAATTTAAAATTTCTCAGCTTATACAGTTTAAAGACCTTAGCACCAGGAAAAGTGGTATTTTTAATCGACTCCCAGTCCACAATTCTTGCGCTCACCAGCAACGCTCCCACCGACTGCCTGAGAACAATTCAATGCCGCGCGAAACTTGCAGAGCTGATGTCAACCGGATGGATCGTTACCCTACAGTGGGTGCCAAGCCATGTAGGTATTCCTGGCAATGAAAGAGCCGACATCAAAGCCAAAGAAGGAGCAGAATCGGAGCAGCCGGACGTGCCGCTTACTCTCAGTAGAGCCAATAACCTCATCACCTCAGTTATAAACACCTCCACACAAAGAACTCTAAAAACCCTGGGTACTGGTAAAAAGTGGGAAAGTCTTGCCACTGTAGGACCAATACCGAGACACCTGGACAGAGCTGAGGCCGTCGCCCGTTTCCGCCTTACTACCGGACATGACTACTTGCAAGCTCATCTACACCGCATTGGCCTAGCTGAGAACGAAACCTGTCCGCTTTGCAACTCCGGAAGAATGGACGGAGAACACTTACGGGACTGCCAAGCACTCACGTACCCGACTGACGACATAACCAATCGCTACTGGGAGGCTCGACGTCGAATGGTTGAAGAACCACGTACGGGCGTTGGCTAAAGTAAAGTAAGTAAGCTTATACATTATCAACTTAATTAATTAACATATTTTTTATTAATGAAATCGTCACATACTCCGCCACTTAAGCCACAGACTCCGGTTTATTTGTTTAGGAATGTACCGGGAGTATGTTTGGGGATTTCCGTGTGTAATTTCTCTCACCCGTTTTTCTCTGTATGTAATTACGATTTGCACAAGTCAGTCTCTACTTGCTTATTCTTACTATCTACATATCATACTTTATAGACTAATTCTAATACTACATAAAATTCACACATTATAAAACATATTGTTAACATTCTAAATTTTCTTAACACTACTACTTATGACTACTACCGGGTTTTTCTTTAGTTGGGAGTTATTCTAGTTATAGAATTACTCATTAAGTAATTTGTTACTTAATTATTCCTCATATTTGCTGTCAGCTGACTTCTACTTTGCTCTACTTTCGAAGTATAGGATTCAAGGTTGATCAGGCCTCGTACCTATTTATACGATTAGCTAGCTAAATGTTACTCAAGTACTTCTTTGCAGTTGAGTACAAAACATATTCCTTTCTCTTTTTTTTTACATTTATTTAACATGCACTCTACCATTTCCTTCTTCGTGATAATGTTTTATCTGCGAAATATGTGTCCTTCGTACATATTTTTGAGTAGAGGGTTCATACAGTGCTACGGTTACTGGAGTTAAATATTTGTGAATTTGATAAGGACCGCACCATCGGTATGATAGCTTGGAAGTGGTCTTATCGATTGCACTACTCGTAGGATGTGTTTTACACATAACTAAGTTACCGATTCGGTACTTTACTTCATTATTATTATTTCGCTCGTGATATTTCCTTGATTTCGCTAAGTTTGTTCGTAAATTAGCGCGCGCTTCATTCCATATTTTCCTAATATTTTTATCCCTAATTTCAAGGGGTAACAATTCATGTATTTTCCACTTAGTGGATAATGGGTGGTTAGGTTTATACTTGAACAATAATTCGAATGGGGTAGACTTATGTCCTTCATGATATGCAGAATTAAAGGCGAACTGGATCCAGGATAGGTTCTGGTCCCAAGAAGTATGGTCGTTAGCATGGTAGGCTATTAAAGCAGATTTTAGGTTTCGCAAATACCTCTCAGCTATATTACCTTGCGGACGATACTCTGTGGTGGTAATATGGTTTATACCTAGTTTGAAACACATGTTCCTGAATTCCTTGGACTTAAACTGTGGTCCGTTATCCGACACTAGATGGACAGGAATACCGAATTCTTTAAATAATCTTTGCTGTAAAATACTTACTGTGGTTGTAGCTAAGGCTCGCCGCATGGGGTACATCCAGACGAATTTGCTAAAAGAGTCTACACAAATTAGTAACATTGTATTTCCTGATTTAGAACGCGGGTAGGGTCCTGAAAAGTCTAAATAAATTTTGGAGAACGGGGTAGCAGGAATCTCTGAGATTAATTGACTTATTTGGCTGTTTCTCGCTGGTTTGCTGAGTGCACACAACTTACACTTTTTTACAAAATTGGCGATCTCACTGTTCATATTTTCCCAGTGATATTCTTTACGAATTCGGTGTATGGTTTTATTTATTCCCATATGTGCTCCAATGGTGGAAGAGTGATAATATTCCATCAGCATAGGTTTAATAATATCAGGGGCGATTATTCGTAGATATCTTCCGTTCGCTATTCTACAACATAATACTCTCCTACTTAATATGTATTTCTCTGACTTATTTCCTTTTTCAAGTTGTTCAATAATTGGACTCAAACGTGGGTCTTGTTGTTGATACTGGGCTAAATCCGTAAATGCAAGAGGAAATTCGGTAATTAACGTATTAATAATCGGCGTTTCTCTACTCTTGTTTTCGTAAGTATTACTACTAGGCTGGAACATACGTGACAGTGTATCGGCAACTACATTTTGGGTGCCTCTAATATGTTGTACTTTGAATTTAAAACAATTTAATCTTAATACCCATCTTCCGATACGACCTAACTGTTTTGGGTGATTTAGTAGCCAAGATAACGCTTGATTATCTGTTTCTAATAAAAACTCCGTATGTTCTAAAAATGGTTTGAACTTCTCAAAAGCGAAAACTATAGCTAAACATTCTAATTCGTATGCGGAGTATTTCTTTTCTTGCTCAGTCAGGGTGCGAGAAGCGTAACTAATAGGTAACCTTGAGTTATCTACTTCCTGATATATTACTGCACCTAGGGCGACACTAGAACTGTCTGTCTGCACTACAAATGGTTTTGTAAAGTCGGCTAATTGTAGTACGGGGGGTGATATTATGCTTTCTTTTAATTTCTCAAATGCGGTTTGGTGTTGCTCATTCCATTCAAATTTAATTCCCTTCTTTCTTAAGGTATTTAGAGGTGCTGCAATTTCGGCTAGATGTGGGATATACTTATGGAAATAATTTATCATTCCTAAAAATCGGGCTATTCCTTTCGCATCCCGCGGCAGTAAAAATTCTCTGATTGCACGGGTTCGCTCTGGGTCTATGCTTACCTTTCCGTTGGCTTTTACGATGTGACCTAAAAATGAGAATTGTGTCACAGCAAAATTTACTTTACTGGGATTTACGGTTAATCCAGCTTTCTCCAATCGGGTTAGTACTTCACGTAGATGATTAAGATGTTACTCAATTGACTCGCTGTAGATAACAATGTCATCTAAGTAGTGATACACATATTTAAATTTTATGTCATGAAATAACTTTTCTAATAATCTGCTACATACAGAACTACCTTGGGATATACCAAAAGGTACCCTTGTAAATTGGTACAGGTTGAAAGGGACGGCAAATGCGGTAAGACGTTTTGATTCTTCCGAAAGGGGTATCTGATGAAATGCCTGATTTAAATCCATAATGGTAAAGATTTTTGCTTTCGTAAAATAATGAAATGCACTGTGGATGTCGGGAAGTGGTATAGATTCAAATTCTATCCGTTTATTTAGTTGTCTGTAGTCCACAACTAATCTATGTTTGTCGTTACTTTTGGGTACTAAAAACGCGGGTGATGAATAAGATGACGTAGAGGGTTCGATGACTCCTTGTCCTAACAATTTATTAATTTGGTTTCTCATTACTTCCATTTTAGGAGGTGATAATTTGTATGGGGCTAAACGTACTACTTTGTTGTCGCTCAAATTTATTTTGTACTCTATCAGATCCGTCAGTCCTAACTTTGGGGTGAGAACGTTGGAGAATTGTTTTATTAAAGTTTGTATGTTCCGTCTATCTTTACTTTCCAGATGACTTAATTCAGATTCGTGATGCTTTATATGTGTAGAAGTGGTGCTAGTACTTTCTCTGTTATTTGCATTATCATGCAAGTTATATTTCCGTGAACGATCGAATCCAAAGTAAAATATCTTCTCGTGAATGTCTAAAATTATTCCTGTTTTACTGATAAAATCAGCTCCCAATATTAACTCGGGTCCTAATTCGTCGCATACCAACATTGGAAAATACCACGTTAGATTTTTAATTTTTACTTTAAACGTGATGATAAGTTTTATCATTAAGTTTTGCTTATTAGCTGTAGCGCATCTAATATTTACTGATTGACTGCGTTTAACTAAATTGTGTTTAAATAATTGATCGGCTAGCTCTTGACTAATTAAACTTCGCGTGGATCCAGAATCAATTAATCCGAGGGTGGATGTAACACCAATGTCAACTTGTATATACGGTAATTCACACCTATTGTAATCACATTTACTAATAGAGTTACATTTATCGATAAATTTCCTAACATAGGGGTCTAATTTTCTTTTGTTATTATTATTAGTACACGGTTTGTTTTCTTTTTTAATTCTCTTTAAATGATTTCGTTCTCATTTAAATGATCGCCTTCGTGAAATTCCCTTTATCTCACTTCTTACAGTACTAACTTATATTTTAATCTTAATACTAATTTCCCTAATTACTCGTAACTCACAATGTCGTGGCCCGACTGACATCAGCTTACTCTAACTCTACAAGTTAGCTTTCAGCATTCATCAATGATCTCTTGGCACCTTTCTGCCTCATCATTATCCTTTTCAGCCGGCGCCGTTGTGACTTGTTACTTTACATGTATATAATTCTGTCTTGATTATATACCATCGACTTACTTCTAAAATAATCTAAAGAGGATCCCATACTCCACTCTAGATTATAGTTAATTGAGAGAAGCGGAATCTCACGAAGATAATTCTCTTTTATCTTTTTAACAATAACCAAACAAACTATGCGGAAGGGGAGACACTTTACACAATTCATTGTAATACGCAGGGGTGGTTTTCATTGTTTAGGGAGGCTACCGTTTATACACTAGAGAGAGGGTGGGTTGCTTACTACATTTCATAACACGCTTTATTGTTCTCTTACTGGCCACAACTGGGGTGTTCACGATATGCAACTATACTTTTATTATTATTCTCCTTTTCTCTTACTTACTGCTACATGTTACACACATTTAGTTTAACTTAAGATTTATTCAGCCTTATTATTACTTTGGGGTTAAAAAAAATTACCTAGAATTATTTCCTATCGACTTACCATATTTATTTATTTGAAATTTAAATCACAATATTATTTGCTCTACTATACTACACTTAATTATCGCCTACACACTTTAGTACATGGTAAACATTTATTAACAGTTATTATTAAACATTTGCATAAGTTTCTATTTAAACGATCAGCTGTTACGCTGGAATGTAGGTCAGACTAGTTTTAAACAATGGCATTGTTTTGCTTACAAAGGGGGACTCAACTAGAGGGTGAATGCATTGTCTAACTCAACTTGGGGGAGACCAACTATGACAGTTTTAAACAATCGGCAACAGGAAACTTACATGTCCGAGTTTGTCGTGAAAATGACACGTTGATGAATGAGACTTTTAACAAGTACCTACATGTTTTGTTTACATGGGATTATATGTTAATATTACTTTACATATTATATTTACAAATAAAGTTACCTATACTATATTACTATAATATTAATTATTATTTTTATCTTTTTAAAATTCTGACACATATTTAAATACATGAGTGAATAGATCAACAGCTTGTGTGCGTGGGATATCGGGACACAATTACTTCTTTCTTTTCTCTTATGCAAAATTAGCAAAATAAGCAAAATTAGCAAAATTAGCAAAAATTAGCAAAATAAGCAGAGTGGCGCAATTTATTTGTGACACTCTGTACACAATTAATTATTAAACAACAGCACAATAGCAGAAAATAGCAAAATAGCAGAGTCGCGCAATTTATAACCTCTTCTCTTGTGTTATAACTTAGGGAACCCGCAATAATTGGATCTGCCAATTATACAGGCTGCCTTAGCTGTGACGAGCTGAAAATAATCACAACAAATAAAACAATTCTTATAGCAGGATATTAGGAAGGGGAGACTGTTGATTTATGCACTCGGTTTACTTGGTACTCAGATGACATCTCTTTATTACATTTGTTATGTGATTAAGTTCTCTATTGAAAGTTCTCAAACAATATAGTTTACTATATGATTATATATAGATATTACTCCTTTACAAAGTGCCCTCAAAATATGATGTACATCTATCTTATTTATTCCACGGATCCGGGATTGAATATATTAAACGACTAATGGTCACCTTGCCATATACAATACTGAAAATTTAACCATTTGAAGAATGGTTTTCATTAATCTTTTAAAACAACAAAACTTTTAGTTTAAACTTTTACTCTTTTGCTATAACCAGTGTTATTAGATTTTAGACTACATGTTACATATAGTGTCTGTCTTTTAAAGTCTTTAAAGTTATTACTTTTAAAACAGAAGTTTTAAAGTCTTTAATATGATAAGTTAAATTGTCTTTTGTGGACTATAATTTTTGTAACTCTTAACCATGGAAGACAAGCCTCCATGTCACCTGTGTGTTTCCTGAAGTTGCTGCAGAATTGGTTCTTCGGTCCTCCGGGTGTTTCTTGAAGTTCTGTCGTTACCTTATCATACTGTGACGGTGAAGTTCTTGGAGTAAGTCAAATCATTCCGGGTGTGGTACACTCATCTCAGGCGACTGTAGTAACTCTTACTAATTCTTGTAGTTAGAATACATTAATAGAAAGTTCGTTTCACTGTTATACACTTCACATGATTATAGTTAGTTGACTATCACCTTCTTGTTTATAATACTGTATAAATTACATAGTTTGTTATTTTATAATAGAGAGAGATGTCATCACCACACAAATTTACTTATTTAAATAGTCATTGAAACAAGCCTTTCACATTTTATATATATACGTAGCGAAACAACGCTTTACGCTGCTTACGGCGTGAGCGCTCCATTGCAAGTGGCAGAAATAGTTAAGGGGGAGAGTAGTAATCTCAAGACAATTACTAGGCAACATAAAAGTAGTTCCATGTTTCTAATTTAATTAAAGGACTAAAGTTTGATTAAATTATTAACTAGAGATATTCTTAGTTACAGAAGTTATCAAAGTACGTAACAGGGGTCTTATTTAATTATTTAAATAATAACAAATTTACAATAATACTTAGTGTATTTAGGGGTCAGAAAACAAGTTAATTCTGGTCAGTTCCTGTTTATGCAGGATTAAATAATAAGCTTTACCCTTTCTGTACAATTCCATTCCCTTTTATTTTATTATTAGACTTTATATTAAATATTATTATTATTTAATGATTGCAATAAGATTTAATTTAAAAATGTGAGATTTTATTAAGAATTTAAAATTTCTCAGCTTATACATTATCAACTTAATTAATTAACATATTTTTTATTAATGAAATCGTCACAGGTCGTATATACGAAAACAGTTGGAGAGGGATTATTTAGGTTGAGTTGTGAAATAATTATATTAACACAGTTTATGCTGACTAAAACAAATTATTTTTCTTTTATTAAATAAAATTTTGTTATTTTATCCCCTTGTATGACAATTACACAAATTTTTATCCTTTCTTGTACATTACTACATTTATCTCAAACACAAAATCAGATGTATAAAATTGACAAAAAAACAATTCTTATAAGACTATAACAAAATGATCTGTATGATTACTCAACCAGTACTTTTCTTTTCTATTTCATTCACTCTCTCACTCTTTTACGATTGTATATTTAAACCCCTTAAAATTGAGATCTCGTTAATGAGTTACTAAGTTCTGTGCACGGATTATCATACTGTTGATAGTTTTAAGTTAGAAAGTTTGTTACATTTGTACTTATCCTTAATGTAGACTTCGTCCCATGGTCCAGGCCCCGTTGATCCCTACACTGCGAGAATAAACGGCAAATGTCCGAATACTTTTACGCTCGTCACTTGTTGTCTTGGTGATATATTTTATAACTGTTTTGTCACATTTAACTCATTAATGGGTGTCGGCCGACGTGACTTGCTCGTGAGCACTAGTTTGATTTTTATGACAGCGCGGTCTGAAAAATACGAGTTGACTGCTAATTACTCTCACACTTTACTAGATAGGCCGATTATAGTGTTTTCAGCCCATTTTACACGCCCGAGGCCACTGTTGACTTGCGACCGCTCTGTTGGAAGACTGCTATTCATCTGTACTGTTAGTCAACTACTACGGCGTTGGGGCACAGTTTGCGAGGTGTGAGACTGGTCACGTGATCCCCCATTCAAGCCCTGATTGGTGGGTTTGAAAAGTTCTAGAAGCTAGGCCAGCGAATTCTGCAATATTTTGCTGCCTGGTGAAATCTGCACGTTGCCTTCATATTTTTTGTGATTCACGGATGGCACAAACTGTATATGGTTTCGTAATATGTCTGGACTAGCTGACTCCAGAGACAAACACAGACGGGTGTTTTATAATAACATTGTATATGTCGTTGGTTAAAACGGGGTACCCCAAAGGTGAACACTGACTGCTTTGAAACTTCTAAAAATTATTTAAACCCCTGATCTATCCCGTTACAATGTCATAAAGAAATTTGAAACTCTTGCTGTGGTTCTCCATGAGTTCAAACATCTCTTTAAGCGAGGATATTGCTGTGTCAAGCACGACAAAGAAGAAATTAACTTTGAACGATGTTCTCCCAGCCTGAACAGGTACATCTTCAATCTCATAGGAGAATTGCCTTTTTGTTTTCCTTGGACGGACTTGGGTTTCTTTTTCAAACTCAGCAGCAACACCGATTTTTTCTGCAAGTTCTTTTGCATCTGTGATGAGGTTATTGAGGCCTTCATCAGACCTCATCTTTTCTAGAAATCTCTGTACACTTTTAACGAGATCCATTGAGCTTTGCAGATCAGATGTGACTTTTTGCAAGGCCTTAGTCACCATGTTTATTTTAAACAGGATCTCATGCCAAGTTACTAAACAACACAGAAACTTGAAACTTTGCAGTTTTTTTGCGATTCCTAAAGCAGTGTTCCTGCCAAATGCATAGAGTTTCTGGTCTTGAGAGGCTTGATACACGGCATCGTATATTTCCTCAATTTGATATCTCAGAGGCAATAAGGCCTCAATCCTACTCTCCCACCGAGTATTGCTGAGAGGTTTCACTGTAAGAGTTGATGCATGTTTCACCAAAATACTCCATCGGTGAGTTGAACTTGAGAAGAAGTTAAAGATTTATTGAATAATACTAAAACAGTGAACTGCAATAGGGCAAGACAGGGCGGCATCGTTAACCACTAGATTAAGCGAGTGGTTTCTACATGGCACAAAAATGCCCGAGAATTCGAATCAAGTATCCTTTTCTCAAATCCAACATGCTTTCCTTTCATGTTGGAGCCATTATCATATCCCTGGCCTCTCATGTTCTTTAAAGGGATGTTCCGTGTAGATAGCTCATTGAGTAAAATTTCTGTGTGGCCTTCACCTGTAGAATCCGTGATAGGTACGAAACCTAAAAAATGTTCTTTAATTGACACTTCCTCATTTGTACAAATTTAACAAATCTCACCACCAATGTCATTTGCTCAGTGTGGCTTACATCAGGTGTACAGTCCAGTGTTATGGAATAATATGTTGCCTGTTTTAGCTCATTTAAAATATGGTCTTGGATCTTAGTGGACAAGAGATTAATAAACTCATTTTGTATCTTTTTGCTTAAATAGTGAACATGTGTCTCTTCAGAAGTAACTCTTCTCACATGTTCAGCCATGACAACATCGAATTTGGCAATGTATTCTACAAGTTTCAAAAAATTGCCATTGTGATGCTTGAAAAGAGTCTCTTTTGTTCCTCGAAAGGCCAGTCCTTGAGTCCCTAAAAATTGGACAATACAAAGTAAGCGTTTCAGAACTTGGTTCCAATGTTCTGTTTCAGCTCGGATAAGTCTTTCATTTTCTTGGTCAATCGTTTTATCCAAACATAAACGCAAGGACAGTTCACACCAAGATTGACAATTTTTTATGTGATTAGGAGACTTCTCATGACTGGTCAAAATCTTTATCAAGTTTTGCCGATCTGAATATCCTTGGTCTCCAGCAAGAGATGAATTTGCATATCCAAAGACTTTGCAGGCAAAACAAAATACTGCATTTTTTAGTATTGAGTATAGTAACCAAATCCTGAGGACTTGTTTCCCATTGCAAAATTTCCTTGTGTAATGATGTGAAGAAAGCTTCCAACCTTTAGCGTCAAGGGGAAAATGTATGTCAGTGACTTGCACAAGTCCTCGCTCAACAAGCAGTTTTCATACCTCATCTGTGATTTTGGATGGCCACTTTCCGCAGTCAGTTGATAGTGCTGATGACGTGCCTCTGGTCAGTTCCTGCAATAAAAATTAAGCTGTAGGCTACAGGCTGCTTGTTGACTTGTTGTCACATATATGATTCAACACAATATATGTTGATATAACATCTTAGATAAAAATTCGTCATGGCCTAACAGTTTTCCTTTAAAACACGGGTCATTAAAAATGGGCACTCTAATGTTTATTGAGTGAATGCTTTAAACAATTAATTAGACTATCCTTAATATACAAAAACACTACATATATTTCTCATATATAGTACAGCAGGTAGCAGTGGCGTGCAGTGAGTAAAATATCTGGTGAAGCAGCAGTTATAAAAATTCGAAATTAGGAACGATAAAAATTACGCCAAATAAATAAAATTAAAGTTGATAACCTTTATTCTTAATAAGGAAACTAAAACAAATTTACAATTAAAAATTTATTAAAAAATTTTGAGATTTGTCTTTGTTAGTTATTAAAAAGGAAAGTAAACGGACGGACAGATGATTTATTTTCTTTTGTAGTAAATAACGAAGAAAAATCTATAGCTGAAATATTTTCATACATTTTTAATTGTAAGTGTGTCCTATGTTCTTCGTATGGCCTAGAAGAAAAAGGAGTACTTATCAGGCTTTAGGCTTTTAACCATGCACTGGGCCATTTTTGCTGATCACAAACAAGATACATGAATATTGCAGCAACAGTAAAGTACAGTCGTATAAAAACAGATCTAACGCACTGTGTAGAGTACAATGACTTGCAGTGTGACAGTAGCAGACCGCAGTTTGTTTACATTTCTCGCGATCGGGCACGCTCGGCTACATTCGGCTTTCTTCGCCGCTAGCCCAAGCCGCTAGCTTCCCCTGTCGCAAATAGCATGCTTTGGAAAAATAACAATTAGAGGACAATTTCTTTAGGCTTAGGCACATTAGAATTAATTAGACCGTAACAAAAGAAAACAAAATAAAAAGTGTATTATCATTTTACTTATATATTACTGTGGTGTAAATCAAATCAACTTTCAATTTCAATGTTTTGTTGACTTGTTGATGGTCCAGTCACAGCCTCTGATATTGACAACTCATCATCATTGGTTTCGGTTACAGTTTTTCATCCAATTTCGTTAAGGAAGTTGAAGCCGAAAAACCTCTGCAAAGCTTTTGATTGCTTTTCATCTTCTTTCGAATGCTGTAATTTCCTTTTGCAGTTAAATGACCCAAATGGTTTTTTACTACTGGACATTATTTTAATTTTCAAAACAACTACAGTACAAGAATGCAGGAAACTTGCAACTCAAGCCTATTACCTGTTAACAGGCAACAGCATACAGGTAACCTCATTCACACGACTGATTCGAACTACTCGGTTGACGCACTACTTCGGGAATGGCGTTCGAGCCAATAGTGGACGAGTTCATTCCCACTCCCACGCATGAATCACGGACGAGTTCATTTTACCCAAAGAGGGGTATCATCTGCTCTGCATCCCAAGCGTGAAGTTGGCCTCCTTTTTTTACTTAAAGTTATGAATGAATTATTATTATACCAAATACTTTTGAATTATGTTTTGTTGTATTTTTAACTGTGCATATGATTTATCTTACCTATGTTTTCTTGTCTTTACTGAAACTATTTCTGCGCCTTCTGGGTCTATATAGTTTGAGACCGTGGCGGGCGCCTTCGGCGCCCCCCCCTTGCCTGGTGCCCTATGCGGCCGCGTACTTCGCTTACATCAAGGACCGGCCCTGTAAGGAACAGTGTATGTTTTTTTTTACTGTAGAAAGTAAAGACTTGAAAATTTCTTCACAACAAAGTTTAACGTCTTACAAGTTCAACTTGTCTATCTTATATATTATAAAAGACCAATTGGTTCTTCGAATCAAACAGATTGTTAACAATTGTGCAACATGTTTCGGTAAACATGAGCTTCCTTGACTTTTTCCTATTGTTCTTCTGTGTTATGTAAACACGAAATAGTAATCTTAAACGACTATCAAATGTGTGGAATAATAAGCTTCTTGATCTAACCATACGCGTTGTATTCCATGCTAACTGGCCCACAGTTGTGCATAAATATCTGTTAACCTAGCTTGTTTACATAAACATTACTTGAATGACGAAAGTTTGCAGTTAGTTCAAAGATACCATGTTTAATGATTTTTTAATTATTTCATTATATTTTTAGATCATGAAAATTAAGTCATAATTATAGCAGAAACTGTGTAACGTGAAATATGTAAAAAAGTAATTTACCTCTGTTGTCAGATCTGATATAAATTTGCCACACACACACACACACACACACACACACACACACACACACACACACACACACACACACACACACACACACACACACACACACACACACACACACACACACACACACACACACACACACACACACACACACACACACACACACACACACACACACACACACACACACACACACACACACACACACACACACACACACACACACACACACACACACACACACACACACTTACATTTGAAATAAGCATTGGAAGATAGGTTATTTTACATTTTATATATATATATATATGCATATTCCTGCATGAGCTTTGGTAATATGATAGTGTTGTTGTGGCTGTGCTTATTTAAATTTTAACAGTCGTCATATTTTTGTAAGCGTGATTGGGTATCTTATTGTGGAACAGTGAAAATAGCAGGGAATCATTAGCCATTGGATTAAAAAAGTGTTAATGCTCGTGTCTAATTTGTTTCTAATTTGTGTTTGCTTGTGATGCATGTGCATTGTTGTGTTATAAAATGGCGGTGTTCAGTTTCACTTTATGCGTCCCAGTATTGCTGACCGAGTCATACACAGTGATGGTATCTGTTCCTTTTTTATAGTGTACAGCAGTAGCGTGGCGTCCATGTAACCATTGTTGCTGGCTGGTGGCAACAGTACTGTAAATAAGAGAAAATAATATTAATTATGTCACAGAATAAATAGTTTAGTTATTGAATAATTTGAAATCTGAACAATATTAGTAGGGAAACTTAAAGAAAAGCATAGTATTGCTTTCGAACTGCTGTGCACTTGCATCGTCTTGTGTTGCCGGCTCACCGGCTCAGACATCGGCAATGTTTTACTGTGTACAGTCATTGACCTCGTAGTAGTTGTCACTGTACACACAGTTTAGGGGGGGACACATTCGTCCACCCAATGTGTTGGCGCTGTATAAACTAGCAAACCGCTCAGTTAGCAGGTATGCTCGTTTTTGGAACTGACGTGCAACAGATACTACGTACCTATTTGTGTTTTGTTCGTTTAGTCATGTGTTTCTCTATTTGTCTTTATTATTTTTAATTCGATTATTTGTGTTCTGATTTATTCTGTGTAAGTATAATGATAGTCAGATCCCGTTGAATCGTGACCCTCTTCTTCTCCCAGTGAATGAGAGAAAATGCTCTAAAAAGAACCCTTGTGTCAAGAAAAAATTTGACTTAATTTTTAGATTAAGTTCTAGGCTTATCACAACTGGCAACAGGTGTTATGTACCCACGCCACTGGTGTTCATTTATTAATGTAATTAATATAATGTTCTATAACATAAATTAAAGAAGGTTCTATACAGATTAAGATGGTTTTTGTTTTATGCTAATAGCTTTAAAACTAAAAAAGTTATTTCAGTGTTCACAAAGTACAAAACATTCTGAAAATAGCTGATCTTCCAAAACAAAATTGCCACAAAGAGAAAAACCATTAATTATAGAATTGAAATAAAATCAGTTTGAACTATCAGAAAGATGTAGAAAGTTCAATGACACAGTATTTAATGGAAAAAAAAAATTATTTTTTTTTGGCCCATCTGAGTGAGGTGAATTTTGACCACATTTTAGAAGATAGGCAGTAGGCTAAATTTCCTTTATGATATTTATTACGTAGGAAGTTATTTTGTATGTTGTATTGTTTTTAAATTAAATAATTCCCATTTTTTGATTAAGTTTGTTTATGTGGGACTGTGTTTGATGAACTTGAAGATCTAGTTAATTTTCAACATTTCGAAAGTTTGCAGTTGATTTAATAACACCTGTTACGTTTGTCTCTCCTTTGACCCATATGTTTTTATATTGTTTATTGGAGTTAGACTCTGGAGCACAAAGGAAGGTGATGAGGGTCAACTGCACGCCAGCGACACAGTATGAGCCAATAGGCATCAGTCATTTGTTTCTGCTGTGTGAGTGCACTTCGTGTTGCATTAGCGATATTTATTGACGATTTTTTTTTAGTGTTTTTGTGTTGTGAGTGTTATTAGTTAGTTTATTGCTAGATGTGACTGACAAAGAGAAAACATGCCAACTGTTGTACAAACAAGCTTCGGAAATTGTATTTAGTGTGTATCAGTTCTTCAAGCGAGGGGCGGAGTCAGAAACCGGAGCTTGTTCCAGCATTGCTGAATGCCAGGCGAGAAGCACCTAGCAGTAGAATACAGTGACAGTTGACGAAAACAGTCTGGCAACATCACAGTAAATCGCTCTGCCTCTCTCTGCGCAGTAAGATCTCTGTCTGTCACCTTCGTTCATGCTCCCTAGTCTAGTATAGGCCTACCCATTATTATTCATTTAAGATGACTTGGTAGCTCAGTGATAGAGATCTTGCTTTGTATGTTATCATGCTGTGCTTTGAGTTCAGATCAAGGTCAGTCCAACCCTGTCTGATTCCTGTTGCAGCAGTATGTCAATCTGATATATACAACAGCCCTTATCACTAATCAACTGATGACTGTAGGCTACAATGTTATATACAATTTGCTTGATTATCCTCTAAAGCACCACTCAGTTTATAGTTTATCCTCTGATTATACAGTTTGTGGCACCACTCCTTCTCTACTTGTGGAGATTATTAACTGTAAATATTGAATTCATCTATATAGTATACAACTTCTGTTATATGAACCTTGTTGTTGAATTGAAATTTTTCTTTTATAGATCTGCAGTAGAGAATGTTATGTACATGATCAAGTACCATCTGTGCAAGAATCACATGGCGTCACATTGGATTCACATGTTTCCATAAAAGGAGAAGGCGTTTTAGACGGATCACTGCCAGATATAAAGACTGTTATCAAAAGGGAGTGTTTTGTAGATGAATCAAACACACACAACACTGTAGTACAGAAACATAAACAAGAAAGTGAAGCAGAGTATGAATTATCAAGTACAAGTACAATGCCAGATAGTTTGGATTCTGTGCCTGTTATAATAAAGGAAGAATTGATTTTGGAAGATACAGATGGAGAACAACTTGTACACAAGGTACTGTATAACATCACTTCTGGTACTGTAATATTGATGTAAGATGAAAACAACAGTTTTTATATGATATCTTGTTTTTATTAGATTTTAAAATTAATATTGTATTTGATGTGCAATTTATTTTTTCCATTGTTCAAAATAACAAGCGTGTGTGCATGTATGTGTGTGTGTGTGTGTAACTTTAAAGTCTGTGAACAATATTTATCTTCACCTGTACAGTTTTCCATGTCGTTGGTTCCATATCACCGCCATCTTCATTCACACCTATTCCATTTTTGAGTTTCAGCCATCGTCGGCACTAATACAAGGGTGGAACATTAAATGTAGCAGCATTGCATCTGAGGCCTATAAGCACAGTGTAATATAATAGCTAAAGTGAACATGTTATATTTTGATTCAATTTCATAGCATTAATAAAATCATGAGTAGGCCTATTTGAGCTAAATTAAAATTATACGTATGTGCACACTTAGTACTATACGTTTAAGTTGAAGAAATTAGTAAATTAGTGTTAGGCCTAACAAATTAATTTTGTTAGAATTATTAAATTCGTATCATATGAATGAGTTAATTATAATATTTCTTAAATAATATAAATACTTTCAATGAAACTTTATTTTTTATACACAATTTTTATTAAAAAATGTATCACTAATATTACTTTGTATATATATATATTGTAACTGGACGACCTTTAGGGTACTGCCTTCTTCCTTAATGCCCAGCGTTGGGTTCGTCACTTTGTAAGAAGACCCTATATATGGCTGTAATCTGATCAAGCCCCACTGTTTGGGCTAGCCACTTGGTCACCAGACCGCTGTATGCCGGTCGTTACAAAAGAATAAAAATAAAATGGAAAATTCAATAATAATAGAATTTTCAAATAATAAAATAATTTTGTTTATGTTTATAGAGGTATGTATAAGAGATAAATCTGTTTTTTAAAAGGTTCTGGTAAAATTTTAATAACAGGTAGGTATTTATTGACCGTCGAGCACTTCTTGAAGATTTGCACCAAGTCTGGAGTTAAATAGATTAACTCCAGGTAATAATCGATTGGTGACTTTTCTGACTGGTCCAATATCTTGTTCAAAATAGGATATATTCTTCTCACTTAATTCCTTCTGCCTTATAAATACCCTTAAATTACCCTGTGAAATAAGTACAGATACAAAATAATGGAAATATAAAGATTTATTGACAATTTTAAATAAATAATCGATATTTTATCGATGGAGAGCAATTATCGACTCTGTCTCAGGAATTATCGATTGTGTCATACAGAACAAAATTTTATGTTATATTATATTAAAAGACAGGTTCTTTGAGCGATTAGGATTAATAGTCAGAGAAGGGTGACGTGAAAGTATAACGTTAACAATTAAAGATATTAATACAATAATTACTATTCAATAGTATTTAAATAATTCCACTATGTAATGTAAATGAATGCTGTCAAACCATACGCAGACGATGACGTCACTGCAATATCGTGAAGGCGGTCTCTGTAGAATTAAAAGATGGCCGCTACTATTTCTTGCGTAGTTACTGTGAACTCGGCATGTCCCAAAATCACGACAAAATTACCTTTGTGAATGTCTAAAATCTTCCCGCACTGGTGTAATATGTCTGTTAAACTATTTGGTGTATTCTGGTGAAGTGTTCTGTGTAAACTTGTGTTAATTTGGTTATTTTGTCTGTTTTCCCTTCTGGGGTTAAGTTTTTCAAGTTACGGTTAGGTTTGTAAAGTGAATCAGTTGAAATATAATGTTTTACTGTTTACTGTCACTCGTATAGTGAAGTTAGAGGTTTGTTTTCACTATTGTCATGAATGTTTTTATAGTATTGGCTTCAAAAAGTGTTTAATTTGTCTAACTCTCGTTCACTGATTTCAATGGCTAAACGTTAGCATCATGTTCAACTCGATTTTAAGAACGTTTTTGTCACACACCTATTCAGCTTGATATTCAACAAAAGACTAATTAACTTGGTCATAAATCTTGCCCAGTTAATCCTTGAAAAAGTATTGTTAACATTTTTCGACTTCCATACACATTAGAAAATATTACATTATATATGGAATTTTTCTATTTTATTCCTTACTTTTATGAATTACTAACCTTATTATTGGTTTAATCATCTCATTCCCTTTAAATTGATGTATTATAGTCCATATCTGTAGACATTTTGTGGAAATTAACAAATTTTGTTCACACTTTGGAAAAATAGGCTCAAAATTGGATTTCCGTCTTTATACAAAATTCCTTCCATTTTAAATATTATTAATACTATTATAATAAATTTTAATTAGTCACATTACTCTCCCTTTCCTTAAATACATATAAATTACACCTTTGAACTGGTTTTTTGTGTTAATTTGTAAATTTGACATTGCTCTTTAAAATTAATTAATTTATATATTTTGACAATGTACAAAATGTTAAGGTATATTTCCTTATTGTCATTTTAATTCATAGGATCATTCCTAGTAGTGGTTAATTGTGTTATCTTATATAAATCTGGGTAGTTTACAGGATTTATAAGTGAATTATACTATTTTATATTGGTTCTCTGATTTCACCCAAATGGCCTAGATTTTAGAATTTTATATTTCTTTCTTTCTCAAATAATTTAAACTTAATTCCTCCTCTGACTTTACATAATTACAATTATATCAAAATAACATGATTTATAACTTATTGTATTGTGTAGTAGTTAACTAACACTACATATTTAAAATAAATAATTATGAACATGGTTCAGCAATCTGCACAATTGAACACATTGCAGATATGGTTTGAACATATATCTTTCAACTATTTTTGAGCTAACATAGCATACCTTTTAGAACATTATTACTGGTATGTAGGTTATTATTTATCAAACATAATTCTTTTTAAAACACATAACATAAATCTTATTTTCTAATAAACCTTACAAATACATTTATTTAACACATTGATTTTAGGATTGTGAAATAACAGTCTATTTAAACATGTTACACTTATTCATACTATATTAGTACCAGTCCTTTCTGGTTCAAACCATTACTACTGTGATCCCCCACATCAGCAAACATTAATTCCCATACTCTATTTATTATCATTTTTTACAAATGTCTTGTAAATAAAGATTTACATTTAAAATAATAAAATACTGGAAACCTTCCATTTTATTATGCTGTTTATTATTTAGATTTTAAAGTTGTGATATAGCATACTACTAAGTTATAGTATCACCAACTTTAAGTTTATTGCTTTTTTTTTTTAAAAAACACTTACACAAATTCACTTTCACTGTTGGTTCTGATATTTTGAGTCTTATTATCTCAGACCAGACCTTTAGTAATCATGGACTGTTAAGACTAGTTTATTTCTTTATTACACAATAGCTTTAGTCGGTGCACTTCTTATAATGCTATACAGCACTTTAGTTTTCTCAATAATTACATTTTATTAGATTTTGGGTTTGTTATACTTTCTTTTGCATAGTTTTTGTGGGTTTGGGATTGATAGTAGTTTATATAATAATAGGTTTTACTACGGTGTTTCTTTCATACTATTTCTTCCTCTCCTCCTGTCTTCCTTCTTGTTCTTCTTCATATCTTCCTTCTGGTATTCATTCTTGTCCCTCTTCTAGTCTTCATTCTTGTCCCTCGTCTAGTCTTCACTCTTCTGTTCTTCCTTCCTCATTCTTGGGTAAACCAAGGTACTTGGTGATATCACGACTGAGGTTTAGTTTGGAGTATTTAATTTATTCACTGAACTGACTTTATTCTTCTATACAGGTTTCAGGGTATTGTTTTCTTCCTGTTCACAAACTTTATTCTTTCCTCTTCTTGTTTTTTGGGGTATTTTGGTCTTCACCACCCTTTAATTGAGTCTCTTTTTCTTTGATATAGTCTTATATAACTGGTTTACTGCTCTGAGCTTCCTGGGTAACTTACTGGTATTATACTATGAGTTGATGAGTTGCTTCAATACTTTCTTTGGTTTCTTTTAACAGTGGTTTTTATATATTATGTAGTGAGGATTTTTATCTTATTGTGGTTCATTCCTCTGATTTATTTAAATGTCATTCAATATTATTATAACATTTGTTGGTGTAATTAAACTTTATGATTTCACATGACTTAAAATGTAGTGGATTTTCTATTAAGTCCTATTTGTAATCAACACAAATAGTCGTCCAATTTGGAATTCGGCTGCATCGTGGCACTGAGGCCCACACGTCTACCACCAGACTACGTTCTTCCCCATTGGTAAACTACTGTTTGGTGGTACATTATTTCTGAGATTACCTTGAATCTCCTTCCGAAATTTCTGTAATTCCTGATTTCTTCATGGTCGGTACTTGGAATATTATTGACCATCCATTAAACCATGGTTCATCATTTCTATTTTTTCCTTGGTTTTCTTTAATTTCTTTGGAAGCGTTTTCCTCCTTTCCTTTGGTTCCACATCCATAGCTTTAGCATCTTCTGTATTCCCGTTAGTTTTCTTTTCAGGTAATACTACAACTGGTTCAATTGTTTTTTCGTTTGAAATCTCTTCTGTTTCGGGTTTTATATCATTTTTTATTTCTTTGGTCCTCTTCTCTCCAAAATTTTCCCTAAACAGTTTATTATCATTACTTATATCATCCAGTTTCCCCATCATTGACTCGTGGCTCTCATCCATTGTTTTCATTACCGACTTGTTGCCCTCTCTGGTGGTTGAAACCTCGCTGTCTTCCATCTGTGGCCCGTATGAAGTTCACTCTTGGGCGAGGAAACCTATTATTACTAAAATTACTATTATTGGGACCCACACGATTAGCATTATTATGGTAAGGACTATTACCATAATTGGGGCTTCTCTGACTATTTACGTTACCAGGGTTGGGATTGCGGTTACCCTGATAACCATTGGAGGGTCGATTCGGGTTTTGCTGGTTGGGACCCGTATTATTACTGTCATTGTAATTGGTATTATTTATATTATTTCCATTATTATAATTGCTATTTCGCGGGTATGCCCGAACTCCTTGGTACCCAGTATTTATGTGGTTCGCACCCTGATTATTGTTCAGGTACGTCCTTGGTTCGGGCCCATCACTTCTTCTGCGACTCTGCCTGTAGTAATCTTCGTTTTCATAATTCTCCAGGAGTTCGGTCATTGCCTGGATGGTTTTTATCTGGCTGCCCCTCCTAGCGCGAATCACCTCCTCATCATAATGGTAAGACAGCTTGTTTATTAAGCATTCCTCCGGTATGGCTGGTTCTAAGTGCTTGGCCATACACACTTTGCCGAGGAAATACGCTGTCATTGAGCTGCCGACTTGTGGTTGGTAGCGGCCATGGCAGATATTATCTCTGATGAGATTCTGCGTGGTCTCTGACCAGTACTTGGCTTTGAACATGCTCTTGAACTGTTCATAGTTATTGATGTCGCTCCGGTTTGCCATCCACCAATGGTCATTCACCTCCCGAAACGACTCGTCAAGGATCTCTCTATTCTGGACCCATCGGTTCCCTCGGTGTTTCTCGATGTACTCCTCTATTCGTGCCAAGAACTCCATTGGCTTCCGTTTGTATTGTCGGAAATTCAGCCATTCTCGGTTCTCTGACATGGGGAAACTGTGATATCCCGATGGTCTGTTTCTGATTGACTCTATCTCCTCCTGGCTCTGACGCATCTGTCCGGTTATGTTTACCATGGCGGCTTCCACGCCGTCGCATCTTTCTGTGACTTGGGTTCTTACTTTATTTACTTCCTCCAGAGCAAATAACAAACTTTGAATAATTATCATAAGTAATTTTTTCAGACTATACTTGCTTTGTCTGAAACAATTGCTTATGATAATTATTCAAAGTTTGTTATTATTTTGGACTTCCTTCCATTTTAAAATTTTCTTATTTATATCTGAGTTTATATCACTCTCACTTGATCTTCCTTGATAGTAATAGTCTTCTGAGTTTCATATTTATTATTTCATTTTTATATTTCTTCTTAGTATTTTCTCCTTGGGATATTTTCTCCCTATCGTTCCCTACTTTGTGAGCTGGTTCAGTTCAGAGAGGCACTGTACGCTACTTTCCTCTGCTGTCCAATACTTCACACATATTTGAGTACAGAGGCAAATCATCTCTGCTCAAAAAATATATTAATCCTGCTGGAATTATCATCAGACAGATTAAAAAAATTATTCAGAATAGTACACATTTGTTACTATTTAAAAAATATCTTTGGGATACTTCACTTATTACTTATTATACTTCTCAGAGATTTTAATATTTCTATCTCAGTTGTTCATCTGACTTATTATCTGGATGTTTCTTTCATTTGATATTATGGTAGGAAGCTCTTCTATTATTACATTTTTTCAACTTTTCTTATCATATAAATCCTTTGGTTATAAATTCTTTATTACCTTCTGGTTTTTTCATTATAATCTGCATTATTTATAGTAGCACATCTTTGTGACATTTTTAGACTGTTTCATCGTTCTTAACATTTCCACTTGTTCTATTATCTAGAATTTGTATAACTGTCATTATCATAATTGTCATTTAATTCATAAATCATTTTATATTAATTCATTTAATTACATACATTTTTGACATTATTTTCACATTATTCCGGTCATTGTTATTATACTTGTGAATATTAATTTTTATTAATTTCATAATGAGGTCATAATTTCTCCTCATACCACTTCAAAGTTTCATTCTCTCTTAATTCCAAAGAAGTTTTTGTACTTTATTATTCTATTCAATCACTCAAATCGTATTAAAGAAATTTTTTCCTTTTTATTTCCTTCATCACCATTTTACGGAAAGGTTTTTACTCTTCAAATTGAACTTAGACCTTATCATATTGTTCAGAATTATTTGTTTTAATTCTAAATCTGTTTCCTTTCTTCATCCCATTATGATTCTTTGTTACCATGGTAATTATCTTCTATGCTTACCATAAATATGGTATGAAATCCCTTCAGTTTATCTCATCATAGTGGTTTATTCATAATTGGTTGGTAAGTTGTACTTATACTTGGTTTGGGAAACTTGATTTATTCATAATTCAAAATTCACTCTTCTTATGTTATTCTATAAAGTTTTCTCAAGTAAATTGTATGCAATTGGCTTACATTGTGTTTAGAATTTAGTGGTTTTTAAATTCTATCTTATATATTCTTCTAGCCATAAAAATTTCTAATAATTGTAGATAATATGTGCTTATATTTCTTTTTAGAATTTGGCTGTTTATTTCAAAATTCTTCTGGTATTATTGCCACATAGTTTTTCACAAACATCTGGTATGTAAGGTGGGCTTACATTTTTTTTTTTATTTAGAATTTAGTGGATTTTAAATTCTAATTCTTCTTCTATTCTTGCCATAAAGTTTTTCACATTTTCCTGGTATGTAAGGTGAACTTACGTATGTTTTGAATTTTGTTGATTTATTAATCATAATATTTCTTCATGGATGCCTGGTTAAAGACACCCTTGACTTTACTTGAACTTATTTCTTTGATTTCGTAGGTGTTGTTGTTATTGTCTTTTGAGACGATATAGGGACCAGTATACAGGAGCAATAACTTTTTTGTTATCCCTTCTAGGGAACTGGGTAATTCCCTATTCTTCAACAACACCTTCTCTCCAACAGTATAATGAATAACCTTACCCATGCATTTATTGTATTTATTCCGCCGTTTCTCCTGATCTTCGGCCACCTTATTACAAAATTGAATTTTATCAAATTTATATTTATGTTCTCTGGGGAACTCTAAGATATCTTCAATCTCTCTAGGGGGTTGTCTCTCGTACATTGCGGAGTATGGGGTTATTCCTATGGCAGGATGGTAAGCCAGGTTGAGGAATTCTTCAGTGGCCTCCAAGTATTCTTGCCACCTTCTCTGCTGATCATGGCAATATGTTCTTAATAGGCGCCCTACCTCTCGCAAGACTCTTTCGGCCGGGTTACTGCTTGGGTGGTATACGGATGTCTTGTATGTGTGAACCCCCATGGACAGCAGTGTATCCCGCCATCTCCTCCCCTTGAATTGCGTTCCGTGGTCGGTTATGATCGATACCGGTTTTCTGACGGTTGGGAAGTACTGGTCGATCAGGATATTAAGAACTTTCTTCGTAGTCGCCCGATTTGCTGGGTATAGCTTTACGAACTTAGTGTAATGGTCCATAATGATGACGATATATTTGTATCGGTGGCGGCCTCCACTGCGGGGAAATGGCCCGCAGATATCCAGGAATACCTTCTCAAGTTTAAACTGCGATGTTATTGGAATCATCTGCCCTTCTCTTTTCTCGTTATTAGTTTTTACGAGTTGGCAGATGCGACAGTTTCTAATATACCTCCGTACCTTCCGATTGATGTCTTTTATATAGCAGCTTTCTTCCAGGGCCTTTACCACCTTTAAAGCGCCCATATGCCCATATCGAACATGATAACTGATCACTACTTCTTTCTCGATATGGGTTGGAATTATTACCTTCCATTCCTCCTTAAATAATGATGGTTTGGAAAACAGGATTCCCTTATGTATAGTGTAATATCGGGAGATGGTCTCATCTCCTGCTTCCAATCTTGAGATAATAGTAATTAATTTCGGGTCAGCTTGTTGGTGTGTGCTTAGTTGTTCTAGAACTGATTGTAGACCGGCGCTGCTGCTGAGAATATGGTACACTTTCAGAATACTCTCCTTCTCCCCCTCGAACGTCTGCTTGTCAATGTCAACTCTAGACAATACGTCCGCGACGACATTCTTCCTTCCGGGGATATACTCCCACTTCAGGTCGTACTCTTGCAGCAATAGTATCCACCGCGTTAATCTTCCATGGCTCAGCTTACATCTCTTAAGGAACGAGATAGATTTATGGTCTGTCCGGACGGTAACGGGATAACCAAGAATATATGTACGGAACTTTCCGCACGCGAACACGACACTCAATAACTCCTTCTCTGTCACATGATAGTTTTTCTCACTCTGGTTCAGAGCTCTGTTGGCAAAACAGATTACAAGATGCTCGCCCTCCTCATTCTCTTGATATAAAGTAGTGCCAAGGCTGATGTCACTGGCATCGCAATTAAGAAAGAAAGGCTTGTTAAAATCTGGATGGCGGAGTATAACGTGTTTAAGGAATTTTTGTTTTATGAGAGTCAATATGTATTGTTGTTCATTACCCCAGATCCATTTATTTTTAGATGACAGTTGCGGCTGAAATCTGGCAGTCAGTTCGGAGTACTTTTCCTGGAACTTGCGGTAGTAGTTACAGAGTCCCAGGAACGACTGTAACTGCCTTCGATTCTTTGGTGTAGGGAAGTTCTGAATTGCTTCGACTTTTTCAGCCGACGGTGAGATTCCCTTATCATTTAATATGAAGCCCAAGAATTGTATCTCCTTAGCAATAAAATGAGACTTTGCTAACTTCAGAGTAATATTGTTTGCTGCTAGCTTCTGTAAGACGTGTTCCACATGGTAGCAGTGTTCCTCCCAAGTTTCTGAGGACACTAGCAAGTCATCGACGTATACGGTGGTGAATTTTAGTGCTTCTTGGCCAAGTATTTGATCCATGCAGTGCACAAAGACTGCGACTGAGTTTACCAGTCCGAAGGGCAACCTCTTAAACTGGTAGTTCCGCCCTTCGAATATAAAGGCCAGATACTGGCGACTCTGCGGATGTAATTCCACCTGCCAGTATCCGCACACCGTATCCCAGGTAGTGAAGTATTTGGTACCGTGGAATCGTTTTAAGATCTCCTCAATTTTTGTTTTCTGCTGTTCTTGGACCTGAGTAATTTCCTTTGTTATTACTTCACGGACTTCCAGCACTTCGTTTTCTGTTAGCCGACATCTTTCGTCTACTTCTCGGATCTGCTGGTTAACAACCACAACTTCCTGTTCTAATTTCTTTACTATTGATTTCTTGGTCTCTGTTATCTTTTTATTTAATTCCTCTTTGGCTAACTCAATCCTCTCGTCTAACTTATTCATGTTCTCTTGGTTCACTTCTCTTAATTCTTCTCTCAGCAGTAAATTGTCCTCTCTCAATTCTTCCCTTAATTGTTGGTTGTCATTTTCTATTTTCCTACTGGTTTCTTCCATTTTCTCTTCTAAATTCTTATTGTTTTCTTCCATTTTCCTTTCCATCTTCTTACTCAAATTTTTACTGGTTTCTTCGATCCTCTTATTGGTATTCTCTATCTTACGGCCCAATTCTTCCTTTGTGGATCGGTTATCTTCCTTCAGATCCTCTAGCTTTTCATTTAATGAATGGTTGTTTTCCTTCAGATCCTCTAGTTTTTCGTTTAATGAATGGTTATCGTCATCCATTTTCTTGCTTAAATTCTCCTCCATCTTCTTGTTATCTTCCGTAGTGGAATCCATTTTCTTAGTTACTCCTTCTATTTTGGATTTGATTTCCTCCTTTAAATCTTTACTCATTCCCTTCATTGTCTCCATCATCTGCTTGAACATTTCTTGGGTTGTCATGTCCGCGGTTTGCGACGGTTTCTCCTTTTCTGAGACACTGACTTCCACTGTTTGCGTTGTTACTTCAGCTTGTTCCTCTGGTGGTTCAGGTTGTTTATGTTCCACCTGGATTAGTAACACTTCCGGATTCTCCACGGGTGTTGCCTCCTTATCCCCCATGTCAACCTCTTTTTTGGCCTCCGCCGCCCTCTTTTTCGATGTAGCTCGTCTCTGCATCTTTCTGCTGTCTATTAATCAATCGCTGCCAAGCTTAGATTATTAAGCCCTCTAAGTTGGACGCCACTTTGTAACTGGACGACCTTTAGGGTACTGCCTTCTTCCTTAATGCCCAGCGTTGGGTTCGTCACTTTGTAAGAAGACCCTATATGTGGCTGTAATCTGATCAAGCCCCACTGTTTGGGCTAGCCACTTGGTCACCAGACCGGTGTATGCCGGTCGTTACAAAAGAATAAAAATAAAATGGAAAATTCAATAATAATAGAATTTTCAAATAATAAAATAATTTTGTTTATGTTTATAGAGGTATGTATAAGAGATAAATCTGTTTTTTAAAAGGTTCTGGTAAAATTTTAATAACAGGTAGGTATTTATTGACCGTCGAGCACTTCTTGAAGATTTGCACCAAGTCTGGAGTTAAATAGATTAACTCCAGGTAATAATCGATTGGTGACTTTTCTGACTGGTCCAATATCTTGTTCAAAATAGGATATATTCTTCTCACTTAATTCCTTCTGCCTTATAAATACCCTTAAATTACCCTGTGAAATAAGTACAGATACAAAATAATGGAAATATAAAGATTTATTGACAATTTTAAATAAATAATCGATATTTTATCGATGGAGAGCAATTATCGACTCTGTCTCAGGAATTATCGATTGTGTCATACAGAACAAAATTTTATGTTATATTATATTAAAAGACAGGTTCTTTGAGCGATTAGGATTAATAGTCAGAGAAGGGTGACGTGAAAGTATAACGTTAACAATTAAAGATATTAATACAATAATTACTATTCAATAGTATTTAAATAATTCCACTATGTAATGTAAATGAATGCTGTCAAACCATACGCAGACGATGACGTCACTGCAATATCGTGAAGGCGGTCTCTGTAGAATTAAAAGATGGCCGCTACTATTTCTTGCGTAGTTACTGTGAACTCGGCATGTCCCAAAATCACGACAAAATTACCTTTGTGAATGTCTAAAATCTTCCCGCACTGGTGTAATATGTCTGTTAAACTATTTGGTGTATTCTGGTGAAGTGTTCTGTGTAAACTTGTGTTAATTTGGTTATTTTGTCTGTTTTCCCTTCTGGGGTTAAGTTTTTCAAGTTACGGTTAGGTTTGTAAAGTGAATCAGTTGAAATATAATGTTTTACTGTTTACTGTCACTCGTATAGTGAAGTTAGAGGTTTGTTTTCACTATTGTCGTGAATGTTTTTATAGTATTGGCTTCAAAAAGTGTTTAATTTGTCTAACTCTCGTTCACTGATTTCAATGGCTAAACGTTAGCATCATGTTCGACTCGATTTTAAGAACGTTTTTGTCACACACCTATTCAGCTTGATATTCAACAAAAGACTAATTAACTTGGTCATAAATCTTGCCCAGTTAATCCTTGAAAAAGTATTGTTAACATTTTTCGACTTCCATACACATTAGAAAATATTACATTATATATGGAATTTTTCTATTTTATTCCTTACTTTTATGAATTACTAACCTTATTATTGGTTTAATCATCTCATTCCCTTTAAATTGATGTATTATAGTCCATATCTGTAGACATTTTGTGGAAATTAACAAATTTTGTTCACACTTTGGAAAAATAGGCTCAAAATTGGATTTCCGTCTTTATACAAAATTCCTTCCATTTTAAATATTATTAATACTATTATAATAAATTTTAATTAGTCACATTACTCTCCCTTTCCTTAAATACATATAAATTACACCTTTGAACTGGTTTTTTGTGTTAATTTGTAAATTTGACATTGCTCTTTAAAATTAATTAATTTATATATTTTGACAATGTACAAAATGGTAAGGTATATTTCCTTATTGTCATTTTAATTCATAGGATCATTCCTAGTAGTGGTTAATTGTGTTATCTTATATAAATCTGGGTAGTTTACAGGATTTATAAGTGAATTATACTATTTTATATTGGTTCTCTGATTTCACCCAAATGGCCTAGATTTTAGAATTTTATATTTCTTTCTTTCTCAAATAATTAAACTTAATTCCTCCTCTGACTTTACATAATTACAATTATATCAAAATAACATGATTTATAACTTATTGTATTGTGTAGTAGTTAACTAACACTACATATTTAAAATAAATAATTATGAACATGGTTCAGCAATCTGCACAATTGAACACATTGCAGATATGGTTTGAACATATATCTTTCAACTATTTTTGAGCTAACATAGCATACCTTTTAGAACATTATTACTGGTATGTAGGTTATTATTTATCAAACATAATTCTTTTTAAAACACATAACATAAATCTTATTTTCTAATAAACCTTACAAATACATTTATTTAACACATTGATTTTAGGATTGTGAAATAACAGTCTATTTAAACATGTTACACTTATTCATACTATATTAGTACCAGTCCTTTCTGGTTCAAACCATTACTACTGTGATCCCCCACATCAGCAAACATTAATTCCCATACTCTATTTATTATCATTTTTTACAAATGTCTTGTAAATAAAGATTTACATTTAAAATAATAAAATACTGGAAACCTTCCATTTTATTATGCTGTTTATTATTTAGATTTTAAAGTTGTGATATAGCATACTACTAAGTTATAGTATCACCAACTTTAAGTTTATTGCTTTTTTTTTTTAAAAAACACTTACACAAATTCACTTTCACTGTTGGTTCTGATATTTTGAGTCTTATTATCTCAGACCAGACCTTTAGTAATCATGGACCGTTAAGACTAGTTTATTTCTTTATTACACAATAGCTTTAGTCGGTGCACTTCTTATAATGCTATACAGCACTTTAGTTTTCTCAATAATTACATTTTATTAGATTTTGGGTTTGTTATACTTTCTTTTGCATAGTTTTTGTGGGTTTGGGATTGATAGTAGTTTATATAATAATAGGTTTTACTACGGTGTTTCTTTCATACTATTTCTTCCTCTCCTCCTGTCTTCCTTCTTGTTCTTCTTCATATCTTCCTTCTGGTATTCATTCTTGTCCCTCTTCTAGTCTTCATTCTTGTCCCTCGTCTAGTCTTCACTCTTCTGTTCTTCCTTCCTCATTCTTGGGTAAACCAAGGTACTTGGTGATATCACGACTGAGGTTTAGTTTGGAGTATTTAATTTATTCACTGAACTGACTTTATTCTTCTATACAGGTTTCAGGGTATTGTTTTCTTCCTGTTCACAAACTTTATTCTTTCCTCTTCTTGTTTTTTGGGGTATTTTGGTCTTCACCACCCTTTAATTGAGTCTCTTTTTCTTTGATATAGTCTTATATAACTGGTTTACTGCTCTGAGCTTCCTGGGTAACTTACTGGTATTATACTATGAGTTGATGAGTTGCTTCAATACTTTCTTTGGTTTCTTTTAACAGTGGTTTTTATATATTATGTAGTGAGGATTTTTATCTTATTGTGGTTCATTCCTCTGATTTATTTAAAAATCATTCAATATTATTATAACATTTGTTGGTGTAACTAAACTTTATGATTTCACATGACTTAAAATGTAGTGGATTTTCTGTCACGCTACAATATATATATATATATATTACTATAATACTTATAACTAATTTACCTCAAGATATACTTTTTTCCTTTAGGAACATGTTTCGGGAGATCTTGTTCTCCCATCTTCAGCCTTCGCCATCTTGTTTCTGGTGAAGTATTTGTGTGTTGGCTTCTGGATGTTATTAAGGTAGTTTGTTGGTCTTTGGTCCTTCAAAGTTGCATTATTGTGTGTGGTTGTGGTATCTGTTTTTGTATTTTGTGTATTTTCGATGTTGAGTGCTTTAAATATTGTGTCATGTTTTGTATTGATTTGTATTTGTTCTGGTATTAATTTGTTTTGTGTTTTATGTTTGTGAATCTGTAAATTTTCCCAAATGTTGGTGCCTTTGTGTGGTATATGTTTTGTTATGTTTTGTTATATTGGTATATGTTTTATTATTATTAATAATAATAATATTATTATTATGGTTCCCAAAGGCACCATAATGAACATTTGGGAAAATTTACAGATTCACAAACATAAAACACAAAACAAATTAATATCAGAACAAATACAAATCAATACAAAACATGACACAATATTCAAAGCACTCAACATCGAAAATACACAAAATACAAAAACAGATACCACAACCACACACAATAATGCAACTTTGAAGGACCAAAGACCAACAAACTACCTTAATAACATCCAGAAGCCAACACACAAATACTTCACCAGAAACAAGATGGCGAAGGCTGAAGATGGGAGAACAAGATCTCCCGAAACATGTTCCTAAAGGAAAAAAGTATATCTTGAGGTAAATTAGTTATAAGTATTATAGTATTATATACATCAAGAAACGGACTGTAGCAGAAAGTGATTGAAATATATATATATATATATATGTTGTAACGCGGAAATGTCGACGTCCGTCTTATTTAAGCCCCGCGATGGAAGCCAATCTGTAACGCGGAAATTCTGTCGTCTCTGTTATTATGTATATGTTGTGTGTTCGCCTCACACTGGTGTCGTTACATCTATGTGTTGCGCTAGCGATGTCCGTAGCAATCCTGCAATTACCAGTACAACGCGAATGGAAACCTTACCTGTTTTTTCATAGGGGTTTAATAATCCCTTGGTGGCGCCAAATTGTTTACTCAAAACAATTAAAATTAATAAGTATTATGGTTTAGCGATTTTCGTTATGACGGCCTGGAGCATTCAAATTTGTTCCCGCCTTCGTTCAACCTACTTAATCGAGCAGGTAGCTTATAGAACTGGCGGCGTGAGCGCTTGCCGTCTTTCTCGGAGGTCTCTGTTATACAATACACAATTTATACAATACACTTTCCTATGAAATAAAAACAATGGTTACACTCTGTACTAGTTTCTTTAATTATTGTTTGGTAATTATTCAGTTTGACAATAAAATTATTCGTGGTTATTAACAATTTTGCGCCGACAATTAATATGAGTCTACTCTCTCTAGGGTTTGGCGAATCGATTTTGAACGGATTTTACAGTCTAATATGGCAACTGAGTTGTTTGTTTTCAGTTATTATTGTCCAAAATCTGGGTCCTTGTGATTACAAGAAAAATATTAATAACGATTACAATAAAAAGTACACTACCTTACATTATTTGTACTTAAATAATATAAAGTGTAGTTACAATTTGTTCCTGCAGTGTAGTAAAGTGTGTTTCAAAAGTTCGCAATCTAATGCTAGGTTATTTCCTTAGTTAATAAATTTTCAGTGTTTGTTTATCTTACTTAATCTTTGAAAGAAATTATATTCAGTTTATAGTGAGAGTTCAGATAACTGTGAGAAATATTTAAAGTGAGTTTATTTCTGGAATTTGGATAATTTAATGATACTTATCAATCAGTAGGCTGGAGTTAAACCGTTGCTCATGGTGAAATGGAATTTGTCATCAATTTTGAATGATTTGGGCTTCTGGCATCTTTTTCAAGTTAGTTGTAGTAATTTCTTCATTTAATTTTTATTTAATTTGGTCCTTGGCATCAGTTAAAAGTTATTGTTCATCGTCTGCTGCTTACTGATTCTCCTTTTTGAATTTTGACTACTTTTTATACATTTTTAAATGAAAATTTAGGTCATTCAAGATTTGGCGTCTAATCTGGATGAGCGTCACTTTGAGAGTACCTATAAATTAACGGAAAATTTGTAACCGACATCTGTTGTCATGGTTACAAATTAATTCTGATTGGTTGATCATGACTTTATAACCATTGTTATCAATTTCGAATTATGATTCAAAATTACTGTATATCTTCTGATTGCTTTTATTCTTCTGTCTTCCTTCCTATGTATTAAATATTATCACTACTGTTATTATTTCCCTTCAAAGATTGTTTTGATATCCCATAAGGTTGGGTTCTATAAAATATTAATGTTTGTGCAATTATGTCAATATTTGTTAATTACATTTCTCTTTTAATTTAAGTCCTTATTCTAACATTTTTCTTATAACATGATTTACAAATTATCCTTGGCTAGTTATTCGCCTTGGATTTGTTAATTTCCTTGTTGATTTTATACAATTTGTAGTTATTTGTTTTTGACAGTTAGGTCTTTCATAGGCCTAAGTAGCCATTGATTATATTGATTTATTTTATACAAATTATATCTCATTTTACTTTAATGTGTTTGGTTTTGTTATTATAATTGGTTGTTTTATTTGTTGATGTGTTTTGGACTGATTTTATACTATTTGTAGGTTTCTATTATTTTCTATATCATGGCTTTTTAATTATTTCCTAACTGATTTTCCAGTGTAATTGTATCTGTATTGATTCACCTTCTTATTTATCTATTTAGCCCTTGTTAACAATATGGCTATTACTTACTATTAAAACATAACATCTAGGCCTATGGTCTGTACAATTCCTTCAGCCATATCCTATTCATAAATTCAATTAAACAATTTTTTAACAGTTATTAGGTAATGTTTGTTTACAATTCATTTCTTTCCTTATTATTTTTTGGGTGATAAACATCCTCACATCTTTTAAACTTACTCAATTAATTATCCCTTATAACTTGTGTTGTTTATTGATTTCATTTTTAATCCCTTATTTCTTACATAATCTCTATCTTCAATCCATGGTAACACCAACTGTTTACCTTTCATGGGATTTTCCCTTTTAAATACTAGTGTATACAATTAAACTTAATTATATTAACAATACGATTCTTTTTAAATAATAATGTCACCATCAATCTTCAGTGTTTATTACAGGTTATTATCTGTTTACTTCTAATACTATCATTAACAACATTATTAATCATTAATATGGTTCACCATTATTAAGTGTTTATTCCTATTAATATGGTTTCTAATTATTTTGGGGTTTTACACTTTCACTTTTGCACTCCTTAAATGTTTATATTAAGTGTTTATTAGTGGGTATTCCCTATAATTACTTTTTCTTTGTCACTTAGTTGATTTTATATTCTCACTATCTCACTATTTCTCTCATTACAAATATTATTTACATTATTAATAAGTTTGACTTTTTAGAGTTTTTTGTCACATCTAACTCTAATTCTTGGGTTAGTGTACTTTTATTTTTCACATTACTTTATTGGGTTTTATCAAATCATTTTCATTTTATCTTTCAATCGATAATAATAATTATTTTATACATTGGTTAGAAATTGGTTTCGTTTCCAATATTACTTTTGAGTGTACCATTTCTCCTTTTCATATTCTATATTATTTGTCTGTGTTTTCTCATTCGGTTTCACTTTATTTCCTTTATACTTGGTTAGTTTCATGTTCATTTTCCTTCTTCACTTTTATCGTATTTTGTTTCATTTTATTTTGGTTGTATGGAGTCATTCACTTCCTTCAATTGGTTTTATTCTTGTTTGGTTTCGTTTTTCCCTTCTCCTTTTGTTTCTTTTTATTTGGTCAATCACTTGGGTTAGGTCATGTCGTCGTTTGTCGTGTCATTGTCATTTTATTTTCATTATTTTAAACATTTTATTTTATACGAATTATTTTTTATATTGTAGATTCATCTTTTTTATCCCTGGTATTGGGGTGGCTTATTTGTGTTGTAACAATATATTCAAACACTTTTTGGTACAGTCTGTTTCTTGATGTATAAAATATATTTAATATTTATAAAGACTTTACCTCAAGATGTTTACTCCTTATTTGGAGTAAGTAAGCAGATAAAAGTCAAGCAACAGTAATCATTGACAAAACAGACTACATCAGAAAAACTGAAGACTTCATCAACAATAATAAATGCATACAACTAAATAAAGACACAAGAGAAAAATATGAACAAACAATAAAACTAATAAAAACTAGATAATAGCTAGTTTTTTGTACATGTGGTTGTTGAAACATAAGTTATACGAAACTAATGAGCCTACCACTTAAATTTGTCCGGGAGTGATTTTACAGGAGTTGGAAGGGGTGAAAAAACGATTTTTCGGATATAACTTAAAATGCAGTATTTTATCAAAAAATGTTTCAAATAAAAGTTGTAGCTCATAAAATTCCATATAATTTGGTGGGTTTCACAGTCCTGTACGTTAAAGATTGTTGGAATAGGCCGTATTTAAAACTTAGAGTATACTGGGGTTTTTTTGTGCATATTTTGTGTGTATTGCATGTGAATGATCGTTTTTTTTTTCTGGAGAGGATGATGTCTACATAAGCCGAAGCTTGTGCGTAGGTAATGAGTTGGGAATGACTTGAATGATAAACAAATGCTACAACTTACCGCGAATCAAAACCTTAACCTCTTGGTCTAGAAGCCAGCGCCCTAACCACTAGACCAAACCGGTCGGTCAGTATTTAACTTAAAATATTGTCTCAGGTCAATTTTACCCATGGTAATGAAATATTTAAAAATTTGTTTTTTTATTTTGCTGACCCAAATGAAGAATTTCGTTAAAAAAGTATCAAATATCATAGTGTTTCATATTTTTAGTAACTTCTATACAATGAAGTACAGAAAGGAACTATATTTATATAATGCAGACCAAATGACCTAAGTATTGTAAAAGTAAAGTAAAAACATTTTTACTTTTTTTAGTAGAAAAGTGCCACTAATTCCCTTCCCTAGCAGTGAAGGTCACGAAGGCTCCTACGACTATGACTGACCTATTACGTAAACGAGTTTCCTCCTCCACACTTTTAGCAACCGATATGGTCATAGAACGGAGAGCAAATCGAGATTTTAAAGTCCACGGTGGCGTTGTTCACCGAGGATTCACAGAGAGTATATTAAATTCATATATCACTACCAAATCAGTATTTTCGGATAGTTGTCAAGAACTTGAAAATATTTTCAGCACTTAGTACAGGCAAATTAGATGAAAAATGGGCGATCAATGTAATTCGGAACAAGCTGAAATTTGGTACACGTGTTTAGGTTAAGCCTAGAAATAAGCCAGCAGAACTCAATTAAAATCAATGGCCGGGATCGGCCGCCATCTTGAAAAATCTATTTCCGGTATGTGTTTTTTAGTATTTTTATTTTTTTGTGCAAAAACTATTCAAGCAAGGATAAAATTGTATTGGAGCTTTTTTGTAGAGCATAAAATTTCCTCTTCTTTGAAACAAAAATCTTTTCTGTGGGGCTTAGACTCTATGGCTGGGAACAGCCACTGTCTTGAGAAATATATCTCCGGCACGTGTTTTCAGCATATTTTTGTTTTTTGTGCAAAAACCGTTCAAGATAGGATACAATTGCACTGGACCTTTTTTGTAGAGCATGAAATTTCACATAAATGGGAAAATTTGCATCTATCTATTGAAAACGTATTGTAGTTTCACAAGTTTTCCTAAATTAACTTTGTTTTAGTTATTTACGTTTCACAAGTTTATATCTTGTGAGGAAATCAACAGCGTGGAATTGATTACAATGACTGTAGAGATGTTCAATAAGGAACTGGAACGTCTCGAGGGAAATGGTGCTACATCCAAGCTTAGGATTCAACATTGTGAAATGATATCCTTGGTTCGGCTATTCATCCAAGCTGAGCGCATATGCATCTGGAATCTGCATCTTCACTGTGTGTGGCACATGATCCCTTTGTTTCATACTGCTGGACATTTACATTATGCAAAAGCAGCGCACTTATATTTGCAGGAAATGGTTGAGCTTGAAGACAAATTGACTCCTTTTGAATATGAAGAATTTGTTGAAAAGGGATACTTCTCAATATGTAGATCAGTAAAGGCTTGGGCAGGTATATGGTGAGATATGACTATAGAACAGACTCTAATGAGATCTATGAAGACTTCAGGGGGGTTGACCCATGGCAGAGGAGTATCACCATCCACTTTAGCATAATGGATACTGGAAATGCCAGTGTGTGTTGAAATATGCTCTCAGTTAGAAGTCTTTGTCAGTCACGAGTACACTGGGAGTGATCAACATTCTTCTGCATGCCACTTTTCTGTCAAACATCATGCAAAAGATCTGGAGATTTTTGAAAAGTGGCTTAAAGGTCACCAACCACTGTTTTCCAGAAATCATAATGTTATGTCACTAACAACAGGTATTATTGGGGATGAAAGCATCAACTGTCATCGCAGTGAAGAAGTTGGCACAGATCTTGTCAAAATAAATGCTGGAAACAACTTTCATGATGTCAAATTAAAGCGTAAAACGAGAGTTTTGCCACTCTCTGCAGTTAACCCACACTCTCAAGTAAACGATACTGTGTTACCTTTGACATCTACCGTCCTGTATCAAAGAATGATTAAAACTGCGAAAGACAAAAATTAAATATGTTCATATTTTTAATATGAGTTATAGCCAGTGCCATTGTCATTGTTTGATGAAAGCAGTATGAGGAAGACCCGCAAATCTGCTCTTTACTCTATTTTCAGACCAATTTCGGATTTTCATTTACAGAATTGCAAGTAAGTAGTTGATGGGGGCCATCTTCTACACAAAGTGGTCTGGCCTTCTCAAACGACTTACAAGTGTATATACAAAGTATACAGCAATTATGTGGTAGAGCACTATGGTCATGATGTGATAGATGTGTTTGATGGTTATGATTCTAGTTCGGTTCTAACTAAAAACATGGAAAGACAGAGATGTTCTTTAAAAATCTCCTGCCCTGACATTCTCTTTGAAGGAACTATAAGATCAACTGTCGAACAAAGCAAGTTTTTGTCGAATTTGACTAATAAAAGCTGATTCATTAACCAGCTGGCCAAGAAACTTGAAGATGAAGGCGTTACTGTTATCCAGGCCAATGACGATGCAGACACACTCATCGTCCAAACAGCCATAGTAGAGTGTCAAAGCAACCACCAAGCCTGTTGTCGTAGTGGGAGAAGATGTGGACTTGTTGATTCTGATGACTGCACTTACACCCCAACACAATTCTGTCTACTTTTTGAAACCTGGATGGGGCAAAATTCCCGATGTATTATTCCACTCAAAAGACAACCAGCAAGACTTCAAAGACATCAAAGACCAACTACTGTGTTCCTGCATTCACTAAGTGGCTGTGACACAACTTTGTCATTATTTAAACAAGGGAAAAAGAAAATTTTCAAATTAGTCCAATCTCACCCTGGACTTAGAGGTATGTTGTCAGTTTTCAGTGATACATCAGCACAGCCTGAAGTCTTGCAAGCTGCAGAGAAAAATGTCTGCTGCGCATTTATGGAGCAAAGGATAAAGAAATTTCTTTAAACAAGTACAGATACAATAAATTCTGTAAGTTGGTGTCAAAAGGAAAACGTGAAGTGAACTTGGCAAGTCTTCCACCAACAATTGAAGCTGCCCATCAACATATATTAAGAGTCTTTCATCAAGTGCAGCTGTGGTACGGAAATGTTTTGGATCCTGAAAAGTGGGGATGGCAGAAACAGCATGAGAATTCCTTAGTTCCAGTTACCACCTTAAAGCCTCCCGCACCTGAATACCTTTTAAAGTTGGTTGTGTGCAGCTGTATTAAAGGTTGCCACTCAGGATGTGGGTGCGTGAAAGCAGGTTTAAGGTACACCTTAGCATGCTCTCATTGTAAGGGGATTGGTTGCTAAAACTCACCACAACCTGTGGCAGAAGAGGAAATAGAAAACCTTGAAGAAGATTATGATGAAGATTTGAACCAACCTGAGGATGCAACAGCAAAGGATTACACCAAGGAAGATGAAGGGGTGTCGGCCATTGAAATGACTTCCCACCTTGATCGGCCGAGCACATCAATTGTTTTGACTTTATACTTTTTTTTAGCCAGTGACTTATTATATACATTTTGACTTCTTTTAAAACATTGTCACATATTATTTCATTTAAACTACTAAATGTTTATACTTAACACCAATAAATGTATCGAATATCTACATTTTTGTTCATTTATTCTTTGCCAGAATGCTCGAATAATGCTAGTAAATAGTACGATAACTATAAATAAGCTAGACAGACATGGCAGCAATATATGTAAATAACATATATTACAGCACATCTTGCATGTACATTTTAAATTTGATCACTTAAGAGTTGTAGAGATTTATTTGTGCTAGAACAGCTTAATTTTTTCTCTTTACTTTTTTGTAAAATCTCTAACATCAACTAAATATAAAAATAAGAGAAATTAATTAACTAAGAAAGTGCTTAATATTAACAAAATATGAAATTTGATATTTTCAAACCCCTTTTTTCCCCTTGTAAAAAACAGTAATCAAACCTTAAATCCTTAATAGGCTATTACAATGACACAAATTACTAATTTAAATGTAATTTAAATTGTGTAGCCCCACACTTTTGGGAGACAATTTATACAACGGTATATCTTTGTGTATATAGGTTGCAAATACAAATTTATTTGTGTTTGCAGAGCCCCACATTCTTGGGACGTCAAAATTTTATAACACTACAAATTGATATTTATTTAATGTAATTTAAATGTGTGTGTTATATAACATAACAAATTCAATTTAATTTATTGAACTGATTTCATGGGTGTAATCGTAATAAGATGATACGTTATTTAAGCTTCAAAATTGTTCCATAATTTATTTATTAAACAAAATCTTTCATATTGCATATTAAACAGTGACTCATTATTATATTGTTTGTACGAAGTTTTCCTACATAACTTATTGCTAACAAATTACATACACAAGTTATACACAAATCTTATTATCTAATTTTAATTACTTTAAAATATTTATTTTGCTCTCTGCTTACTCATTGTGTGCTCATCTTTTTGCAATTGCTGATTCATTAGCTTCAAAAATGAATTTACTTCTATTCAGATTTCTTTTATATTACTTTGTTTTAACTTTCTACTGCATATGCATTCTCCTTTATCATCAAAGACTTTACTAATTACTTTAATTCAAAATTTAAATATTTCTCTTATCACTTATGTTACTAATTACTAAATTTGATACAAGAAATACTATTCTAATTTTTATTCTGCTTTTACATTTATGTATAATTTATTTATTTTAATATTGGTTGAATGTCTTTCATTCCAACTTTAATTAGTGTCTTTCAAATGTCTATAATTACTATGGTTTTTTATCACCTCATTTGACGTGGTTATTCATCTGTACGTTCTCCTTCTGGTCCTCTGGTCGTGTCCTCCGTGTCCTTCTGGTCCTCTGGTCGTGTTCTACTGCATGTGCTGATTAATAGTTATCTCGTCTCACATCATATGCTGCCGGTGTGTCCATAGACCTCATTGTATGTATTCTGCGGCCCTGTTTCTCGACCCCGGAAGTTCGTTGTAACATCGAAAACACGTGGTGTTCTAATTACGCCATAGGCCACGCGCGTTTTCTGTAACTCACCTACCCCTTGTTCTTCCCACGCACCTCCAAACAATAGATTTTATAAAAATATTATATACATTGTTAATTACTGAAAATTATTAAAACAATGGTTGAGCCCATTTTGTCCCATTACAATACCCCCCCAATGAGAGGTTTTATGTAAAAACATAAAAACTCTCATTGCCTAAACTTAAGAGGATCAGCTAGGATATGGCACCACGACCCCCCTTAATTCCTTATTTAACTGTGGGTTACTCACCCCCCTAATCCGGTGTCTGTGGCTGCACCTGCATGACTTTACTGGACTTCCTTCCTCAGGATCCCAACACCATAAAGCCAGACAGGCACTAGGCGACCCTGCCCTGACACGCTGACCAGCATAGGTCCGCCTCCACAGTAGCACCCAGATTCTGTAACAATCAAGCAAAAACATTAACAAATGATCTTTCATCATTCCGTATCCTTAACTGATTTGGGTTCCTCCTAGATGTACTGATTTGTCATCTTAAATCTTAATACACAAATAATCTTATTCTTCTACAATATATAGCCTTATTGCTAACATAATACATTTTATTTAAAACACCTAACATTAACATACAGTTGAGAGTCTTATCAGAAACAAATTTTTCTCAATTTAATTCCAATTCCACAAAATAATTCTCCAATCTCATTACAAATACAATTCTCTATTGACTTCATTTTAAAGATTCCAGTTATGTCATTCAAATAGATTCAACTTCAATTACCAATTTAGATTCCTATTGTTACCTTTTCACAATATAAAGTATGATTATACAAGAATATCTAGACAAAAAAATACATACTCCAATACTCCCTTACCAGCTGTATTATAACATTTTAATTATCAACTTTCACTTATTTATAATTCATGCTAAAATTCTCTAGTTACATCATTTCTTAAAACCCCACCTCAAAACCACTTAACCTAAATCGTTACAATTTTGTGTAATACGCTCCAGGCGTTTTGACCAGTGGCCTCATCCTAGTCTGAAATTACATCAATTTCAAAATTACAAAATTTATTTACATAGCTTGTAACATTGCTACCCCCCATCCACTACACTATTTCCCCCCATGGCTGGACTGTCTCGCCCAGTTGCTTCCACAAGGACTGTACCTGCTGGGAGTAAACATTTTTTTCTTTTATTTTACTCCATCCTTGCTTCGGCCTTACATAAAGTTCGGTATTACTGGTATATAGGATACCAGCACCCGCAGTAAAATAATTGTCTATAAACCCTTAAGCGGTCAGTCACTCCCTTAGGTGTATAGCCGCGATTCCAATTTTTTTTAGATTCCCCTAATTTCTCCCCAGTTAAATATCTAGGTCCTCCAATTTCAAAAATTACAAACTATGGTCAGGGTACAATACGTCTGCCCATAGCTTGTTACAGATAAGCCACATCCACGGTCAGGGTCCAGTGAGGCAGTGACCGCCCGGAAGTTGGGGAATCAACAGTTAAAACATCTAATACATGTTTTATATCTACTCACAATTACATCATACTCAAACAAACATTACCAACATCACATTAAAATGAACATTTCAGTTCTGAATTTGAATAAAAATTACAAACATTACACAACTTTAGTTTTAACTTTCTATTAACACATTCGAGACGAGCTGCGGGCACTGCCCGCAGTACCGTAGAGTCCCATAAAGACGAAGTGCGGGCATAGCTCGCAGTCGCGTATCTAACTGCAAAATAAACGTAATACGGCTCCCGCTCACTGTTAGTCACAATGAAACGATAGCAGTATTAGTAGTTAACATTTTCAAATGTAGATGGCAGCAGCAATCAGAGTCTGAACACAACAGTAGCTTTTTTTTGTATGTTGTACACAACACACTGTACGTAACCAAGCCACATGGTTGGCGTGAGGAAAATGGCTTCCGCGAAAAACAGGGTAAGTTTAAAAATTAATATTTTATTTATTTTACAAGCTACTGACATAAAATTTGCACTAAATTAATGAGAATGCTTGGTTTTATAATATAATATAGCTTTATATATTTAAATATTATATGGTTTAGAAGTATAAGCTTTTGAAAAAACGCAAAAAAGCCCAGTCTGTACGGTAAATGAATGCATTTTTCATATAGTCCTGAATGTGTTAAATATTCCCATTGTCACATTATAACTTCAACTCAGAATTTCTATTAAACATTTTAATCATCAAATTTTAATCATTTACCATGTATTATACAAGTCAAATCTAAAAAAAATTTTCAATTTTACTACCAAGATCCACATTTTAAATTAATTAAATTATCTCAAATTAATTTAATTCCATCATAAAGTTCATAAGTACATCAGTGTCCATTATTGTTTACCATCAATTATCAATATTATAATCAACTCAATCAGAATTATAAACATTTCATACACACAATACTATGTATCCTCGGATACCCTACCATAACAACAACATAACCTAATACATACCACATTCAACACCAGTACAAAATTATATACAATATGCGTCATATCAAATGTCATTGTTCACCAAAAATCATTATATTATTCAGCTAAGTATTGAGACCATTAACTAAAATAATTAAATGACCTCCATATGTCTAACCTCCATCATCAAAAAATAGTCGTACGTTATACAAGTACATTTCATTTTTATTTAAACTCATTGTTTCTATCAATATCATGACCATTCAACTTCTCAAATTCTTCCACAATACCATAATAATCCACAGGATTACTCCATATTATTATATCATGTGCCTTGTCTGCATTGGGTATGATCAAGTCGCCCTTCGTATTATTTGTCACTATTAGGTACGTTATAATTTCATCATTATTCTCATCATCTACTACTACGCCAGTTTCATCCCAAGGTAAGTACTCATTATCAACAACATTATCATCATCTACTGCTGCACTAATTACGTCACAAGGTAAGTACTTAGTATCATCAACTGTCTCAATATCTAACCTCTAAACTAATTCTGTATAACCTCTATTCACCTTAAAAATTTGTACCTCTCTCTTTCTCTCTCTCTCCTCATAATACCTCTCATAACCTCCCTGAACTATCTCTCTCCATGCAAAGGGCAACACAACATTATCAAAACTCTTCCTGGCATTACCAGGTACATCAACACAAAAAACTAGGGGACCATTTGGAGACCACATGTCTCCCACATAAACTCTAGAGGAACCTTTGTCCTCCAACAACAGTTGTGGAGTCTTTACTCGACATACACAACAAGGAAAATTTGCCCTCTGCCCACCATAGTCGCTTATACTCTCCTTACACACTCTCTCAATCTCATTAACAACTGTTACCTCCTCATTAACCTCTACTCCCATTATACTCTCCTCATCACTACTATTATTCAACATTTTGTTCTCTACTACTACATTTTCAATTATATCACCACTATAATTATCACTTGTATTAACACCATCACTTACCTTGTCCTCTATTATCTCATTTGCACTTAAACTATCTGCATTGTTTGTAAAAGTATCATCATCATTATCTCCACTATCATTATTCAATGTATCACTCTCTGATACCACATTTTCAATTACATCATCATTATTATTATTCAACATTTTACTCTATTACTTTTTCTTTAATTACGTCACCATTATTACTTGTGATATCGTTATAATTATCACTTATATTAACATCATCACTTACCTTGTTGTCTATCACCTGATTATTTTTATTCTCATTACACTTACCTGTATCTATTCTCCTTTCCATTTTCTCAATATTTTGTCTTTGTGACTCATTTAGATTCTCGTTTAGGTATCTTCCCTTAATTTATCTATATCTCATTTCCACTTTTCATTTCGTTCTTTCTTTTTTTCATCTGCCTCTCTTCTCCGCTTCTCTTTTAATTCCTCCAACTCTCATCTAAGTTCTTCATTTTGTTCTCTTAACTCATTAGTCTGTTTTTTAATCTTATTACAAATGTTGTCACAATACTCTTTCATTTCTTTTTCGTAAGCCCTTGTACGCTCCTCCACTTTTCTTTATAGGGATCAAAACACTTATCAATCTTATTACTATCACTAGACAAATTACCATTTTGTTGTCTCTTCGTTGTCGTGTCATTATTATACTGTAGCTATCACTAATATTATCATCACTCACCTTCTTATCTGTTACCTGATCGTCTTTGTTCTTGTTTAATTGATCTACATCTCTACCATTTTCTACCACCACTCCACTCTCATCATTATACTCGTTATTCAATGTTTTATTCTCTAACACTACCTCTTCAACTATGTTACCATTGTTATTCGTCATATCAATACCACTGTTACTTTCACTAACACCTTCCCTTACCTTCTTATCCATTACCTGATTTAATTTACTTTCTTCATTCTCATTTAATTTATCTGTATCTCGTTTACATTCTTCAGTTTGTTCTCTTAACTCATTAGTTCATTTTTTATTATCATTAATAGTGTCATCACTATGCTCTTTCATTTCAGCGAATAATCCCGTTTTTTGTTCTCTCATTTGTCTAATATCAAAAACCCCGATTCACTCATTATAGCTGATTCAGTCACACTACTTTCACTTTCTTTATTTTGCATTTTAATTATTTGTACTTAAATAATTAATATAATTAACTATTTATATCAATGAAATTTTATATATATAAAAAAAGACAATCTTAAACACAATGTGCTACTATAAGCACCTTATTCCGTATGTATATAACCTATACGAATTATTCAAATCGCCGCCATTACCAGCCCTATTTCCTATGCGTCAAAACGGGCCTAACTCATAAAAATTATACAAGTATCCTGGCAGGGACCGCCAATTGTAACTTTTATAACAATTTACAAAACATACCAGACAAAATATACTGCCTTTCTTTACTTACCCCACTGACTACGATCTTTTTACGAACTTACCTTAATAAACCACCAGAAGATCCCAAACGCTCAAGGTCGCTACCACATTTGGAAAAAGGGAATGTGGAAACCTTTCACTCTCTTCCCATTAAATAATTTAGGTAAGTTAATTCCCTTGATTCATTACTCACAGATTCTTTTTAGGCGAGCATTTCAACACAGAAAATAAGGTACAGTTCTGGTGTAATAATTATTCTTAACACATGGTTATATTGATATCATATTTACTTTTATTGAACATATTAGTTTTCGTGTAATCTTAATTATTGAAAGCAAAACAAAAATTAATAGGCACAAATGATGATACTTAATTAAGCAAGGATTTTAATTAGCAAACCAGTACTTTGTTCTCGCTCACTCTCTCTCTCTCTCACTCTTTACCCCCCCCCAATTTTGAGATTCATTATTATTTATTGATTTTGAATTTCAGAAAAAATGTCAATTGATGTTAAATTTCTTTGTCCAGTCGTTCTCGTTACTTATCTGCAGATGATATCCAAGTTGTTACACCACCTGATGCATTACACTTTTTACTAAAACACTAAAAAAAAAAAAGGTTCCAAACTGTCAAATAAAGTTCACTATTGTATTTTTTCCATTAAAAAGAGTTCTTTACTGCTGTATTATATTTATGCACGCAACATTTGGTAGGCCTACCCTTACTTGCCACCGTAGGCTCCTGACACTATTACAATGCGACTGTTCTATCTGAAGGTGGGCTGCAGACTGCCGCGAACTGGGCTGGCGTGGTGACGCTATCCATGTTCTTTGTGTATTGGCCATGAGGTTCAACCGGATGTCCCCTCGTCCCCCGCCTTCAAGCATCGAAGATTCTAGACATTTCTCGACTCTGGAAGTTCGTTGTAACATCGAAAACACGTGGCGTTCTAATTATGCCGTAAGCCACTCGCGTTTTCTGTTACTCACCTATCCTTTGTTCTAGCTTCCCACACACCTCCAAACAATAATTTTATAAAAATATTACATACATTGTTAATTACTGAAAATTATTAAAACAATGGTTGAGCCCATTTTTGTCCTGTTACAGTCTCATTAAAAACAGTAAATTCATAGCCTTTAACTCGGTAATTCTGGATAGCATTGTTCCCAAATCTAATCAGAATTTCTCTACTGTCCCAATATAAATGATCAGTTTAAACAGTTCTACTAATTGTTTATAGTTTGGAAAAACAGACCTAAAGGCAGTATCTGATTTAAAAAAGCAAATAATATCTTATATGGTAGGTATTTTACACTGTATAGTTTAAACGAAGCACAGGTGTAATTCACATAAATGTGAATGTTGTGCTGCAGTGTCTGTATACTTTATTTGAAATCAAAAGTAAAACTGATTCAACTAATTGGTGGCAATTTTAATTTTGTTTCAGCATTTTTTACAAGACATCAAGACCATTATAAAACATGAAATTATTTCAGAAGAAGTGGAAAAAGAAGAAAACACACAAGAGGTATAGTTTTTTTAATGTACAATCAATCTTCCCACTGTAAGTAGGTTAGACAGCTATGATATAGGAGGAGCAGTCTTCCATTAAAGGGGTCACCTGATGAACAAAATATTTTTGAAATTGAATATTTATACTATATAGAATATTGAAACTTTTAACTTGTGAAACTTACTTGTCTTTTCTTCTCGTACGCATTTCGGCGTGATGTGCGCCTTCGTCAGCTTTGAGACTGACTGCCATTAACTTGTAACGGTTTTTATTTTGAAAGGTATGGTGGGGGTGATGTGTGGAGGAAGGGGATTGGCGCGGGGATCCAAATTATTGTTAGTTTTATGTATAATTGTGTCAAAAAGTGTGTGATTTATACTGTAATTGGTCGTTAATTATGTTGTTTGGTTGTGTTGTGTGGTGTTTGTATATTTCATATTGTTCTGCTCTGTTAAGTTTTCGACCTTTGGGTAAGTAGTGTAATATCTCAAGATTAGTATCTATGTTGGTGTAGCTGTGGTTTTTTGTGTGTGGCAAACGCGGAATGTATATTGTTGTTGGATAAAGCTTTTAGGTGTTGAGAGTAACGAGATGAAAAAGATATTCCCGTTTGGCCTATATAGAAACTATTGCAATCATTACAATTTAATTTGTAAACACCTGTTTTGTTGTATTTGTCTATGTCCGTGTTTGTATCATTGATGTGTTTTTTGATGGTATTGTTTGTTCTGTATGCTATTTTGTACTTGTGTTTCCTGAATGTGTTGGCGATTTTGTGTGTGTTGGAGTTATGGTATGTGAGTGTGATGTATTTAGTTTGTGTGTGTTGTTGGTATTTTGTGTTGTTGTTTTTGTTTATGATGTGTTTGTGTAGTTTGTTTATTAAATTAGGGTTGTATCCGTTTTTTTTTGCTATATATTTGATTGTGTTGAGTTCATCATTATAGTCCTGTTTACTTAATGGTATTTTAGTTAGTCTATGGAGCATATGGTTGAAGGCCGCATGTTTATGTTGTGTTGGGTGGTTTGATGTGTTGTGTATAACCATGTCAGTTGTGGTTGGTTTTCTATATATTTTATACGCGTGTGTATTGTTAGTTTTGTTTATTGTTAGGTCCAGAAAATTTATACTATTGTTTTGTTCAATTTCCAGTGTAAATTTTAGTTTGTGGTGTATTGTGTTTATGTATTTGTGGAAGTTTTCGACCTGTCTTGTATTGCCATTGAATAAAAGTAATATATCATCTACATACCTGTGCGAATAAATGATTTTGTTGGTGTATTTGTTGTTGTTTATTATGTGGTTCTGTTCTATGTTGTGTATGAATATTTCAGCCAGTATTCCTGATATGGGGGATCCCATCGGGAGACCGTCTGTTTGTGTGTTTGTGTGTATATCTTGTTATTGTATGTAAAGTAATTTTGCTCAGTTGTTATTTTGGTGAGTGTGATGATCTCATGTATGTGTGTTTCGGGCATGTTGTTTTGTCTGAGTAAATTTTCTAGTATTTGTATGGTTTCTTTAATGGGTACATTGGTGTATAGATTGGTTATGTCAAAAGATGCTAATGTTGAATTGTGTGGGATGTGGATGTGTTCGGTTTTCTTGACTAGTTCAATGTTATTTTTGATAGAAGTATTGTTACTGAGATTAATGTTTTTTCTGATTATTTTGTCTAGGTGTTTTGTGATTTTGTGGGGGGAGTTTGCGTGTTGTTTATTAATGGTCTGATGGGAATGTTAGGTTTGTGTATTTTTGGTAAAGCATTTAGTTTTGGGGGGTTAGGTTTTATTTGTTTAAGGTATTTGGTGCTTTCTGGTTGGATTATGTGTTTTGTGTTATTTATTAATTTGTCAATCTGGTTTTGAAATTTTAGTGTGGGGTCTTTATTTATTTTCGTTATATTATTTTCGTTGAAGAAATTCTCAACTTTAGTGTTTAGTTCATGTTTGTCCATTATGACGTTTATGTTCCCTTTATCAGCTTTTAATATTGTTATGTTGTGTTCAAGTATCTTTTGTTTTACATTATTCAGCGTTTTTATTTCGTTGTTATGTCTTTATGTCTTTTTGGTTGTATATGTGTGCGTTGTATTTTTCGTTTTGTCGTGTCGTATTGGGTCTTGATCGTTAATGTGCATGTTTTGTACAGCTGTTTCTGTGTCTATGATTATGTCACGTATATGTCTGTTGTGGTTGTTTTTGTTGGTTGAATACAACCAACTTGAATATTTATAGTTGGAACATAGATTCAGTCCTAAATTATGGCTGCATGGCTTCAGTCCTTAGATTTATTGCATTGGTGCTGTCGAGTAACAAGTTGAGTGCTAGTTGATAGATGGTAGTGATTTAATTTCTATGGTAGTTCATACTGTATCATTGAATTTTGTATACCATTGGAAGCACTTTGTAGTCTTCTACATCCTTTGTATTTGTGAGCAAAGGTTGGGTTAATAACTGTTATCAATAATGTAATGTTAAATCAATAATTGAACCACAACAGTAAGCTCTTGGTTTTTACTCAAGTGTTTGGCATTTGTTTTTCTGTATGTTTGGTATATACATGTCACAATAACTTTTGAATGCATTAACCAATTTTCATAAAATTTGGCATTCATGTTCGTACTGTAATGGGGCAAACCCATGGTTTATTTTTATTTCATAATAAGTTTAACAATTTGTAACCAACCCATGCTAGGCAACAGTCTTGATCACGAAAGGTTGACTTTTTTGAACACCTTGTAGGCAGTGCGGTACCAAGCCGTACGAGTCACACAAAAGCTATTAGCGTCTGGGAATGTGTAAGAGCACGCGTGTGTGCCGCTTTTATGCGACATATGCTCAGAGGACAAAAGGGCATGGGAAAGTATGTAATCTCCGACCCAAAATTCATAGCTGAGGTGAGGCGAATTATTCCCGTGCGTTACTTTTAAACCAATCATAGAACGAGTTGAGGCCGCGTGGCCAACGCCTAATGCTTGGCAGGCATGCAACCAAGCGCGCACGAGGTTCGCCCAGTTGGTCACCATTAGTCAAGCACTGCAGTCGATACTAAAGGAACAGTCTCAGTAAATTCGTGACGGGAGGCCATGCGTGTAAGCACGCGCAGCCTACCCAAAAGTATTTAAAAATATGCATAAACAGTGATTCAATTATAGTGACGGTTTTGTAAAATGTGGAGAGTGGAATAAAAAGAGCTAGACAACGTAGTGTGCAGTCGCGGGAACCACGTGAAGTGAAGTACTATAATAACGCAGCTATTTCGGCAGAAAAGTGAAAGAAAGTAAATAAATAAATAATCAAAGAGCTCAGTAAATAAACGGGGGGGAAAAGAAAATCTGTAATTAGCGTGTGAGTGCGTGTGTGTGTGTGAGGGAAGAAGGGATAATATTAAGAAATAAAGGTACTGGTTTTGCGATAGAGGTTAGTATAAGACAATTTTATATAATAGAGACTAATCAAAAGAACAGATTAAAGAAGTAAGAATAAAAAAGAAATTTTAATTGCCTAAAAAATAAAATGAGATTTGATTTAACATAAAAAATGTGTTAGAACATTCATTACGCCACACCCCATAATCTAAGTTCTGCATCGAGAATTCATCTAAATGAAACCTGTGAATCATCTGATCTAAGGGCATTACATGATCAAAATTAAGTAAGTGTAAGTATTATGGTTTCGATGTATATCCTTAAAACATCGTGGCGACCTTTTTAGTGAGTTTGGATTCTTCTGGGGAGTTTTTATATAAAAGGTAAGTTTAACGGAATCAGGGTAAGTGGAATATGGGGCGTATAAAAAAGGTAGAAAGTTTGTGCCTCCACAGTACTTATACCCTACAGAGTCTTATTGTTTTTTTGATTGATCACCCAAAAAATAGGGGAGCAGGAGGAAAAAATGTTACACGATAAGATTTTGAAAAAATCAAAAGTCCATATAGGGTATCAAAAAGGAAATTTTAAACAAAATATGAATTTAGCATCATTTTGTAAATTTTGGTGTGCCAGGGGTCAAAAAGTGTGTGAACATTTTCATAAAATCACAAAATGTAACTAAAATCTGAATGTAGTGGTAAGTTATGGAAATTTCAAGATTTTGGCATGCTAGGGCCCAAAAAGTGGCACAATATCTTGATAAATTCGCAGAGTCCATGTAGGATATCAAATGAAATAGAATTCTACAAAAATCTGTATATAGAATACGATTGTGCAAATTTCAAAATCTTTTTGACCACAGTGCCCAAAAATGGATCCTTACACATGTCTGCTTGCTTGAGTGTAAGCCACCCCCTATGCAGATCTGCTATTTTGTATCAGTCTCTTATTTGAAGTAAGTTCTGCAACCTCATCATGTAGCAGTTACCTCAGCTAAACGTTTCTTTGCCCACCTACATTGTAATTCTTGTGTTCCTAGTGCTGCTGTTGCCTCTGCCAAACTCCAAACTCCACTACTGAACTGGTGGGCATTACAGTATAATTGATAGTGACCCACCTGTCTTTGTCCATGAGGCCAAACTGTTGGATCCCAAGGAAATGTCACAGATGGTCACTGTATGTCCTAGTCAGTGAAAAGTTGGGTGGCACTGATGTTGAGGTCAATAAGATCTGTTCTGGCTGCCATTTCCATAATGCTTCTGCTCAGATTGTCCTAATAAGCCATCCCTCCACTTCACAGCCCTTGTGTTGAAATCTCTGACTACTATAACTTTACGAGTGGCATTAAAGACTTCATCATCCAGGGCATCTGTTTCTTCTGGAATTTTTATATAGAGTGTGTTTGTTGTGCATTAGTAACTGAAATAAGTAACTACCCCGCATTTAACCGAGACAAAGCTGCTGCTTCTTCCATGCCTGTATCCCCGCATTTTGGCACAGTGCAGCTAACAGAAGGTAAATGGTACCAAGAAGTACCACATTGTATGGTGACTGTATGGTCTTGAAACCATATAGGAATCTTTCTCTTTTGGCGTTGCTAACTAAGCAGGACCATACTACACCTGTTCAGATTCCCCTCCAAAATTCTAACCATTTGACAAGAATTGTGGCCTTCTCCATATGCCCCAAAACACTTTGCAGCATCTGTACCCGAGGATGTGGTCTATTTACCTCTGATCGGGCCTCCCTTTATACAAAGCATACAGGGCTTGGCTCAGAGCATGCTTAACCAAGTTGGCTTTCTTGGCCACACTTGTAACAAATCTTACTTCTATTTGGGTAAATGCAGGTGTTTGTTGCATGACCATACCACAGACAAGTAAGCGCTGGTGAACTATGTCTGTCTCCCTTGCTTCTATAGTAGACCCACCCCCCCACCTGCCAGTTGGTTGCCCAGTTCAACAATGCAAATTCTCTGCACACTAATGTTTGGTGCAGTGAGGACTACTTTGATGTCATCAGTGTCTCCAAAAATTTTGGGTGAGCGCATATTTAATGTCATCTTTCCCATTTAACTAGTCAGGATCTCTGATATCTAAAGTTTTGTTTGGTACCAGGCTCTTGGTGGTGCTAGAATCCCCCAGAGAAGGTATAACTACACTGGTAAGTTTTTCTGTTTCCTCATCTTGCTATGCAATTCAAGAATATGATTCCTTCCCTGTTCTGTCTGATCATCTGTGCTAATGTTTTAATGGACAAGCTTACTTTAATGCCCCTTAAGGATTAATAATAATGTTTATTATCACTGCTGATAATAATAGTAATCTTTTATAGGAAATTTTGTAATTTACAAAGTTTTGTTTAACATTTTACCAATCGTGTAGTTCAGTAATCAATTTATATAAGAATAGTAACAATTCTAAGTGATAAGTGTCCACAGAATAATCATACAAAGGCTCCTTTGTACATTAACACGTTCTCTGCCATGTCCATGTCAATCATTATGACCAAAGAATCGGCCTTATGTTTTATTCTGTGTCTCACGCCATTGGTCACATGTTTAACGTTACTGCTCATAATGCATAACTGATGTAATGGTACATTTCCTTCAGCACTTTCAAATACTTATTTTCGTGTGCAAGAGGCATCAGAAACTGAGAGAATGGCATTTTTCGTACGTGACTTTCGTTTGTCGCAGTCAGTAAGTGTACGTTCCTAACAGTCTTTTTGCACGCCCAAGGAACATTGCGTCAGCTTCACTTGACGATGTTCTCACAGGAAAGCAGATTAGAAACTGGTTTTAGTGGAAGAGCAGGAAAAAGGAGACGCTATGGTCAAGCGTTAGTGTCAACCAGTCGCGGAAAAAACATCAGAGAGAGCAGACCGCATCTCATATACAAAGTTGGTACCAGGAGGTAACAAATATAACTAAAAGTATTTGTTAGTCGTGCCTTGGAAAAAATTATAAGTTTAAAAGCAGTTTAAAGTAAAGTTTAAAGCAGTCACAATCTTAACAGCAAACAGTTCGGACGGCAGCGGAAGTGACTCAAGAAGGCCGCGCCTAGGTAAAACTGTAATGAAAAAACCGTATCAACAGTGCCTCGGATGACATGTAATTAAAGTGTAATTACATTGTTAACAAGTTTATGGTTAAACAGTGCACGCACGTAAAAAGACGACTTGGCGGTACTATGTATAAGTGTGAAGTAATATCGGCCACATGGTGCTTGCAAGCGAACTGGAATACGAAAGACATAAGTAAAAAGACAGAAAAGTAAAATAAAACGATTGTGGGGAAAGTGTTTGGCCAATTTAATTTAATGTACTAAAAGTTTTTAACTGAAAATATAATCAAAAAAAAAAAAAGAGAGAGAGAGAGAGAGATAAAAAGGGGGTGAGAGTAGAGATAGAGAGAAGTAAGAGTTTAAAAGGTACTGATTTGCGTTATAAGTTTATAAATAATAACAAAGAAACATTTTATAACAAAGGAAACAAAATAACCAAACTAATAAAAATGTAGGCGTACATAAATATTAATGCGCGTTAAGTTAATTTTCCTTTACCTAGCCATAACCTATACTCTGTGTTGGTGTTTTTTGGAATCTTCTATAAGTAGGTAAATAAAGGTGGTAACGGGGTTTCTTCTTTTCTTCTTTTTATTATTATTACTAATTAATTGAATAATTACAGTTGTGATCCTGCCAGGATGCTTATTAAAATTATTTAATGAGTTATGCCTGCTAGGAATGGATAGGTAGGTTAGGGTAGGTGGCTTAAAGGTTTTGGATGTATTGTATATGGTGTATTTGGAAGTATTGTATTGTATAAGGTGTTATTTTGTGGTTATGTTTCGTACTGTGTAACACACTTGTGCGACTATTATTTGTTTGTCTTGGTATATTGGTAATGATTTTATGTATTAGAGTGATTTTAATTTAATGTGTATAACTATGTTCATTGCGTTGACTTGTAGGGTTATTGTTTAATTTGTATTAAAAGGGTTGTATTTGTTTTCATATATAAGGCTGTTATTAAACATTTTATAGACATGGCTGATGTACAGGAAACCAAAGTAGGTACATCAAAGGACGATATAATGAATTTTTTGCATTCGGTGGCCAAACGTTTTGATGGTACGTTTGAGAAGTGGGATTAGTGGTTAGAAAAGTGGAATAAACGCTTCGATGATTTTGATGAAAAGATGGATAAGCGTTTTGATGAATTAAGTAATTCACAAAAACTATTTGCTAAGCGTTTGAGTGCTTTTGGCCAAAAATTAGTTGATCATATTGGTGCCCAAAGTAAACAAATTAGTGAACTTAAAGAACATATATATGCTAAATATAATGAGAACAAAGACATTAGACTAGACCAGGTTATGGACACTGAGGTAGGTGATTTTGGTAGTGAAAATAATAGTGATAATAATATGACGAATAATGATGATAACATAATCAAAAATGTAGTGTCAGAGGATTGTATGTTGAATAGTAGTGATGATGAAAGTATAATGGGAGTAGAAATTAGTGGTTACGTAGTAGTTGATGAGTGTGATAGAGACAGTAAAGTGAGGTTAGGTGAGCGTGATGTGCAAAGCACAAATTTTGCCACTGGTTTAATTGCAGTAAGGGCTCCACATGTGGTTGTTAAGGACAAAGGTTCCTCCAGTGGTTATGTGCGATACGTGGTGTCTCATAAATGGTCCCCTAGGTATTTTTTTATGGTTTACCTGGTAAAGCCAGGAGGTGTAATAGTGATTTTGTTGTGCCCTTTGTAAGGAGTGATGTAGTTTAGGGGGGGGTAGGAGTAGTTTCTATGGTGAGCAGCGTACAAGTGTTATGGTTAAAATATTCAATATAAACAGAGGTTACAAAGATTTAATTAGTGTGCTAGGTGTGGAGCAAGCAGTTCATATTATCACTTTAGGAGACCTGGTCGATGACGATAAAGCAGTTGATAGTAACGAAGCAATTGGTGACAACAATGATATGATTGGAAATCGAGATAACACCTACCTAGTGATAAATAATCCCGATGATGACAGGACTGTTACCGACTGGTACAAAAGACACGATGCTGATTCTTGTTGGTTTTAGTGTAACCTGAATTATGATTATTATAATCTTATGGTGGACAATACAAATTTAAATGGTCTTTGTGTTGAAAGAGGTAAGATGGAATTAGACAATACGGAACTGTGTATGTACAATATTACGCTGATTTATGATGGGGGTAATCATATCATTTGATGATTTGATTTCATGGTTTTATTGATTGGTTTCCTTGGAATAATGACTAGGTTAATACTAATGGGTTATATAATATTATATTTGTATTATGTTGTATATAAACTTGTATTAGGTTAAAGATACTATGTATTCGGTTATGTGTATTGTTATTGTGATGTGATCCATCTGAGTATACATTTTTATTGTATGTGTATGTTGTATTTTATGTAAGCATATATGTAATTAAATAATGATAAATATGGAAGTTCAGATTAGTTTGTAACTTTTGATTATATCTGTATTTTGTGGTAATGTCTACAAATTGGATTGAATAATACTTGACATACTTATTGTTGGAGAAGGGTGACTGGTAATTATGACCAGTATTACTATATGTTTATTGTAAATTGTATTTGTAATTTAATGAACTTTGTTTAATTGATTTGATTCTAAATTGAAATATGATGAATTTGCAGCTGGTTGTAAATGATTAAAATTTGCTAGTTGAATTTCAATGAATTTAAGAGAAAATCATATGTAAAGTTATAACCTGAAGTTTGAATTTGTAGTGGGTTATAGATATCTTGTGAAAGTTTGTTAAGGGAATTGTTGTGAATATGTATGAAGTTATGATGTGGAATTTGAATTTGTAGTAGGTTGTGGACAATTAATTGCACAATTAAAATGAATGTAATTTTTATTTGATGTACATGTGTATTTCTTTTGTAATTTTACATGTGGGTTGATATAATTATTGTAGTTATATATATATATTGCGACAACACAAATTACTAAACTATTGGCGCATAGGATATGATAGTATGTGTATTTCAAATTACAAGTCTATATTGGAGGGTTTAAGATTATTTATTGTACAAACACAAGTTATAGTTTATATGGTATATTTGAAATGTACAGAATGTAATGTTTGATATAGAGTCTTTCTTTTAAAATGTTAAATAATGTTCATACGCAAGACGTGATACGTTACATAAGAAGACTCCCACGATGAATGTTGTTGAAGAGAAGGGCCGGTCTTTGCGGTATAGATGGTTCATCAGGTGTGGCTTACAAATGACAGACGTTTCACCAGAAACGTTTACAGCTGGGCTGGCGTCCTGTAACAGCTGGGCTGGTCCTATAACAGCTGGGCTGGTGTCCTATAACAGCTGGGCTGATGTCCTATAACAGCTGGGCTGATGTCCTGCAATTCCCACGATGAATCCGACACTTCGCACACAACGGTACTACGGATTTTAATACTCGCCAAACTTATATAGAGTTTAAGACCAAGTAATATCTCAGGTGACAGTGAGTTTAATCAATAACGGTATATTGAGCTTATACCTCTCCGGCTTCTTCAAGTGTTCTCGCGCATACCAAGGTCTACCGCGATCAGCAGACCACCCTATGAGGAAATCTTGCACTAGCACGGAAACGTCTTGATGGAACTATTGCGTAACAATTAATGATACTGTCACTGCGGAAAATCTCGCACAGTGGTACAGTTACACTCACTTCTTACACACGTAATACTACAATATTAATATCGTGTGTAAAGATATAAAATCAATTGTTATGCGTCACACGCGTTACTATCCCCGAAAAGTCTTAACAGATCCTTGCAAGCGGTAGAGTCTTGTACAAGGATTGTATGTACCGTTCGCGGTAGCAGCAGTGAAGAACTGCTTGTAAATTTTCGCACAATGCGTTAAAACACTGATGTGTGCAAATGTACTACACACACAGTTCTGAGTCTTCCCGTTTCACTAACGACGAATAGTCTTTACAACACCTTGCAAGCGGTAGAATTCTTGTACAAGGAGTGCACGACCCGTTCGCGGTAGATGGCGTAGAAGAACTGCCTGTGTAACGACAAGCTTAAGAAAATTTCCAACCACCAGTCAGCATTCTATTGGTGGATGGAAGTCACATGGTTAGTATAAATGACCATGCACTTTTCATGCAGTAGAGTGCATTTACTTTGTAACAGCATGCATAGCGGTAATCAGACTACTCGTATCTCTGCATGACTGCCTACATACTAATAATATACATGAATGTAAACAATAGTCCGACAGGTATAGGGATTGTAGCGATACACATGTCTCAGTTCAGCTAATGTCAAAACAACGATAATACTTCACGCACCGCCCGGGAAACGTTTCCCACTCGCGCACGCGCGCACATTTCCACTAACACAGTACATGAATAACCATAAATAATAATGCACAGTTTTTTTAAACTAAACCCTTAACCTTACTAAATACAATTGATAACAACCAAACTTAACCATCTACCAAATAATATGAATGTCCATTGTCTGTGTAATATATGAACTTGCCCCGCCTATCATGATCCTGTGATTCGTTGCAGGATTAACTCCTTCCCGCATAAAAAAAAAATTTTTTTTTCTTTAGTTAACTAACAAAAAATAAAAAATTTTTTTTTTTCAATATAACCAAAACAACTTCCTAATCCTGAAATAATAATAATACCCTCGAACTAAAATCAAATAAACATCCTCAATTAATACTAACAATTCCAACTGTCACTTTGACAGAAGCATCAAATCAAAAGACACGTGGTAACCTTCAAACCAAAACAAACACACATGTTCTTGACACACAGATAACGAAATCTTATGCAGGGTCATAGGGTACACAGACAACATTCCTTAACAAAACTAGATTATTGTTCATTCACAGAGCCATCTTACATACAACATTTAAACCTGAATTGACATATTTAAATCACTACATATTCTTACCCCTATATCCTGACATTTATTTCTGAGTTTACGGATCCTTTGTATAATACTTCCTCAATGAGGACGCATGGAATTTACCAATCGCATGGTTGGTATTTGGGTTGGTTAAGATAAAGGTATTTTTCCCAACTTGCTCCGACAGGGTATACGGACCATTATACAGCCTAAAAAACTTCGCGGCTGTGTTGTCCTCCCTTCTTCCAACATTTAATGCTCGTAAAAGCACACTCTCTCCAGTCTTGAACTTGACTAGTTTATGTTCCGCATTAAATTTTTCCGTGCGCTCCTCGGCGCACTTTTTAATGCGTCTTCTAGCTTCGATTTTCTTTATCTCAACTGGTATAGGCATATTATGCGTCGCTATCCTTTCAATGTGTTTACCCCAGACCCGGCCTGGCATTTCTCCGGTTTGGAGTTCATTCGGAGTATACCCAGTAGTAGAATTATAATTTCCATTTATGGCATACTCAAAAAATTCTAGGAATTCCGGCCACTTACTCTGGTTAGTATTACAGTACGTATGGAACAACCGTCCCAACTCCTTGTTGACCCGCTCGGCCAAGTTACCTTGCGGTCTCCGGATCGCAGTCAAGACCGTCTGGACCCCGTGTTTCTCAAGCTCTGAGTGCCACTTGGTGTTCGTAAATTGCTTACCTTGATCTGAGAGTATCTTCCTTACGGGACCATTTTTCGGCATGTATTTATTTAGCATAATGTTTATGACAGCTGACGTAGTAGGTCTACCAATAGCATATAGGCTAACATGTTTGGTAAAGGCATCCGTAACAACCACAAGGTTCTTCATTCCACGTGCCGCCCGAGGAAGTGGACCCAAAAAATCAATGCATACAAGGTCATTTTTATTACGCACAACAATGTTACCCATTTCAACCTGGGTATGTTGGTTCGGATATTTCGCTGTTTGGCAGATGTGGCATGAGCGGAGTATGGCCTTTATTTTCCTGGTCATATTTAGCCACACAGAATCCTCCCGCATTGCCAGGTAACATTTATAAGGCCCCGCATGAGCCAGACTCTCATGACACATCCAGGTGAGGTCTTCCACCATGGCGTCCGGTACCATAATCTTCCATCCGCCATTGATAATTTTATACACTACGTCTTTATATATTCTGTACTTAGGGTTTTCTTGTATCCGGATAGCGTCACATATCCGCTTCAATTTTGTGTCCCGCTGTTGTTCCATACCAATATTTCTTAACCTATTTTTGAGACTGTCTTCTAATTTATATTTGACAGCTAGAATTTGAACTTCCTGGTTATTAGACACATGACGTTCTTCCACCATTGGAGGGTATCGGCTTAACGTGTCAGCTGCTTGGTTCTCGCTTGCCTTACAGTACTTAATGGTAAAGTCGTACTCTTGGATGGCCATGATCCAACGGGATATGCGAGCGTTCGCCAACTTGCAGCGCAACATGAACGATAAGGCCTGGTTGTCCGAAAGGATTTCGAAGTGTTGTCCAACCAGGTAATAACGAAATTTACTAATGCAGTACACAATAGCCAATATTTCTTTCTCCGATGTGAAATAGTTACGTTCGGCCCCTTTTAGTGACCTACTGCTGTGCGCAATTATTTTGTTTTCACCCTTCTCATTCCGTTGGTAGAGTACCCCCCCAATGGCGTAATCCGAAGCATCGCAATTCAGGACATATGTGCCCCTTTTCTCAGGATGGAACACGTGCAGGTTCCTACTATACAAATTTTTAGTCGCGTCGAAAGCATGCTGATGACGCTCCTCCCATCTCCATTTAGTACTCTTACGAAGCAGTTCTAACAACGGCTCAATTGTCCCAGAATATTCTGGCGTAAAACGTCTGAAGTAACCAGTCAATCCGAGGAACGCTCTGATGGGTTTTGTGGGTTTCGGGAACTCCATGATCGCATGTATTTTTTCCGGGTCTGTTGTTATACCTTCCGCTGAGATAATATGTCCCAAAAATTTAATTTGCGATTTCCCGAATTCACACTTTTCAAGATTGAGAGTCAGGTTAGCGGCTTGCAATTTCTGAAATACAATCTTGAGATGTTCAAGATGTTCTTCAAATGATTTGGATATGACCAAAATATCATCAACAAATATGCTGACGAAGTCCTCCACCTCGGGTCCCAGAGCTAACTCCAAACATCTGACCATGGCCGCTAAACTGGTAACCAAACCAAATGGAACTACTTTAAACTGATAGCATTTATTTCGATATAGAAATGCTGTGTATCTTCTCGACTCTTGGGCAAGGGGAATCTGCCAGAATCCACTTTTGAGATCAAGGCGAGACATGTATTTAACACCTTGACATTTTATGAATAGGTTCTCCGCATTCGGAGCACAGTCGTAGCATTTTTTTGTAATAGAATTTAGATTTCTCATGTCGAGACATAATCGAATGTCGTTATTTTTCTTTTTAACAACAACCATAGGATTTAAAAAATTGCTATCAGTTCGTTCAATCACACCATTCTGAAGCATACTCTTAACTTCGGCATCAACCTGTTGTTGATAGTGAAGGGGGATGGGGTACGTCTTCCGTACAAATTTATTTTCATCAGTGACCTGAATACTGTGTTCATAAACATTCGTGACGGTAGGATTTTTGGAAAACACAGATTCAAATTTATCAAGCATACTTTGCAGCTTATCTTGCTCATTGCTCGTTATCTGCCTGCTGTGAGTCCGCAGATTATGTGTTATCTTATCAGCAAGTTGAACCGCTGGGCGAGTTATAGTAATAGGTTCACAATCAGACCCCGTCTTACCCCTCCTGCGTCCTAACCTGATATCGTGTTTACTATTATTTACTGTACATTTTAGTATTTTATTTGGAAAATCAATGGTCGCGTGCAGTTTATTTAATGTGTCCACTCCCAAAATAACATTATACACGAGTTTCTTGACCATAAGCACAGTGACCTCTATTTCCATTCCCTGAATGGATACTGTTATCATAGCTTGACGGTCAACCCTCTGAGATTCACCCGTCGCTGATTTTATGATTTTGTGGGCTGCCGGCAGAATCGGGATTTTTTTAAAATGTTTCCTGTGCCTCTCTAGGAATCGCTCATCCATTAACGAAATTTCTGCGCCGCTGTCAAATAAAACTTCGCCGACACATCCGTTAATTTTCGCGTTGACAATGAGGTCAGTGTCATTTTCAACGCTAATACCTTTCTCATTTTCCTTACTATGGTTATTGCAAATTAAACTATCTCTAATTACAGCAGGATACAGGCCGGACACTACTAATTTTCTCTTATAACTAACATCTTTCACATTTGATTTATTGAACTGCTTTTTGTAGTTATAACGGGCTTTTGAAACTTCATTCATCCCATTATGTTTACCCCATTTCCGATTGGTATTTCTATTAGGTATTTTATATTGTTTTGGTGACTGTGTGTGCTAGGTTTGAGTTTGATACTGAAAATTTTTATTCTCCCGTCCATAAAAATTTTGCTGTGAGCTGACGTCATTTAAAGTCTTATATACATACGGGGTACAGTTTAGTGGTGACGAGGTACTTTGCAATCGTGACACTTGCTGTTGTAGTTTTTGAATCCGCAGGTCACGTTCGGCCATTAATTCATTTATCGTAGATATGTGTTGCACTACTTGCTCTGCCGTACCAGAGAGTTTCGCTTCATATTCACTAAGTCGTGACTTATTGACTTCCAAATTTGCCTCTATATTGGCCTTCATAGTTTCCACGGTCTCGCTAATATGCTTTTCTGCCGCTTCTACCATTTGTTTGCTTTGTTTGGATTGCTCCTGTATGGCCACGTATGATTTCTTGTTCTCCTCATGGAGTGATTTGTTTTGTTTCCCGGCTTCTATTTTACCAGATTTAATTTCTTCTTCACTGGCTTTCTGCTCTTCTTTAATTGCTTTCATTTCTTCTAATAAGGTCGCTAAAGCATTCTTGATTTCTGCAGTATCCGCCATAATGATTAAAATTAATTTAAAATTTAGTAAATTTAAATTTATTGACTTATACGCAAAGCAAGTTATTATTATCACAACAAGATTAGAACATATGGTAACCAGTTTATATGCACACAGAAAAAGCAGTTCAAAATATCAACATGTAAATACCTTATCTAACATACAAAAACTAATAATCTACCTCCAATATACTGATAAAATCTGTTCATATATGATATACAAGAGAATATGCACAATTGAAAATTATATCCTCAGATTTTCATATGAACAATACACATACAATTATTACGTTAATTATACATATACGTCGGATTTTTCCAACAAATTTTATATTCATAGACAAATATGTAATAGCGTAAATTTACCGCTATTTTACGAGCCCTACGTTGCTAAGCGCCAAAATATCTCTATGCGACAACACAAATTACTAAACTATTGGCGCATAGGATATGATAGTATGTGTATTTCAAATTACAAGTCTATATTGGAGGGTTTAAGATTATTTATTGTACAAACACAAGTTATAGTTTATATGGTATATTTGAAATGTACAGAATGTAATGTTTGATATAGAGTCTTTCTTTTAAAATGTTAAATAATGTTCATACGCAAGACGTGATACGTTACATAAGAAGACTCCCACGATGAATGTTGTTGAAGAGAAGGGCCGGTCTTTGCGGTATAGATGGTTCGTCAGGTGTGGCTTACAAATGACAGACGTTTCACCAGAAACGTTTACAGCTGGGCTGGCGTCCTGTAACAGCTGGGCTGGTCCTATAACAGCTGGGCTGGTGTCCTATAACAGCTGGGCTGGTGTCCTATAACAGCTGGGCTGATGTCCTATAACAGCTGGGCTGATGTCCTATAACAGCTGGGCTGGTGTCCTAAAACAGCTGGGCTGATGTCCAATAACAGCTGGGCTGATGTCCTGTAACAGCTGGGCTGATGTCCTATAACAGCTGGGCTGATGTCCTGCAATTCCCACAATGAATCCGACACTTCGCACACAACGGTACTACGGATTTTAATACTCGCCAGACTTATATAGAGTTTAAGACCAAGTAATATCTCAGGTGACAGTGAGTTTAATCAATAACGGTATATTGAGCTTATACCTCTCCGGCTTCTTCAAGTGTTCTCACGAATACCAAGGTCTACCGCGATCAGCAGACCACCCTATGAGGAAATCTTGCACTAGCACGGAAACGTCTTGATGGAACTATTGCGTAACAATTAATGATACTGTCACTGCGGAAAATCTCGCACAGTGGTACAGTTACACTCACTTCTTACACACGTAATACTACAATGTTAATATCGTGTGTAAAGATATAAAATCAATTGTTATGCGTCACACGCGTTACTATCCCCGAAAAGTCTTAACAGATCCTTGCAAGCGGTAGAGTCTTGTACAAGGATTGTATGTACCGTTCGCGGTAGCAGCAGTGAAGAACTGCTTGTAAATTTTCGCACAATGCGTTAAAACACTGATGTGTGCAAATGTACTACACACACAGTTCTGAGTCTTCCCGTTTCACTAACGACGAATAGTCTTTACAACACCTTGCAAGCGGTAGAATTCTTGTACAAGGAGTGCACGACCCGTTCGCGGTAGATGGCGTAGAAGAACTGCCTGTGTAACGACAAGCTTAAGAAAATTTCCAACCACCAGTCAGCATTCTATTGGTGGATGGAAGTCACATGGTTAGTATAAATGACCATGCACTTTTCATGCAGTAGAGTGCATTTACTTTGTAACAGCATGCATAGCGGTAATCAGACTACTCGTATCTCATGCATGACTGCCTACATACTAATAATATACATGAACGTAAACAATAGTCCGACAGGTATAGGGATTGTAGCGATACACATGTCTCAGTTCAGCTAATGTCAAAACAACGATAATACTTCACGCACCGCCCGGGAAACGTTTCCCACTCGCGCACGCGCGCACATTTCCACTAACACAGTACATGAATAACCATAAATAGTAATGCACAGTTTTTTTAAACTAAACCCTTAACCTTACTAAATACAATTGATAACAACCAAACTTAACCATCTACCAAATAATATGAATGTCCATTGTCTGTGTAATATATGAACTTGCCCCGCCTATCATGATCCTGTGATTCGTTGCAATATATATATATATATATAATTAAGAGTGTAGATAAACAAATCAGTACCTTGGTCAATGCAAATCAGTACTTCTAGGAGGAATCCAAATCAGTGCAGAGATATGGATTAATGAAAGACCATATAATAATATTTTACTTTTGTTGTTGCGGAATCTGTGTGGAACTGTGGAGGCAAACCTGTGCTGACTGGTTCGTCAGGACAGAGTTGTCAAGTGCCTGTCTGGCTTTACGGTGTTGGGATCCTGATGAAGGAAGTCCAGTAAAGTCATATGGGTATGACCACAGCCACTGGATAATGGGGGTAAGTACCCAACATTTAATCATGAAGTAAGGGGGTCGTGGTGCCATATCCTCACTGATCCGCCTAGGTTTAGAGCAATGAGAGTTTTTATGTTTATGGACACAAAACCTCTCATTGGGGGGGAGGGGTCTTGTAATGGTACATTTCCTTCAGCATTTTCAATGTAACGCAGAAACCTATTTTCGTATGCAAGAGATATCAGAAAGCGAGAGAATGGAATTTTTTGTATGTGACTTTCATTGGGGCAGTGTTGTCGTGATCAGCAAGTGTACGTGCCAAATAACAATTTCACACATTCGTGGAGCATTGCATCAGCCAACTGGATGATTTTCTCACAAGAATGCAGATTAAACTGGTTAGCGCGGGAATGCGGAGAGAGGGAGGGTAGGATGCTTCGGCGTAGCATCAGCCAGTCGCAGAAAAAACATCGGAGAGAGTAGACCATGTCTCGTATACAAAGTTGGTACTGGGAGGTGAAAAATGTAACTAACTAAAAATATTTGTTAGTTGTGCCTCAGGCAAAATTATAAGTTTAAAAGCAGTTTAAATAAATTTTAAAGCAGTCATAATCTTAACGGCAAAAAGTTTGCACGGTAGCGGCAATGACTCCAGAAGGCTGCGGTAAAAATGTAACGAAAAAAACAGTATCAACAGTGCCTGGGATGACATGTAATTAAAGTGCAATTACATTGTTAGAGTGCAATTAACAATTTTGTAGTTGAACAGTGCGTGCATGTAAAAGTACATAGACTCAGTGATGTGCTAAGTGCGAAGTAAATTCGGCCACTTGGTGTTTGCGAGCGAAGTGGAATACAAAAGACTGATAAGTAAAAAGACAAAAAGAAAAGTAAAATAAAATGCGTCTGGGGAAAGTATTTGGCCAATTTAATTTAATATACTAAAAGTTTTAACTGAAATTATATACAATCAGAGAGAGAGTGTGAGAGAGCGAGACAGTAAAAAAGGGGACTGATTTGCGTTATAAGTTTATAATTAATAACGAAGATATATTTTATAACACACAAAGCAAAATAACAGAACTAATAAAAATGTACATTAATATTAATATGCGTTAAGTTAATTTTCCGTTACCTAACCGTAACCTATACTCTGCGTTCCAATAGTTCTTCTAACGGGCGTAGAATTTCCTGTGAGGGAAAGTTTTTGTTTTAAATTGTTTTCATGGGGAAAGTTGATACAGTTTTTACATTTCCTCCTATAAAAATGTGGTGGTGACCCTGGGGCTTTTGGTGTTTTTGGAATCTTCTGTAGGTATGTAAAGGTGGTAACGGGGTTTAATTAATTCATTTCTTCCTTTTATATTTATGCTAAGTATTTGAATAATTACACTGACAAGGCATACGGTTGGATACACAAAAACTTTTTTAATTTTTGTATATATTTACTTTTTAATTTCTTTTTTTTAAAATATATTTTGCTGGGGATGCAAACTTTATTTCATATATAATACAGACTAGTTAAACATAAAAAAGTAGTAAACTATAGCTATTCAAGAATGGTAATACAAAGCTTTTCAAAAATTTACAAATATTTAAATAATTCAATGTAATGTATTAAAACATGTTAATTAGAGAAAAGGCTCTTTTCCTTCTTCTACAGTATTATTCTAACATTCATTCAGTGGTGCTTTTTATCCACTCCTCTTCCTTCCCTTTTGACCAACTTAAGGTAACGTCTCCTTCGTCTTTCTTCTATTATTGTGACTACTTGTTCTTCATTGATTTATTCCTTGGCTGCAGTCAAATATCGGATAAACTTCTTTCTGAAAGTTAATTATGTTTTTTCTGTTACACGAATGTACTGCCAATGTTTTTTCCAGTACATCCTGTATACAGGATGAGGGCATTGACCATGGATGTTGACATAAGTAACTCTACAACCAATTTTGTGTACCTCTTCACAGTTTTCCTGTGGGGTGATTATGATGCCATTTTGTCAGAAGGTCTACGGAAAATTTCCTTTGTTGTAGTTAATAATGAATTCAGTTTTTACGTACACACAACAGCTTTTAGTCAGAGCTGTACACAACACTTAGACTCTGGAGCATGAACAAAGGCAGTGAGGGTCAGCTGTATGCCAGCAACATTTGTTTCTGCTTGGAGTGGAAACCAGAGCTTGTTCCAGCCTAGCCAAATGCCGTTATTACTGTTGTTGTACGTATTTCTAATTTTATTACTGTCAGCACTTTACATTTACTGTAGAGATTTGTGTGTGTGGTCCTATTTTTTGAACATACTCGGAACAGCATTTAATGTTTATCATATAGTATCACTATGTCATAGCCACTTGAGGGCATGTTTGGGAAGTTATGCATAAAAATAGGTAATGTATGGCTTGTTTATCCAACAACAGTTCTCAAAGATATGATGAATGGTATTTTAGCTTGAATTTATTTAAGTAAAGTTGACGCCTACTTTACTTTTTTATCTCTGTTTACGCCTCTGTTACTTTACTATACACTTATGTTTGCTTTTGATATTAAACCACTCGAATTATTGTAAATACTGCATTTTAAAGACTTAAGTAAATGCTTACTTCTAATCATGGCTTGTAATCTACTTTTATTACATTAATTTATTTTATTTTATTTACGTTCACATAAACACTCGTTAGAGTATCCTCCGTCCGGACGCCATCTTATATTACTGCCAACCATAAATAAAAAAATGTTACTCACCAGGGTTCGTATAAGCGAACAGGAGAACAGAACTGGTTATTCAAGAAAGCACAAATGGATTACCTTCATACTAGTGTTATACTTTTATTTAAAATCATTTTTAAATACAACAAAAGAAAAACCCATTTAATATCGTTTCAATCCTGCCGTGAACAAAATATTCCCCCTCCCTTTGTTAAATTTAATACTATTTCACTGACAAAATACACAGTGATTATCGACTAAATGATTACATACTTTGATGAATACCGTATAATTTTAGAAACAGTATTTAATAAAATTGATATTTTTTTAGATAGAGATATAAAATATAAAAACATTGATTATTTATTTGCATAAAATGATAGCTATATTATCTCGAAATACTTATGAAACTAGCTTACACAAACCAGCGCTTCATTCCCACACGTACCCTCTTTCATACTTTACATATTTTACTACCCTCCTCTGAGCTCATCATTTAATAATTTAAATTTTCTTGAAAAATAAAAGAAACTCTTGGTTTACTCTTCCAGTTGATTACTTAGCTGTTATTTTAATCCACAGTCCAGTCTCCTCACGGATTTTTGGTCACTTCACATCTTTCTTCCGTCACTAAATTTTTATTAAAACAACGACTGTTACTTCATTTTATGATTAATTAACAAATGATCACATTTTTAACACCTTTTGGTGTTGGGCGCACCCGTAATTCGTTCCGGAACTTTTTAACGGCTGTACAGCACGAGAGTATTTTGCAGATTGGGGTGAATTTTACTGCCTCAGTTTCTGAGGTAGTGGGGGAGTCACGTGATTTCACTCTATTGTTCTAATTATGTTTTGTAGCCAGATTTAACAGTGTTGTTAATTTAGATCGACATTCCAAGTGACGTATGGCTGGGTTTGGCCCTGATGTCATCGGGCGTGACTTCTGTTTACAAAGTTCAAATGTCATACAGCTAAAAATAACTGCTTCTCTTGCGTTCTGTTGATGACCTTGACATTAACTCATTCACATTGCATATAATCATAACTCGTTATGATGTGCAAATAAAATTTCCAATTATTATTTCTGTTTCTATTTTCCCCAAATTACCCCTGAGTGGGCTTAACTGTACTTTTACAGGGTTCTATTATTATGGGTATTTAGTTATTAAGTTAGTTTCTTGAAAATAATGTATTACATCACGTATAAACTGTAAATTAGTTTTTTACATAACATAAATTGCATGTAAATTATGTGAAGCACCTAGCGGTAGAAGAATGTGACATTTGACCAAAACAGCCTGGCAACATCACAGAGAATCAGTCTGTCTCTCTCTGCACAGTAAGATCCTGTCTCTCGCCTACGGAGGATCCTGGGGAGGGGCAATGTGCATAGCCGCTAAAAGATCTACTAATTTGTATCTATGTTTGAATGATTTAATATATACTACTTAAGTAAGCATGAACACTACCATACATGTAGCGTTTTTAACCTTTAACTTGTGTCTCCTCAACAAACGTTAGTCTGTTTCATTGTAACCCCTCTTTAGAATTTTTATGCTTTATTAAAAAAAAAAAATTTTTTTTTTTTTTTTTGAAGAGGGGCCACTACTTATTTAAAACTAGGCCAAAGGCCTAGAGAAGCCAAAATGCACTGGGTCCAGTGAGACGGGACTTGCAATTAAACTCTCTGTTATAACCAACAATAGCATTTATTGAGTATTGTGTAAAATAGCATATAAGGTGACAATATGTTTTCTTTTTGTTTTTATAAATGCTAATTTTTTTGTATAAATCTTCCCCGTACATAACCCACAAAAGTAACACATACATAACTGACATAAATACACATTTAAATATAAATATATCTCTCCATCACATCCACATTTTTAATATCACTATATCAATAACCAACACCCTTATAAATTTAAAGCATAGCCACCCGCCTATATACATTTTCTCGACATACATGTATTGCCCCCCATCTAAAAGAAATAATTACTAATGAACTGGAAATTCAACCACCCTACCTCTACAGACATCCGAATATGTATATCTATATCACTAGTGCTCCCCCGAATCAGAGTTGCCCAAAATGCCAGATACAATTTTAAAGTGCTCTTAAACTTGGTAAATTTATAATCAATAAGTTAGAAAATTATAACTGACAATAATAAATAGGAAAGAAGGTAAGCTACAATCTTTCCGTGACCTGAACTGTATTTGCGAATTTGTTGAGATAATAATTTATAAAATTTTAGGAAGAAACGTAGTTTAGCGATAACGTTCAAAATTTACAATAATTATATGACCTGATACGTTATATAACATTTTAAGAAAACTGAATTGACAATAATACATTTAAAGAACTTTTACAACTGTGAGGTGACATACTGGTAGGCTATATAACCCGTTTAAGAAAATTGAATTGGCCCGGGAACAAACATGTTCCTAAGCTTGGAGCATGCCTATGTCTGCATACAAGGCTGCCTACACAGGATTAAACAGGGGCCGGACTGTTACTGAATCAGAAGCTTATTACCCTTACATAACCCCAAAACGTAATTTAACTATGTGAGATGACCGTGATTATCTGAACTAACCTGACAGGAATATAGCTGAACCCTACCAGCCGGTGGGGTTCATCCTGTCACCAATGGAAGCAACTCTTACATATTTGAAAATATAAAATATATAAAAGATATATAAAAGATATATAAAAGAAATATAAAAGAAATATGATAGTGTGTCACTCCTACCCCACAAGTTTTATGAAATCCGGGTGTCTGTGTAGATCAAAATAAAATAATTATAATTGGTTTGAGGTCACCTGGTGGTGTTTGAGTTCCTACTTCCAGTGCCTGCGGTGTTGGTTTGACGTGGTCATCTTGCGAACCCGTCCGGCAGGCGAAGGCGAGAGCCTTTGGTGACTGTTCAGGCGGAGATGTTCATCCTGTGCCGTCGTCCACGTCTAAGACGGGGAGCCCTGCGCATACATAAATAATTAGAGGACTGTCGCAACACTTATTCTCACCCTATAATGCACCACGCACACTGGGTAGAACCCGTATATAACCAATTTGAACCGGCCTACTCTTAACCCTTTAAACTCCGTTCGTTTTAGTTAAAAGTTAAAACTCCCCCAAAACCAACATATAATTTTTAAGTACCGGTACTTGATTATGCCTATATGGGCAAAAGTTTGACAAACTGTAACCTGTCTACTTGTGCACTAGCACGTATTACTACATTTGAAAACTATTACATCAGCCAAAATTGCAGGATTTTATAGCAGTACAGTGATACAGGCAAATATTGTCTCTTAATTACGATAGTCGTTATTTCATAAGGGTTTAAACAATTTAGTAGCTTGGATATAGAATACTTTAGATGTACGCCACGCGGTGTAAAAATTATCATCTTTCTTTCACACTTACTATATTGAAAATCACATTTTATTTTTTATGAAACGCATAATATATGAACTAGAGTAACTTACCGCAGTTCTGTGCGAGTTTAACTACCCATCCGGGGTGATAGAATTATTTTCAAAAAGACTTCTTCGCTCTGTCGAAGAGGCACGAGATGTTCGCAATGCAGGCGATGGAGCAAGACAGAAGAACGACGCTCGGTACAGCGCAATACCGAATCCTGGCTTCCAGGCGAATGCTAGAGTGCGTGGCATGTACCACGGCGAACTAAATTTCGCCGTTCCGTTAAACACAGAAACAGATAAACAATTTCGCGTTATTTAATTTTATTTATATAATATAATAAATATATAATATAACGTAATTTATTTTTTGTATATAATCGCCGGTTCGTAGACAACCGGGACACCCCCAGCCCAAAAGGGCAACCTAGTTGCCCCACACTTAGACAGAGCGGTATCCTGCAGTGTACCCTTATATTGTCTTCTAAAGTACTGGTATCCATCAGCGTTCGGACCAGACCTCGCTCCCAGGAGAACAGAGGCTCAGAACAAAAAACTCCTCACAACTGCGACCATCCCCATGCGACCCTCTCCGTCATGTCAACCCCACGGGACCGCCCCAACACGTCACCCTCTCTGGTGACCACCACCTACCTCTATGGCTACTCAGATATTCATGCCCGAAGGCCAACAAGTTGCTACTGACCCTTGATATGTGAGTACCACTTCTACAACCGTCCACCACTTGGACCGACCAGCCATATGCACCAACAAGGCATCACCATCCTTGCCATATGACTGGCCCACATCCCTATACTAGGGCGGACGGCCCCGCTTAGCCCGACAGAGAAGACCGCATAGAGGGCACGCGAACATCAATCTCAACTCTTACTCTTTCAAACGACCATAACTACAGGGGGTGGTGTTACTTCTCCACGGCACCGTCTAGACAACTCTCTCCCTCAACGAAGAAAACAAAACACCCGGGGAATGCGGCATGGCCATTTGATAACAAGGTTCAATGTCGATAATAGATCAGCTGATGAACAAATCAGGTCGACCGTGAAATTGACATATCAAACATAGAACAGTTACATGAGACAAGGACGGGTTTATCAGATTACGAAAACGACAACAACTACATTCCACCCTGCAGAGGCTATCAACGGCTCATAGTCCAACTCGCCCAGATAACATATTTAACAACGATACAGCTGGTTACAAGTTACTATGTCAATATCTAGACTCCCCATAAAACAACAACCAACAATCTAACACTAACATCACTACACCAACCTAGTCACAACTCTTCCAACTAACTTCTTTTCTAACTCCTTTTTGATTTTTTTTTCTTTTTCCTTTTCCTAATTTTTTTGTTTCTTTTTGCTTTTCTAATTTTTTTTTATTTTATGTTTTTCCAAGGGGAGGGGTAGGAAAATTGGGAAGAAGAAAAGGGCAAGGATCATTGAAAAGTCAATAACTAGGACTAAGGGTAAGGACATGGTTCCCTCCGAGAATAAGGATGGGTGGAGAAAACGAAGGCTCGCGGAGGCAGGGGCGCAACCCTGAAGTAGACGAACACCACTGGGACTGTGGGGAACATCTACCCGCTACCCGTTAACCGCTTCTTCTCACCTTTCTGTGACGGACTTTATTTCCACGTTCCTTTCGGACAGCACTCTCTGACAAACTATTTTGTGTTGAGCTGTACTGATTTGTTTCTTCTGAATCTGAATCAAGGCAACTTATCTCGCTACTTTCCTCCGCTTTGGATTATCGTCATCATCTAAACTCCCGGCTTCTGCCTCCCCTGCTTCTCTTTCTTCCTCTTCTACTATTTCCCCTTCTTCGTCCCCATAATCCAAATCTACATCATGACACTGCACCTCCTCACCATCTTCCAGTTGCTCGTCTGATCCATCTTCAACAGCATCTTCCCTCAGCTCCTCACCAATTTCTTCATCGCACTCGTCACCAATCTCATTCTCATCAACACATTCATCATCAACATCATCGCCATGACGTCCACTACCACCATCAGAACACTGCACATCTTCATCATCCTCTAGTTGCTCACCTGGTCCGCAGGAAACTTCTTTCCGTTCTTCGGAACCCTCCACACTACTTACAGAAGGCATCTGCACATCTTCACACACTACATCATTCTCACTCGCACGCTTCACAACGCTGCCACCAAACTTCTCCTCAACTTCTACCTCATCTCCTTCAACCACACTTGCAGCCTGGACATCCCCGTGTCCATCCGCAAACTCAGACTCTTCATTCTCCCTAACACTTACAACTATACTGCTCTGCGCAGCATGTGCAGACCGCTCTTCTGCCTCTACCTTCGATTCCTCTTCTTCACCATTCTCAGCAACTACAACGTCCTCAACATTTCCCACCCTGGAATCCAGCTGTTCAGGTCCATGTGCAATGTCTAAATTAAATTCTACTGGCGATGGTAGAGATACACCATCAAGTGACTTCTCATCTCCCGGCGTAGGCGATGATGATGTTACCGGATCTGCATCCGTCATGAACCGAGATGGAGATACCGGAACAAATTCTGCGGCATCTGGATTCAACCATGACGTCCTCTCTGAGTCCTGTAATTCAGTATCAACAGACGCGTTCTTGTCGTCTTGTATTGATCCACAGAAGTTATTTCGCTTTTCTTCTTCCGATTCACCTTCTTCATTCACTACTCTATTAGGCACTTGTAATTCCTCTGGAACCTTTAAAGTTTCCTTTCTCTCCAAATAGGAATAAAGACTTCCTACAGGATCCCTGCTTGCCGATGTTTGTTCTCTAATATAACTTCTTCTTCCCCTGTTAATTCCATACTTATTTGTCTTCTGTGCTGTAGCTGTTGTTACCGTCTTTTCACTTGCCACCCCCTTGTAGCCACCATTATTTCCGGAATATTCAGTTTTTCTGACAATCTCTTGTGTTCTTCTCCAACCGCCATGTTTGTCCTTTTTAGCTCTTCCTAACAAACCACTGGAGTATTGGACATCTGTAGCAGCTCTTCCCCGGGACTCGTCCCCCGCCTGGACAGTACTGGAAACCACACACAACCGGTACAGATCCGCAAAACAACGGGGACGGTCCGCGAATATCAAACGCGATCTCTCTTGGGGATTCAGTCGTTCCAGAATTGCTTGTATAACTTCCGTCTCGGGCAACCCCAACCTTAATACCCGGGCAGCTTTCCGTATGTCGTTCACGAAGTCCCCCAACGCCTCTCCGTTGGCCTGTAGGCGATAGAATAAATCAAACTTAAGCTGGGCACGTGGTCGATGGGGTATGAAGAAATCCAACACTTCCCCATGGAAAGCGTCGACACTGCCGCCCCGACGCAGAGTGTTGGTGACCAATGAACCCCGGCAATACGGGTATATAAGGGAGAAGACCTCCCCATCGGACACCCCCGGAAATCCGCCAACTGCAGGACCAGGTCCAAGAAGACCAACCACCTGTCCTCATCTATTCCATCTACCACCAGAAATTTCTGGAGAACCCCTGAAATGGGGTGGGGCAATTTCTGATAGCCTACCGCCGCCAGAATTGCACAATTCACAACACAACAACAAAACATAAATTCCCACGAAACACTTGACACAAACATGAATTACACAAAGAAAAACCTGAGTACTAACTCTTCCTTCAAGCAGACTACGGGCCCCCTAGCGTTGCGAGGACGCGGCCACTATCCTGAACTGGCTCTCGACAACACCACAGAAGAAGAAACGCAACATTTACACTAACACACGACATACTCAACGACACACCTAACATCTCACCTAATATCACAACATCGCATTTCACAAGGAACAAATATTTACCGACTAACGAACAACAACGAATTCCCAAAATTTATAACACTGACTTCGGCTCCCGTACCTCGGACGAGACCGTCTGCCGATTGGGCCATACCGCATACCTATAAACGCCCTCACTATTATTTGAAAAGTACAACGCGAAATCCATTTCCGAACACCTCGCCCCAGATCTGCGGTAATTCAAGTTTCAAAAGAATTCCCCCCACAATTTACATCACGTGGCGACACCAAGTTTACAAATAACACAATTAACAATAGCCTGACGCTGTTATATATACCTCCATATAGCTGATCAGACATCAAACATAACAAAATACCTGTGTATACATTGACTTCTTGTAAATATTATAAGTCCATTCTATCCCGAATGTTTTCTGAGTTTGCAAGCCCCGTCACACCCAAAGGACCCAAGGGTTTAACCCTAGATACAACCACGCTCTGCTACCAAATGTAACCCCTCTTTAGAATTTTTATGCTTTACTAAACAATTTTTTTTTTTTTTTAAGAGGGGCCACTAGTTATTTAAAACTAGGCCAAAGGGCTAGAGAAGCCAAAATGCGCTGGGTCCAGTGAGACGGGACTTGCAATTAAACTCTCTGTTATAACCAACAATAGCATTTATTGAGTATTGTGTAAAATAGCATATAAGGTGACAATATGTTTTCTTTTTGTTTTTATAAATGCTAATTTTTTTGTATAAATCTTCCCCGTACATAACCCACAAAAGTACACATACATAAATCACATAAATAGCGTATAAGATAACAATATGTTTTCTTTTGTTTTTGTAAATGCAAATTTTTTTGTATAAATCTTCCCCGTACATAACCCACAAAAGTAACAGATACATAATTGACATAAATACACATATAAATATAAATATATCTCTCCATCACATCCACATTTTCAATATCACTATATCAATAACCAACACCCTTATAAATTTAAAGCATAGCCACCCGCCTATATACATTTTCTCGACATACATGTATTGCCCCCCATCTAAAAGAAATAATTACTAATGAACTGGAAATTCAACCACCCTACCTCTACAGACATCCGAATATGTATATCTATATCACTAGTGCTCCCCCAAATCTGAGTTGCCCAAAATGCCAGATACAATTGTAAAGTGCTCTTAAAATTGGTAAATTTATAATCAATAAGTTAAAAAATTATAACTGACAATAATAAATAGGAAAGAAGGTAAGCTACAATCTTTCCGTGACCTGAACTGTATTTGTGAATTTGGTGAGATAATATATAAAATTTTAGAAAGAAACATAGTTTAGCGATAACGTTCAAAATTTACAATAATTATATGACCTGATACGTTATATAACATTTTAAGAAAACTGAATTGACAATAATACATTTAAAGAACTTTTACATCTGTGAGGTGACATACTGGTAGGCTATATAACCCTTTAAGAAAATTGAATTGGCCCGAGAACAGACATGTTCCTAAGCCTGGAGCATGCCTATGTCTGCATACAAGGCTGCCTACACAGGATTAAACAGGGGCCGGACTGTTACTGAATCAGAAGCTTATTACCCTTACATAACCCCCAAACGTAATTTAACTATGTGAGATGACCGTGATTATCTGAACTAACCTGACAGGAATATAGCTGAACCCTACCAGCCGGTGGGGTTCATCCTGTCACCAATGGAAGCCCCTCTTACATATTTGAAATACCAGTCCCCTAATACTTGGACCACCCCCTTTTACCTCAAACGAGAAAAAATAAATGAATAAATTGTAAGAAGCTGCGAATACATGCCAGCCCCCAGGCTCACACTTAATACAAGTTAGTACATAATAAATAAAATTCCCCCAAAATGCGCGCACAATTCTGTCCAGTTAAACTGGGGCCCAAAATGTTTGAAAGATAAAAGAAATATGATAGTGTGTCACTCCTACCCCACAAGTTTTATGAAATCCGGGTGTCTGTGTAGATCAAAATAAAATAATTATAATTGGTTTGAGGTCACCTGGTGGTGTTTGAGTTCCTACTTCCAGTGCCTGTGGTTTGACGTGGTCATCTTGCGAACCCCTCCGGCAGGCGAAGTCGAGAGCCTTTGGTGACCGTTCAGGCGTAGATGTTCATCCTGTGCCGTCGTCCACGTCTAAGACCGGGAGCCCTGCGCATACATAAATAATTAGAGGACTGTCGCAACACTTATTCTCACCCTATAAAGCACCACGCACACTGGGTAGAACCCGTATATAACCAATTCGAACCGGCCTACTCTTAACCCTTTAAACTCCCTTCGTTTTAGTTAAAACTTAGACTCCCCCAAAACCAACATATAATTTTTAAGTACTTGATTATGCCTATGTGGGCAAAAGTTTGACACACTGTAACCTGTCTACTTGTGCACTAGCACGTATTACTACATTTGAAAACTATTACATCAGCCAAAATTGCAGGATTTTATAGCAGTACAGTGATACAGGCAAATATTGTCTCTTAATTACGATAGTCGTTATTTCATAAGGGTTTAAACAATTTAGTAGCTTGGATATAGAATACTTTAGATGTACGCCACGCGGTGTAAAAATTATCATCTTTCTTTCACACTTACTATATTGAAAATCACATTTTATTTTTTATGAAACGCATAATATATGAGCTAGAGTAACTTACCGCAGTTCTGTGCGAGTTTAACTACCCATCCGGGGTGATAGAATTATTTTCAAAAAGACTTCTTCGCTCTGTCGAAGAGGCACGAGATGTTCGCCATGCAGGCGATGGAGCAAGACAGAAGAACGACGCTCGGTACAGCGCAATACCGAATCCCGGCTTCCAGGCGAACGCTAGAGTGCGTGGCATGTACCACGGCGAACTAAATTTCGCCGTTCCGTTAAACACAGAAACAGATAAACAATTTCGCGTTATTTAATTTTATTTATATAATATAATAAATATATAATATAACGTAATTTATTTTTCGTATATAATCGCCGGTTCGTAGACAACCGGGACACCCCCAGCCCAAAAGGGCAACCTAGTTGCCCCACACTTAGACAGAGGGGTACCGTGCAGTGTACCCTTATATTGTCTTCTAAAGTACTGGTATCCATCAGCGTTCGGACCAGACCTCGCTCCCAGGAGAACAGAGGCTCAGAACAAAAAACTCCTCACAACTGCGACCATCCCCATGCGACCCTCTCCGTCATGTCAACCCCACGGGACCGCCCCAACACGTCACCCTCTCTGGTGACCACCACCTACCTCTATGGCTACTCAGATATTCATGCCCGAAGGCCAACAAGGTGCTACTGACCTTGATATGTGAGTACCACTTCTACAACCGTCCACCACTTGGACCGACCAGCCATATGCACCAACAAGGCATCACCATCCTTGCCATATGACTGGCCCACATCCCTATACTAGGGCGGACGGCCCCGCTTAGCCCGACAGAGAAGACCGCATAGAGGGCACGCGAACATCAATCTCAACTCTTACTCTTTCAAACGACCATAACTACAGGGGGTGGTGTTACTTCTCCACGGCACCGTCTAGACAACTCTCTCCCTCAACGAAGAAAACAAAACACCCGGGGAATGCGGCATGGCCATTTGATAACAAGGTTCAATGTCGATAATAGATCAGCTGATGAACAAATCAGGTCGACCGTGAAATTGACATATCAAACATAGAACAGTTACATGAGACAAGGACGGGTTTATCAGATTACAAAAACGACAACAACTACATTCCACCCTGCAGAGGCTATCAACGGCTCATAGTCCAACTCGCCCAGATAACATATTAAACAACGATACAGCTGGTTACAAGTTACTATGTCAATATCTAGACTCCCCATAAAACAACAACCAACAATCTAACACTAACATCACTACACCAACCTAGTCACAACTCTTCCAACTAACTTCTTTTCTAACTCCTTTTTGATATTTTTTTCTTTTTCCTTTTCCTAATTTTTTTGTTTCTTTTTGCTTTTCTAATTTTTTTTTATTTTATGTTTTTCCAAGGGGAGGGGTAGGAAAATTGGGAAGAAGAAAAGGGCAAGGATCATTGAAAAGTCAATAACTAGGACTAAGGGTAAGGACATGGTTCCCTCCGAGAATAAGGATGGGTGGAGAAAACGAAGGCTCGCGGAGGCAGGGGCGCAACCCTGAAGTAGACGAACACCACTGGGACTGTGGGGAACATCTACCCGCTACCCGTTAACCGCTTCTTCTCACCTTTCTGTGACGGACTTTATTTCCACGTTCCTTTCGGACAGCACTCTCTGACAAACTATTTTGTGTTGAGCTGTACTGATTTGTTTCTTCTGAATCTGAATCAAGGCAACTTATCTCGCTACTTTCACTCCGCTTTGGATTATCGTCATCATCTGAACTCCCGGCTTCTGCCTCCCCTGCTTCTCTTTCTTCCTCTTCTACTATTTCCCCTTCTTCGTCCCCATAATCCAAATCTACATCATGACACTGCACCTCCTCACCATCTTCCAGTTGCTCGTCTGATCCATCTTCAACAGCATCTTCCCTCAGCTCCTCACCAATTTCTTCAGCACACTCGTCACCAATCTCATTCTCATCAACACATTCATCATCAACATCATCGCCATCACGTCCACTACCACCATCAGAACACTGCACATCTTAATCATCCTCTAGTTGCTCACCTGGTCCGCAGGAAACTTCTTTCCGTTCTTCGGAATCCTCCACACTACTTACAGAAGGCATATGCACATCTTCACACACTACATCATTCTCACTCGCACACTTCACAACGCTGCCACCAAACTTCTCCTCAACTTCTACCTCATCTCCTTCCACCACACTTGCAGCCTGGACATCCCCGTGTCCATCCGCAAACTCAGACTCTTCAGTCTCCCTAACACTTACAACTATACTGCCCTGCGCAGCATGTGCAGACCGCTCTTCTGCCTCTACCTTCGATTCCTCTTCTTCACCATTCTCAGCAACTACAACGTCCTCAACATTTCCCACCCTGGAATCCAGCTGTTCAGGTCCATGTGCAATGTCTAAATTAAATTCTACTGGCGATGGTAGAGATACACCATCAAGTGACTTCTCATCTCCCGGCGTAGGCGATGATGATGTTACCGGATCTGCATCCGTCATGAACCGAGATGGAGATACCGGAACAAATTCTGCGGCATCTGGATTCAACCATGACGTCCTCTCTGAGTCCTGTAATTCAGTATCAACAGACGCGTTCTTGTCGTCTTGTATTGATCCACAGAAGTTATTTCGCTTTTCTTCTTCCGATTCACCTTCTTCATTCACTACTCTATTAGGCACTTGTAATTCCTCTGGAACCTATAAAGTTTCCTTTCTCTCCAAATAGGAATAAAGACTTCCTACAGGATCCCTGCTTGCCGATGTTTGTTCTCTAATATAACTTCTTCTTCCCCTGTTAATTCCCTACTTATTTGTCTTCTGTGCTGTAGTTGTTGTTACCGTCTTTTCACTTGCCACCCCCTTGTAGCCACCATTATTTCCGGAATATTCAGTTTTTCTGACAATCTCTTGTGTTCTTCTCCAACCGCCATGTTTGTCCTATTTAGCTCTTCCTAACAAACCACTGGAGTATTGGACATCTGTAGCAGCTCTTCCCCGGGACTCGTCCCCCGCCTGGACAGTACTAGAAACCACACACAACCGGTACAGATCCGCAAAACAACGGGGACGGTCCGCGAATATCAAACGCGATCTCTCTTGGGGATTCAGTCGTTCCAGAATTGCTTGTATAACTTCCGTCTCGGGCAACCCCAACCTTAATACCCGGGCAGCTTTCCGTATGTCGTTCACGAAGTCCCCCAACGCCTCTCCGTTGGCCTGTAGGCGATAGAATAAATCAAACTTAAGCTGGGCACGTGGTCGATGGGGTATGAAGAAATCCAACACTTCCCCATGGAAAGCGTCGACACTGCCGCCCCGACGCAGAGTGTTGGTGACCAATGAACCCCGGCAATACGGGTATATAAGGGACAAGACCTCCCCATCGGACACCCCCGGAAATCCGCCAACTGCAGGACCAGGTCCAAGAAGATCAACCACCTGTCCTCATCTATTCCATCTGCCACCGGAAATTTCTGGAGAACCCCTGAAATGGGGTGGGGCAATTTCTGATAGCCTACCGCCGCCAGAATTGCACAATTCACAACACAATAACAAAACATAAATTCCCACGAAACACTTGACACAAACATGAATTACACAAAGAAAAACCTGAGTACTAACTCTTTCTTCAAGCAGACTACGGGCCCCCTAGCGTTGCGAGGACGCGGCCACTATCCTGAACTGGCTCTCGACAACACCACAGAAGAAGAAACGCAACATTTACACTAACACACGACATACTCAACGACACACCTAACATCTCACCTAATATCACAACATCGCATTTAACAAGGAACAAATATTTACCGACTAACGAACAACAACGAATTCCCAAAATTTATAACACTGACTTCGGCTCCCGTACCTCGGACGAGACCGTCTGCCGATTGGGCCATACCGCATACCTATAAACGCCCTCACTATTATTTGAAAAGTACAACGCGAAATCCATTTCCGAACACCTCGCCCCAGATCTGCGGTAATTCAAGTTTCAAAAGAATTCCCCCCACAATTTACATCACGTGGCGACACCAAGTTTACAAATAACACAATTAACAACAGCCTGACGCTGTTATATATACCTCCATATAGCTGATCAGACATCAAACATAACAAAATACCTGTGTATACATTGACTTCTTGTAAATATTATAAGTCCATTCTATCCCGAATGTTTTCTGAGTTTGCAAGCCCCGTCACACCCAAAGGACCCAAGGGTTTAACCCTAGATACAACCACGCTCTGCTACCAAATGTAACCCCTCTTTAGAATTTTTATGCTTTACTAAACAATTTTTTTTTTTTTTTTTTAAGAGGGGCCACTAGTTATTTAAAACTAGGCCAAAGGGCTAGAGAAGCCAAAATGCGCTGGGTCCAGTGAGACGGGACTTGCAATTAAACTCTCTGTTATAACCAACAATAGCATTTATTGAGTATTGTGTAAAATAGCATATAAGGTGACAATATGTTTTCTTTTTGTTTTTATAAATGCTAATTTTTTTGTATAAATCTTCCCCGTACATAACCCACAAAAGTACACATACATAAATCACATAAATAGCGTATAAGATAACAATATGTTTTCTTTTGTTTTTGTAAATGCAAATTTTTTTGTATAAATCTTCCCCGTACATAACCCACAAAAGTAACAGATACATAACTGACATAAATACACATATAAATATAAATATATCTCTCCATCACATCCACATTTTCAATATCACTATATCAATAACCAACACCCTTATAAATTTAAAGCATAGCCACCCGCCTATATACATTTTCTCGACATACATGTATTGCCCCCCATCTAAAAGAAATAATTACTAATGAACTGGAAATTCAACCACCCTACCTCTACAGACATCCGAATATGTATATCTATATCACTAGTGCTCCCCCAAATCTGAGTTGCCCAAAATGCCAGATACAATTTTAAAGTGCTCTTAAACTTGGTAAATTTATAATCAATAAGTTAAAAAATTATAACTGACAATAATAAATAGGAAAGAAGGTAAGCTACAATCTTTCCGTGACCTGAACTGTATTTGTGAATTTGGTGAGATAATATATAAAATTTTAGAAAGAAACATAGTTTAGCGATAACGTTCAAAATTTACAATAATTATATGACCTGATACGTTATATAACATTTTAAGAAAACTGAATTGACAATAATACATTTAAAGAACTTTTACATCTGTGAGGTGACATACTGGTAGGCTATATAACCCTTTAAGAAAATTGAATTGGGCCGGGAACAGACATGTTCCTAAGCCTGGAGCATGCCTATGTCTGCATACAAGGCTGCCTACACAGGATTAAACAGGGGCCGGACTGTTACTGAATCAGAAGCTTATTACCCTTACATAACCCCCAAACGTAATTTAACTATGTGAGATGACCGTGATTATCTGAACTAACCTGACAGGAATATAGCTGAACCCTACCAGCCGGTGGGGTTCATCCTGTCACCAATGGAAGCCCCTCTTACATATTTGAAATACCAGTCCCCTAATACTTGGACCACCCCCTTTTACCTCAAACGAGAAAAAATAAATGAATAAATTGTAAGAAGCTGCGAATACATGCCAGCCCCCAGGCTCACACTTAATACAAGTTAGTACATAATAAATAAAATTCCCCCAAAATGCGCGCACAATTCTGTCCAGTTAAACTGGGGCCCAAAATGTTTGAAAGATAAAAGAAATATGATAGTGTGTCACTCCTACCCCACAAGTTTTATGAAATCCGGGTGTCTGTGTAGATCAAAATAAAATAATTATAATTGGTTTGAGGTCACCTGGTGGTGTTTGAGTTCCTACTTCCAGTGCCTGTGGTTTGACGTGGTCATCTTGCGAACCCCTCCGGCAGGCGAAGTCGAGAGCCTTTGGTGACCGTTCAGGCGGAGATGTTCATCCTGTGCCGTCGTCCACGTCTAAGACCGGGAGCCCTGCGCATACATAAATAATTAGAGGACTGTCGCAACACTTATTCTCACCCTATAAAGCACCACGCACACTGGGTAGAACCCGTATATAACCAATTTGAACCGGCCTACTCTTAACCCTTTAAACTCCCTTCGTTTTAGTTAAAACTTAGACTCCCCCAAAACCAACATATAATTTTTAAGTACTTGATTATGCCTATGTGGGCAAAAGTTTGACACACTGTAACCTGTCTACTTGTGCACTAGCACGTATTACTACATTTGAAAACTATTACATCAGCCAAAATTGCAGGATTTTATAGCAGTACAGTGATACAGGCAAATATTGTCTCTTAATTACGATAGTCGTTATTTCATAAGGGTTTAAACAATTTAGTAGCTTGGATATAGAATACTTTAGATGTACGCCACGCGGTGTAAAAATTATCATCTTTCTTTCACACTTACTATATTGAAAATCACATTTTATTTTTTATGAAACGCATAATATATGAGCTAGAGTAACTTACCGCAGTTCTGTGCGAGTTTAACTACCCATCCGGGGTGATAGAATTATTTTCAAAAAGACTTCTTCGCTCTGTCGAAGAGGCACGAGATGTTCCCAATGCAGGCGATGGAGCAAGACAGAAGAACGACGCTCGGTACAGCGCAATACCGAATCCCGGCTTCCAGGCGAACGCTAGAGTGCGTGGCATGTACCACGGCGAACTAAATTTCGCCGTTCCGTTAAACACAGAAACAGATAAACAATTTCGCGTTATTTAATTTTATTTATATAATATAATAAATATATAATATAACGTAATTTATTTTTCGTATATAATCGCCGGTTCGTAGACAACCGGAACACCCCCAGCCCAAAAGGGCAACCTAGTTGCCCCACACTTAGACAGAGGGGTACCGTGCAGTGTACCCTTATATTGTCTTCTAAAGTACTGGTATCCATCAGCGTTCGGACCAGACCTCGCTCCCAGGAGAACAGAGGCTCAGAACAAAAAACTCCTCACAACTGCGACCATCCCCATGCGACCCTCTCCGTCATGTCAACCCCACGGGACCGCCCCAACACGTCACCCTCTCTGGTGACCACCACCTACCTCTATGGCTACTCAGATATTCATGCCCGAAGGCCAACAAGGTGCTACTGACCTTGATATGTGAGTACCACTTCTACAACCGTCCACCACTTGGACCGACCAGCCATATGCACCAACAAGGCATCACCATCCTTGCCATATGACTGGCCCACATCCCTATACTAGGGCGGACGGCCCCGCTTAGCCCGACAGAGAAGACCGCATAGAGGGCACGCGAACATCAATCTCAACTCTTACTCTTTCAAACGACCATAACTACAGGGGGTGGTGTTACTTCTCCACGGCACCGTCTAGACAACTCTCTCCCTCAACGAAGAAAACAAAACACCCGGGGAATGCGGCATGGCCATTTGATAACAAGGTTCAATGTCGATAATAGATCAGCTGATGAACAAATCAGGTCGACCGTGAAATTGACATATCAAACATAGAACAGTTACATGAGACAAGGACGGGTTTATCAGATTACGAAAACGACAACAACTACATTCCACCCTGCAGAGGCTATCAACGGCTCATAGTCCAACTCGCCCAGATAACATATTAAACAACGATACAGCTGGTTACAAGTTACTATGTCAATATCTAGACTCCCCATAAAACAACAACCAACAATCTAACACTAACATCACTACACCAACCTAGTCACAACTCTTCCAACTAACTTCTTTTCTAACTCCTTTTTGATATTTTTTTCTTTTTCCTTTTCCTAATTTTTTTGTTTCTTTTTGCTTTTCTAATTTTTTTTTATTTTATGTTTTTCCAAGGGGAGGGGTAGGAAAATTGGGAAGAAGAAAAGGGCAAGGATCATTGAAAAGTCAATAACTAGGACTAAGGGTAAGGACATGGTTCCCTCCGAGAATAAGGATGGGTGGAGAAAACGAAGGCTCGCGGAGGCAGGGGCGCAACCCTGAAGTAGACGAACACTACTGGGACTGTGGGGAACATCTACCCGCTACCCGTTAACCGCTTCTTCTCACCTTTCTGTGACGGACTTTATTTCCACGTTCCTTTCGGACAGCACTCTCTGACAAACTATTTTGTGTTGAGCTGTACTGATTTGTTTCTTCTGAATCTGAATCAAGGCAACTTATCTCGCTACTTTCACTCCGCTTTGGATTATCGTCATCATCTGAACTCCCGGCTTCTGCCTCCCCTGCTTCTCTTTCTTCCTCTTCTACTATTTCCCCTTCTTCGTCCCCATAATCCAAATCTACATCATGACACTGCACCTCCTCACCATCTTCCAGTTGCTCGTCTGATCCATCTTCAACAGCATCTTCCCTCAGCTCCTCACCAATTTCTTCAGCACACTCGTCACCAATCTCATTCTCATCAACACATTCATCATCAACATCATCGCCATCACGTCCACTACCACCATCAGAACACTGCACATCTTCATCATCCTCTAGTTGCTCACCTGGTCCGCAGGAAACTTCTTTCCGTTCTTCGGAATCCTCCACACTACTTACAGAAGGCATATGCACATCTTCACACACTACATCATTCTCACTCGCACACTTCACAACGCTGCCACCAAACTTCTCCTCAACTTCTACCTCATCTCCTTCCACCACACTTGCAGCCTGGACATCCCCGTGTCCATCCGCAAACTCAGACTCTTCAGTCTCCCTAACACTTACAACTATACTGCCCTGCGCAGCATGTGCAGACCGCTCTTCTGCCTCTACCTTCGATTCCTCTTCTTCACCATTCTCAGCAACTACAACGTCCTCAACATTTCCCACCCTGGAATCCAGCTGTTCAGGTCCATGTGCAATGTCTAAATTAAATTCTACTGGCGATGGTAGAGATACACCATCAAGTGACTTCTCATCTCCCGGCGTAGGCGATGATGATGTTACCGGATCTGCATCCGTCATGAACCGAGATGGAGATACCGGAACAAATTCTGCGGCATCTGGATTCAACCATGACGTCCTCTCTGAGTCCTGTAATTCAGTATCAACAGACGCGTTCTTGTCGTCTTGTATTGATCCACAGAAGTTATTTCGCTTTTCTTCTTCCGATTCACCTTCTTCATTCACTACTCTATTAGGCACTTGTAATTCCTCTGGAACCTATAAAGTTTCCTTTCTCTCCAAATAGGAATAAAGACTTCCTACAGGATCCCTGCTTGCCGATGTTTGTTCTCTAATATAACTTCTTCTTCCCCTGTTAATTCCGTACTTATTTGTCATCTGTGCTGTAGTTGTTGTTACCGTCTTTTCACTTGCCACCCCCTTGTAGCCACCATTATTTCCGGAATATTCAGTTTTTCTGACAATCTCTTTTGTTCTTCTCCAACCGCCATGTTTGTTCTATTTAGCTCTTCCTAACAAACCACTGGAGTATTGGACATCTGTAGCAGCTCTTCCCCGGGACTCGTCCCCCGCCTGGACAGTACTAGAAACCACACACAACCGGTACAGATCCGCAAAACAACGGGGACGGTCCGCGAATATCAAACGCGATCTCTCTTGGGGATTCAGTCGTTCCAGAATTGCTTGTATAACTTCCGTCTCGGGCAACCCCAACCTTAATACCCGGGCAGCTTTCCGTATGTCGTTCACGAAGTCCCCCAACGCCTCTCCGTTGGCCTGTAGGCGATAGAATAAATCAAACTTAAGCTGGGCACGTGGTCGATGGGGTATGAAGAAATCCAACACTTCCCCATGGAAAGCGTCGACACTGCCGCCCCGACGCAGAGTGTTGGTGACCAATGAACCCCGGCAATACGGGTATATAAGGGAAAAGACCTCCCCATCGGACACCCCCGGAAATCCGCCAACTGCAGGACCAGGTCCAAGAAGACCAACCACCTGTCCTCATCTATTCCATCTACCACCGGAAATTTCTGGAGAACCCCTGAAATGGGGTGGGGCAATTTCTGATAGCCTACCGCCGCCAGAATTGCACAATTCACAACACAATAACAAAACATAAATTCCCACGAAACACTTGACACAAACATGAATTACACAAAGAAAAACCTGAGTACTAACTCTTTCTTCAAGCAGACTACGGGCCCCCTAGCGTTGCGAGGACGCGGCCACTATCCTGAACTGGCTCTCGACAACACCACAGAAGAAGAAACGCAACATTTACACTAACACACGACATACTCAACGACACACCTAACATCTCACCTAATATCACAACATCGCATTTCACAAGGAACAAATATTTACCGACTAACGAACAACAACGAATTCCCAAAATTTATAACACTGACTTCGGCTCCCGTACCTCGGACGAGACCGTCTGCCGATTGGGCCATACCGCATACCTATAAACGCCCTCACTATTATTTGAAAAGTACAACGCGAAATCCATTTCCGAACACCTCGCCCCAGATCTGCGGTAATTCAAGTTTCAAAAGAATTCCCCCCACAATTTACATCACGTGGCGACACCAAGTTTACAAATAACACAATTAACAACAGCCTGACGCTGTTATATATACCTCCATATAGCTGATCAGACATCAAACATAACAAAATACCTGTGTATACATTGACTTCTTGTAAATATTATAAGTCCATTCTATCCCGAATGTTTTCTGAGTTTGCAAGCCCCGTCACACCCAAAGAACCCAAGGGTTTAACCCTAGATACAACCACGCTCTGCTACCAAATGTAACCCCTCTTTAGAATTTTTATGCTTTACTAAACAATTTTTTTTTTTTTTTAAGAGGGGCCACTAGTTATTTAAAACTAGGCCAAAGGGCTAGAGAAGCCAAAATGCGCTGGGTCCAGTGAGACGGGACTTGCAATTAAACTCTCTGTTATAACCAACAATAGCATTTATTGAGTATTGTGTAAAATAGCATATAAGGTGACAATATGTTTTCTTTTTGTTTTTATAAATGCTAATTTTTTTGTATAAATCTTCCCCGTACATAACCCACAAAAGTACACATACATAAATCACATAAATAGCGTATAAGATAACAATATGTTTTCTTTTGTTTTTGTAAATGCAAATTTTTTTGTATAAATCTTCCCCGTACATAACCCACAAAAGTAACAGATACATAACTGACATAAATACACATATAAATATAAATATATCTCTCCATCACATCCACATTTTCAATATCACTATATCAATAACCAACACCCTTATAAATTTAAAGCATAGCCACCCGCCTATATACATTTTCTCGACATACATGTATTGCCCCCCATCTAAAAGAAATAATTACTAATGAACTGGAAATTCAACCACCCTACCTCTACAGACATCCGAATATGTATATCTATATCACTAGTGCTCCCCCAAATCTGAGTTGCCCAAAATGCCAGATACAATTTTAAAGTGCTCTTAAACTTGGTAAATTTATAATCAATAAGTTAAAAAATTATAACTGACAATAATAAATAGGAAAGAAGGTAAGCTACAATCTTTCCGTGACCTGAACTGTATTTGTGAATTTGGTGAGATAATATATAAAATTTTATAAAGAAACATAGTTTAGCGATAACGTTCAAAATTTACAATAATTATATGACCTGATACGTTATATAACATTTTAAGAAAACTGAATTGACAATAATACATTTAAAGAACTTTTACATCTGTGAGGTGACATACTGGTAGGCTATATAACCCTTTAAGAAAATTGAATTGGGCCGGGAACAGACATGTTCCTAAGCCTGGAGCATGCCTATGTCTGCATACAAGGCTGCCTACACAGGATTAAACAGGGGCCGGACTGTTACTGAATCAGAAGCTTATTACCCTTACATAACCCCCAAACGTAATTTAACTATGTGAGATGACCGTGATTATCTGAACTAACCTGACAGGAATATAGCTGAACCCTACCAGCCGATGGGGTTCATCCTGTCACCAATGGAAGCCCCTCTTACATATTTGAAATACCAGTCCCCTAATACTTGGACCACCCCCTTTTACCTCAAACGAGAAAAAATAAATGAATAAATTGTAAGAAGCTGCGAATACATGCCAGCCCCCAGGCTCACACTTAATACAAGTTAGTACATAATAAATAAAATTCCCCCAAAATGCGCGCACAATTCTGTCCAGTTAAACTGGGGCCCAAAATGTTTGAAAGATAAAAGAAATATGATAGTGTGTCACTCCTACCCCACAAGTTTTATGAAATCCGGGTGTCTGTGTAGATCAAAATAAAATAATTATAATTGGTTTGAGGTCACCTGGTGGTGTTTGAGTTCCTACTTCCAGTGCCTGTGGTTTGACGTGGTCATCTTGCGAACCCCTCCGGCAGGCGAAGTCGAGAGCCTTTGGTGACCGTTCAGGCGGAGATGTTCATCCTGTGCCGTCGTCCACGTCTAAGACCGGGAGCCCTGCGCATACATAAATAATTAGAGGACTGTCGCAACACTTATTCTCACCCTATAAAGCACCACGCACACTGGGTAGAACCCGTATATAACCAATTTGAACCGGCCTACTCTTAACCCTTTAAACTCCCTTCGTTTTAGTTAAAACTTAGACTCCCCCAAAACCAACATATAATTTTTAAGTACTTGATTATGCCTATGTGGGCAAAAGTTTGACACACTGTAACCTGTCTACTTGTGCACTAGCACGTATTACTACATTTGAAAACTATTACATCAGCCAAAATTGCAGGATTTTATAGCAGTACAGTGATACAGGCAAATATTGTCTCTTAATTACGATAGTCGTTATTTCATAAGGGTTTAAACAATTTAGTAGCTTGGATATAGAATACTTTAGATGTACGCCACGCGGTGTAAAAATTATCATCTTTCTTTCACACTTACTATATTGAAAATCACATTTTATTTTTTATGAAACGCATAATATATGAGCTAGAGTAACTTACCGCAGTTCTGTGCGAGTTTAACTACCCATCCGGGGTGATAGAATTATTTTCAAAAAGACTTCTTCGCTCTGTCGAAGAGGCACGAGATGTTCCCAATGCAGGCGATGGAGCAAGACAGAAGAACGACGCTCGGTACAGCGCAATACCGAATCCCGGCTTCCAGGCGAACGCTAGAGTGCGTGGCATGTACCACGGCGAACTAAATTTCGCCGTTCCGTTAAACACAGAGACAGATAAACAATTTCGCGTTATTTAATTTTATTTATATAATATAATAAATATATAATATAACGTAATTTATTTTTCGTATATAATCGCCGGTTCGTAGACAACCGGAACACCCCCAGCCCAAAAGGGCAACCTAGTTGCCCCACACTTAGACAGAGGGGTACCGTGCAGTGTACCCTTATATTGTCTTCTAAAGTACTGGTATCCATCAGCGTTCGGACCAGACCTCGCTCCCAGGAGAACAGAGGCTCAGAACAAAAAACTCCTCACAACTGCGACCATCCCCATGCGACCCTCTCCGTCATGTCAACCCCACGGGACCGCCCCAACACGTCACCCTCTCTGGTGACCACCACCTACCTCTATGGCTACTCAGATATTCATGCCCGAAGGCCAACAAGGTGCTACTGACCTTGATATGTGAGTACCACTTCTACAACCGTCCACCACTTGGACCGACCAGCCATATGCACCAACAAGGCATCACCATCCTTGCCATATGACTGGCCCACATCCCTATACTAGGGCGGACGGCCCCGCTTAGCCCGACAGAGAAGACCGCATAGAGGGCACGCGAACATCAATCTCAACTCTTACTCTTTCAAACGACCATAACTACAGGGGGTGGTGTTACTTCTCCACGGCACCGTCTAGACAACTCTCTCCCTCAACGAAGAAAACAAAACACCCGGGGAATGCGGCATGGCCATTTGATAACAAGGTTCAATGTCGATAATAGATCAGCTGATGAACAAATCAGGTCGACCGTGAAATTGACATATCAAACATAGAACAGTTACATGAGACAAGGACGGGTTTATCAGATTACGAAAACGACAACAACTACATTCCACCCTGCAGAGGCTATCAACGGCTCATAGTCCAACTCGCCCAGATAACATATTAAACAACGATACAGCTGGTTACAAGTTACTATGTCAATATCTAGACTCCCCATAAAACAACAACCAACAATCTAACACTAACATCACTACACCAACCTAGTCACAACTCTTCCAACTAACTTCTTTTCTAACTCCTTTTTGATATTTTTTTCTTTTTCCTTTTCCTAATTTTTTTGTTTCTTTTTGCTTTTCTAATTTTTTTTTATTTTATGTTTTTCCAAGGGGAGGGGTAGGAAAATTGGGAAGAAGAAAAGGGCAAGGATCATTGAAAAGTCAATAACTAGGACTAAGGGTAAGGACATGGTTCCCTCCGAGAATAAGGATGGGTGGAGAAAACGAAGGCTCGCGGAGGCAGGGGCGCAACCCTGAAGTAGACGAACACCACTGGGACTGTGGGGAACATCTACCCGCTACCCGTTAACCGCTTCTTCTCACCTTTCTGTGACGGACTTTATTTCCACGTTCCTTTCGGACAGCACTCTCTGACAAACTATTTTGTGTTGAGCTGTACTGATTTGTTTCTTCTGAATCTGAATCAAGGCAACTTATCTCGCTACTTTCACTCCGCTTTGGATTATCGTCATCATCTGAACTCCTGGCTTCTGCCTCCCCTGCTTCTCTTTCTTCCTCTTCTACTATTTCCCCTTCTTCGTCCCCATAATCCAAATCTACATCATGACACTGCACCTCCTCACCATCTTCCAGTTGCTCGTCTGATCCATCTTCAACAGCATCTTCCCTCAGCTCCTCACCAATTTCTTCAGCACACTCGTCACCAATCTCATTCTCATCAACACATTCATCATCAACATCATCGCCATCACGTCCACTACCACCATCAGAACACTGCACATCTTCATCATCCTCTAGTTGCTCACCTGGTCCGCAGGAAACTTCTTTCCGTTCTTCGGAATCCTCCACACTACTTACAGAAGGCATCTGCACATCTTCACACACTACATCATTCTCACTCGCACACTTCACAACGCTGCCACCAAACTTCTCCTCAACTTCTACCTCATCTCCTTCCACCACACTTGCAGCCTGGACATCCCCGTGTCCATCCGCAAACTCAGACTCTTCAGTCTCCCTAACACTTACAACTATACTGCCCTGCGCAGCATGTGCAGACCGCTCTTCTGCCTCTACCTTCGATTCCTCTTCTTCACCATTCTCAGCAACTACAACGTCCTCAACATTTCCCACCCTGGAATCCAGCTGTTCAGGTCCATGTGCAATGTCTAAATTAAATTCTACTGGCGATGGTAGAGATACACCATCAAGTGACTTCTCATCTCCCGACGTAGGCGATGATGATGTTACCGGATCTGCATCCGTCATGAACCGAGATGGAGATACCGGAACAAATTCTGCGGCATCTGGATTCAACCATGACGTCCTCTCTGAGTCCTGTAATTCAGTATCAACAGACGCGTTCTTGTCGTCTTGTATTGATCCACAGAAGTTATTTCGCTTTTCTTCTTCCGATTCACCTTCTTCATTCACTACTCTATTAGGCACTTGTAATTCCTCTGGAACCTATAAAGTTTCCTTTCTCTCCAAATAGGAATAAAGACTTCCTACAGGATCCCTGCTTGCCGATGTTTGTTCTCTAATATAACTTCTTCTTCCCCTGTTAATTCCATACTTATTTGTCTTCTGTGCTGTAGTTGTTGTTACCGTCTTTTCACTTGCCACCCCCTTGTAGCCACCATTATTTCCGGAATATTCAGTTTTTCTGACAATCTCTTTTGTTCTTCTCCAACCGCCATGTTTGTTCTATTTAGCTCTTCCTAACAAACCACTGGAGTATTGGACATCTGTAGCAGCTCTTCCCCGGGACTCGTCCCCCGCCTGGACAGTACTAGAAACCACACACAACCGGTACAGATCCGCAAAACAACGGGGACGGTCCGCGAATATCAAACGCGATCTCTCTTGGGGATTCAGTCGTTCCAGAATTGCTTGTATAACTTCCGTCTCGGGCAACCCCAACCTTAATACCCGGGCAGCTTTCCGTATGTCGTTCACGAAGTCCCCCAACGCCTCTCCGTTGGCCTGTAGGCGATAGAATAAATCAAACTTAAGCTGGGCACGTGGTCGATGGGGTATGAAGAAATCCAACACTTCCCCATGGAAAGCGTCGACACTGCCGCCCCGACGCAGAGTGTTGGTGACCAATGAACCCCGGCAATACGGGTATATAAGGGAAAAGACCTCCCCATCGGACACCCCCGGAAATCCGCCAACTGCAGGACCAGGTCCAAGAAGACCAACCACCTGTCCTCATCTATTCCATCTACCACCGGAAATTTCTGGAGAACCCCTGAAATGGGGTGGGGCAATTTCTGATAGCCTACCGCCGCCAGAATTGCACAATTCACAACACAATAACAAAACATAAATTCCCACGAAACACTTGACACAAACATGAATTACACAAAGAAAAACCTGAGTACTAACTCTTTCTTCAAGCAGACTACGGGCCCCCTAGCGTTGCGAGGACGCGGCCACTATCCTGAACTGGCTCTCGACAACACCACAGAAGAAGAAACGCAACATTTACACTAACACACGACATACTCAACGACACACCTAACATCTCACCTAATATCACAACATCGCATTTCACAAGGAACAAATATTTACCGACTAACGAACAACAACGAATTCCCAAAATTTATAACACTGACTTCGGCTCCCGTACCTCGGACGAGACCGTCTGCCGATTGGGCCATACCGCATACCTATAAACGCCCTCACTATTATTTGAAAAGTACAACGCGAAATCCATTTCCGAACACCTCGCCCCAGATCTGCGGTAATTCAAGTTTCAAAAGAATTCCCCCCACAATTTACATCACGTGGCGACACCAAGTTTACAAATAACACAATTAACAACAGCCTGACGCTGTTATATATACCTCCATATAGCTGATCAGACATCAAACATAACAAAATACCTGTGTATACATTGACTTCTTGTAAATATTATAAGTCCATTCTATCCCGAATGTTTTCTGAGTTTGCAAGCCCCGTCACACCCAAAGAACCCAAGGGTTTAACCCTAGATACAACCACGCTCTGCTACCAAATGTAACCCCTCTTTAGAATTTTTATGCTTTACTAAACAATTTTTTTTTTTTTTTTAAGAGGGGCCACTAGTTATTTAAAACTAGGCCAAAGGGCTAGAGAAGCCAAAATGCGCTGGGTCCAGTGAGACGGGACTTGCAATTAAACTCTCTGTTATAACCAACAATAGCATTTATTGAGTATTGTGTAAAATAGCATATAAGGTGACAATATGTTTTCTTTTTGTTTTTATAAATGCTAATTTTTTTGTATAAATCTTCCCCGTACATAACCCACAAAAGTACACATACATAAATCACATAAATAGCGTATAAGATAACAATATGTTTTCTTTTGTTTTTGTAAATGCAAATTTTTTTGTATAAATCTTCCCCGTACATAACCCACAAAAGTAACAGATACATAACTGACATAAATACACATATAAATATAAATATATCTCTCCATCACATCCACATTTTCAATATCACTATATCAATAACCAACACCCTTATAAATTTAAAGCATAGCCACCCGCCTATATACATTTTCTCGACATACATGTATTGCCCCCCATCTAAAAGAAATAATTACTAATGAACTGGAAATTCAACCACCCTACCTCTACAGACATCCGAATATGTATATCTATATCACTAGTGCTCCCCCAAATCTGAGTTGCCCAAAATGCCAGATACAATTTTAAAGTGCTCTTAAACTTGGTAAATTTATAATCAATAAGTTAAAAAATTATAACACAATAATAAATAGGAAAGAACGTAAGCAACAATCTTTCCGTGACCTGAACTGTATTTGTGAATTTGGTGAGATAATATATAAAATTTTAGAAAGAAACATAGTTTAGCGATAACGTTCAAAATTTACAATAATTATATGACCTGATACGTTATATAACATTTTAAGAAAACTGAATTGACAATAATACATTTAAAGAACTTTTACATCTGTGAGGTGACATACTGGTAGGGTATATAACCCTTTAAGAAAATTGAATTGGCCCGGGAACAGACATGTTCCTAAGCCTGGAGCATGCCTATGTCTGCATACAAGGCTGCCTACACAGGATTAAACAGGGGCCGGACTGTTACTGAATCAGAAGCTTATTACCCTTACATAACCCCCAAACGTAATTTAACTATGTGAGATGACCGTGATTATCTGAACTAACCTGACAGGAATATAGCTGAACCCTACCAGCCGGTGGGGTTCATCCTGTCACCAATGGAAGCCCCTCTTACATATTTGAAATACCAGTCCCCTAATACTTGGACCACCCCCTTTTACCTCAAACGAGAAAAAATAAATGAATAAATTGTAAGAAGCTGCGAATACATGCCAGCCCCCAGGCTCACACTTAATACAAGTTAGTACATAATAAATAAAATTCCCCCAAAATGCGCGCACAATTCTGTCCAGTTAAACTGGGGCCCAAAATGTTTGAAAGATAAAAGAAATATGATAGTGTGTCACTCCTACCCCACAAGTTTTATGAAATCCGGGTGTCTGTGTAGATCAAAATAAAATAATTATAATTGGTTTGAGGTCACCTGGTGGTGTTTGAGTTCCTACTTCCAGTGCCTGTGGTTTGACGTGGTCATCTTGCGAACCCCTCCGGCAGGCGAAGTCGAGAGCCTTTGGTGACCGTTCAGGCGGAGATGTTCATCCTGTGCCGTCGTCCACGTCTAAGACCGGGAGCCCTGCGCATACATAAATAATTAGAGGACTGTCGCAACACTTATTCTCACCCTATAAAGCACCACGCACACTGGGTAGAACCCGTATATAACCAATTTGAACCGGCCTACTCTTAACCCTTTAAACTCCCTTCGTTTTAGTTAAAACTTAGACTCCCCCAAAACCAACATATAATTTTTAAGTACTTGATTATGCCTATGTGGGCAAAAGTTTGACACACTGTAACCTGTCTACTTGTGCACTAGCACGTATTACTACATTTGAAAACTATTACATCAGCCAAAATTGCAGGATTTTATAGCAGTACAGTGATACAGGCAAATATTGTCTCTTAATTACGATAGTCGTTATTTCATAAGGGTTTAAACAATTTAGTAGCTTGGATATAGAATACTTTAGATGTACGCCACGCGGTGTAAAAATTATCATCTTTCTTTCACACTTACTATATTGAAAATCACATTTTATTTTTTATGAAACGCATAATATATGAGCTAGAGTAACTTACCGCAGTTCTGTGCGAGTTTAACTACCCATCCGGGGTGATAGAATTATTTTCAAAAAGACTTCTTCGCTCTGTCGAAGAGGCACGAGATGTTCGCAATGCAGGCGATGGAGCAAGACAGAAGAACGACGCTCGGTACAGCGCAATACCGAATCCCGGCTTCCAGGCGAACGCTAGAGTGCGTGGCATGTACCACGGCGAACTAAATTTCGCCGTTCCGTTAAACACAGAAACAGATAAACAATTTCGCGTTATTTAATTTTATTTATATAATATAATAAATATATAATATAACGTCATTTATTTTTCGTATATAATCGCCGGTTCGTAGACAACCGGGACACCCCCAGCCCAAAAGGGCAACCTAGTTGCCCCACACTTAGACAGAGGGGTACCCTGCAGTGTACCCTTATATTGTCTTCTAAAGTACTGGTATCCATCAGCGTTCGGACCAGACCTCGCTCCCAGGAGAACAGAGGCTCAGAACAAAAAACTCCTCACAACTGCGACCATCCCCATGCGACCCTCTCCGTCATGTCAACCCCACGGGACCGCCCCAACACGTCACCCTCTCTGGTGACCACCACCTACTTCTATGGCTACTCAGATATTCATGCCCGAAGGCCAACAAGGTGCTACTGACCTTGATATGTGAGTACCACTTCTACAACCGTCCACCACTTGGACCGACCAGCCATATGCACCAACAAGGCATCACCATCCTTGCCATATGACTGGCCCACATCCCTATACTAGGGCGGACGGCCCCGCTTAGCCCGACAGAGAAGACCGCATAGAGGGCACGCGAACATCAATCTCAACTCTTACTCTTTCAAACGACCGTAACTACAGGGGGTGGTGTTACTTCTCCACGGCACCGTCTAGACAACTCTCTCCCTCAACGAAGAAAACAAAACACCCGGGGAATGCGGCATGGCCATTTGATAACAAGGTTCAATGTCGATAATAGATCAGCTGATGAACAAATCAGGTCGACCGTGAAATTGACATATCAAACATAGAACAGTTACATGAGACAAGGACGGGTTTATCAGATTACGAAAACGACAACAACTACATTCCACCCTGCAGAGGCTATCAACGGCTCATAGTCCAACTCGCCCAGATAACATATTAAACAACGATACAGCTGGTTACAAGTTACTATGTCAATATCTAGACTCCCCATAAAACAACAACCAACAATCTAACACTAACATCACTACACCAACCTAGTCACAACTCTTCCAACTAACTTCTTTTCTAACTCCTTTTTGATATTTTTTTCTTTTTCCTTTTCCTAATTTTTTTGTTTCTTTTTGCTTTTCTAATTTTTTTTTATTTTATGTTTTTCCAAGGGGAGGGGTAGGAAAATTGGGAAGAAGAAAAGGGCAAGGATCATTGAAAAGTCAATAACTAGGACTAAGGGTAAGGACATGGTTCCCTCCGAGAATAAGGATGGGTGGAGAAAACGAAGGCTCGCGGAGGCAGGGGCGCAACCCTGAAGTAGACGAACACCACTGGGACTGTGGGGAACATCTACCCGCTACCCGTTAACCGCTTCTTCTCACCTTTCTGTGACGGACTTTATTTCCACGTTCCTTTCGGACAGCACTCTCTGACAAACTATTTTGTGTTGAGCTGTACTGATTTGTTTCTTCTGAATCTGAATCAAGGCAACTTATCTCGCTACTTTCACTCCGCTTTGGATTATCGTCATCATCTGAACTCCCGGCTTCTGCCTCCCCTGCTTCTCTTTCTTCCTCTTCTACTATTTCCCCTTCTTCGTCCCCATAATCCAAATCTACATCATGACACTGCACCTCCTCACCATCTTCCAGTTGCTCGTCTGATCCATCTTCAACAGCATCTTCCCTCAGCTCCTCACCAATTTCTTCAGCACACTCGTCACCAATCTCATTCTCATCAACACATTCATCATCAACATCATCGCCATCACGTCCACTACCACCATCAGAACACTGCACATCTTAATCATCCTCTAGTTGCTCACCTGGTCCGCAGGAAACTTCTTTCCGTTCTTCGGAATCCTCCACACTACTTACAGAAGGCATCTGCACATCTTCACACACTACATCATTCTCACTCGCACACTTCACAACGCTGCCACCAAACTTCTCCTCAACTTCTACCTCATCTCCTTCAACCACACTTGCAGCCTGGACATCCCCGTGTCCATCCGCAAACTCAGACTCTTCAGTCTCCCTAACACTTACAACTATACTGCCCTGCGCAGCATGTGCAGACCGCTCTTCTGCCTCTACCTTCGATTCCTCTTATTCACCATTCTCAGCAACTACAACGTCCTCAACATTTCCCACCCTGGAATCCAGCTGTTCAGGTCCATGTGCAATGTCTAAATTAAATTCTACTGGCGATGGTAGAGATACACCATCAAGTGACTTCTCATCTCCCGGCGTAGGCGATGATGATGTTACCGGATCTGCATCCGTCATGAACCGAGATGGAGATACCGGAACAAATTCTGCGGCATCTGGATTCAACCATGACGTCCTCTCTGAGTCCTGTAATTCAGTATCAACAGACGCGTTCTTGTCGTCTTGTATTGATCCACAGAATTTATTTCGCTTTTCTTCTTCCGATTCACCTTCTTCATTCACTACTCTATTAGGCACTTGTAATTCCTCTGGAACCTATAAAGTTTCCTTTCTCTCCAAATAGGAATAAAGACTTCCTACAGGATCCCTGCTTGCCGATGTTTGTTCTCTAATATAACTTCTTCTTCCCCTGTTAATTCCATACTTATTTGTCTTCTGTGCTGTAGTTGTTGTTACCGTCTTTTCACTTGCCACCCCCTTGTAGCCACCATTATTTCCGGAATATTCAGTTTTTCTGACAATCTCTTGTGTTCTTCTCCAACCGCCATGTTTGTCCTATTTAGCTCTTCCTAACAAACCACTGGAGTATTGGACATCTGTAGCAGCTCTTCCCCGGGACTCGTCCCCCGCCTGGACAGTACTAGAAACCACACACAACCGGTACAGATCCGCAAAACAACGGGGACGTCCGCGAATATCAAACGCGATCTCTCTTGGGGATTCAGTCGTTCCAGAATTGCTTGTATAACTTCCGTCTCGGGCAACCCCAACCTTAATACCCGGGCAGCTTTCCGTATGTCGTTCACGAAGTCCCCCAACGCCTCTCCGTTGGCCTGTAGGCGATAGAATAAATCAAACTTAAGCTGGGCACGTGGTCGATGGGGTATGAAGAAATCCAACACTTCCCCATGGAAAGCGTCGACACTGCCGCCCCGACGCAGAGTGTTGGTGACCAATGAACCCCGGCAATACGGGTATATAAGGGACAAGACCTCCCCATCGGACACCCCCGGAAATCCGCCAACTGCAGGACCAGGTCCAAGAAGACCAACCACCTGTCCTCATCTATTCCATCTACTACCGGAAATTTCTGGAGAACCCCTGAAATGGGGTGGGGCAATTTCTGATAGCCTACCGCCGCCAGAATTGCACAATTCACAACACAATAACAAAACATAAATTCCCACGAAACACTTGACACAAACATGAATTACACAAAGAAAAACCTGAGTACTAACTCTTTCTTCAAGCAGACTACGGGCCCCCTAGCGTTGCGAGGACGCGGCCACTATCCTGAACTGGCTCTCGACAACACCACAGAAGAAGAAACGCAACATTTACACTAACACACGACATACTCAACGACACACCTAACATCTCACCTAATATCACAACATCGCATTTCACAAGGAACAAATATTTACCGACTAACGAACAACAACGAATTCCCAAAATTTATAACACTGACTTCGGCTCCCGTACCTCGGACGAGACCGTCTGCCGATTGGGCCATACCGCATACCTATAAACGCCCTCACTATTATTTGAAAAGTACAGCGCGAAATCCATTTCCGAACACCTCGCCCCAGATCTGCGGTAATTCAAGTTTCAAAAGAATTCCCCCCACAATTTACATCACGTGGCGACACCAAGTTTACAAATAACACAATTAACAACAGCCTGACGCTGTTATATATACCTCCATATAGCTGATCAGACATCAAACATAACAAAATACCTGTGTATACATTGACTTCTTGTAAATATTATAAGTCCATTCTATCCCGAATGTTTTCTGAGTTTGCAAGCCCCGTCACACCCAAAGAACCCAAGGGTTTAACCCTAGATACAACCACGCTCTGCTACCAAATGTAACCCCTCTTTAGAATTTTTATGCTTTACTAAACAATTTTTTTTTTTTTTTTAAGAGGGGCCACTAGTTATTTAAAACTAGGCCAAAGGCCTAGAGAAGCCAAAATGCGCTGGGTCCAGTGAGACGGGACTTGCAATTAAACTCTCTGTTATAACCAACAATAGCATTTATTGAGTATTGTGTAAAATAGCATATAAGGTGACAATATGTTTTCTTTTTGTTTTTATAAATGCTAATTTTTTTGTATAAATCTTCCCCGTACATAACCCACAAAAGTACACATACATAAATCACATAAATAGCGTATAAGATAACAATATGTTTTCTTTTGTTTTTGTAAATGCAAATTTTTTTGTATAAATCTTCCCCGTACATAACCCACAAAAGTAACAGATACATAACTGACATAAATACACATATAAATATAAATATATCTCTCCATCACATCCACATTTTCAATATCACTATATCAATAACCAACACCCTTATAAATTTAAAGCATAGCCACCCGCCTATATACATTTTCTCGACATACATGTATTGCCCCCCATCTAAAAGAAATAATTACTAATGAACTGGAAATTCAACCACCCTACCTCTACAGACATCCGAATATGTATATCTATATCACTAGTGCTCCCCCAAATCTGAGTTGCCCAAAATGCCAGATACAATTTTAAAGTGCTCTTAAACTTGGTAAATTTATAATCAATAAGTTAAAAAATTATAACTGACAATAATAAATAGGAAAGAAGGTAAGCTACAATCTTTCCGTGACCTGAACTGTATTTGTGAATTTGGTGAGATAATATATAAAATTTTAGAAAGAAACATAGTTTAGCGATAACGTTCAAAATTTACAATAATTATATGACCTGATACGTTATATAACATTTTAAGAAAACTGAATTGACAATAATACATTTAAAGAACTTTTACATCTGTGAGGTGACATACTGGTAGGCTATATAACCCTTTAAGAAAATTGAATTGGCCTGGGAACAGACATGTTCCTAAGCCTGGAGCATGCCTATGTCTGCATACAAGGCTGCCTACACAGGATTAAACAGGGGCCGGACTGTTACTGAATCAGAAGCTTATTACCCTTACATAACCCCCAAACGTAATTTAACTATGTGAGATGACCGTGATTATCTGAACTAACCTGACAGGAATATAGCTGAACCCTACCAGCCGGTGGGGTTCATCCTGTCACCAATGGAAGCCCCTCTTACATATTTGAAATACCAGTCCCCTAATACTTGGACCACCCCCTTTTACCTCAAACGAGAAAAAATAAATGAATAAATTGTAAGAAGCTGCGAATACATGCCAGCCCCCAGGCTCACACTTAATACAAGTTAGTACATAATAAATAAAATTCCCCCAAAATGCGCGCACAATTCTGTCCAGTTAAACTGGGGCCCAAAATGTTTGAAAGATAAAAGAAATATGATAGTGTGTCACTCCTACCCCACAAGTTTTATGAAATCCGGGTGTCTGTGTAGATCAAAATAAAATAATTATAATTGGTTTGAGGTCACCTGGTGGTGTTTGAGTTCCTACTTCCAGTGCCTGTGGTTTGACGTGGTCATCTTGCGAACCCCTCCGGCAGGCGAAGTCGAGAGCCTTTGGTGACCGTTCAGGCGGAGATGTTCATCCTGTGCCGTCGTCCACGTCTAAGACCGGGAGCCCTGCGCATACATAAATAATTAGAGGACTGTCGCAACACTTATTCTCACCCTATAAAGCACCACGCACACTGGGTAGAACCCGTATATAACCAATTTGAACCGGCCTACTCTTAACCCTTTAAACTCCCTTCGTTTTAGTTAAAACTTAGACTCCCCCAAAACCAACATATAATTTTTAAGTACTTGATTATGCCTATGTGGGCAAAAGTTTGACACACTGTAACCTGTCTACTTGTGCACTAGCACGTATTACTACATTTGAAAACTATTACATCAGCCAAAATTGCAGGATTTTATAGCAGTACAGTGATACAGGCAAATATTGTCTCTTAATTACGATAGTCGTTATTTCATAAGGGTTTAAACAATTTAGTAGCTTGGATATAGAATACTTTAGATGTACGCCACGCGGTGTAAAAATTATCATCTTTCTTTCACACTTACTATATTGAAAATCACATTTTATTTTTTATGAAACGCATAATATATGAGCTAGAGTAACTTACCGCAGTTCTGTGCGAGTTTAACTACCCATCAGGGGTGATAGAATTATTTTCAAAAAGACTTCTTCGCTCTGTCGAAGAGGCACGAGATGTTCGCAATGCAGGCGATGGAGCAAGACAGAAGAACGACGCTCGGTACAGCGCAATACCGAATCCCGGCTTCCAGGCGAACGCTAGAGTGCGTGGCATGTACCACGGCGAACTAAATTTCGCCGTTCCGTTAAACACAGAAACAGATAAACAATTTCGCGTTATTTAATTTTATTTATATAATATAATAAATATATAATATAACGTAATTTATTTTTCGTATATAATCGCCGGTTCGTAGACAACCGGGACACCCCCAGCCCAAAAGGGCAACCTAGTTGCCCCACACTTAGACAGAGGGGTACCGTGCAGTGTACCCTTATATTGTCTTCTAAAGTACTGGTATCCATCAGCGTTCGGACCAGACCTCGCTCCCAGGAGAACAGAGGCTCAGAACAAAAAACTCCTCACAACTGCGACCATCCCCATGCGACCCTCTCCGTCATGTCAACCCCACGGGACCGCCCCAACACGTCACCCTCTCTGGTGACCACCACCTACTTCTATGGCTACTCAGATATTCATGCCCGAAGGCCAACAAGGTGCTACTGACCTTGATATGTGAGTACCACTTCTACAACCGTCCACCACTTGGACCGACCAGCCATATGCACCAACAAGGCATCACCATCCTTGCCATATGACTGGCCCACATCCCTATACTAGGGCGGACGGCCCCGCTTAGCCCGACAGAGAAGACCGCATAGAGGGCACGCGAACATCAATCTCAACTCTTACTCTTTCAAACGACCATAACTACAGGGGGTGGTGTTACTTCTCCACGGCACCGTCTAGACAACTCTCTCCCTCAACGAAGAAAACAAAACACCCGGGGAATGCGGCATGGCCATTTGATAACAAGGTTCAATGTCGATAATAGATCAGCTGATGAACAAATCAGGTCGACCGTGAAATTGACATATCAAACATAGAACAGTTACATGAGACAAGGACGGGTTTATCAGATTACGAAAACGACAACAACTACATTCCACCCTGCAGAGGCTATCAACGGCTCATAGTCCAACTCGCCCAGATAACATATTAAACAACGATACAGCTGGTTACAAGTTACTATGTCAATATCTAGACTCCCCATAAAACAACAACCAACAATCTAACACTAACATCACTACACCAACCTAGTCACAACTCTTCCAACTAACTTCTTTTCTAACTCCTTTTTGATATTTTTTTCTTTTTCCTTTTCCTAATTTTTTTGTTTCTTTTTGCTTTTCTAATTTTTTTTTATTTTATGTTTTTCCAAGGGGAGGGGTAGGAAAATTTGGAAGAAGAAAAGGGCAAGGATCATTGAAAAGTCAATAACTAGGACTAAGGGTAAGGACATGGTTCCCTCCGAGAATAAGGATGGGTGGAGAAAACGAAGGCTCGCGGAGGCAGGGGCGCAACCCTGAAGTAGACGAACACCACTGGGACTGTGGGGAACATCTACCCGCTACCCGTTAACCGCTTCTTCTCACCTTTCTGTGACGGACTTTATTTCCACGTTCCTTTCGGACAGCACTCTCTGACAAACTATTTTGTGTTGAGCTGTACTGATTTGTTTCTTCTGAATCTGAATCAAGGCAACTTATCTCGCTACTTTCACTCCGCTTTGGATTATCGTCATCATCTGAACTCCCGGCTTCTGCCTCCCCTGCTTCTCTTTCTTCCTCTTCTACTATTTCCCCTTCTTCGTCCCCATAATCCAAATCTACATCATGACACTGCACCTCCTCACCATCTTCCAGTTGCTCGTCTGATCCATCTTCAACAGCATCTTCCCTCAGCTCCTCACCAATTTCTTCAGCACACTCGTCACCAATCTCATTCTCATCAACACATTCATCATCAACATCATCGCCATCACGTCCACTACCACCATCAGAACACTGCACATCTTCATCATCCTCTAGTTGCTCACCTGGTCCGCAGGAAACTTCTTTCCGTTCTTCGGAATCCTCCACACTACTTACAGAAGGCATCTGCACATCTTCACACACTACATCATTCTCACTCGCACACTTCACAACGCTGCCAGCAAACTTCTCCTCAACTTCTACCTCATCTCCTTCCACCACACTTGCAGCCTGGACATCCCCGTGTCCATCCGCAAACTCAGACTCTTCAGTCTCCCTAACACTTACAACTATACTGCCCTGCGCAGCATGTGCAGACCGCTCTTCTGCCTCTACCTTCGATTCCTCTTATTCACCATTCTCAGCAACTACAACGTCCTCAACATTTCCCACCCTGGAATCCAGCTGTTCAGGTCCATGTGCAATGTCTAAATTAAATTCTACTGGCGATGGTAGAGATACACCATCAAGTGACTTCTCATCTCCCGGCGTAGGCGATGATGATGTTACCGGATCTGCATCCGTCATGAACCGAGATGGAGATACCGGAACAAATTCTGCGGCATCTGGATTCAACCATGACGTCCTCTCTGAGTCCTGTAATTCAGTATCAACAGACGCGTTCTTGTCGTCTTGTATTGATCCACAGAATTTATTTCGCTTTTCTTCTTCCGATTCACCTTCTTCATTCACTACTCTATTAGGCACTTGTAATTCCTCTGGAACCTATAAAGTTTCCTTTCTCTCCAAATAGGAATAAAGACTTCCTACAGGATCCCTGCTTGCCGATGTTTGTTCTCTAATATAACTTCTTCTTCCCCTGTTAATTCCATACTTATTTGTCTTCTGTGCTGTAGTTGTTGTTACCGTCTTTTCACTTGCCACCCCCTTGTAGCCACCATTATTTCCGGAATATTCAGTTTTTCTGACAATCTCTTGTGTTCTTCTCCAACCGCCATGTTTGTCCTATTTAGCTCTTCCTAACAAACCACTGGAGTATTGGACATCTGTAGCAGCTCTTCCCCGGGACTCGTCCCCCGCCTGGACAGTACTAGAAACCACACACAACCGGTACAGATCCGCAAAACAACGGGGACGGTCCGCGAATATCAAACGCGATCTCTCTTGGGGATTCAGTCGTTCCAGAATTGCTTGTATAACTTCCGTCTCGGGCAACCCCAACCTTAATACCCGGGCAGCTTTCCGTATGTCGTTCACGAAGTCCCCCAACGCCTCTCCGTTGGCCTGTAGGCGATAGAATAAATCAAACTTAAGCTGGGCACGTGGTCGATGGGGTATGAAGAAATCCAACACTTCCCCATGGAAAGCGTCGACACTGCCGCCCCGACGCAGAGTGTTGGTGACCAATGAACCCCGGCAATACGGGTATATAAGGGACAAGACCTCCCCATCGGACACCCCCGGAAATCCGCCAACTGCAGGACCAGGTCCAAGAAGACCAACCACCTGTCCTCATCTATTCCATCTACTACCGGAAATTTCTGGAGAACCCCTGAAATGGGGTGGGGCAATTTCTGATAGCCTACCGCCGCCAGAATTGCACAATTCACAACACAATAACAAAACATAAATTCCCACGAAACACTTGACACAAACATGAATTACACAAAGAAAAACCTGAGTACTAACTCTTTCTTCAAGCAGACTACGGGCCCCCTAGCGTTGCGAGGACGCGGCCACTATCCTGAACTGGCTCTCGACAACACCACAGAAGAAGAAACGCAACATTTACACTAACACACGACATACTCAACGACACACCTAACATCTCACCTAATATCACAACATCGCATTTCACAAGGAACAAATATTTACCGACTAACGAACAACAACGAATTCCCAAAATTTATAACACTGACTTCGGCTCCCGTACCTCGGACGAGACCGTCTGCCGATTGGGCCATACCGCATACCTATAAACGCCCTCACTATTATTTGAAAAGTACAACGCGAAATCCATTTCCGAACACCTCGCCCCAGATCTGCGGTAATTCAAGTTTCAAAAGAATTCCCCCCACAATTTACATCACGTGGCGACACCAAGTTTACAAATAACACAATTAACAACAGCCTGACGCTGTTATATATACCTCCATATAGCTGATCAGACATCAAACATAACAAAATACCTGTGTATACATTGACTTCTTGTAAATATTATAAGTCCATTCTATCCCGAATGTTTTCTGAGTTTGCAAGCCCCGTCACACCCAAAGAACCCAAGGGTTTAACCCTAGATACAACCACGCTCTGCTACCAAATGTAACCCCTCTTTAGAATTTTTATGCTTTACTAAACAATTTTTTTTTTTTTTTTTTAAGAGGGGCCACTAGTTATTTAAAACTAGGCCAAAGGCCTAGAGAAGCCAAAATGCGCTGGGTCCAGTGAGACGGGACTTGCAATTAAACTCTCTGTTATAACCAACAATAGCATTTATTGAGTATTGTGTAAAATAGCATATAAGGTGACAATATGTTTTCTTTTTGTTTTTATAAATGCTAATTTTTTTGTATAAATCTTCCCCGTACATAACCCACAAAAGTACACATACATAAATCACATAAATAGCGTATAAGATAACAATATGTTTTCTTTTGTTTTTGTAAATGCAAATTTTTTTGTATAAATCTTCCCCGTACATAACCCACAAAAGTAACAGATACATAACTGACATAAATACACATATAAATATAAATATATCTCTCCATCACATCCACATTTTCAATATCACTATATCAATAACCAACACCCTTATAAATTTAAAGCATAGCCACCCGCCTATATACATTTTCTCGACATACATGTATTGCCCCCCATCTAAAAGAAATAATTACTAATGAACTGGAAATTCAACCACCCTACCTCTACAGACATCCGAATATGTATATCTATATCACTAGTGCTCCCCCAAATCTGAGTTGCCCAAAATGCCAGATACAATTTTAAAGTGCTCTTAAACTTGGTAAATTTATAATCAATAAGTTAAAAAATTATAACTGACAATAATAAATAGGAAAGAAGGTAAGCTACAATCTTTCCGTGACCTGAACTGTATTTGTGAATTTGGTGAGATAATATATAAAATTTTAGAAAGAAACATAGTTTAGCGATAACGTTCAAAATTTACAATAATTATATGACCTGATACGTTATATAACATTTTAAGAAAACTGAATTGACAATAATACATTTAAAGAACTTTTACATCTGTGAGGTGACATACTGGTAGGCTATATAACCCTTTAAGAAAATTGAATTGGCCCGGGAACAGACATGTTCCTAAGCCTGGAGCATGCCTATGTCTGCATACAAGGCTGCCTACACAGGATTAAACAGGGGCCGGACTGTTACTGAATCAGAAGCTTATTACCCTTACATAACCCCCAAACGTAATTTAACTATGTGAGATGACCGTGATTATCTGAACTAACCTGACAGGAATATAGCTGAACCCTACCAGCCGGTGGGGTTCATCCTGTCACCAATGGAAGCCCCTCTTACATATTTGAAATACCAGTCCCCTAATACTTGGACCACCCCCTTTTACCTCAAACGAGAAAAAATAAATGAATAAATTGTAAGAAGCTGCGAATACATGCCAGCCCCCAGGCTCACACTTAATACAAGTTAGTACATAATAAATAAAATTCCCCCAAAATGCGCGCACAATTCTGTCCAGTTAAACTGGGGCCCAAAATGTTTGAAAGATAAAAGAAATATGATAGTGTGTCACTCCTACCCCACAAGTTTTATGAAATCCGGGTGTCTGTGTAGATCAAAATAAAATAATTATAATTGGTTTGAGGTCACCTGGTGGTGTTTGAGTTCCTACTTCCAGTGCCTGTGGTTTGACGTGGTCATCTTGCGAACCCCTCCGGCAGGCGAAGTCGAGAGCCTTTGGTGACCGTTCAGGCGGAGATGTTCATCCTGTGCCGTCGTCCACGTCTAAGACCGGGAGCCCTGCGCATACATAAATAATTAGAGGACTGTCGCAACACTTATTCTCACCCTATAAAGCACCACGCACACTGGGTAGAACCCGTATATAACCAATTTGAACCGGCCTACTCTTAACCCTTTAAACTCCCTTCGTTTTAGTTAAAACTTAGACTCCCCCAAAACCAACATATAATTTTTAAGTACTTGATTATGCCTATGTGGGCAAAAGTTTGACACACTGTAACCTGTCTACTTGTGCACTAGCACGTATTACTACATTTGAAAACTATTACATCAGCCAAAATTGCAGGATTTTATAGCAGTACAGTGATACAGGCAAATATTGTCTCTTAATTACGATAGTCGTTATTTCATAAGGGTTTAAACAATTTAGTAGCTTGGATATAGAATACTTTAGATGTACGCCACGCGGTGTAAAAATTATCATCTTTCTTTCACACTTACTATATTGAAAATCACATTTTATTTTTTATGAAACGCATAATATATGAGCTAGAGTAACTTACCGCAGTTCTGTGCGAGTTTAACTACCCATCAGGGGTGATAGAATTATTTTCAAAAAGACTTCTTCGCTCTGTCGAAGAGGCACGAGATGTTCGCAATGCAGGCGATGGAGCAAGACAGAAGAACGACGCTCGGTACAGCGCAATACCGAATCCCGGCTTCCAGGCGAACGCTAGAGTGCGTGGCATGTACCACGGCGAACTAAATTTCGCCGTTCCGTTAAACACAGAAACAGATAAACAATTTCGCGTTATTTAATTTTATTTATATAATATAATAAATATATAATATAACGTAATTTATTTTTCGTATATAATCGCCGGTTCGTAGACAACCGGGACACCCCCAGCCCAAAAGGGCAACCTAGTTGCCCCACACTTAGACAGAGGGGTACCGTGCAGTGTACCCTTATATTGTCTTCTAAAGTACTGGTATCCATCAGCGTTCGGACCAGACCTCGCTCCCAGGAGAACAGAGGCTCAGAACAAAAAACTCCTCACAACTGCGACCATCCCCATGCGACCCTCTCCGTCATGTCAACCCCACGGGACCGCCCCAACACGTCACCCTCTCTGGTGACCACCACCTACTTCTATGGCTACTCAGATATTCATGCCCGAAGGCCAACAAGGTGCTACTGACCTTGATATGTGAGTACCACTTCTACAACCGTCCACCACTTGGACCGACCAGCCATATGCACCAACAAGGCATCACCATCCTTGCCATATGACTGGCCCACATCCCTATACTAGGGCGGACGGCCCCGCTTAGCCCGACAGAGAAGACCGCATAGAGGGCACGCGAACATCAATCTCAACTCTTACTCTTTCAAACGACCATAACTACAGGGGGTGGTGTTACTTCTCCACGGCACCGTCTAGACAACTCTCTCCCTCAACGAAGAAAACAAAACACCCGGGGAATGCGGCATGGCCATTTGATAACAAGGTTCAATGTCGATAATAGATCAGCTGATGAACAAATCAGGTCGACCGTGAAATTGACATATCAAACATAGAACAGGTACATGAGACAAGGACGGGTTTATCAGATTACGAAAACGACAACAACTACATTCCACCCTGCAGAGGCTATCAACGGCTCATAGTCCAACTCGCCCAGATAACATATTAAACAACGATACAGCTGGTTACAAGTTACTATGTCAATATCTAGACTCCCCATAAAACAACAACCAACAATCTAACACTAACATCACTACACCAACCTAGTCACAACTCTTCCAACTAACTTCTTTTCTAACTCCTTTTTGATATTTTTTTCTTTTTCCTTTTCCTAATTTTTTGTTTCTTTTTGCTTTTCTAATTTTTTTTTATTTTATGTTTTTCCAAGGGGAGGGTAGGAAAATTGGGAAGAAGAAAAGGGCAAGGATCATTGAAAAGTCAATAACTAGGACTAAGGGTAAGGACATGGTTCCCTCCGAGAATAAGGATGGGTGGAGAAAACGAAGGCTCGCGGAGGCAGGGGCGCAACCCTGAAGTAGACGAACACCACTGGGACTGTGGGGAACATCTACCCGCTACCCGTTAACCGCTTCTTCTCACCTTTCTGTGACGGACTTTATTTCCACGTTCCTTTCGGACAGCACTCTCTGACAAACTATTTTGTGTTGAGCTGTACTGATTTGTTTCTTCTGAATCTGAATCAAGGCAACTTATCTCGCTACTTTCACTCCGCTTTGGATTATCGTCATCATCTGAACTCCCGGCTTCTGCCTCCCCTGCTTCTCTTTCTTCCTCTTCTACTATTTCCCCTTCTTCGTCCCCATAATCCAAATCTACATCATGACACTGCACCTCCTCACCATCTTCCAGTTGCTCGTCTGATCCATCTTCAACAGCATCTTCCCTCAGCTCCTCACCAATTTCTTCAGCACACTCGTCACCAATCTCATTCTCATCAACACATTCATCATCAACATCATCGCCATCACGTCCACTACCACCATCAGAACACTGCACATCTTCATCATCCTCTAGTTGCTCACCTGGTCCGCAGGAAACTTCTTTCCGTTCTTCGGAATCCTCCACACTACTTACAGAAGGCATCTGCACATCTTCACACACTACATCATTCTCACTCGCACACTTCACAACGCTGCCAGCAAACTTCTCCTCAACTTCTACCTCATCTCCTTCCACCACACTTGCAGCCTGGACATCCCCGTGTCCATCCGCAAACTCAGACTCTTCAGTCTCCCTAACACTTACAACTATACTGCCCTGCGCAGCATGTGCAGACCGCTCTTCTGCCTCTACCTTCGATTCCTCTTATTCACCATTCTCAGCAACTACAACGTCCTCAACATTTCCCACCCTGGAATCCAGCTGTTCAGGTCCATGTGCAATGTCTAAATTAAATTCTACTGGCGATGGTAGAGATACACCATCAAGTGACTTCTCATCTCCCGGCGTAGGCGATGATGATGTTACCGGATCTGCATCCGTCATGAACCGAGATGGAGATACCGGAACAAATTCTGCGGCATCTGGATTCAACCATGACGTCCTCTCTGAGTCCTGTAATTCAGTATCAACAGACGCGTTCTTGTCGTCTTGTATTGATCCACAGAATTTATTTCGCTTTTCTTCTTCCGATTCACCTTCTTCATTCACTACTCTATTAGGCACTTGTAATTCCTCTGGAACCTATAAAGTTTCCTTTCTCTCCAAATAGGAATAAAGACTTCCTACAGGATCCCTGCTTGCCGATGTTTGTTCTCTAATATAACTTCTTCTTCCCCTGTTAATTCCATACTTATTTGTCTTCTGTGCTGTAGTTGTTGTTACCGTCTTTTCACTTGCCACCCCCTTGTAGCCACCATTATTTCCGGAATATTCAGTTTTTCTGACAATCTCTTGTGTTCTTCTCCAACCGCCATGTTTGTCCTATTTAGCTCTTCCTAACAAACCACTGGAGTATTGGACATCTGTAGCAGCTCTTCCCCGGGACTCGTCCCCCGCCTGGACAGTACTAGAAACCACACACAACCGGTACAGATCCGCAAAACAACGGGGACGGTCCGCGAATATCAAACGCGATCTCTCTTGGGGATTCAGTCGTTCCAGAATTGCTTGTATAACTTCCGTCTCGGGCAACCCCAACCTTAATACCCGGGCAGCTTTCCGTATGTCGTTCACGAAGTCCCCCAACGCCTCTCCGTTGGCCTGTAGGCGATAGAATAAATCAAACTTAAGCTGGGCACGTGGTCGATGGGGTATGAAGAAATCCAACACTTCCCCATGGAAAGCGTCGACACTGCCGCCCCGACGCAGAGTGTTGGTGACCAATGAACCCCGGCAATACGGGTATATAAGGGACAAGACCTCCCCATCGGACACCCCCGGAAATCCGCCAACTGCAGGACCAGGTCCAAGAAGACCAACCACCTGTCCTCATCTATTCCATCTACTACCGGAAATTTCTGGAGAACCCCTGAAATGGGGTGGGGCATTTTCTGATAGCCTACCGCCGCCAGAATTGCACAATTCACAACACAATAACAAAACATAAATTCCCACGAAACACTTGACACAAACATGAATTACACAAAGAAAAACCTGAGTACTAACTCTTTCTTCAAGCAGACTACGGGCCCCCTAGCGTTGCGAGGACGCGGCCACTATCCTGAACTGGCTCTCGACAACACCACAGAAGAAGAAACGCAACATTTACACTAACACACGACATACTCAACGACACACCTAACATCTCACCTAATATCACAACATCGCATTTCACAAGGAACAAATATTTACCGACTAACGAACAACAACGAATTCCCAAAATTTATAACACTGACTTCGGCTCCCGTACCTCGGACGAGACCGTCTGCCGATTGGGCCATACCGCATACCTATAAACGCCCTCACTATTATTTGAAAAGTACAACGCGAAATCCATTTCCGAACACCTCGCCCCAGATCTGCGGTAATTCAAGTTTCAAAAGAATTCCCCCCACAATTTACATCACGTGGCGACACCAAGTTTACAAATAACACAATTAACAACAGCCTGACGCTGTTATATATACCTCCATATAGCTGATCAGACATCAAACATAACAAAATACCTGTGTATACATTGACTTCTTGTAAATATTATAAGTCCATTCTATCCCGAATGTTTTCTGAGTTTGCAAGCCCCGTCACACCCAAAGAACCCAAGGGTTTAACCCTAGATACAACCACGCTCTGCTACCAAATGTAACCCCTCTTTAGAATTTTTATGCTTTACTAAACAATTTTTTTTTTTTTTTTTTAAGAGGGGCCACTAGTTATTTAAAACTAGGCCAAAGGGCTAGAGAAGCCAAAATGCGCTGGGTCCAGTGAGACGGGACTTGCAATTAAACTCTCTGTTATAACCAACAATAGCATTTATTGAGTATTGTGTAAAATAGCATATAAGGTGACAATATGTTTTCTTTTTGTTTTTATAAATGCTAATTTTTTTGTATAAATCTTCCCCGTACATAACCCACAAAAGTACACATACATAAATCACATAAATAGCGTATAAGATAACAATATGTTTTCTTTTGTTTTTGTAAATGCAAATTTTTTTGTATAAATCTTCCCCGTACATAACCCACAAAAGTAACAGATACATAACTGACATAAATACACATATAAATATAAATATATCTCTCCATCACATCCACATTTTCAATATCACTATATCAATAACCAACACCCTTATAAATTTAAAGCATAGCCACCCGCCTATATACATTTTCTCGACATACATGTATTGCCCCCCATCTAAAAGAAATAATTACTAATGAACTGGAAATTCAACCACCCTACCTCTACAGACATCCGAATATGTATATCTATATCACTAGTGCTCCCCCAAATCTGAGTTGCCCAAAATGCCAGATACAATTTTAAAGTGCTCTTAAACTTGGTAAATTTATAATCAATAAGTTAAAAAATTATAACTGACAATAATAAATAGGAAAGAAGGTAAGCTACAATCTTTCCGTGACCTGAACTGTATTTGTGAATTTGGTGAGATAATATATAAAATTTTAGAAAGAAACATAGTTTAGCGATAACGTTCAAAATTTACAATAATTATATGACCTGATACGTTATATAACATTTTAAGAAAACTGAATTGACAATAATACATTTAAAGAATTTTTACATCTGTGAGGTGACATACTGGTAGGCTATATAACCCTTTAAGAAAATTGAATTGGGCCGGGAACAGACATGTTCCTAAGCCTGGAGCATGCCTATGTCTGCATACAAGGCTGCCTACACAGGATTAAACAGGGGCCGGACTGTTACTGAATCAGAAGCTTATTACCCTTACATAACCCCCAAACGTAATTTAACTATGTGAGATGACCGTGATTATCTGAACTAACCTGACAGGAATATAGCTGAACCCTACCAGCCGGTGGGGTTCATCCTGTCACCAATGGAAGCCCCTCTTACATATTTGAAATACCAGTCCCCTAATACTTGGACCACCCCCTTTTACCTCAAACGAGAAAAAATAAATGAATAAATTGTAAGAAGCTGCGAATACATGCCAGCCCCCAGGCTCACACTTAATACAAGTTAGTACATAATAAATAAAATTCCCCCAAAATGCGCGCACAATTCTGTCCAGTTAAACTGGGGCCCAAAATGTTTGAAAGATAAAAGAAATATGATAGTGTGTCACTCCTACCCCACAAGTTTTATGAAATCCGGGTGTCTGTGTAGATCAAAATAAAATAATTATAATTGGTTTGAGGTCACCTGGTGGTGTTTGAGTTCCTACTTCCAGTGCCTGTGGTTTGACGTGGTCATCTTGCGAACCCCTCCGGCAGGCGAAGTCGAGAGCCTTTGGTGACCGTTCAGGCGGAGATGTTCATCCTGTGCCGTCGTCCACGTCTAAGACCGGGAACCCTGCGCATACATAAATAATTAGAGGACTGTCGCAACACTTATTCTCACCCTATAAAGCACCACGCACACTGGGTAGAACCCGTATATAACCAATTTGAACCGGCCTACTCTTAACCCTTTAAACTCCCTTCGTTTTAGTTAAAACTTAGACTCCCCCAAAACCAACATATAATTTTTAAGTACTTGATTATGCCTATGTGGGCAAAAGTTTGACACACTGTAACCTGTCTACTTGTGCACTAGCACGTATTACTACATTTGAAAACTATTACATCAGCCAAAATTGCAGGATTTTATAGCAGTACAGTGATACAGGCAAATATTGTCTCTTAATTACGATAGTCGTTATTTCATAAGGGTTTAAACAATTTAGTAGCTTGGATATAGAATACTTTAGATGTACGCCACGCGGTGTAAAAATTATCATCTTTCTTTCACACTTACTATATTGAAAATCACATTTTATTTTTTATGAAACGCATAATATATGAGCTAGAGTAACTTACCGCAGTTCTGTGCGAGTTTAACTACCCATCCGGGGTGATAGAATTATTTTCAAAAAGACTTCTTCGCTCTGTCGAAGAGGCACGAGATGTTCGCAATGCAGGCGATGGAGCAAGACAGAAGAACGACGCTCGGTACAGCGCAATACCGAATCCCGGCTTCCAGGCGAACGCTAGAGTGCGTGGCATGTACCACGGCGAACTAAATTTCGCCGTTCCGTTAAACACAGAAACAGATAAACAATTTCGCGTTATTTAATTTTATTTATATAATATAATAAATATATAATATAACGTAATTTATTTTTCGTATATAATCGCCGGTTCGTAGACAACCGGGACACCCCCAGCCCAAAAGGGCAACCTAGTTGCCCCACACTTAGACAGAGGGGTACCGTGCAGTGTACCCTTATATTGTCTTCTAAAGTACTGGTATCCATCAGCGTTCGGACCAGACCTCGCTCCCAGGAGAACAGAGGCTCAGAACAAAAAACTCCTCACAACTGCGACCATCCCCATGCGACCCTCTCCGTCATGTCAACCCCACGGGACCGCCCCAACACGTCACCCTCTCTGGTGACCACCACCTACCTCTATGGCTACTCAGATATTCATGCCCGAAGGCCAACAAGGTGCTACTGACCTTGATATGTGAGTACCACTTCTACAACCGTCCACCACTTGGACCGACCAGCCATATGCACCAACAAGGCATCACCATCCTTGCCATATGACTGGCCCACATCCCTATACTAGGGCGGACGGCCCCGCTTAGCCCGACAGAGAAGACCGCATAGAGGGCACGCGAACATCAATCTCAACTCTTACTCTTTCAAACGACCATAACTACAGGGGGTGGTGTTACTTCTCCACGGCACCGTCTAGACAACTCTCTCCCTCAACGAAGAAAACAAAACACCCGGGGAATGCGGCATGGCCATTTGATAACAAGGTTCAATGTCGATAATAGATCAGCTGATGAACAAATCAGGTCGACCGTGAAATTGACATATCAAACATAGAACAGTTACATGAGACAAGGACGGGTTTATCAGATTACGAAAACGACAACAACTACATTCCACCCTGCAGAGGCTATCAACGGCTCATAGTCCAACTCGCCCAGATAACATATTAAACAACGATACAGCTGGTTACAAGTTACTATGTCAATATCTAGACTCCCCATAAAACAACAACCAACAATCTAACACTAACATCACTACACCAACCTAGTCACAACTCTTCCAACTAACTTCTTTTCTAACTCCTTTTTGATATTTTTTTCTTTTTCCTTTTCCTAATTTTTTTGTTTCTTTTTGCTTTTCTAATTTTTTTTTATTTTATGTTTTTCCAAGGGGAGGGGTAGGAAAATTGGGAAGAAGAAAAGGGCAAGGATCATTGAAAAGTCAATAACTAGGACTAAGGGTAAGGACATGGTTCCCTCCGAGAATAAGGATGGGTGGAGAAAACGAAGGCTCGCGGAGGCAGGGGCGCAACCCTGAAGTAGACGAACACCACTGGGACTGTGGGGAACATCTACCCGCTACCCGTTAACCGCTTCTTCTCACCTTTCTGTGACGGACTTTATTTCCACGTTCCTTTCGGACAGCACTCTCTGACAAACTATTTTGTGTTGAGCTGTACTGATTTGTTTCTTCTGAATCTGAATCAAGGCAACTTATCTCGCTACTTTCACTCCGCTTTGGATTATCGTCATCATCTGAACTCCCGGCTTCTGCCTCCCCTGCTTCTCTTTCTTCCTCTTCTACTATTTCCCCTTCTTCGTCCCCATAATCCAAATCTACATCATGACACTGCACCTCCTCACCATCTTCCAGTTGCTCGTCTGATCCATCTTCAACAGCATCTTCCCTCAGCTCCTCACCAATTTCTTCAGCACACTCGTCACCAATCTCATTCTCATCAACACATTCATCATCAACATCATCGCCATCACGTCCACTACCACCATCAGAACACTGCACATCTTAATCATCCTCTAGTTGCTCACCTGGTCCGCAGCAAACTTCTTTCCGTTCTTCGGAATCCTCCACACTACTTACAGAAGGCATATGCACATCTTCACACACCACATCATTCTCACTCGCACACTTCACAACGCTGCCACCAAACTTCTCCTCAACTTCTACCTCATCTCCTTCCACCACACTTGCAGCCTGGACATCCCCGTGTCCATCCGCAAACTCAGACTCTTCAGTCTCCCTAACACTTACAACTATACTGCCCTGCGCAGCATGTGCAGACCGCTCTTCTGCCTCTACCTTCGATTCCTCTTCTTCACCATTCTCAGCAACTACAACGTCCTCAACATTTCCCACCCTGGAATCCAGCTGTTCAGGTCCATGTGCAATGTCTAAATTAAATTCTACTGGCGATGGTAGAGATACACCATCAAGTGACTTCTCATCTCCCGGCGTAGGCGATGATGATGTTACCGGATCTGCATCCGTCATGAACCGAGATGGAGATACCGGAACAAATTCTGCGGCATCTGGATTCAACCATGACGTCCTCTCTGAGTCCTGTAATTCAGTATCAACAGACGCGTTCTTGTCGTCTTGTATTGATCCACAGAAGTTATTTCGCTTTTCTTCTTCCGATTCACCTTCTTCATTCACTACTCTATTAGGCACTTGTAATTCCTCTGGAACCTATAAAGTTTCCTTTCTCTCCAAATAGGAATAAAGACTTCCTACAGGATCCCTGCTTGCCGATGTTTGTTCTCTAATATAACTTCTTCTTCCCCTGTTAATTCCATACTTATTTGTCTTCTGTGCTGTAGTTGTTGTTACCGTCTTTTCACTTGCCACCCCCTTGTAGCCACCATTATTTCCGGAATATTCAGTTTTTCTGACAATCTCTTGTGTTCTTCTCCAACCGCCATGTTTGTCCTATTTAGCTCTTCCTAACAAACCACTGGAGTATTGGACATCTGTAGCAGCTCTTCCCCGGGACTCGTCCCCCGCCTGGACAGTACTAGAAACCACACACAACCGGTACAGATCCGCAAAACAACGGGGACGGTCCGCGAATATCAAACGCGATCTCTCTTGGGGATTCAGTCGTTCCAGAATTGCTTGTATAACTTCCGTCTCGGGCAACCCCAACCTTAATACCCGGGCAGCTTTCCGTATGTCGTTCACGAAGTCCCCCAACGCCTCTCCGTTGGCCTGTAGGCGATAGAATAAATCAAACTTAAGCTGGGCACGTGGTCGATGGGGTATGAAGAAATCCAACACTTCCCCATGGAAAGCGTCGACACTGCCGCCCCGACGCAGAGTGTTGGTGACCAATGAACCCCGGCAATACGGGTATATAAGGGACAAGACCTCCCCATCGGACACCCCCGGAAATCCGCCAACTGCAGGACCAGGTCCAAGAAGATCAACCACCTGTCCTCATCTATTCCATCTGCCACCGGAAATTTCTGGAGAACCCCTGAAATGGGGTGGGGCAATTTCTGATAGCCTACCGCCGCCAGAATTGCACAATTCACAACACAATAACAAAACATAAATTCCCACGAAACACTTGACACAAACATGAATTACACAAAGAAAAACCTGAGTACTAACTCTTTCTTCAAGCAGACTACGGGCCCCCTAGCGTTGCGAGGACGCGGCCACTATCCTGAACTGGCTCTCGACAACACCACAGAAGAAGAAACGCAACATTTACACTAACACACGACATACTCAACGACACACCTAACATCTCACCTAATATCACAACATCGCATTTAACAAGGAACAAATATTTACCGACTAACGAACAACAACGAATTCCCAAAATTTATAACACTGACTTCGGCTCCCGTACCTCGGACGAGACCGTCTGCCGATTGGGCCATACCGCATACCTATAAACGCCCTCACTATTATTTGAAAAGTACAACGCGAAATCCATTTCCGAACACCTCGCCCCAGATCTGCGGTAATTCAAGTTTCAAAAGAATTCCCCCCACAATTTACATCACGTGGCGACACCAAGTTTACAAATAACACAATTAACAACAGCCTGACGCTGTTATATATACCTCCATATAGCTGATCAGACATCAAACATAACAAAATACCTGTGTATACATTGACTTCTTGTAAATATTATAAGTCCATTCTATCCCGAATGTTTTCTGAGTTTGCAAGCCCCGTCACACCCAAAGGACCCAAGGGTTTAACCCTAGATACAACCACGCTCTGCTACCAAATGTAACCCCTCTTTAGAATTTTTATGCTTTACTAAACAATTTTTTTTTTTTTTTTTAAGAGGGGCCACTAGTTATTTAAAACTAGGCCAAAGGGCTAGAGAAGCCAAAATGCGCTGGGTCCAGTGAGACGGGACTTGCAATTAAACTCTCTGTTATAACCAACAATAGCATTTATTGAGTATTGTGTAAAATAGCATATAAGGTGACAATATGTTTTCTTTTTGTTTTTATAAATGCTAATTTTTTTGTATAAATCTTCCCCGTACATAACCCACAAAAGTACACATACATAAATCACATAAATAGCGTATAAGATAACAATATGTTTTCTTTTGTTTTTGTAAATGCAAATTTTTTTGTAAAAATCTTCCCCGTACATAACCCACAAAAGTAACAGATACATAACTGACATAAATACACATATAAATATAAATATATCTCTCCATCACATCCACATTTTCAATATCACTATATCAATAACCAACACCCTTATAAATTTAAAGCATAGCCACCCGCCTATATACATTTTCTCGACATACATGTATTGCCCCCCATCTAAAAGAAATAATTACTAATGAACTGGAAATTCAACCACCCTACCTCTACAGACATCCGAATATGTATATCTATATCACTAGTGCTCCCCCAAATCTGAGTTGCCCAAAATGCCAGATACAATTTTAAAGTGCTCTTAAACTTGGTAAATTTATAATCAATAAGTTAAAAAATTATAACTGACAATAATAAATAGGAAAGAAGGTAAGCTACAATCTTTCCGTGACCTGAACTGTATTTGTGAATTTGGTGAGATAATATATAAAATTTTAGAAAGAAACATAGTTTAGCGATAACGTTCAAAATTTACAATAATTATATGACCTGATACGTTATATAACATTTTAAGAAAACTGAATTGACAATAATACATTTAAAGAACTTTTACATCTGTGAGGTGACATACTGGTAGGCTATATAACCCTTTAAGAAAATTGAATTGGGCCGGGAACAGACATGTTCCTAAGCCTGGAGCATGCCTATGTCTGCATACAAGGCTGCCTACACAGGATTAAACAGGGGCCGGACTGTTACTGAATCAGAAGCTTATTACCCTTACATAACCCCCAAACGTAATTTAACTATGTGAGATGACCGTGATTATCTGAACTAACCTGACAGGAATATAGCTGAACCCTACCAGCCGGTGGGGTTCATCCTGTCACCAATGGAAGCCCCTCTTACATATTTGAAATACCAGTCCCCTAATACTTGGACCACCCCCTTTTACCTCAAACGAGAAAAAATAAATGAATAAATTGTAAGAAGCTGCGAATACATGCCAGCCCCCAGGCTCACACTTAATACAAGTTAGTACATAATAAATAAAATTCCCCCAAAATGCGCGCACAATTCTGTCCAGTTAAACTGGGGCCCAAAATGTTTGAAAGATAAAAGAAATATGATAGTGTGTCACTCCTACCCCACAAGTTTTATGAAATCCGGGTGTCTGTGTAGATCAAAATAAAATAATTATAATTGGTTTGAGGTCACCTGGTGGTGTTTGAGTTCCTACTTCCAGTGCCTGTGGTTTGACGTGGTCATCTTGCGAACCCCTCCGGCAGGCGAAGTCGAGAGCCTTTGGTGACCGTTCAGGCGGAGATGTTCATCCTGTGCCGTCGTCCACGTCTAAGACCGGGAGCCCTGCGCATACATAAATAATTAGAGGACTGTCGCAACACTTATTCTCACCCTATAAAGCACCACGCACACTGGGTAGAACCCGTATATAACCAATTTGAACCGGCCTACTCTTAACCCTTTAAACTCCCTTCGTTTTAGTTAAAACTTAGACTCCCCCAAAACCAACATATAATTTTTAAGTACTTGATTATGCCTATGTGGGCAAAAGTTTGACACACTGTAACCTGTCTACTTGTGCACTAGCACGTATTACTACATTTGAAAACTATTACATCAGCCAAAATTGCAGGATTTTATAGCAGTACAGTGATACAGGCAAATATTGTCTCTTAATTACGATAGTCGTTATTTCATAAGGGTTTAAACAATTTAGTAGCTTGGATATAGAATACTTTAGATGTACGCCACGCGGTGTAAAAATTATCATCTTTCTTTCACACTTACTATATTGAAAATCACATTTTATTTTTTATGAAACGCATAATATATGAGCTAGAGTAACTTACCGCAGTTCTGTGCGAGTTTAACTACCCATCCGGGGTGATAGAATTATTTTCAAAAAGACTTCTTCGCTCTGTCGAAGAGGCACGAGATGTTCGCAATGCAGGCGATGGAGCAAGACAGAAGAACGACGCTCGGTACAGCGCAATACCGAATCCCGGCTTCCAGGCGAACGCTAGAGTGCGTGGCATGTACCACGGCGAACTAAATTTCGCCGTTCCGTTAAACACAGAAACAGATAAACAATTTCGCGTTATTTAATTTTATTTATATAATATAATAAATATATAATATAACGTAATTTATTTTTCGTATATAATCGCCGGTTCGTAGACAACCGGAACACCCCCAGCCCAAAAGGGCAACCTAGTTGCCCCACACTTAGACAGAGGGGTACCGTGCAGTGTACCCTTATATTGTCTTCTAAAGTACTGGTATCCATCAGCGTTCGGACCAGACCTCGCTCCCAGGAGAACAGAGGCTCAGAACAAAAAACTCCTCACAACTGCGACCATCCCCATGCGACCCTCTCCGTCATGTCAACCCCACGGGACCGCCCCAACACGTCACCCTCTCTGGTGACCACCACCTACCTCTATGGCTACTCAGATATTCATGCCCGAAGGCCAACAAGGTGCTACTGACCTTGATATGTGAGTACCACTTCTACAACCGTCCACCACTTGGACCGACCAGCCATATGCACCAACAAGGCATCACCATCCTTGCCATATGACTGGCCCACATCCCTATACTAGGGCGGACGGCCCCGCTTAGCCCGACAGAGAAGACCGCATAGAGGGCACGCGAACATCAATCTCAACTCTTACTCTTTCAAACGACCATAACTACAGGGGGTGGTGTTACTTCTCCACGGCACCGTCTAGACAACTCTCTCCCTCAACGAAGAAAACAAAACACCCGGGGAATGCGGCATGGCCATTTGATAACAAGGTTCAATGTCGATAATAGATCAGCTGATGAACAAATCAGGTCGACCGTGAAATTGACATATCAAACATAGAACAGTTACATGAGACAAGGACGGGTTTATCAGATTACGAAAACGACAACAACTACATTCCACCCTGCAGAGGCTATCAACGGCTCATAGTCCAACTCGCCCAGATAACATATTAAACAACGATACAGCTGGTTACAAGTTACTATGTCAATATCTAGACTCCCCATAAAACAACAACCAACAATCTAACACTAACATCACTACACCAACCTAGTCACAACTCTTCCAACTAACTTCTTTTCTAACTCCTTTTTGATATTTTTTTCTTTTTCCTTTTCCTAATTTTTTTGTTTCTTTTTGCTTTTCTAATTTTTTTTTATTTTATGTTTTTCCAAGGGGAGGGGTAGGAAAATTGGGAAGAAGAAAAGGGCAAGGATCATTGAAAAGTCAATAACTAGGACTAAGGGTAAGGACATGGTTCCCTCCGAGAATAAGGATGGGTGGAGAAAACGAAGGCTCGCGGAGGCAGGGGCGCAACCCTGAAGTAGACGAACACTACTGGGACTGTGGGGAACATCTACCCGCTACCCGTTAACCGCTTCTTCTCACCTTTCTGTGACGGACTTTATTTCCACGTTCCTTTCGGACAGCACTCTCTGACAAACTATTTTGTGTTGAGCTGTACTGATTTGTTTCTTCTGAATCTGAATCAAGGCAACTTATCTCGCTACTTTCACTCCGCTTTGGATTATCGTCATCATCTGAACTCCCGGCTTCTGCCTCCCCTGCTTCTCTTTCTTCCTCTTCTACTATTTCCCCTTCTTCGTCCCCATAATCCAAATCTACATCATGACACTGCACCTCCTCACCATCTTCCAGTTGCTCGTCTGATCCATCTTCAACAGCATCTTCCCTCAGCTCCTCACCAATTTCTTCAGCACACTCGTCACCAATCTCATTCTCATCAACACATTCATCATCAACATCATCGCCATCACGTCCACTACCACCATCAGAACACTGCACATCTTCATCATCCTCTAGTTGCTCACCTGGTCCGCAGGAAACTTCTTTCCGTTCTTCGGAATCCTCCACACTACTTACAGAAGGCATATGCACATCTTCACACACTACATCATTCTCACTCGCACACTTCACAACGCTGCCACCAAACTTCTCCTCAACTTCTACCTCATCTCCTTCCACCACACTTGCAGCCTGGACATCCCCGTGTCCATCCGCAAACTCAGACTCTTCAGTCTCCCTAACACTTACAACTATACTGCCCTGCGCAGCATGTGCAGACCGCTCTTCTGCCTCTACCTTCGATTCCTCTTCTTCACCATTCTCAGCAACTACAACGTCCTCAACATTTCCCACCCTGGAATCCAGCTGTTCAGGTCCATGTGCAATGTCTAAATTAAATTCTACTGGCGATGGTAGAGATACACCATCAAGTGACTTCTCATCTCCCGGCGTAGGCGATGATGATGTTACCGGATCTGCATCCGTCATGAACCGAGATGGAGATACCGGAACAAATTCTGCGGCATCTGGATTCAACCATGACGTCCTCTCTGAGTCCTGTAATTCAGTATCAACAGACGCGTTCTTGTCGTCTTGTATTGATCCACAGAAGTTATTTCGCTTTTCTTCTTCCGATTCACCTTCTTCATTCACTACTCTATTAGGCACTTGTAATTCCTCTGGAACCTATAAAGTTTCCTTTCTCTCCAAATAGGAATAAAGACTTCCTACAGGATCCCTGCTTGCCGATGTTTGTTCTCTAATATAACTTCTTCTTCCCCTGTTAATTCCGTACTTATTTGTCTTCTGTGCTGTAGTTGTTGTTACCGTCTTTTCACTTGCCACCCCCTTGTAGCCACCATTATTTCCGGAATATTCAGTTTTTCTGACAATCTCTTTTGTTCTTCTCCAACCGCCATGTTTGTTCTATTTAGCTCTTCCTAACAAACCACTGGAGTATTGGACATCTGTAGCAGCTCTTCCCCGGGACTCGTCCCCCGCCTGGACAGTACTAGAAACCACACACAACCGGTACAGATCCGCAAAACAACGGGGACGGTCCGCGAATATCAAACGCGATCTCTCTTGGGGATTCAGTCGTTCCAGAATTGCTTGTATAACTTCCGTCTCGGGCAACCCCAACCTTAATACCCGGGCAGCTTTCCGTATGTCGTTCACGAAGTCCCCCAACGCCTCTCCGTTGGCCTGTAGGCGATAGAATAAATCAAACTTAAGCTGGGCACGTGGTCGATGGGGTATGAAGAAATCCAACACTTCCCCATGGAAAGCGTCGACACTGCCGCCCCGACGCAGAGTGTTGGTGACCAATGAACCCCGGCAATACGGGTATATAAGGGAAAAGACCTCCCCATCGGACACCCCCGGAAATCCGCCAACTGCAGGACCAGGTCCAAGAAGACCAACCACCTGTCCTCATCTATTCCATCTACCACCGGAAATTTCTGGAGAACCCCTGAAATGGGGTGGGGCAATTTCTGATAGCCTACCGCCGCCAGAATTGCACAATTCACAACACAATAACAAAACATAAATTCCCACGAAACACTTGACACAAACATGAATTACACAAAGAAAAACCTGAGTACTAACTCTTTCTTCAAGCAGACTACGGGCCCCCTAGCGTTGCGAGGACGCGGCCACTATCCTGAACTGGCTCTCGACAACACCACAGAAGAAGAAACGCAACATTTACACTAACACACGACATACTCAACGACACACCTAACATCTCACCTAATATCACAACATCGCATTTCACAAGGAACAAATATTTACCGACTAACGAACAACAACGAATTCCCAAAATTTATAACACTGACTTCGGCTCCCGTACCTCGGACGAGACCGTCTGCCGATTGGGCCATACCGCATACCTATAAACGCCCTCACTATTATTTGAAAAGTACAACGCGAAATCCATTTCCGAACACCTCGCCCCAGATCTGCGGTAATTCAAGTTTCAAAAGAATTCCCCCCACAATTTACATCACGTGGCGACACCAAGTTTACAAATAACACAATTAACAACAGCCTGACGCTGTTATATATACCTCCATATAGCTGATCAGACATCAAACATAACAAAATACCTGTGTATACATTGACTTCTTGTAAATATTATAAGTCCATTCTATCCCGAATGTTTTCTGAGTTTGCAAGCCCCGTCACACCCAAAGAACCCAAGGGTTTAACCCTAGATACAACCACGCTCTGCTACCAAATGTAACCCCTCTTTAGAATTTTTATGCTTTACTAAACAATTTTTTTTTTTTTTTAAGAGGGGCCACTAGTTATTTAAAACTAGGCCAAAGGGCTAGAGAAGCCAAAATGCGCTGGGTCCAGTGAGACGGGACTTGCAATTAAACTCTCTGTTATAACCAACAATAGCATTTATTGAGTATTGTGTAAAATAGCATATAAGGTGACAATATGTTTTCTTTTTGTTTTTATAAATGCTAATTTTTTTGTATAAATCTTCCCCGTACATAACCCACAAAAGTACACATACATAAATCACATAAATAGCGTATAAGATAACAATATGTTTTCTTTTGTTTTTGTAAATGCAAATTTTTTTGTATAAATCTTCCCCGTACATAACCCACAAAAGTAACAGATACATAACTGACATAAATACACATATAAATATAAATATATCTCTCCATCACATCCACATTTTCAATATCACTATATCAATAACCAACACCCTTATAAATTTAAAGCATAGCCACCCGCCTATATACATTTTCTCGACATACATGTATTGCCCCCCATCTAAAAGAAATAATTACTAATGAACTGGAAATTCAACCACCCTACCTCTACAGACATCCGAATATGTATATCTATATCACTAGTGCTCCCCCAAATCTGAGTTGCCCAAAATGCCAGATACAATTTTAAAGTGCTCTTAAACTTGGTAAATTTATAATCAATAAGTTAAAAAATTATAACTGACAATAATAAATAGGAAAGAAGGTAAGCTACAATCTTTCCGTGACCTGAACTGTATTTGTGAATTTGGTGAGATAATATATAAAATTTTAGAAAGAAACATAGTTTAGCGATAACGTTCAAAATTTACAATAATTATATGACCTGATACGTTATATAACATTTTAAGAAAACTGAATTGACAATAATACATTTAAAGAACTTTTACATCTGTGAGGTGACATACTGGTAGGCTATATAACCCTTTAAGAAAATTGAATTGGCCCGGGAACAGACATGTTCCTAAGCCTGGAGCATGCCTATATCTGCATACAAGGCTGCCTACACAGGATTAAACAGGGGCCGGACTGTTACTGAATCAGAAGCTTATTACCCTTACATAACCCCCAAACGTAATTTAACTATGTGAGATGACCGTGATTATCTGAACTAACCTGACAGGAATATAGCTGAACCCTACCAGCCGATGGGGTTCATCCTGTCACCAATGGAAGCCCCTCTTACATATTTGAAATACCAGTCCCCTAATACTTGGACCACCCCCTTTTACCTCAAACGAGAAAAAATAAATGAATAAATTGTAAGAAGCTGCGAATACATGCCAGCCCCCAGGCTCACACTTAATACAAGTTAGTACATAATAAATAAAATTCCCCCAAAATGCGCGCACAATTCTGTCCAGTTAAACTGGGGCCCAAAATGTTTGAAAGATAAAAGAAATATGATAGTGTGTCACTCCTACCCCACAAGTTTTATGAAATCCGGGTGTCTGTGTAGATCAAAATAAAATAATTATAATTGGTTTGAGGTCACCTGGTGGTGTTTGAGTTCCTACTTCCAGTGCCTGTGGTTTGACGTGGTCATCTTGCGAACCCCTCCGGCAGGCGAAGTCGAGAGCCTTTGGTGACCGTTCAGGCGGAGATGTTCATCCTGTGCCGTCGTCCACGTCTAAGACCGGGAGCCCTGCGCATACATAAATAATTAGAGGACTGTCGCAACACTTATTCTCACCCTATAAAGCACCACGCACACTGGGTAGAACCCGTATATAACCAATTTGAACCGGCCTACTCTTAACCCTTTAAACTCCCTTCGTTTTAGTTAAAACTTAGACTCCCCCAAAACCAACATATAATTTTTAAGTACTTGATTATGCCTATGTGGGCAAAAGTTTGACACACTGTAACCTGTCTACTTGTGCACTAGCACGTATTACTACATTTGAAAACTATTACATCAGCCAAAATTGCAGGATTTTATAGCAGTACAGTGATACAGGCAAATATTGTCTCTTAATTACGATAGTCGTTATTTCATAAGGGTTTAAACAATTTAGTAGCTTGGATATAGAATACTTTAGATGTACGCCACGCGGTGTAAAAATTATCATCTTTCTTTCACACTTACTATATTGAAAATCACATTTTATTTTTTATGAAACGCATAATATATGAGCTAGAGTAACTTACCGCAGTTCTGTGCGAGTTTAACTACCCATCCGGGGTGATAGAATTATTTTCAAAAAGACTTCTTCGCTCTGTCGAAGAGGCACGAGATGTTCCCAATGCAGGCGATGGAGCAAGACAGAAGAACGACGCTCGGTACAGCGCAATACCGAATCCCGGCTTCCAGGCGAACGCTAGAGTGCGTGGCATGTACCACGGCGAACTAAATTTCGCCGTTCCGTTAAACACAGAGACAGATAAACAATTTCGCGTTATTTAATTTTATTTATATAATATAATAAATATATAATATAACGTAATTTATTTTTCGTATATAATCGCCGGTTCGTAGACAACCGGAACACCCCCAGCCCAAAAGGGCAACCTAGTTGCCCCACACTTAGACAGAGGGGTACCGTGCAGTGTACCCTTATATTGTCTTCTAAAGTACTGGTATCCATCAGCGTTCGGACCAGACCTCGCTCCCAGGAGAACAGAGGCTCAGAACAAAAAACTCCTCACAACTGCGACCATCCCCATGCGACCCTCTCCGTCATGTCAACCCCACGGGACCGCCCCAACACGTCACCCTCTCTGGTGACCACCACCTACCTCTATGGCTACTCAGATATTCATGCCCGAAGGCCAACAAGGTGCTACTGACCTTGATATGTGAGTACCACTTCTACAACCGTCCACCACTTGGACCGACCAGCCATATGCACCAACAAGGCATCACCATCCTTGCCATATGACTGGCCCACATCCCTATACTAGGGCGGACGGCCCCGCTTAGCCCGACAGAGAAGACCGCATAGAGGGCACGCGAACATCAATCTCAACTCTTACTCTTTCAAACGACCATAACTACAGGGGGTGGTGTTACTTCTCCACGGCACCGTCTAGACAACTCTCTCCCTCAACGAAGAAAACAAAACACCCGGGGAATGCGGCATGGCCATTTGATAACAAGGTTCAATGTCGATAATAGATCAGCTGATGAACAAATCAGGTCGACCGTGAAATTGACATATCAAACATAGAACAGTTACATGAGACAAGGACGGGTTTATCAGATTACGAAAACGACAACAACTACATTCCACCCTGCAGAGGCTATCAACGGCTCATAGTCCAACTCGCCCAGATAACATATTAAACAACGATACAGCTGGTTACAAGTTACTATGTCAATATCTAGACTCCCCATAAAACAACAACCAACAATCTAACACTAACATCACTACACCAACCTAGTCACAACTCTTCCAACTAACTTCTTTTCTAACTCCTTTTTGATATTTTTTTCTTTTTCCTTTTCCTAATTTTTTTGTTTCTTTTTGCTTTTCTAATTTTTTTTTATTTTATGTTTTTCCAAGGGGAGGGGTAGGAAAATTGGGAAGAAGAAAAGGGCAAGGATCATTGAAAAGTCAATAACTAGGACTAAGGGTAAGGACATGGTTCCCTCCGAGAATAAGGATGGGTGGAGAAAACGAAGGCTCGCGGAGGCAGGGGCGCAACCCTGAAGTAGACGAACACCACTGGGACTGTGGGGAACATCTACCCGCTACCCGTTAACCGCTTCTTCTCACCTTTCTGTGACGGACTTTATTTCCACGTTCCTTTCGGACAGCACTCTCTGACAAACTATTTTGTGTTGAGCTGTACTGATTTGTTTCTTCTGAATCTGAATCAAGGCAACTTATCTCGCTACTTTCACTCCGCTTTGGATTATCGTCATCATCTGAACTCCCGGCTTCTGCCTCCCCTGCTTCTCTTTCTTCCTCTTCTACTATTTCCCCTTCTTCGTCCCCATAATCCAAATCTACATCATGACACTGCACCTCCTCACCATCTTCCAGTTGCTCGTCTGATCCATCTTCAACAGCATCTTCCCTCAGCTCCTCACCAATTTCTTCAGCACACTCGTCACCAATCTCATTCTCATCAACACATTCATCATCAACATCATCGCCATCACGTCCACTACCACCATCAGAACACTGCACATCTTCATCATCCTCTAGTTGCTCACCTGGTCCGCAGGAAACTTCTTTCCGTTCTTCGGAATCCTCCACACTACTTACAGAAGGCATCTGCACATCTTCACACACTACATCATTCTCACTCGCACACTTCACAACGCTGCCAGCAAACTTCTCCTCAACTTCTACCTCATCTCCTTCCACCACACTTGCAGCCTGGACATCCCCGTGTCCATCCGCAAACTCAGACTCTTCAGTCTCCCTAACACTTACAACTATACTGCCCTGCGCAGCATGTGCAGACCGCTCTTCTGCCTCTACCTTCGATTCCTCTTCTTCACCATTCTCAGCAACTACAACGTCCTCAACATTTCCCACCCTGGAATCCAGCTGTTCAGGTCCATGTGCAATGTCTAAATTAAATTCTACTGGCGATGGTAGAGATACACCATCAAGTGACTTCTCATCTCCCGACGTAGGCGATGATGATGTTACCGGATCTGCATCCGTCATGAACCGAGATGGAGATACCGGAACAAATTCTGCGGCATCTGGATTCAACCATGACGTCCTCTCTGAGTCCTGTAATTCAGTATCAACAGACGCGTTCTTGTCGTCTTGTATTGATCCACAGAAGTTATTTCGCTTTTCTTCTTCCGATTCACCTTCTTCATTCACTACTCTATTAGGCACTTGTAATTCCTCTGGAACCTATAAAGTTTCCTTTCTCTCCAAATAGGAATAAAGACTTCCTACAGGATCCCTGCTTGCCGATGTTTGTTCTCTAATATAACTTCTTCTTCCCCTGTTAATTCCATACTTATTTGTCTTCTGTGCTGTAGTTGTTGTTACCGTCTTTTCACTTGCCACCCCCTTGTAGCCACCATTATTTCCGGAATATTCAGTTTTTCTGACAATCTCTTTTGTTCTTCTCCAACCGCCATGTTTGTTCTATTTAGCTCTTCCTAACAAACCACTGGAGTATTGGACATCTGTAGCAGCTCTTCCCCGGGACTCGTCCCCCGCCTGGACAGTACTAGAAACCACACACAACCGGTACAGATCCGCAAAACAACGGGGACGGTCCGCGAATATCAAACGCGATCTCTCTTGGGGATTCAGTCGTTCCAGAATTGCTTGTATAACTTCCGTCTCGGGCAACCCCAACCTTAATACCCGGGCAGCTTTCCGTATGTCGTTCACGAAGTCCCCCAACGCCTCTCCGTTGGCCTGTAGGCGATAGAATAAATCAAACTTAAGCTGGGCACGTGGTCGATGGGGTATGAAGAAATCCAACACTTCCCCATGGAAAGCGTCGACACTGCCGCCCCGACGCAGAGTGTTGGTGACCAATGAACCCCGGCAATACGGGTATATAAGGGACAAGACCTCCCCATCGGACACCCCCGGAAATCCGCCAACTGCAGGACCAGGTCCAAGAAGACCAACCACCTGTCCTCATCTATTCCATCTACCACCGGAAATTTCTGGAGAACCCCTGAAATGGGGTGGGGCAATTTCTGATAGCCTACCGCCGCCAGAATTGCACAATTCACAACACAATAACAAAACATAAATTCCCACGAAACACTTGACACAAACATGAATTACACAAAGAAAAACCTGAGTACTAACTCTTTCTTCAAGCAGACTACGGGCCCCCTAGCGTTGCGAGGACGCGGCCACTATCCTGAACTGGCTCTCGACAACACGACAGAAGAAGAAACGCAACATTTACACTAACACACGACATACTCAACGACACACCTAACATCTCACCTAATATCACAACATCGCATTTCACAAGGAACAAATATTTACCGACTAACGAACAACAACGAATTCCCAAAATTTATAACACTGACTTCGGCTCCCGTACCTCGGACGAGACCGTCTGCCGATTGGGCCATACCGCATACCTATAAACGCCCTCACTATTATTTGAAAAGTACAACGCGAAATCCATTTCCGAACACCTCGCCCCAGATCTGCGGTAATTCAAGTTTCAAAAGAATTCCCCCCACAATTTACATCACGTGGCGACACCAAGTTTACAAATAACACAATTAACAACAGCCTGACGCTGTTATATATACCTCCTCAGACATCAAACATAACAAAATACCTGTGTATACATTGACTTCTTGTAAATATTATAAGTCCATTCTATCCCGAATGTTTTCTGAGTTTGCAAGCCCTGTCACACCCAAAGGACCCAAGGGTTTAACCCTAGATACAACCACGCTCTGCTACCAAATGTAACCCCTCTTTAGAATTTTTATGCTTTACTAAACAATTTTTTTTTTTTAAGAGGGGCCACTAGTTATTTAAAACTAGGCCAAAGGGCTAGAGAAGCCAAAATGCGCTGGGTCCAGTGAGACGGGACTTGCAATTAAACTCTCTGTTATAACCAACAATAGCATTTATTGAGTATTGTGTAAAATAGCATATAAGGTGACAATATGTTTTCTTTTTGTTTTTATAAATGCTAATTTTTTTGTATAAATCTTCCCCGTATGTAACCCACAAAAGTACACATACATAAATCACATAAATAGCGTATAAGGTAACAATATGTTTTCTTTTGTTTTTGTAAATGCAAATTTTTTTGTATAAATCTTCCCCGTACATAACCCACAAAAGTAACACATACATAACTGACATAAATACACATATAAATATATCTCTCCATCACATCCACATTTCAATATCACTATATCAATAACCAACACCCTTATAAATTTAAAGCATAGCCACCCGCCTATATACATTTTCTCGACATACATGTATTGCCCCCCATCTAAAAGAAATAATTACTAATGAACTGGAAATTCAACCACCCTACCTCTACAGACATCCGAATATGTATATCTATATCACTAGTGCTCCCCCGAATCTGAGTTGCCCAAAATGCCAGATACAATTTTAAAGTGCTCTTAAACTTGGTAAATTTATAATCAATAAGTTAGAAAATTATAACTGACGATAAAAAATAGGAAAGAAGGTAAGCTACAATCTTTCCGTGACCTGAACTGTATTTGTGAATTTGGTGAGATAATAATTTATAAAATTTTAGAAAGAAACATAGTTTAGCGATAACGTTCAAAATTTACAATAATTGTATGACCTGATACGTTATGTAACATTTTAAGAAAACTGAATTGACAATAATACATTTAAAGAACTTTTACAACTGTGAGGTGACATACTGGTAGGCTATATAACCCTTTTAAGAAAATTTAATTGGCCCGGGAACCGACGTGTTCGTAAGCCTGGAGCATGCCTATGTCTGCATACAAGGCTGCCTACACAGGATTAAACAGGGGCCGGACTGTTACTGAATCAGAAGCTTATTACCCTTACATAACCCCAAAACGTAATTTAACTATATGAGATGACCGTGATTATCTGAACTAACCTGACAGGAATATAGCTGAACCCTGCCAGACGGTGGGGTTCATCCTGTCACCAACGGAAGCCCCTCTTACAAATTTGAAATACCAGTCCCCTAATACTTGGACCACCCCCCTTTTACCTCAAACGAGAAAAAATAAATGAATAAATTGTAAGAAGCTGCGAATACATGCCAGCCCCCGGGCTCACACTTAATACAAGTTAGTACATAATAAATAAAATTCCCCCAAAATGCGCGCACAATTCTGTCCAGTTAAACTGGGGCCCAAAATGTTTGAAAGATAAAAGAAATATGATAGTGTGTCACTCCTACCCCACAAGTTTTATGAAATCCGGGTGTCTGTGTAGATCAAAATAAAATAATTATAATTGGTTTGAGGTCACCTGGTGGTGTTTGAGTTCCTACTTCCAGTGCCTGTGGTGTTGGTTTGACGTGGTCATCTTGCGAACCCCTCCGGCAGGCGAGGTCGAGAGCCTTTGGTGACCGTTCAGGCGGAGATGTTCATCCTGTGCCGTCGTCCACGTCTAAGACCGGGAGCCCTGCGCATACATAAATAATTAGAGGACTGTCGCAACACTTATTCTCACCCTATAAAGCACCACGCACACTGGGTAGAACCCGTATATAACCAATGTGAACCGGCCTACTCTTAACCCTTTAAACTCCGTTCGTTTTAGTTAAAACTTAGACTCCCCCAAAACCAACATATAATTTTTAAGTACCGGTACTTGATTATGCCTATGTGGGCAAAAGTTTGACACACTGTAACCTGTCTACTTGTGCACTAGCACGTATTACTACATTTGAAAACTATTACATCAGCCAAAATTGCAGGATTTTATAGCAGTACAGTGATACAGGCAAATATTGTCTCTTAATTACGATAGTCGTTATTTCATAAGGGTGTAAACAATTTAGTAGCTTGGATATAGAATACTTTAGATGTACGCCACGCGGTGTAAAAATTATCATCTTTCTTTCACACTTACTATATTGAAAATCACATTTTATTTTTTATGAAACGCATAATATATGAGCTAGAGTAACTTACCGCAGTTCTGTGCGAGTTTAACTACCCATCCGGGGTGATAGAATTATTTTCAAAAAGACTTCTTCGCTCTGTCGAAGAGGCACGAGATGTTCGCAATGCAGGCGATGGAGCAAGACAGAAGAACGACGCTCGGTACAGCGCAATATCGAATCCCGGCTTCCAGGCGAACGCTAGAGTGCGTGGCATGTACCACGGCGAACTAAATTTCACCGTTCCGTTAAACACAGAAACAGATAAACAATTTCGCGTTATTTAATTTTATTTATATAATATAATAAATATATAATATAACGTAATTTATTTTTCGTATATAATCGCCGGTTCGTAGACAACCGGGACACCCCCAGCCCAAAAGGGCAACCTAGTTGCCCCACACTTAGACAGAGGGGTACCCTGCAGTGTACCCTTATATTGTCTTCTAAAGTACTGGTATCCATCAGCGTTCGGACCAGACCTCGCTCCCAGGAGAACAGAGGCTCAGAACAAAAAACTCCTCACAACTGCGACCATCCCCATGCGACCCTCTCCGTCATGTCAACCCCACGGGACCGCCCCAACACGTCACCCTCTCTGGTGACCACCACCTACCTCTATGGCTACTCAATATTCATGCCCGAAGGCCAACAAGGTGCTACTGACCTTGATATGTGAGTACCACTTCTACAACCGTCCACCACTTGGACCGACCAGCCATATGCACCAACAAGGCATCACCATCCTTGCCATATGACTGGCCCACATCCCTATACTAGGGCGGACGGCCCCGCTTAGCCCGACAGAGAAGACCGCGTAGTGGGCACGCGAACATCAATCTCAACTCGTACTCTTTCAAAAGACCATAACTACAGGGGGGGGGTTACTTCTCCACGGCACCGTCTAGACAACTCTCTCCCTCAACGAAGAAAACAAAACACCCGGGGAATGCGGCATGGCCATTTGATAACAAGGTTCAATGTCGATAATAGATCAGCTGATGAACAAATCAGGTCGACCGTGAAATTGACATATCAAACATAGAACAGTTACATGAGACAAGGACGGGTTTATCAGGTTACGAAAACGACAACAACTACATTCCACCCTGCAGAGGCTATCAACGGCTCATAGTCCAACTCGCCAAGATAACATATTTAACAACAATACAGCTGGTTACAAGTTACTATGTCAATATCTAGACTCCCCATAAAACAACAACCAACAATCTAACACTAACATCACTACACCAACCTAGTCACAACTCTTCCAACTAACTTCTTTTCTAACTCCTTTTTGATATTTTTTTTCTTTTTTCTTTTCCTAATTTTTTTTGTTTCTTTTTCCTTTTCTAATTTTTTTTTATTTTATGTTTTTTCTAAGGGGAGGGTTAGGAAAATTGGGAAGATGAAAAGGCAAAGATCATTGAAAGGTCAATAACTAGGACTAAGGGTAAGGACATGGTTCCCTCCGAGAATAAGGATGGGTGGAGAAAACCAAGGCTCGCGGAGGCAGTGGCGCAACCCTGAAGTAGACGAACACCACTGGGACTGTGGGGAACATCTACCCGCTACCCGTTAACCACTTCTTCTCACCTTTCTGTGACGGACTTTATTTCCACGTTCCTTTCGGACAGCACTCTCTGACAAACTATTTTGTGTTGAGCTGTACTGATTTGTTTCTTCTGAATCTGAATCAAGGCAACTTATCTCGCTACTTTCACTCCGCTTTGGATTATCGTCATCATCTAAACTCCCGGCTTCTGCCTCCCCTGCTTCTCTTTCTTCCTCTTCTACTATTTCCCCTTCTTCGTCCCCATAATCCAAATCTACATCATGACACTGCACCTCCTCACCATCTTCCAGTTGCTCGTCTGATCCATCTTCAACAGCATCTTCCCTCAGCTCCTCACCAATTTCTTCATCACACTCGTCACCAATCTCATTCTCATCAACACATTCATCATCAACATCATCGCCATCACGTCCACTACCACCATCAGAACACTGCACATCTTCATCATCCTCTAGTTGCTCACCTGGTCCGCAGGAAACTTCTTTCCGTTCTTCGGAATCCTCCACACTACTTACAGAAGGCATCTGCACATCTTCACACACTACATCATTCTCACTCGGACACTTCACAACGCTGCCACCAAACTTCTCCTCAACTTCTACCTCACCTCCTTCCACCACACTTGCAGCCTGGACATCCCCGTGTCCATCCGCAAACTCAGACTCTTCAGTCTCCCTAACACTTACAACTATACTGCCCTGCGCAGCATGTGCAGACCGCTCTTCTGCCTCTACCTTCGATTCCTCTTCTTCACCACTCTCAGCAACTACAACGTCCTCAACATTTCCCACCCTGGAATCCAGCTGTCCAGGTCCATGTGCAATGTCTAAATTAAATTCTACTGGCGATGGTAGAGATACACCATCAAGTGACTTCTCATCTCCCGGCGTAGGCGATGATGATGTTACCGAATCTGGATCCGTCATGAACCGAGATGGAGATACCGGAACAAATTCTGCGGCATCTGGATTCAACCATGACGTCCTCTCTGAGTCCTGTAATTCAGTATCAACAGACGCGTTCTTGTCGTCTTGTATTGATCCACAGAAGTTATTTCGCTTTTCTTCTTCCGATTCACCTTCTTCATTCACTACTCTATTAGGCACTTGTAATTCCTCTGGAACCTTTAAAGTTTCCTTTCTCTCCAAATAGGAATAAAGACTTCCTACAGGATCCCTGCTTGCCGATGTTTGTTCTCTAATATAACTTCTTCTTCCCCTGTTAATTCCATACTTATTTGTCTTCTGTGCTGTAGCTGTTGTTACCGTCTTTTCACTTGCCACCCCGTTGTAGCCACCATTATTTCCGGAATATTCAGTTTTTCTGACAATCTCTTGTGTTCTTCTCCAACCGCCATGTTTGTCCTTTTTAGCTCTTCCTAACAAACCACTGGAGTATTGGACATCTGTAGCAGCTCTTCCCCGGGACTCGTCCCCCGCCTGGACAGTACTAGAAACCACACACAACCGGTACAGATCCGCAAAACGACGGGGACGGTCCGCGAATATCAAACGCGATCTCTCTTGGGGATTCAGTCGTTCCAGAATTGCTTGTATAACTTCTGTCTCGGGCAACCCCAACCTTAATACCCGGGCAGCTTTCCGTATGTCGTTCACGAAGTCCCCCAACCCCTCTCCGTTGGCCTGTAGGCGATAGAATAAATCAAACTTAAGCTGGGCACGTGGTCGATGGGGTATGAAGAAATCCAACACTTCCCCATGGAAAGCGTCGACACTACCGCCCCGACGCAGAGTGTTGGTGACCAATGAACCCCGGCAATACGGGTATATAAGGGACAAGACCTCCCCATCGGACACCCCCGGGAAATCCGCCAACTGCAGGACCAGGTCCAAGAAGACCAACAACCTGTCCTCATCTATTCCATCTACCACCGGAAATTTCTGGAGAACCCCTGAAATGGGGTGGGGCAATTTCTGAAAGCCTACCGCCGCCAGAATTGCACAATTCACAACACACAACAACAAAACATAAATTCCCACGAAACACTTGACACAAACATGACTTACACAAAGAAAAACTTGAGTACTAACTCTTCCTTCAAGCAGACTACGGGCCCCCTAGCGTTGCGAGGACGCGGCCACTATCCTGAACTGGCTCTCGACAACACCACAGAAGAAGAAACGCAACATTTGCACTAACACGACATACTCAACGACACACCTAACATCTCACCTAATATCACAACATCGCATTTCACAAGGAACAAATATTTACCGACTAACGAACAACAACGAATTCCCAAAATTTATAACACTGACTTCGGCTCCCGTACCTCGGACGAGACCGTCTGCCGATTGGGCCATACCGCATACCTATAAACGCCCTCACTATTATTTGAAAAGTACAACGCGAAATCCATTTCCGAACACCTCGCCCCAGATCTGCGGTAATTCAAGTTTCAAAAGAATTCCCCCCAAAATTTACATCACGTGGCGACACCAAGTTTACAAATAACACAATTAACAACAGCCTGACGCTGTTATATAAACCTCCATATAGCTGATCAGACATCAAACATAACAAAATACCTGTGTATACATTGACTTCTTGTAAATATTATAAGTCCATTCTATCCCGAATGTTTTCTGAGTTTGCAAGCCCTGTCACACCCAAAGGACCCAAGGGTTTAACCCTAGATACAACCACGCTCTGCTACCAAATGTAACCCCTCTTTAGAATTTTTATGCTTTACTAAACAATTTTTTTTTTTTAAGAGGGGCCACTAGTTATTTAAAACTAGGCCAAAGGGCTAGAGAAGCCAAAATGCGCTGGGTCCAGTGAGACGGGACTTGCAATTAAACTCTCTGTTATAACCAACAATAGCATTTATTGAGTATTGTGTAAAATAGCATATAAGGTGACAATATGTTTTCTTTTTGTTTTTATAAATGCTAATTTTTTTGTATAAATCTTCCCCGTATGTAACCCACAAAAGTACACATACATAAATCACATAAATAGCGTATAAGGTAACAATATGTTTTCTTTTGTTTTTGTAAATGCAAATTTTTTTGTATAAATCTTCCCCGTACATAACCCACAAAAGTAACACATACATAACTGACATAAATACACATATAAATATATCTCTCCATCACATCCACATTTTCAATATCACTATATCAATAACCAACACCCTTATAAATTTAAAGCATAGCCACCCGCCTATATACATTTTCTCGACATACATGTATTGCCCCCCATCTAAAAGAAATAATTACTAATGAACTGGAAATTCAACCACCCTACCTCTACAGACATCCGAATATGTATATCTATATCACTAGTGCTCCCCCGAATCTGAGTTGCCCAAAATGCCAGATACAATTTTAAAGTGCTCTTAAACTTGGTAAATTTATAATCAATAAGTTAGAAAATTATAACTGACGATAAAAAATAGGAAAGAAGGTAAGCTACAATCTTTCCGTGACCTGAACTGTATTTGTGAATTTGGTGAGATAATAATTTATAAAATTTTAGAAAGAAACATAGTTTAGCGATAACGTTCAAAATTTACAATAATTGTATGACCTGATACGTTATGTAACATTTTAAGAAAACTGAATTGACAATAATACATTTAAAGAACTTTTACAACTGTGAGGTGACATACTGGTAGGCTATATAACCCTTTTAAGAAAATTTAATTGGCCCGGGAACCGACGTGTTCGTAAGCCTGGAGCATGCCTATGTCTGCATACAAGGCTGCCTACACAGGATTAAACAGGGGCCGGACTGTTACTGAATCAGAAGCTTATTACCCTTACATAACCCCAAAACGTAATTTAACTATATGAGATGACCGTGATTATCTGAACTAACCTGACAGGAATATAGCTGAACCCTGCCAGACGGTGGGGTTCATCCTGTCACCAACGGAAGCCCCTCTTACAAATTTGAAATACCAGTCCCCTAATACTTGGACCACCCCCCTTTTACCTCAAACGAGAAAAAATAAATGAATAAATTGTAAGAAGCTGCGAATACATGCCAGCCCCCGGGCTCACACTTAATACAAGTTAGTACATAATAAATAAAATTCCCCCAAAATGCGCGCACAATTCTGTCCAGTTAAACTGGGGCCCAAAATGTTTGAAAGATAAAAGAAATATGATAGTGTGTCACTCCTACCCCACAAGTTTTATGAAATCCGGGTGTCTGTGTAGATCAAAATAAAATAATTATAATTGGTTTGAGGTCACCTGGTGGTGTTTGAGTTCCTACTTCCAGTGCCTGTGGTGTTGGTTTGACGTGGTCATCTTGCGAACCCCTCCGGCAGGCGAGGTCGAGAGCCTTTGGTGACCGTTCAGGCGGAGATGTTCATCCTGTGCCGTCGTCCACGTCTAAGACCGGGAGCCCTGCGCATACATAAATAATTAGAGGACTGTCGCAACACTTATTCTCACCCTATAAAGCACCACGCACACTGGGTAGAACCCGTATATAACCAATGTGAACCGGCCTACTCTTAACCCTTTAAACTCCGTTCGTTTTAGTTAAAACTTAGACTCCCCCAAAACCAACATATAATTTTTAAGTACCGGTACTTGATTATGCCTATGTGGGCAAAAGTTTGACACACTGTAACCTGTCTACTTGTGCACTAGCACGTATTACTACATTTGAAAACTATTACATCAGCCAAAATTGCAGGATTTTATAGCAGTACAGTGATACAGGCAAATATTGTCTCTTAATTACGATAGTCGTTATTTCATAAGGGTGTAAACAATTTAGTAGCTTGGATATAGAATACTTTAGATGTACGCCACGCGGTGTAAAAATTATCATCTTTCTTTCACACTTACTATATTGAAAATCACATTTTATTTTTTATGAAACGCATAATATATGAGCTAGAGTAACTTACCGCAGTTCTGTGCGAGTTTAACTACCCATCCGGGGTGATAGAATTATTTTCAAAAAGACTTCTTCGCTCTGTCGAAGAGGCACGAGATGTTCGCAATGCAGGCGATGGAGCAAGACAGAAGAACGACGCTCGGTACAGCGCAATATCGAATCCCGGCTTCCAGGCGAACGCTAGAGTGCGTGGCATGTACCACGGCGAACTAAATTTCACCGTTCCGTTAAACACAGAAACAGATAAACAATTTCGCGTTATTTAATTTTATTTATATAATATAATAAATATATAATATAACGTAATTTATTTTTCGTATATAATCGCCGGTTCGTAGACAACCGGGACACCCCCAGCCCAAAAGGGCAACCTAGTTGCCCCACACTTAGACAGAGGGGTACCCTGCAGTGTACCCTTATATTGTCTTCTAAAGTACTGGTATCCATCAGCGTTCGGACCAGACCTCGCTCCCAGGAGAACAGAGGCTCAGAACAAAAAACTCCTCACAACTGCGACCATCCCCATGCGACCCTCTCCGTCATGTCAACCCCACGGGACCGCCCCAACACGTCACCCTCTCTGGTGACCACCACCTACCTCTATGGCTACTCAATATTCATGCCCGAAGGCCAACAAGGTGCTACTGACCTTGATATGTGAGTACCACTTCTACAACCGTCCACCACTTGGACCGACCAGCCATATGCACCAACAAGGCATCACCATCCTTGCCATATGACTGGCCCACATCCCTATACTAGGGCGGACGGCCCCGCTTAGCCCGACAGAGAAGACCGCGTAGTGGGCACGCGAACATCAATCTCAACTCGTACTCTTTCAAAAGACCATAACTACAGGGGGGGGGTTACTTCTCCACGGCACCGTCTAGACAACTCTCTCCCTCAACGAAGAAAACAAAACACCCGGGGAATGCGGCATGGCCATTTGATAACAAGGTTCAATGTCGATAATAGATCAGCTGATGAACAAATCAGGTCGACCGTGAAATTGACATATCAAACATAGAACAGTTACATGAGACAAGGACGGGTTTATCAGGTTACGAAAACGACAACAACTACATTCCACCCTGCAGAGGCTATCAACGGCTCATAGTCCAACTCGCCAAGATAACATATTTAACAACAATACAGCTGGTTACAAGTTACTATGTCAATATCTAGACTCCCCATAAAACAACAACCAACAATCTAACACTAACATCACTACACCAACCTAGTCACAACTCTTCCAACTAACTTCTTTTCTAACTCCTTTTTGATATTTTTTTTCTTTTTTCTTTTCCTAATTTTTTTTGTTTCTTTTTCCTTTTCTAATTTTTTTTTATTTTATGTTTTTTCTAAGGGGAGGGTTAGGAAAATTGGGAAGATGAAAAGGCAAAGATCATTGAAAGGTCAATAACTAGGACTAAGGGTAAGGACATGGTTCCCTCCGAGAATAAGGATGGGTGGAGAAAACCAAGGCTCGCGGAGGCAGTGGCGCAACCCTGAAGTAGACGAACACCACTGGGACTGTGGGGAACATCTACCCGCTACCCGTTAACCACTTCTTCTCACCTTTCTGTGACGGACTTTATTTCCACGTTCCTTTCGGACAGCACTCTCTGACAAACTATTTTGTGTTGAGCTGTACTGATTTGTTTCTTCTGAATCTGAATCAAGGCAACTTATCTCGCTACTTTCACTCCGCTTTGGATTATCGTCATCATCTAAACTCCCGGCTTCTGCCTCCCCTGCTTCTCTTTCTTCCTCTTCTACTATTTCCCCTTCTTCGTCCCCATAATCCAAATCTACATCATGACACTGCACCTCCTCACCATCTTCCAGTTGCTCGTCTGATCCATCTTCAACAGCATCTTCCCTCAGCTCCTCACCAATTTCTTCATCACACTCGTCACCAATCTCATTCTCATCAACACATTCATCATCAACATCATCGCCATCACGTCCACTACCACCATCAGAACACTGCACATCTTCATCATCCTCTAGTTGCTCACCTGGTCCGCAGGAAACTTCTTTCCGTTCTTCGGAATCCTCCACACTACTTACAGAAGGCATCTGCACATCTTCACACACTACATCATTCTCACTCGGACACTTCACAACGCTGCCACCAAACTTCTCCTCAACTTCTACCTCACCTCCTTCCACCACACTTGCAGCCTGGACATCCCCGTGTCCATCCGCAAACTCAGACTCTTCAGTCTCCCTAACACTTACAACTATACTGCCCTGCGCAGCATGTGCAGACCGCTCTTCTGCCTCTACCTTCGATTCCTCTTCTTCACCACTCTCAGCAACTACAACGTCCTCAACATTTCCCACCCTGGAATCCAGCTGTCCAGGTCCATGTGCAATGTCTAAATTAAATTCTACTGGCGATGGTAGAGATACACCATCAAGTGACTTCTCATCTCCCGGCGTAGGCGATGATGATGTTACCGAATCTGGATCCGTCATGAACCGAGATGGAGATACCGGAACAAATTCTGCGGCATCTGGATTCAACCATGACGTCCTCTCTGAGTCCTGTAATTCAGTATCAACAGACGCGTTCTTGTCGTCTTGTATTGATCCACAGAAGTTATTTCGCTTTTCTTCTTCCGATTCACCTTCTTCATTCACTACTCTATTAGGCACTTGTAATTCCTCTGGAACCTTTAAAGTTTCCTTTCTCTCCAAATAGGAATAAAGACTTCCTACAGGATCCCTGCTTGCCGATGTTTGTTCTCTAATATAACTTCTTCTTCCCCTGTTAATTCCATACTTATTTGTCTTCTGTGCTGTAGCTGTTGTTACCGTCTTTTCACTTGCCACCCCGTTGTAGCCACCATTATTTCCGGAATATTCAGTTTTTCTGACAATCTCTTGTGTTCTTCTCCAACCGCCATGTTTGTCCTTTTTAGCTCTTCCTAACAAACCACTGGAGTATTGGACATCTGTAGCAGCTCTTCCCCGGGACTCGTCCCCCGCCTGGACAGTACTAGAAACCACACACAACCGGTACAGATCCGCAAAACGACGGGGACGGTCCGCGAATATCAAACGCGATCTCTCTTGGGGATTCAGTCGTTCCAGAATTGCTTGTATAACTTCTGTCTCGGGCAACCCCAACCTTAATACCCGGGCAGCTTTCCGTATGTCGTTCACGAAGTCCCCCAACCCCTCTCCGTTGGCCTGTAGGCGATAGAATAAATCAAACTTAAGCTGGGCACGTGGTCGATGGGGTATGAAGAAATCCAACACTTCCCCATGGAAAGCGTCGACACTACCGCCCCGACGCAGAGTGTTGGTGACCAATGAACCCCGGCAATACGGGTATATAAGGGACAAGACCTCCCCATCGGACACCCCCGGGAAATCCGCCAACTGCAGGACCAGGTCCAAGAAGACCAACAACCTGTCCTCATCTATTCCATCTACCACCGGAAATTTCTGGAGAACCCCTGAAATGGGGTGGGGCAATTTCTGAAAGCCTACCGCCGCCAGAATTGCACAATTCACAACACACAACAACAAAACATAAATTCCCACGAAACACTTGACACAAACATGACTTACACAAAGAAAAACTTGAGTACTAACTCTTCCTTCAAGCAGACTACGGGCCCCCTAGCGTTGCGAGGACGCGGCCACTATCCTGAACTGGCTCTCGACAACACCACAGAAGAAGAAACGCAACATTTGCACTAACACGACATACTCAACGACACACCTAACATCTCACCTAATATCACAACATCGCATTTCACAAGGAACAAATATTTACCGACTAACGAACAACAACGAATTCCCAAAATTTATAACACTGACTTCGGCTCCCGTACCTCGGACGAGACCGTCTGCCGATTGGGCCATACCGCATACCTATAAACGCCCTCACTATTATTTGAAAAGTACAACGCGAAATCCATTTCCGAACACCTCGCCCCAGATCTGCGGTAATTCAAGTTTCAAAAGAATTCCCCCCAAAATTTACATCACGTGGCGACACCAAGTTTACAAATAACACAATTAACAACAGCCTGACGCTGTTATATAAACCTCCATATAGCTGATCAGACATCAAACATAACAAAATACCTGTGTATACATTGACTTCTTGTAAATATTATAAGTCCATTCTATCCCGAATGTTTTCTGAGTTTGCAAGCCCTGTCACACCCAAAGGACCCAAGGGTTTAACCCTAGATACAACCACGCTCTGCTACCAAATGTAACCCCTCTTTAGAATTTTTATGCTTTACTAAACAATTTTTTTTTTTTAAGAGGGGCCACTAGTTATTTAAAACTAGGCCAAAGGGCTAGAGAAGCCAAAATGCGCTGGGTCCAGTGAGACGGGACTTGCAATTAAACTCTCTGTTATAACCAACAATAGCATTTATTGAGTATTGTGTAAAATAGCATATAAGGTGACAATATGTTTTCTTTTTGTTTTTATAAATGCTAATTTTTTTGTATAAATCTTCCCCGTATGTAACCCACAAAAGTACACATACATAAATCACATAAATAGCGTATAAGGTAACAATATGTTTTCTTTTGTTTTTGTAAATGCAAATTTTTTTGTATAAATCTTCCCCGTACATAACCCACAAAAGTAACACATACATAACTGACATAAATACACATATAAATATATCTCTCCATCACATCCACATTTTCAATATCACTATATCAATAACCAACACCCTTATAAATTTAAAGCATAGCCACCCGCCTATATACATTTTCTCGACATACATGTATTGCCCCCCATCTAAAAGAAATAATTACTAATGAACTGGAAATTCAACCACCCTACCTCTACAGACATCCGAATATGTATATCTATATCACTAGTGCTCCCCCGAATCTGAGTTGCCCAAAATGCCAGATACAATTTTAAAGTGCTCTTAAACTTGGTAAATTTATAATCAATAAGTTAGAAAATTATAACTGACGATAAAAAATAGGAAAGAAGGTAAGCTACAATCTTTCCGTGACCTGAACTGTATTTGTGAATTTGGTGAGATAATAATTTATAAAATTTTAGAAAGAAACATAGTTTAGCGATAACGTTCAAAATTTACAATAATTGTATGACCTGATACGTTATGTAACATTTTAAGAAAACTGAATTGACAATAATACATTTAAAGAACTTTTACAACTGTGAGGTGACATACTGGTAGGCTATATAACCCTTTTAAGAAAATTTAATTGGCCCGGGAACCGACGTGTTCGTAAGCCTGGAGCATGCCTATGTCTGCATACAAGGCTGCCTACACAGGATTAAACAGGGGCCGGACTGTTACTGAATCAGAAGCTTATTACCCTTACATAACCCCAAAACGTAATTTAACTATATGAGATGACCGTGATTATCTGAACTAACCTGACAGGAATATAGCTGAACCCTGCCAGACGGTGGGGTTCATCCTGTCACCAACGGAAGCCCCTCTTACAAATTTGAAATACCAGTCCCCTAATACTTGAACCACCCCCTTTTACCTCAAACGAGAAAAAAAAGTGAATAAATTGTAAGAAGCTGCGAATACATGCCAGCCCCCGGGCTCACACTTAATACAAGTGAGTACATAATAAATAAAATTCCCCCAAAATGCGCGCACAATTCTGTCCAGTTAAACTGGGGCCCAAAATGTTTGAAAGATAAAAGAAATATGATAGTGTGTCACTCCTACCCCACAAGTTTTATGAAATCCGGGTGTCTGTGTAGATCAAAATAAAATAATTATAATTGGTTTGAGGTCACCTGGTGGTGTTTGAGTTCCTACTTCCAGTGCCTGTGGTGTTGGTTTGACGTGGTCATCTTGCGAACCCCTCCGGCAGGCGAAGTCGAGAGCCTTTGGTGACCGTTCAGGCGGAGATGTCCATCCTGTGCCGTCGTCCACGTCTAAGACCGGGAGCCCTGCGCATACATAAATAATTAGAGGACTGTCCCAACACTTATTCTCACCCTATAATGCAGGGTACAGCTCGGGTATATTGACGTAATCGGGTATTATGCAGGGTATATTGACGCTCGGTACAGCGCAATATCGAATCCCGGCTTCCAGGCGAACGCTAGAGTGCGTGGCATGTACCACGGCGAACTAAATTTCGCCGTTCCGTTAAACACAGAAACAGATAAACAATTTCGCGTTATTTAATTTTTTTTATATAATGTAATAAATATATAATATAACGTAATTTATTTTTCGTATATAATCGCCGGTTCGTAGACAACCGGCACATCATGTAACAAATTACCATCTTGTATAACCTATTTACAAAACAGAGATGCTCACAAACGCCATAGTATTTTATGTGAGGTTATGAAAACAATCATTAATGCTTACACGTATTTAAGGTGTACATATTACACAATATGTAAATACTTACATATTTAAATTCATAACTTATTTGTTATATATTTTTTTTAATAACCATTATTGCAAATCAGTACTTTTTGTTCTCCCTCTGTTCTTACCCTCTTTTTTCTCCCTCTCCTCTCTCACCCACTCTTTGAAACAGTTATAGTTCTAACTTATCATTTGTTGTTGTTGTTTTTTTTATGTTACTTAATAATGGTCAAAACGTTTCTCACTTTATTACTTATGTACATTGCATTTCCCATGAGGCTCCTTTGTCCTAGTGATCACATCACATGGGCAAAACCACTTGGTTATGTGTGCGGTTAAATCATGGCTAACAAGTGCACTGTAAAGTCTATAGTCACCCGCAGGCAGCGAAATACTATCCTCAGTAACGTGTGTGTACTCTTCCACCGCTACAAGGAGACTGACTCACTCTGTATTTCACAAGCGTCTGCTTACTATTGCGCACAGAGACCAGATTTTTCTGGTCATAGCCAAGCGTCGCTTTATTTCATCTGATGAAACACTTGATAATTCAAAACTGATGTTTCAACGCATATACACAATTATGCACAACTCTTGTCCAAGCTAAGTCACATATGCATTCCAAGACTATTTCATAACAGATAATCACAACAAAATGTAGTATTACAAAGTGTAATTGTTATTGACCCTCTTCTGTTGTTTTGCGCAGTTTTCTTTTAAATTTTATTTAATAAATGATAAAGTAGTGACATTGAATATAAGTACTTATATAAACATTTATTATTATAAATACAGTAATACTACTGTAGTAACACATAGTGTAACATTAATTTTTGCAGGCAACTTGACAGAAGAACCATGTTTTTAAATTCAGTTTTTATTGTGGAGAAATATAAATAACCGATACACTCTTGGTTGTTCCAGTTACATTCCTTGGCGGCAGTGAATATTGACATCCACAAAGAAGTGAATTCTGCTGAGAAGCATGAAGAATATAGAAATAATTTAGTTCAGAGTCAATCTGTTTCTTCTCTTTCACCTGCTTTAAAAAAACACTACATACCAGCTCACAATAATAAAAGACATCGGGACATTGTTTGTACAAAAACATTCATCAAGTTTGATTTTACGTACTCAAACAAGTACCAATGTAACATTTGTGCAAAATCATATACTCAGGCAGCGAGTTTGTTACGTCATAAATTAATATATTGTGGTGTTAAGAAAACTTACCAGTGTAACATTTGTGCAAAATCATTTACTAAGGCAAATTACTTGACAAAACATAAATTAATACATTCTGGTGTTAAGAATTACCAATGTAACATTTGTGCAAAAGCATTTGTTCATGCAGGCAGTTTGCGAAAACATAAATTAATACATTCTGATATAAAGTACCAATGTAACATTTGTACAAAAACATATACTCATACAGGCTTTTTGCGAAGACATAAATTGCAACATTCTGATGTAAAGAAGTACCAATGTAACATTTGTACAAAAACATTTACTCATACAGGCTTTTTGCGAAGACATAAATTACAACATTCTGATGTTGAGAAGTACCAATGTAACATTTGTACAAAAACATTTACTGATACAGGCTTTTTGCGAAGACATAAATTACAACATTCTTATGTTAAGAAGTACCAGTGTAACATTTGTACAAAAACATTTACTCATACAGGCTTTTTGCGAAAACATAAATTACAACATTCTGATGTTAAAAAGTACCAATGTAACATTTGTACAAAAACATTTACTCATACAGGCTTTTTGCGAAGACATAAATTACATCATTCTTATGTTAAGAAGTACCAATGTAACATTTGTACAAAAACATTTACTCATACAGGCTTTTTGCGAAGACATAAGTTACAACATTCTGATGTTAAGAAGTACCAATGTAACATTTGTACAAAAACATTTACTCATACAGGTTTTTTGCGAAGACATAAATTACAACATTCTGATGTTAAGAAGTACTAATGTAACATTTGTACAAAAACATTTACTCGAAGAGACAGTTTGGTAAGACGTTTATTAATACATGCTGGTGTTAAGAAGTACCAATGTAACATTTGTACAAAAACATTTACTTAGGCAAGCGCTTTACAACATAAATTAGAAAATTCCACCATTGAGATGTACTAGTGCAGTTTTTGTAAAAAAACATGTAATCATACAACCTGTTAAAAATGACATAACCTAACACTTTGGGCGCCGGATGTGTCGGCAAAAAACTTCTATAGAGTGCCGGCTGCTGACGCAAAATACTTCTATAGAGTGCAGGCCGTTTTTAACGTTTTTCAAAAAATTCTTGTGAAACGAACATAACACAGAAAAAATAGTACTTACCTTGTTTTAAACATTTAACTTTCCTCTTCATAATGAAGTACAGTAGAAGCCCTCTCGTCCGCCCACCTCGGGCCCAGACCCTAGGTCGGATTACAAAATGACCGGATGAACCAAAAATACGCTATAATGATGAAATAACGCTCTTTAATTAATTATCCATACAATAAATGACCCAATACAGTATATATAAATTACTAATAATTATAATTACCCACCCTTACTCCATGGTAGCAAGTAAAAAAACAAACAAGGAAAATTACTACAAACTCACAGAGATATTACTGGACTCTAATACTCTGGACCGATTTGCCCTAATCGAGACGCTGAAGTTTGTGTAATTTCTTTTGAAGCATGTGTGAATGAAAAACTTTAAAGCGTGGGCCTTTACACATAGCAATTAGAAATTTTCATGTAAAATTTCTTTGTACTTTCAGTTTGGTTCGGTTGAGCTACCATATGCTGGTAATTTCAAGAATTAAGAACACTAATAAAGGCGAACAGCAAAAATGACGTCATTAGAAGTGATCCCAGATTTAAAGAAATGTAAAACTATGTCACGTCAAATGACGTTATTGGCACTGTATACAAGTTGTACCAACACATCAAATGACGTGATCGGCAATCTATGAAAGTTTTGTCACCAGGTCAATTGATATGATATGCACCCAAAGTGTTAATACATTCTGTTTTTAAGAAATGTGAAGGTAACATTTTTGCAAAATCATTTTCTCAGGTAAGCAGTTCGTCACAACATAAATTAATACAATCCGTCATTGAGATGTACGGCATGAAGATATGTACATGTAATATTCAGTTCGATCTTTTACCTCGCCATGAACTTATAACAATCACTGATGCAGCCACCAAAATACCCACTGTACTATGAACCTGTAATACAAGAAAATTTTATATTTAATATATGTACTTGCTGTCTTTTTTAATACATGTTATAATGGCGTTTCTTTACTTACATCTTTCATTACTTAGGAGTATAATTAATTAATTTTGTATACATAGCTAAGGAGTAAGCAATATTTATACTTACAGAATTGTATAGAAAATGTGCAACTGTCAAAGCATATTTTGTATGTGTAAAAAGTATTTAGTATAAGAATTGGGTACCGCACAGTTTATCCAAAAAACAACTTGTGTTCATATATGAATGAAAGTTATGTAATATTTACAGTGGTAAATGTTATTGTTGTGTTTAGTTGTATTATCAGTAACCATAATTATGATACAGAACACTCTTGCACCATGTGAAGAAAAACTGACGAGTTTTAAAATTTCCGTTTCGTGTATAAAAAGATTTTCTCTTAGTTGAAATAGTATGTTTTATAGTTAATATAGTGTCTTATGTACTAAATATTTAAGAGTAAATGTAAATTAAATCAGTATCAAGGTAATTCCTAGAAGAAAAGAAGAAATGTGGGTTAATTTAAAACAAAAGCCTTTCATAATACATAATAGATAATGGCCATGGAATTGACTGTCTTTTGTGTGAAATTAAAATTTAGGCCAATATTAATATGGAACATAATACAATGAGTAACATATCTTGTAAAATCATCGATAAAAGTCTCCGATCACGAATTATTATTAAATTATTAGCAATAATTATGTAACAAACGCATTAATGGCACTTTTATTTCTGTACATACATTTGAACGCTTTCACTCCTCAGCGTAAGTATGTACTGACAGCACAGCATGTGGGTGGTCTGTATGAGCAAAGCCTAAACATGCCTCCGGGAATAGTATTTGATATAGCGTATTTTCTAATTGTGTGTGTGTGTGTGTGTGTGTTTTCAGCTTTTCAGACTTCTTTAGTGATTTTTGTGTTAGTCATGTAAGTTTATTACTCTGTTAGTTTTAATTGTAATTGCAAGTCAAGAAACATCTCTTCATAAGATTGTTGAACTATTATGCACAGTGTTTCAGAGATGTTCTGTTCATGTAGATAATATTATCTAATGTTGACAAATGGTGTATTTTTATTGCTGGAAAATATGTTTAGAGTGTTAATAAAAGTTAGCAACTGATAATCCTTTAGCTTTATTCAAATTTTATGATGAATTAAAAAATGTGTAAATTGTGTGGAGTTACTACATTTGTTTGTGTGTATCTCTAATTTTAAACTTATTTTTGTGTTATTTAAAATAGTGTACTGTATACTACAATACGTCTGTTTTCAAAATCGCTGCAAATTTTGAAATCTGTCTTCAAAAGCCACAGTATTCTGCACCCAAAAGGGTAAAGTAGCTCAGCTGTGAAAGTTTAAAGATTTTTCATGTTATGTCACTATTATATACGTATTTTTTCAAAGTATTGTTTTTTTATTACACAAAACATAGTTGCTGGTTGGAGTACCAATGGAAATCATGTCTCTTTTGGACTTTCATGTGTGTAATGAGGCGTATACATATCGCATTAAATCCTGTTTGATTTTATCTAAATAATTATTATTTGAATTACTCATGTTGAGTGCCGATGTCATAAACTAAAGTCTGTTTATACAAATGGCAAGATTTGGGACAGTGCCCATTGAGCATGCTAAAGGAAGGAGCACTTTACCCATATCTATTTTGCAAATGAGGAGCGAGGGTGTAACGGGACAAAATTGGTAACCAAAATTTATGTAACAATTTTCCAAAATACTTATTGTAATGGAACGTGTCTAGCTAGAAGTATAGCAGTGGGGGGTTTGCGATTACCATATAAGGTGATAAAGGAACCAGTGAGTTTGTGACCAGTGAATCACACAAAAGGAATGTTGTTGACGACGATACGTCAAAGCATGGGTGTACCCAGTTAAAAAGGTAATACGAAGTTAAAACGGAAAATAACTGACCAAAGACGAGACGGGTGGAGGGTGACTGGAATAAACTGGTTTTAAAGGCGTCACAAAACGGAAATTTAACGTTGAGACGCAGGCGGAGCGCCAATATTACGAGCAGTCTCCCGTTGTCCAGCATACAGAAAAGATGTAGTCTGAGGTGTGCGCGTGCATTTACGGTAGGCAAAAGCTCTTATGGTAGGCCTACCAAGTTTCTTTTAAAAGTGTTCAAAACGTTCATAAATATATAAATAAAATCAAGTGAGAAGAGAGATACATAAATATGGAATGTTAGAACAAGTTTTTTGGTGATTTCAAAGTGAACTACGACGCATGTTGCAACGACCCGGAGGTTCTGTTACAAGGGAGATAAGTACAAACTCATAAAAAGTGATTTTTGAAAGAATGTAATAACATTTAAAAGCCATAATTATGCAATCCAAAATTACAAAATAATGAGATCTCAATAAATAGAGAGAGAGAGAGAGAGAGAGAGAGTGTGAAGAAAGGAAAACGAGGGGAAGGGGAAATAACCTATTACAAGGTACTGATTTGCGTTCTTATAATTTTTGGTTTAATAAGTTTTGTTTAATAATTTGCGACAACAATTTTTGTTCAATAATTTTTGTCTTGTTAATACAATAAAATAAGATGTTTCTTGTTATAATCGTATGTTAGTATAATTATTACGCCACAACACCCATAAACTATTATCTGTATCAAGAGTTCGTCTACACGACCCTGGAGTTTGGAAATAAGAGAAATTTGTATTAATCATTTCTTTCGGGTAAGTGTAATAAGTTTCCATATTTACTCCATACAATATGGTGGCGACCTTGGTGGGACTTCTGGCTATTTGTTAAGGTAAGTCCTAAATAGATTGTAATAATCTGGGTTAAACATCTTAAATATTCCTGTTCATATTATTTTAACAGTTACAAGGGGCTACTGAATGAGTGTGCGTGCTTGTGTTGGTTGCGTATTACTGGTTCTGGAAACACCATTCAGTTGTCCAAAATATGTACTTAGTTGTGATTTGGTGTTTGTATTAGATTGAGTCTTCATAATTATATGTTAGTGATTATCATTATTTTTAATTTGTTGAATATTTTGTTATTGTGTTTTCTTATTCACTATGGATTTATGATTACCCTATTGTTAATTATTTTATATTTTGTTATTAATTACTAAGCAGTTTATTTGATGTTAGTAACTATGTTTTTATTAGTAGTTCTGTTACAAAGTAATATTAAAAGACTTCACAAAAAGTAACAACCCATGATGAAGGACATTATTTTCATGAAATCATATCGTCTGTTACGGGAAAGTGTGATGATGAATCAAAAAAAGGGGAATATTTATATATAAAAACGCTACTGTAAAGAGCAGCATAGTAGACTGCCATTCCAGAGTTCATAATTATACAATTCTGGTAAGAAATTACACATTCAGAAAATTGCCTGGATCAGTATTTAAGTATTCCAGGAAAACGCAGAAAAATCAGATTGTATCACAGTGTAGTACACATAAATGAGCTTTTCTACTAGTAATTTTGTACAAACCACTAAGTTGTCTTTGGTATTGACGAGCGCTTTCGGCAGACAAGCCATCTTCAGGTCATTTACCAAGGTTGAGACCACTAACACTCCAATACAACAATAAAATAAATGAGTTTGACAGGTGTGTAATCAGAAGAATTATTCATAATTTTTCTATGGCCAAAAAGAAATGCCGACAGTGGTAAAACTTCTACCTGTTGATTAATATTTGTGTTATTAGTTGACTTAATTAATATTTGTGTTATTAGTTGACTGTGCCTTATATTCCCATCAAATCCGTTGAAGTACTGTATAATTATACTTTCTAATCTTAAAAATTTTTATTGGTAGAGTCAGCTGCATGGAACTAGTATCGTCAAGGTCACACCGCTTACTTACAGCGTTGCCACTAAGCAACAGTTTCCCTTTCTTCCGAAAAATGCTACACTAGTAAGTAAGCCTACTTAATGTAAAGAATATAACAAAGTGAGAAAGTTTGTAATACATGCATTAGAGTACATTGTTACATTGTCAATAATTCTTAATAATAATTACATCACAATTAATATATTGTTAATAATTAATTAACAATTAATTTCCGTATCTTATACATAACATTCAATTCGACGCGTCAGCTATAGTTTGTTTGAACGAATTTTATACGCATCCTGTGTCTTAAGCTTGCCCCATTTAATTATTGAAGACACCGCACTATTCGTGACTCAGAAAAATATTCTATTTTTATTTCCTGCGCTGCTTATTAATTAAGTAAAAAAATTAGAACTATACTATAAGATGTTACATGCACAAGTAGCATAAAAATAATGGTATGTATAAACGTGAAACGAATTGGATTTCTTAAGAAAATAAGGATAATTTTATAAACAACAAATACAAATGTCTCATGAAATAAATTTAAAATTCCTTATTTATTTATATATATATATATATTTTAACTTAAATCTTTAAATATAGAATTTAAATTTAAAATTTATATTTTATGCATTGTCCTTACTAATTTTATAATTAAAATTTTCCTTATTTTATGAACTATAGAATTCCTTATGACTATTATAAATAAGCAGTATGTTGAAAAACTCACCTTAAATAGGGTTAGTCACACAATTATCACTTTGCAAGGTGATAGCACAGAGCACATTCATAACACTCCTGAAGAAAACACGCACACACGGTTTTTTATGTTTCAATAAAAATAGAAAATACTACGCTTCGCTATAGACACGTTTACCACCTATATACACTTTTTAACACTCCTGCCTTATTCGTCTTCGGATTCACTGGACTCAGGTTCGCTGTCACTACTCACGAAAACACGCACACACGGTTTTTTATGTTTCAATAAAAATAGAAAATACTACGCTTCGCTATAGACACGTTTACCACCTATATACACTTTTTAACACTCCTGCCTTATTCGTCTTCGGATTCACTGGACTCAGGTTCGCTGTCACTACTCGCACGTAAGTGTATGATGAAGGGCTCCACTGTGGTGTCTCTCGTGCACTGCTTTGAGTAATCGGCTTCTTGTAGTGCCTCCGCATGTCTTACGCACTTCTCCCAGTCTTCCTGAGTTATCCTGTCCAAAGCTTCGTGTGCAAGTTGTTCAATATCGGCCAATCTGAAAGTCGTATTCTTGTTTGCAACATACCGTTTAACTTGGGCCCATATCAGCTCGATCGGATTATACTGACAATGATATGGTGGCAGGCGCACTACTGTATGTCCCATTTCATTTGCCAGTTGATCCAATTCGTACGTCTTCTTGGCCGTTCGGATCTCTTCTTTAGAAAGAAGTTCATCCCTGGTTTCAGCTGTGGAAAATGAAATTCTCTTCTTACGCAGCCACTCCATGATATCCGCTTTACGCCAGTTTGAACATGGTGGTTTATCTATTTGTACAGAATGATAGCTGGCATTATCCATCACGATGACAGAGCCTTCTTCCAAGGAGCGCAACATACCAACAAACCAGGTCTTAAAAACTTCAGCATTCATTTCTGTGTGGTAGTCAGATGCAGCTGAATGCCTACTGCCACGAAAGACAAGTTTGGCACCTGCTATGAAACCTGTACTTGCGGATCCAGCATGTGCAATAATCAGCCGGCCACCTCTACCAGTAGGTACTTTCAGCCCACCGTTCCCTCTGGAGTCTTGCCAGATGTATTTATTCGTATGATTCTGTGATATCCAGGTTTCATCCAAATAAATTATAGGCCTGTTGTCCTCCGTACGATGTATATGCATGGTTCTCAAAAACTTCGCTCTCAAGGCAGCAATGTCTCTGCGCTCCATTAAAAATTTTCGTCCATCGTTGCACTTCTTAAATTTAAAACCAAGCACTTTCAGAAGGCGAAGTACGGAGGCTTCTGAACCAGAATAATTGATTTTCTGACAGAGATCAGCTCGAATTTTGCTTGCAGTGGGGTATTCCCCTCGGTCGTAATATTCTAGTACGGTCCTGCGGACTATTTGTTTATTAAAATCGTCCAGTTCAGTGTTTTTGTGTTCCCGTTTATACCCTTTCCTTGGAGAACTGAACACAACACTCACGCCTTGATCATCTGCCGAAGCAACGGTATTGCTAATACGTTGCACCGACGTTCAGAAATGCCACAAGCTTCCGCTGTCAATTTTCGAACTTGTGCAAAGTTTATGTTCCTCCTGGCTTCTTCATTATACGCAAGATTTTTAAAAAACTTGTAAACGTTTGCTATGATGACTTTACTTTGTTTTCTAATGTCCTCTCGGCCCGCACGTACACAACCGCTGCTTGTACTCGAACTAAATGTAGGATACTGTTCCTCAATATCACTCATAATAAATACAAATTATTGAAATAAACTAATACACACACTGTCTACAATAAAGACGTCAACCGTTCACATGAAACGCACAAAATGTCTGTCAACAATACTAAGGACGATAAATATTTTGGATGTTCGTCTCTTCCTCACCTCGTCCACCCAACCTACTTGGAATGGGGTACTGTAACTGAAATGGGATTGGCTTTTGTCACAACAGCGACAATTTTGTTTACAGAAATTGCTCAGTCCTATTTATCTTTGTGCAACGGAAGAAAGGCAGTAGCGCGGGCAGTAAACATACACATTTTTGAGGGGATTATAAAATGACAAAGGCATTCATAAAAGTGTCAGACAGCAACATTTACCGAAAAGACATGCCGACAGGGTATACGCAATGTGCATACCAAATGTGTACATATACCTAACAGAACTTCCGAACCATATGGCTTAGGAATGACCGTGTAGAGAACAAAAACAGATTCATTTACAAAAGGGAAAAGACCGTGAGTATGAAAAAATTAAAGCGACAACAGCAGGCAAGGTCAGCGTTCTCAGACAACTGTCAGTCTGTAGGATAACCGCCCATACTGTGCACTGTACGGAAATCACAAAATAACTGACCTAATGGTACTTCGTAAAGTTAGGGTGTGTATTGCTAAAAGGTTTAGATTCTAACATAAGAAAAACCAGCGCAGTATAAATAGTAGTTTCAGAGAACTGCAAATCGTAACAAAAAAAAAGCCAAAGAAACAGAAGAAACGCAAAGATAGAAATTCTGTAGATATTTACGCGACAACAAAAAATATGTTGCCGACTCACACAAATTTTTAGAGCTCAAATACTGGCGCCCAGAATTTAACTGAGTAGTGTTACCCACAACTAATTATTCCTGATAAAACAAATTCATTTACGCGATACGCATAAATAAATTTGAAACGAAGAATATAATGTGGATGTATGAAATTTGTTTTCGTAACACTGCTAAAACGCTACACACTGTACTAGCCGGCAACAACGCTGGGCGAGGGGAGTGGAGGTGACAGGGAGAAGCAGTGAAAGTGAGTGACCTTGACGATACTAGTTCCATGCAGCTGACTTTAGTTAATAGTGATCTGAAAAGTTTCAGCAATGATGAGATAGTTAAAGTTAAAACATAATGGCTATATGCAAGTAGAAATAGCATGTGAGAGACAAAATCAACACATACTGAAACTGTGTTGAAAATATTTTAATGTACATGTGGTATCAGTGGTATGATGTCACTGTACAGTGTTGTTTACTCAGTAGGAAAACTGCTGTGACAGTAAACATGTTGGGCTTTCTTCCACTGTATATTGAAGTTATTTTATAGCAGTAAGATGTATGCAGCTCTTCTTTCTACTGTAAATGTTGTGCCTTCTTAGCATGAGTTGAAGCATTCCAACTTAAACAGAGTTATTATAACTTGACGCAAGTGGTTCCCAAACATTGACACCTGGGCTTCATTGACCTTCTGATTGTGTACAGACCTTCAAGGCAATAACTGTTTTATTAGTCAATTAAATTGTGATTTTTGCATTTACTTTTGGGGGTTATTTATGTAAAATAATAAAGATGAAAAATGTTTTAGGGATGCAAAAAATGTATGTGTGTGTGTGTGCGCGCGCGCGCGCGTGTGTGTTTACTGACATTGATAGATTGCATATTTATTATTTTTAAATGGCTCTACATTAAGATTTATTTTTACAATTCACAAATACAACTACCATTTCATCGATATGGAATTAAACAATTTATCTCATTTTCAGTTTTTTTTAAACCACATTATTTTATTGTTACAGACTCAAAATACATTTGTATTCAATTTCATTAGCTCTGGTGTGAAGGATGAGTTTGTTCATGATATCTAGCAGTTACTTGAGATACTGCAACAGGCACTCACTTTCAAAGTTGAGTTTAGTTGTATACTTCGAGTTGATTAGTAACTATTAGACTTTGCTGTGTATACTTAAACGTGTGAGGTAGCAAGTGGAATCAACGCGTGGAATTGCTGATCACAGGATATTCACTTTCAATACTACACCTAAACTCTAGCAATGGCAGACTGAAACTTGTGTTCAATTTTGAGTTAGTAGACCTATCAATGAACTGCTCTTCTTCCTTATTGTTTTGTAAGTGCCATTTTAACTCTTCTGCTGTGTCAAGTCAATCAGGTGGATACCCAACAAATTGCATAAAAGGAACATAATTTTTTATACCTGATTTTTAAAAATAGTTTTATTCATGGAATGACTGATCATATTGTAGTTTCAATGTATGACTATTTTATCATATTTTCTTAAAAAATAGTGTGCAAAATATTATTTTGCCACTGCCACGAGTTTAAAACATTTAATTGCTGGCAAGTGATAGCTAAGTAAACACTAAATTGTCTTAATTTTCTTGGCTTCTAGTTGTATTCTACACACGTTTACAAATCTCCCTGTAGTCTGTTTTGTATAATACCGTATAGTTGAAACATTGATTCATGCCCAGTGCTGACTGATGAGGACAGAACCAGGTGGTCTGTCTTCTTACACTGTGAGGGCAGACCACTATACACAATGCTGTTTGGTGTGTGTTTCTTGTCTTCAAACTACTCAGGAAAATGATGGCCAGTGTGTGTCCTAGCTGCATCTTTATCCACATCAATGCCAATTGACCTATTGAGAAGTATTAGAGTTTCTTCAATAACAACAACCAAAATTATCTCTATGCATTCTACCCAATAATTCATTCATACACAAAGAAAAAAATTCTGCTTAGACAACAATCTAACAGGTTTTGCATATTCACATTTAAACAAAGTTACACATATTTGTTGTCTCGTAATATATAAATATACCAAATATAATTTCTCTATTCTTTATACTCTGATATTTCAGGAATTTGTGATATTTCTTATAATTCTATATCACTATAATTGAACAAGCTAGGCACGTCACAATTACACCAACACACTACACATTACAAGAGATTAAATTCATAATTATGTGCCATACTATTCTCCTCAGTATCATCCGAACTCTGTCTCCAAACAAAAATGTCGGTATGGAGAACCATACACGACTTCCATCTCCTAAGATTTATATTTAAAATCATTTTAGAAATTAAGTATTTCCACAGAAACTAATCTTGTTAAAACATGAAAAGTAGCTCATAAACTACCCCTTCCGTTAACCGATCTTCACCAAAATCAATAGGCCTTGTATCCTCTACAATTCAGGCACATATGCAAAAAATTATTTGATTCTGTTTGAATTTGCGGCAGTTATTGTTTGCCATAGAAAACATTCTACACACAGACACTTTTTGAAAAATGACTTTTCTTCATGTTTTGAGAGTAGTACAATCAGAATCAGCCCTTATCGTGAACATGATTTTTTTTGCCATCACCTTATGGTGAATGGAACATGGAAGTAACAAATCAGCACTGCTAGTGCCAAGTATGTAGCATCCCAAATGCGATAAGTCTAAAATTTTGTTGATAATGAAATCTTTAAACTTCTTTATATAATCATTATTTGAAACACAGGTGTCTCACAACTGAATTATTATCATCTATTTTTTATTAAATATTTTAAGTTTCTGTAATCTTGTGTTCAAGGTTTTAGTGCTGTTGCTATCTTGTTTGATTTCGTTGGTAGAGCATGAAGTCCACTTTGTTTAAATATATTTTCATAAAGACGATGACTGCTGACTGCTTGTAGTAAATTGCTCTGTGGTCACCATCATCTATTGAATTATATACTACCACTCACTGTGAATTGTTTTCATTGTGTATTGATTTATGTCTTGTTAAGTCATTCTTCTGAACAAAGACTACCACAAACATCACAAACAAAATTTTTAACCCTACTGTGAATTGTCACATGTACGATCAGCTGCTGCTTCCTTGCAAACGCTTTTATACATACATCACATTTTGTTGCGGTTTGGAAGCTCTTGATGAATCTCGAGTTATTCCAAAGACGCTAAGCAGGAAAGGCTGGATTGTATGTAAGAAAAGAAGTGGACTGTATTACTGATATTGGACATGCGTTTATTGAAATTTTAAAGTATTGATCATGATCGGCACGTGCGGATGCATTTGAGGCCATAACGCCCGAAAATTAGTTTTAAAAGAAATCGTGGTCCATTGAAGATGGACGCAGGTAGTCTGAATTAAATCTAATCGTATGATACATATTTAAAAATTGTCCAGAAGCCGCGGCTGGAAGAGAAAATGTTTTACGAGAGAACCGCTCAGAGTCTTGTTAGAAACTAAACTAAACTTGTCTCTCGTCGGCCGAGATGACCGGCGGCAACGTTTGATAAGCGCATGACGTCATCCGCTCGTTCCGCATTGCAGTAGTCCACTGCGTACAGCTGATAAACAAGTACAAAGTTTAAACATACTGCCCGCCAAAATCGGGACGATTTTGTACATTAAACGTTAAATTTAATAATACAATAATTAGACTTACATGGCGAAAACGATACAATAATTGGCGTATTGGCCACAGTGCAATGACATAATAACCATAATATGAATTCAATTAACAATTACAAGGTATACAATAAATTGACCCTTATGCTAATAGCAAGGGCAAACTGACAGTAAAATTACTCAAAACATAATAGTAACACAATACACACAATAATGCAATGATTAAGTAGATATTGATCTTTCCCAAATAATACCTATTGATATTTGCCAAGCATTACAATAACAAGTGATAACACCATAAAAAATATAATAATTTCCCCATGATATTGACACAACAACCCCAATAAATTTCATAATATATGATCATTGGAAAGTACAATACATACGTAGAATAATTGACACCATAAGTAACACTTGTAGTTCTCGGAACTTGAATTATATAAACATATGAAAATACACAACATCCATAAATAATTGATAGTACATATGAAACACAGTCACTATTGCAGTAATAGCTAGCGGCACGTAAACAATACTTACAATGTTTATGATACAATTGACTTGTATGCTCGCCCGGGGAATGTCCCGGGCGTAGTCCAGGCAATGTGACAAATTCACAATCCTAGTATGTCTCGTATGGCACGCATACGATTAGTTTGTAGCCACCGGAAGGGGGCATAATTTGTGGATGGGTCGGCGTAAGATACCTAGCGCGGTGCGAACTTCGGCGACGCGTACTAAGGAATCTTGACCCGGAAAAACATTGGTAATTACCCCACGCTTCCATTCTAGAGGGGGGGAATTGTCATCGAAAATGAGGACAAGCTGTCCGACATCCAAATTCCTTAACGGGGTGCGCCATTTATTGCGCTGCTGCAGCTGGTGCAGATAATCCCTACACACACACACACACACACACACGCACACACACACACACACACATGCATATGAACAACGCGATGTATGCCTTGGTCGTGGACTTAGAGCGCTGCCCGCCATGGCGCAAAAGTACAGGACCGGCGTAGTCCACGGCCGACTGTGAAAATGGCCTAGAAGGCGTGACCCTAGAAGGGGGTAACTGACCTAGTAGTTGATTCGCGCCTCTAGCCCGGAAACGAAAACAAGTGACACACTTATGTATCACTGAGCGGATATAGGATTTGTCGTGTATGATCCAATATTTTCGCCTAAGCGAAGCTTGAGTTGATTGCACCCCAGCGTGCAACAAACGGATATGTTCGTACTCAATTATTAATCGCGAGAGATGAGAGTGCGGGTGCAAAATTATTTGGTGTTTACTCGCTTAGTTAAGTGGGGAGAATTGCAAGCGTCCACCCACTCTTAAAATGCCTGATTCATCCAAGAATGGGTTGAGAGCAAGAATTTTACTACTGCGAGGAAGGCACCGGTGTGCCTCAAGTTCCATAACTTCTACGCCGAAATGCAACTGCTGAGATTGCCGGACAAAAATCAAGAGTGTGTCAGACAAATCCTGAGCCGACAAAAAGGACGTGTCTCTGTCAACAACCGCGAGCCTAGAATTGCGAAAAAATCTGCGGCAATATGCGAAGACGCGAATAAGCCTAGTAAGGGATGAATAATTTTCAACATAACTATGTGTTGAGGACGCGACAATTGGTGAGGTTTGAACCTGCTTGCGACGTTCCTGCTCAAGGTCGGGATAAGTACAGGGAGTATTAATGTCGAAAGCGCTGACTGGCCATAATGCTGACTCGTGCGCTAACCAAGACGGACCATGCCACCATTGAGTATGACAGTGCAAACTACGAGGGAGGCAACCGCGCGATAAAATGTCGGCAGGGTTGTCATTTGATACTACATGATGCCAAGTTCCCCTGCTGCTAACAAGACGCTGTATTTCCGCGACACGGTTGGCCACAAATACCTTCCAGCGGGAAGATTGTTGATGTATCCAATGCAACGCTATCATCGAGTCCGAATAGAGATATAGTCCGTCAAAATTGTAATTGATGGCGTTTAAAACCTTGGACGTTAATTGCGCCAGCAATAAACAAGCACAAAGCTCAAGACGTGGTAGCGTTATCTGTTTCAGCGGCGCGACCCTAGATTTAGCACACAACAAGTTTGACGATATGGCGCCGTTCGAATAGACCGCCCGCACATAAATGCAACACGCGTAGCCTTTAGCCGAAGCGTCGGCGAATCCGTGCAGCTGTAATGAACTAATTGGGTAATTGTTCGAACTCTTAACCGACCTCGTAATCTTAAAATGAGTGTCGGAGACTAATTGAGCGTATAATTCCAACCACTGATTGGCTAATGACCCAGATAAGGGTTCGTCCCAATCTGTGCCCGCCAACCACAACTGCTGCACGAAATGCTTGCAGTAAAATGTGATGGGTGCGATAAGACCTAATGGATCATAAATCCCGGCGATGACCGACAACACGCTTCTTTTGTTGAACACGGTCAAATTATCATCACCCCTAACGGTGTATAAAAAGTTATCCGTTTCAACGTTCCATTGGATTCCCAATGTACGCACGTTTTGACCTTTGCTGAAGTCATGGGTTACTTGGGCGCGAAGGGTCATAATCTTCTGGTGGTTAGAGAACCACTTATGTAACGTGAAACCATACCTACTCAACAACTTCACGATCTCGCACTTCATTTCAGCTAAGACGTTCGGATCATCCGAACCCGTTATGAGATCATCTACGTAAAAATCATTGGCTATAACCCTAGAAGCTGTAGGGTAGTCGGATTTATTTTCGTAGGCTATTTGAGCCAGACAACGTGTAGCAAGGAAGGAGGCACTAGCAGTGCCATATGTAACCGTCCTTAAAGCGTAATGTAATTCCTTATGCGGCGCATCACGCCAAACGATGCGTTGCAGGTTTGAATCCTTTGGGTTAACAATGATCTGTCGATACATCTTTTCTATGTCCGCAATAAGTACGTATCGGTGGGTACGGAACCGAACCATTATCGAAAACAGATCCTGCTGGATCGTAGGACCGACCATTAGAGTATCGTTGAGGGATAGATTATTTGTGGTTTTAGCGGAGGCGTCAAATACCACGCGCAATTTAGTGGTTAAGCTAGAGTCCTTGAAGACTGCGTGATGGGGCAGATAAAAAATCTCTGAGCTGTCAAGCGACAAATCGTAGTCATTAAGTGGCGACATGTGGCCAAGTTTCAAGTAGTCACCCATGAACTCGCTATAATCCTTATAAAGGATAGGGTTCTGCTTGAACTTGAACTCTAACGATTGGAATCTGCGGATAGCTCCGCGGAGAGAATCTCCCAAATGAAATTTATCAGATCTGCGGGGCAGGGATACCACGAATCTCCCATCGCGGTTGCGGCTAGTGTTTTCCACGAAATGTTTTTCACACGGCGAGTCCTCAGAGCGGGCTTCGCGACTAGAGATCTCCTCCAACTTCCAAAATTCTTTTAGTTGCGAGGAAATCTGATTATCATCCTTGCAGACCATAAAGGACGAAACTGTTTTAGTTATATCGACGTTGAAGGGTAAGTCACCGGCCAAAATAAATCCTAACTTGGTTTCCTGAATTATAGGAAAGTGTGGTCCGCGCGTAAATTTCATAGGTTCAATTAGTTGGAGAAAATATTGAGCGCCGAGTAATATATCGACTTACGCCGAGCAATGTAGGTTAGGATCCGCCAAGAATATGCGCTTGGGTAAATTCAAAGAGGCAAGATCGAACGACTCCGCCGGTAAATTATTAGTTATACTGGGTAATACGGCACAATGCACGTTTAACGTGAAGGGTTTATAGCGAGAATGTAGCCTTACCTTCGTACTAAAGTCAGCCTGGGAAAGCGAGTTGTTTATACCCGTGATGGGTAGTTGCGATTTAACCAATTGGAGGCCCATTCTGCGGGCGAAATCCATTGTGCAAAAGTTCGCTTGAGAACCGGAATCCAGTAATATCCTAACGGGAAATTTCCTACCGACCTTATTAGCGGTCATACAAGTAGTATATGTATGTATGCGCTGGGACTCAAAAAACAGCCATGTATGCGCTGGGACACAATACCCACTATGTATGTATGCGCCAGGACAAAAAAAACAGGCATGTATGCGCTGGGACACAATACCCCACTATGTATGTATGCGCTAGGACAAAAAAAACAGGCATGTATGCGCTGGGACACAATACATGTATGCGCTAGGACACTCGCTCTCCCCCCCCCCGCTGACTTAGTAAAAAATGTAAATATAAACAGTAAAAAATGTAAATATAAACAGACGCGCGCGACGCCGCGTACACATAAACATTCCTAAAAAATGTAAATATAAACAGTATAAAATGTAAATATAAACAGACGGCGTTTGTTGACACGCCCCCGCCCCGCGTACACAATAGACATTCCGAGATCGTTGACGTGTTTTTTTCTCCTTTTTACAGTGTAGACAGCGTGGCGTCCGTCCGTCTTTACCTAAATATATTACATTTTTATTTTGTAATCGTGATCGTGTCTTTAACGATTGTGTTATTCTATAGTAAACCGTGACCTTGAAACACACTGACCTAGTAACAAAAATGTAAATATAAACAGACGGCGTTTGTTGACACGCCCCGCGTACACATAAACATTCCGAGTTCGTTGACGTGTTTTTTTTTTCTTTTTTTTAGCGTCGTCTTTACCTAAATATATTACATTTTATTTGTAATGATTGTCATTCTATAGTAAACCATGACCTTGAAACACACTGACCTAGTAAAAATGTAAATATAAACAGACGGTCGTGCAACTCGTCTTTACCTAAATATAAGATACCGATAACCTTTTTAGTTGTCGTACTATACAAAGTAATCTCTGATAACTAAGGTCATAGATGTAAACAGTTTTTAATTAATTGTTGTACTTTGAATAATGAGCATCAGACAGGCGATAAGTAGTGAATTACATAAACAAGCGAGAAGGAATTTTCCTACACGCAATGTCGAACTAAAAGGTATTCACGATTTGTATCAAGCTGACCTTGTAGAAATGATTTCTTTTTCAAAGTTGAATAAAGGTTATAAATATATACTAACAGTGATAAATTGTTTTAGTAAATTTGCATTTGCAGTTCCGTTAAAATCAAAAACCTCACACGACATTGTAAAAGCTCTAAGACCTATATTACATGTAAACAAAATGAAACATTTGCAAACTGATAAAGGAAAAGAATTTTACAATTTACCGATTCAGCAATTATTTAATCATTATAATATAAATCATTATTCAACTTATTCAGATAAAAAAGCCTCTATTATTGAACGTTTTAATCGTACTTTAAAAAACCATATGTGGAAGTGGTTTACTACCAGTGGAAAGTATACATGGATCGAAGTACTTCCTCAGTTATTGAAAAAATATAATAATACTGTACATAGAACTATAAGTATGAAACCTAAAGATGTTAATATAAATAATGAGAAAAGGGTATTAACACAAATAAATAAAAAACGAATACCTGTTAATAAGAAACCTGCAAAATATAAAGTTGGGGATAGAGTGAGAATTAGTAAATACAAATTTTTACTAAGGGTTATTTACCAAATTGGACAAATGAAATATTTACAATTCATAATATTAAACAAACAGTACCTAGAACATATATTTTAAAAGATGATACAGGAACCGTATTAGATGGCGGATTTTACGAACAAGAAATTAGTAAAACAAAATACGACAATATATTTTTAATTGAAAAAATATTAAAACGTAAAGGTAATAAATTACTTGTTCAGTGGTTAGGATACGATAAGTCGCATAACAGTTGGATTGATAAAAACCAAATCATTTGAATTTTTTTTTTTCAATCATGAAAATAGTACAACAAACAAAAAAAATACGTATTTGTAATTTTGATAAATCTATGGAGAAAAAAGAAAGAGTCCATAGCGAGTTGTTACCAAATAATGTCAGGTCTCTTATCATTGGGCCCAGTAATACAGGTAAAACAAACCTAATGCTTAATCTTTTGTTCAGTCCTAATGGTTTATGTTTTGAGAACGTTTATGTTTTTTCAAAATCGTTGTATCAGTCAAAGTACAAATTTTTAGAAACAGTTTTATCAGGTATACCATCAATACAATACTATAAATTTTCAGAAAATGATCAAGTCATTCATCCTGATGATACTGAACAAAATTCAGTTATTATATTTGATGATGTAGCATGTGAACAACAAGATAATATAAGAAATCATTTTACAATATGTAGACATAAAAATAATAATGTTATTTATATATGTCAAACGTATGTTCGAATTCCGAAACACTTAATTCGTGATAACGCGAATTTAATAATTATTTTTCAACAAGACGAACTAAATTTAAAACATATATACAGAGATCATGTTAATACTGATATGACATTTGAAATGTTTAAAGAACTTTGTTCTAAAGCATGGACAAGACGTAAAAAGGGTTTTTTTGTTATAGATAAAGAAAGTGATATGAATTGTGGCGGTCGTTATCGTTTTGATTTTGATATCTATATTACTAATTTGTAATCGAAATTTTTTTTATTACTTATCAATATGTCATCGAAGAAGTCACGTTCCCTTGACAAGCAAGAGAAGCTCGTTAATGAAATTAAAAAAATAAGAAAAAATATTCGAAAGAAACATCAGACTCTAACACAAAATGTTATTGATGAAGAACAGTTTGCAGAAAAATCGTTGAAACCTATTATCACTCCGTTACAAAAGTTAGTACAAGAGAAAACAAATTCATCATTGATTAAAAAAGAAGAACAACAATTAGATGTTGAAATGGACGATATTCAGTCGCGTTTACAAAACAAAAGGTTTTCAGAAGAGGCCGAAAACATCCCGATATCGAACAAACGAACAGTAGAAACGCCGTTACCATTACCGCGTGAAGAAGAAATAACGTATGAAACCTTACCCACGGTTGATGAATTAATGTCAACATCAGAAGGACGACAATCAATTGAACCTTTTATCGATATATGGTTTAAAGGTCCGTTAATAAGACATTATATGCGTAAATTTTTTGATGACAGTAATCATGATATTGATCACGTTTTTGGTCCATATTTTGGAGATAATAATATTTTAATGTTAGGTAAATACCCCTTAAAGACTGATGAAAGTGATATTATTACAATTAATAATGTTATGTACAAAGGTACACCTGGTTTGTACGATCTTATTTTTATGAAAAACCCCAATGCATATGTATATTCTCAAGAAGATTTAGACGAATATTCGCGTATAATAAGTGAAACCGCGGGATATTTAAGTTTAAAGACAAACAGAGTTAAAAGCAGTACTAGTTACAAATATAAAAATATAATTAAGCCTATTATTAATAAGCTTTTACAATCATCCACATCAAAAGTTAGAAGTAGCCGATTGCATAGTACAGAAGGTCGCGGTTTGTTAAATTTCAGTAACAGTAAGCCAGTTTTTGTGTACTGGAATAATGTAAATGAATTATGCGATAGATTAAAATTATTGATTGCTTCACAAAGTGCAGGTCATTCGGGTCATGAAAATGAAATATTATCAATTATTGAAGAGCTACAGGAGGCCGGTATAATAAAAGAAGATGCAGCAACGTTTGAAGCGATATTTTCAAAATGAGTGTCGATAAATTCGGACACTATAGTGGTGATCTAGTGGCTAGTTCCAACGTTCAGCGTGGACCGCCTGGAGAAGGATTTAAATTAACTGACGACGGAAATTTTAATATAAGTAATAAACGATTATGTAATGTGGGCGATCCTGAATTGGATTATGATGCCGTAAATGTAAAATATATGAGAACAAATTCGATTACTTTAACAAATACAGACGATTGTTACGATGTTAAGATGAAAAAAGTTATTAATTTAGCCGATCCTGACGAACCTTGTGATGCTGTAAATAAAAATTATTTAAAAAATGCTACTAAATCATATTTAGCTGATAGAATACCAATTAAGGTGGATAATAATCCAGTGTATTCATTCAAGAATAATCGTGTGGCTCATATCGCACCACCTGTTTATAAATTTGATGCTGCCAATAAACTTTATGTTGGTAATAAATTACCTGATGAAAATACACAAACTAATTGTTGTGATTTCAAGCAAAAAAGGTTAATTAATGTAGCAGATCCTATTAATTTGCTTGACGCTATAAATAAACAGACTTTATTAACAGGTATAAATAATACAAAAGATGAATGCAAACAATATAAAGATGATAAAATATATTATTCACGAAGTGAAGAGGAAAATAGTACAGATTTTAATGGAAGCAGATTGACTAATGTTGCTGATTCTAAAGATGATACAGACGTTATAAACCAAAAGACTTTAATAAGAGTTATGAATGCATTTAAATTAGATCTAGAAAACTATAAAGTTGACAGTAGCTTAGTTAGAATATTATACAAATTATATAAGGAGTGCACTAAAGACAATCCTGTTAAAACTATAAACGAATTTCGCATTGTATATATAATACAAAGTTTATATGAAGCGTCATAAATGCATCTGTATCCAAACAAGATAGAAGGTGGTGGTCTGGTGAGTAATATTCTTGGAAATGTTATAAACAAATCAATTGATTTATTACCTGTTGAACTTCATTTACCCGGTTATCAGTATTGTGGACCCGGTACAAATTTAGCGAAACGATTACAAAGAGGTGATCCAGGAATTAATAAGCTTGACGCTGCTTGTAAACAACACGATATTATATATTCAAAGTATTCAGATTCTATAAATCGCGCTAAGGCTGATAAGGAATTAGCTGAAAGAGCTTGGGAACGTGTTAAATCAAGTGACGCATCGTTCGGGGAGAAAGCTGCAGCGTGGTCAGTAACTAATATAATGAAAGCTAAAAGTAAATTTGGTGGGGGAATAAAAAAGAAAAAAAAACTATGTCCAATACAGTTTATAATTATTTGAAACGTTTTGCTGGTAAAAGTGGAAAAGGTTTATATTTGAGACCGTATAAAAAAATAGGAGGAGGTCTAAAAAAAAAAAAAAAGAAAAGAAAAACGAAACAACGACGGCGAAAATAATAAAGAGTATTCCTATACGTCCGCTTTCAATTCCAGATTTACTACTGTATGTTAAACAATTAAAGATTCCTAATTTCAGAGGAGTGTTTATGCTTGACACATTACCGTTACACACTGGAATTTGGCAAAATGAAACCGGAATAGTTAATTTAGATAATAGTTATGGCCATGGTACTCACTGGGTATGTTATATTAAACGTAAAAATAAAGTTAATTATTTTGATAGTTTTGGTAATTTAAGACCGCCTATCGAACTAATTAATTACTTTTATTCATCAAGTCAACGATCTATTGAAATCGTTTATAATTATACACGAAGACAAAATATGGATGCAGTCAACTGCGGTCATTTGTGTTTACAGTTTCTCAGCAATAATGTTTTGTCTAAGCGGTAAAGGATCCGTATTAACATGTGATATTTTTCCACCTATCGAGTTAAGTGATGAAAAATGGGAACTAGGATTAATTGACTTTATGACATATCATTCAATACCCAATATAGAGGAAGGAATTAACAATGTATTATATTATGGTAGTGATAAGAAAATAGTATTGCCTACTGGTTCTTATGAAATTTCAGATATCGCAACGTTTATAAACGATTACTTAATTCAACATGATGAAAATGTAAAAATAATTATAAAGGCGAATAATAATACATTAAAAAGTGAAATTTATTCTAACGTTCAAATTGATTTTAGTAAACCCGATTCGTTAGCAACCATATTAGGATTTGAAACATGCATAATAAATCGAAATAAATGGTATAGTTCAACCTTACCGATAAGTATTGTTCGAGTAGAGAGCATCCGATTGATTACTAATTTAATTAATGGTTCGTTTAACAACGGAATTCCAGATCACATAATACACGAATTCTATCCTAGTGTTCCGCCAGGTTTTAAAATTGTTGAAAAACCGACTAACGTGATATATTTACCAGTAAACACATCTAGGATACATACTATTGTAGTAAGACTAGAAGATCAACAAGGAAGATTGATTAATTTTCGAAACGAAATAATAACGTTACGTTTGTATTTGAGAAAACAATAATAATGGGTCTTATTTTTTATTACGGAATCAATAAAACAACTGCAAATAAGCCAATTATAAGTAGTAAAGATATGAATATCGACCGGTTAACACCACAAAACCTGAAATTTCTACAGTCATTGGGATTAACAGTAATAAAGGATTATTTAAACAAAAAATGAATCTTAATATTCAAAACGTAAACGCTAGCATTCTAAACATTATAGAGGATCTTGTGTATACAGATGACTCGATAGTAGGATTAGCTTATCACACTCATCTACCGTACACTTCTACTACATTCAATAATAATGACGAAATTAGAATTCCAATTAATCAACAAGATGTGTACACATTACCGTGTGAAAGTTACCTTCATATAAAAATAGAATACACTAATAATAACGGTATACATGATCAAACTTTAAAACTATGTTCAAATGCTTTAGCATTTTTGTTTGATGAAATTAGATACGAAATAAATGGATCAGAAATCGATAGAGTTAAAAATGTTGGAATAACATCAACAATTAAAAATATGTTAACAATTAAACCACATGAAATTAACACTTTAGAAAATAGTGGATGGGCTTCAGATTTAATAAGTCATATGGCACCATCATCGAAAGATATTAGCTTCTGTATCCCATTAAAAAGGTTGTTCGGATTTGCTGAAGATTTTAAAAAGATTTTGTTAAATATAAAGCAAGAATTAGTTTTAATTAGAGCGTCCACTGATAATAATGCAATAATTTTACCTGAATCAGTAAACACATACAAATTAAAAATAAAATATATATCATGGAGAATTCCGTATGTTTATGTTAATGACGTAGTAAAGGTAGATTTACTGAAGATAATACAAATTGATCGACCTTTATTAATACCGTTTCGAAAATGGGAACTTTACGAGTATCCGTCTGTGCCAAAAGCAAACAAACTTACTTGGACTGTTAAAACGTCATCACAATCAGATAAACCTCGTTACGTTATTGTAGGTTTTCAGACTGACAGAAAAAATAATGGACACAAAAACCCAGCACATTTTAATCTTGCTTCATTTTATAATGTAAAGTTATATTTAAATTCAGAATACTATCCGTATGATAATTTTAATGGTGAAACGTCGATTCTACATGAGTATTATTCAATATTTCAGTCCTCGTATTATTACAAAAGTGAAAATGCGCCAATGATAAACCGTTCAAACTTTCTAACGTATACACCTTTTTGTGTAATTGATTGTTCAAAACAAAATGAATCATTAAAAACTGGTTCAATAGACATCCGTCTGGATATTGAGACGTCAACAGACATACCGGAAAAAACTACTATCTACTGTCTCATTTTTTACGATACAATTATGCAATATACGCCTTTATCTGGTACTGTAAGAAAAGTATTTAAAATATAATTACGTAGATAAAAAGTGTATCAGTTCTGCTGTTGCACGCAATGGAATACGTTATCGATTTTCAAGGTTTTCGCGATGATGGAAACAATTTCATTTTTAAAGAACTTTGTATTCAGTGTATACAAGATAACAAATTTTCTGGTGCTAGTGATCAGTATTTGTTTTTACCACCATTTAGTTACAAACATTTGTCAGAGAAGAAAAAAAACGTTAATAAATGGATTGAAAACAAGTGTCTTGGACTTAGCTGGAAGTGCGGTCTTCAAGATTATAATGATCTACAGTTTATATTAAATAAATATATAAACGGTAAATGTATTTATGTTAAAGGATCAGAAAAAAAAGTAGCATTAGAAAAAGAATTTAATTGTTATGTAAAAATATTAGATATGGAAACACTCGATTGTCCATCCTTAAAAGTGTTAAAACAGCAGTCTTCATATTCTATTCACTGTCCTTTCAAACATAATTCATATTATTGTGCTTTAAATAATGTACATAATTTAACTAAGTGGATTATCGAATACTGGAACAAGAAATTGAAAGACAAAAATATTGGGACTGTATGATAGCTTAACTGTATAATTTGTATTAACGTAGTTGATCTTTTGATCTCCTATTTACGCGTGCGTACTGAGAACGTGACATTACTACGCTGATAAAACTGATATCAGTTCTGCTGTTGCACGCAATGGAATATGTTATCGACTTTCAAAGTTTTCGCGATGATGGAAATAATTATATTATTAAAGAACTGTGCGTGCAACCTATAGTAAACACTAAATTCGCTGATGTTTGTAATCAATACTTATTCTTACCTCCATTCGATTACAGACATCTATCAGAAAAGAAAAAAAAAGTTAATGACTGGATTAACAATAATTATCTGGGACTTAGTTGGAATTGTGGATTAACAGAATATAGTGAACTTCCAGTAATATTAAATTCATATATATATGGAAAGTGCATTTATGTAAAAGGACGTGAAAAAAAAATAGCTTTACAAAAAGAATTGAACTGTCATGTAAAAATAGTGGATATTGAATCACTCAAGTGTCCGTCTCTAAGCGTCTTGAAGAAGCAGTCTTTAAATAGTATACGTTGTCCGTATGATCACTCTTCAACAAACTGTGCATTAAGTAACGTGTTTTATATTATTAAATGGATAATTCAATATTGGAACTGTTTGTGTGATGAACATGATGAAGACACTAAAAGAATAAATTGTTGGGACTGTATGATTACTTAACTTTTTATTGTAATTATATGTAAAATAAAGGTTTTTTTAAAAAAAAAAAAAAAATAAAAATTTTAAAACATTTTGATTTTTTGATTTATTAATACTAAAAAACATATATTCAAAACATATAGTCTATATTACAATTATAATTTTTACAGTTTACCATTCTATACAACATACATACATGCATACATACATAAAATACATACCATTCATAAATAATACATTTAGTTACATACTAAAAAACATACATACTTTTTTTATACCAGCAATACATACATACATACATACATACATACATACATACATACATACATACATACATACATACATACATACATACCATTCATAAATAATACATTTAGTTACATACTAAAAAACATACATACTTTTTTTATTAATTTACATACAAAACATTGTTGTAATTGTGTATAGATTACATACTACAACAAATACAAAGTGAATACCAACAAAATACATACAACAAAAATTTGAAAATGTTTTTTATTTTTTGATCTTAACCAAAAACATTAAGATTAGTTTTTATAAGTTTGTTTTTTAATATTTTTTATTTTTTATTAATTTACATACAAAACATTGCTGTAATTGTGTATAGATTACATACTACAACAAATACAAAGTGAATACCAACAAAATACATACAACAAAAATTTGAAAATATTTTTTATTTTTTGATCTTAACCAAAAACATTAAGACTAGTTTTTATAAGTTTGTTTTTTAATATTTTTTATCTTAGCCAATTCGCGTGATTTTGACAATACAATTTTATGCAATTGCATATAAGTGGAATCTTTACTTTGCAATAAAAATTGACTTCTATAGGCAGCTTTAGTCCATCTGTCTTTCTTATTTATTCCTTTTAAATCGTTAACATCAGTTATATAAATTTTTATTAAGTAACGACCCTTTTCTCCGGGTGTTGTTAAAGTTTTAGTTGAATCATCTTTTTTAAAAGAAATATACTGATCATACAATTCATCAGTTTTTTCGTTTTTAGATGTATAACGTTTTACTGATTTAAATAATCTTTTAAAATCAACATCACCATCGTCATCATCATCGTCATTATTAACAATGTCAATGTTCATCGGATCTTCTTCTTCTTCTTCATCTTCAAATCTATACATCATTTTATTTTTTATAATAGAATTGATTATAGAAAAGGTTGTTCTTAATATATTTTTTTCTTTAAAATGTACAATATTTGTATTCAAATAGTTATATATTTCTTCAATATCAAATAAATAATCATTTAAAAACATTAAGTCTTTTTGCGAATTAACAATTGTAGTTTCGAGAGCAAATTTTATTTTTTTGGTTACATCTCGTAATTGAATATATAGAGAAAATACATTAACATTATCTATTGAGATAATGTCTGGTTGAATTTTTTTCATCATATCTTCCCACTGACCGTAGGAAGATAGACCCAGATAATAAATTAATTTTAAAATGTCTTCTAACGACAAACATTCTTCATGATGAAGACCTCCTTCATGTTGTGCATCCATTACAATGATTTAAGATTTAAGTTGTCAAAATCTATAACATACAAAAATAATTTTTCGTTACATTACTAATTTATAACTGGTAACTAAGAATTGTTATACATATTATTTATAACAAAGACAAATTAAATAAAAGACCTCCTTCATGCTGAGCATCCATTACAATGATAAGATTTTAAATTGTCAAAATCTATAACATACAAAAAATAATTTTTCATTACATTACTAATTTATAACTGGTAACTAAGAATTGTTATACATATTATTTATATATGTTAAACTAAACAAACACAAATTAAATAAAAGACCTTCTTCATGCTGAGCATCCATTACAATGATAAGATTTTAAATTATCAAAATCTATAACATACAAAAATAAATTTTCTTTAAATTACTAATTTTGTAAAACAGAAAAAATAGAAAATATATTTTAAATACTAAAATGGAACCTTTAATAACTTAGATAAAAAAATAAAATTAATAGATAAACGTATAGAACACATTATATAAAAATAATATAGGCTAGTTAACACTTATAACAAAGACAAATTAATTTTTTTGTATACTTGTATAATAATATATTTAAAATAACATAGGAAAAACACATATTTTACAGGTAACCAAGAATTACTGTACATGTTCTTGTGTAGAACATAACAAAAAATAAAAATAATAATATTACCTTAATGACGATCGCAGACTGTAGTAGCTGGTATGTTTCTGGATGCTGAATTACAATTTTCAATCGGCTTATATACACAGAAAATGCATTATCAGTTTCACACCTTCTCAATACGTGTAAGTAGAAGATTAAAAGGTCAAGTAAATAACTTGTTTACCGACAACAACAAAAATACGAGATCAAGAGGTCAAGTAATTATTACCGATTATTCATTATCAGTCACATCGCATTTTATTGACAACAGTTTTAAAAAAATTTAACCACAATTTTCAATCGGTTTATATACACAGAAAATACATTATCAGTTTCACACCTTCTCAATACGCGTAAGTAGAAGATTAAAAGATCAAGTAAATAATTTGTTTACCGACAACAACAAAAAATACGAGATCAAGAGGTTAAATAATTACCGATTATTCAGTATCAGTCACAGCGCATTTTATTGACAACAGTTTTAAAAAAATTGAAACAACAGCACGGTATTGGTTCAAAATACATTGTTTACTGTTTTCCTGTTATCGGTCGGTTGACAGTATAAATAGCCATACAATAAAAAACAATTTATAGCAATAGATTGGTTTTTAGCCAGCATAGGTCTCAATACATTGGATTTTTACAAAAATGTAAGTATAATCATAGATAACCTATCTTTTTATTGTAATTTACATTAGTAAAATAACTAAGAATATTATTCGTTTTATAACAAATACATATTCCACACAAAAAGAACACGCTAACAAAAAAATATATGAACAATTATTCAAAAAGAACACGTTAACAAAAAAATATATGAACAATTATTTTTTATAAATATGGAACTGATATGAATATTTTTTGTACAAAATTGTAAGTATAATCATAGATAACCTCTCTTTCTATTGTAATTTACATTAGTAAAATTACTAAGAATATTATTCGTTTATAACAAATACATATTCCATACAAAAAGAACACGCCAACAAAAAAATATTGAACAATTATTTTTTATAAATATGGAACTGATATGAATATTTTTTGTTTTAAATATATTCCTACAGATTATGGATAAAAATCTACCGTTTAAAAAACGACAAATTATAAGAAATGCTGTCGAACAAGAACAGATGATAGATAATTCATCATCATACGAACGAATACCTTCAACACAACCCGATCCATCGCGTGTACCAAATTTGGGTCAGTTACCTGGTTCATCGCACAGCAGACATCAAGATTTTAATAACGAAAACGATCCACAACCTGGTCCATCACATGTTTCAGATTTGGGTGGATTACACAGACAAACATGGTCAACACCACTATCATCTCCAGCATCATCATCATCGTCTTCATCATCAATACCAAATTTTAGATTAAAATCAAAGATATTGCGGAAAGTATTCGCCCGTAAACACAGACAAACACGGTCAACACCACTATCATCTCTACCATCATCATCATCATCATCATCATCATCATCATCTTCATCATCAATACCAAATTTTAGATTAAAATCTATTAGATTACAACAAATTGTAGAATCCAATAGCTTTATTGAGATAGAGAATGCCTTTAAAGGTAATTTAAAAACATATTTTTACAAAAATACAAGTAATAATTATAAGGATATTTGCTTGCTGTTAGTTTATATTAAAATAAATATAGTTACAATTTTAAGTAATATTATTTCAATGTTTGGTCCAGTAAAATTTAACATTATAGTTGAATGTACATATATAAAACCCGTTATTAATGAAACACAAGACAGAGCCTTTAAAACAAAAAATATTCCGATTATAGAAAACGATAATGTTAACATAATAGTTAACAATGCGATTAAAGAAATTTGTTATGATGAAGACGTATATATGGGTAAAGGTTCCGGATGGAGTCTTCACCGTATAGACGGAATTTTATTACGTATAAATCGATTTAAACCATTAAGAGGAGCTTCATATATTGAACTTCCAAAATTTTTACAAATTAAAAAATGTATAATAAATCCTAAAAATAAAGATAATTATTGTTTTAAATGGGCAATCCTCTCTCGTTATGTAACTGGACCTCACATTGAACGTGTTAATTTTCGTTATTTTGTTTTAGAAAATAAGTTTGATTTTAGACATATAGACTTTCCTACACCTTTAAACCAAATTTCTCGTTTCGAAAAAACTAATAACGTTTCTATTAACATTTATTCTATTGATGAAAAGAAATCAATTTTTCCTCTTAAAGTGTGTAAGGAAGAAAAGAATAATCATTTTGACCTTTTAGTATTAAATATGTCGAATAATGCTAATTATCATTATTGTTATATAAAGAATTTTTCCCAGTTAATAAGATCACAGTTAACAAAACATACAGAAAAAATTGAAATATGTAAACGTTGTTTATCGTTTTTTACTAAAAAGTCAAAACAATTGAAAAATCATAATAGATATTGCGGAAAATATTCTCCCGTAAAAATAGTATTACCCACTACTGATAACAACATATTACAATTTAATAAATTTCATTATCAATATAGAGTTCCTATTGTAGTATATGCAGATTTCGAATGTATTTTGAAACCTGTTAGTACTTGTTTGCCCAACCCCGAAAACAAATTTACTGCAATTAATGAATTTCATATTCCAATGAGTTTTTGCGTATATTTTGTTATAGATAGCAATATTCCTGAAAGTATAAGAAACCAATTGCCTTCGGAACCATACTTATATCGTGGTAAAAATGCTGCGAAAAAATTTATGATATTTTTAGTTGAAAAAATTAATTTAATCGGTTTACTTATTAAACAAAATATTCCGTTACATATGACTCGAGATGATAAAATGAAATTTAAATCGGTCACACATTGCGAGATGTGTAACAAGGAATTTACATTATTATATCCTAAAGTTCGAGATCATTGTCATTTAACTGGTCAATTTCGTTCAACATTATGTAATACGTGTAACTTGAAACGACAACAACAGAAATTTGTACCTGTTTTCATACATGGTAGTTCTAATTATGATTCGCATTTTATAGTGCGTCAATTGGGTTATGATATAAAAAATATTCATGTAATTCCTAATACTAGAGAAAAGTATATTTCTTTTGCAAAAAAAACACGTTCGGGTTTTAATATTAGATTTATTGACACTTATCGTTTTATGAATTATCCGTTGGCTGAGCTTAGTAATAACCTGCCTAAGGATAAATTTTTTCATATTGGAAAATTTTTTTCTGCAAACAGTATGCCACTAGTTACCAGAAAAGGTGTGTACCCTTATGAATATACGAATTCCTGGAAAAAATTGGAAGAACGTAGATTACCACCAAAAGAATGTTTTTATAGTTCACTAAATGATTCAGAAATTGGAAATGCTGATTATGAACATGCTTGTAATGTTTGGAATCATTTTAATATACAAACACTTGGAGAGTATAGCGATCTATATTTAAAAATTGATGTTTTAATATTATGTGATATTTTTGAAAATTTTAGATCTCTTTGTATGCAATCTTATAAACTAGACTGTGCACACTACTTTACAATACCAGGTTTTGCTTTTGATGCGATGTTAAGTTATACAAAAATTAAACTAGAATTATTAACTGATTACGAAATGTACCTCTTATGTGAAAACGGGGTACGGGGGGGCTGAGTATTTGCATAAAAAAAGAATCTGTTGCTAATAATAAATATATTCCAGAAACGTTTGATGTAACTAACCCAATTAAATATTTAACTTATTTAGACGCGAATAATCTGTACGGTTGGGCAATGAATAAATGTATGCCATATGCTGGTTTTACTTGGAAGGATCCTAACGATCCTAATTTTAATATACTAGATATTGCAGACGATTCTCCTGTTGGTTATATTTTAGAAGTAGACGTCGAGTATCCTCATCACTTACATAATCATCATAGCGATTTACCGTTTTTACCTGTTAATGAATGTGTTAAAGGAACAAAACAACAAAAATTGTTAACAACATTAGAAAATAAAGAAAAATATATATGTCATTACATTAATTTAAAACAAGCTGTTAAACACGGTATAAAAGTTATAAAAATTCATTGTATTTTAGAATTTTTACAGAGCCCTTGGTTAAAAACGTACATTGATTTAAATACAGAAAAACGAAAACAAGCTAAAAATGATTTTGAAAAAGATTTTTTTAAATTATTAAACAACTCAGTGTTCGGTAAATGTATGGAGAACGTTAGGAAAAGAATTAACCTTAAACTTGTAAGTGATGAAAAAAAATTATTAAATTTAATTACACAACCGGTATTTAAAGACAGAATAATTTATAATAAATCTTTATGTGCGGTATTATCGGATAAAAAACATTTATTTTTAGATAAACCAATATATATCGGATTAAGCGTATTAGAAATAAGTAAAACGTTAATGTATGATTTTCATTATGATATAATGAAGAAAAAATACGGTGAAAAAATTTCCCTATTGTATACAGATACAGATAGCCTTTTTTACGAAATTCATACAGAAGATTTTTACAAAGATATATTAGAACCGGATTTAGTTACACACTTTGATACGTCAGATTATTCACCCAATCATCCCTGTTATTCAATTGAAAATAAAAAAATTATCGGGAAATTTAAAGATGAATGTTCGGGTGTACCAATTAAAGAATTTATCGGCTTACGCTCTAAATTATATACATTTAAAACGGTAGATAACAAAGTTAAAAAAAGGGCAAAAGGAATTAAAAAAAACGTTATCAGCAAACATATAAGTTTTGAAGATTTCAAAAAGTGCGTCTATTCTAAAACTATAAATAATTATAGACTGATGAAATTATTCCGATCAAAAAAACATTTAGTTGAAACAATTACGTGTAACAAATTAGCTTTAAGTAATTTAGACAATAAAAGAATCCCTTGTGATAATAAAATAGATACACTACCGTACGGTCATTATTCATTAGCGTAATGATAAAACAAGTTTTTTAAAACAAAATAACGTTTTTTATTTTGTAAATAAAAAGTGAATTTTACCTATCTAGTAAAAATCAATCTTTTTGCTATCACATGTTAATTAATAACATTTTTATTTTTTTTAAAGTGAGTTTTACCTATCTAGTAAAAATCAAAACTCTTGCTATCACATTGATATGTAACATATATTTTTTTTTTTAGAATCTTTTTATGTACATGTATTATATTGTAAACTGTTTTGTTATATTTTTTTAGAATCTTTTTATGTTCATGTATTTTTAATACCTGAATTAACATTTATTATATTGTAAATGTAACAATATTTTTTTTTTAGAATCTTTTTTATGTACATGTATTATATTGTAAACTGTTTTTGTTAAGTATCCGAATAATAAAAAATGATCTGTAACATATTTTTATGTATGTGTATGTTTTTAATACCTGAACAAAAAAAAATGATTTATTGTCATTTTTTATTTTTTATACATTCTATATATTTAATTACACAAAAATTGTAATATACAATAGTGTCTTGGAGTACTTACCGTTATATAAACGTCACTTGAATCGTTCATCGAGAAGCTTAATGATATCACCACAATGTGTAGATATATAACAACAAACACGTGTCCGGCCCATCCACAGTAGATTCATGTGCCCATGGACATTCAAGAAAATGTATAAACGCCTCACCGCTTTGTCCTCTACGTTCCGGTGTAATCTCTTTCAGTCCGTCTGAATTATAAAATTCCAACACTTTACGACACTTTAGAAGTACCAACAATATATCTCGCATAAATTCAATCTCTACTTTTGTTTTATTCATGACGAATCTATCAAACATAGGATGAAATAAGACATCTTGCAGTGTTAAATTCTTCATTTTGACTGAACTATCAAAAATGGAGTATAAAACGTTATCACAAGAACGTATACGTGTCAACAAAAAAAACGCCGTCTGTATATGTTTATATGTTTTTAATAGGTCAGTGTTAATCTTGAGGTCATGTTTACATTGATTAAAAAGGTTCAATGGGATTATCTGCTGTACTCTTTATCAATGACGGTTTCGTTAGTAAAATTTTTTCAGAATTCACGTTGGAACACTAATAAACCACCTTACGTATAATTGTTTACTATAGAATGACAATCGTTACATATAAAATGTAATAAGGTTAAACAAATATCTAACAAAAACACATCAACTCTGTTTTTTATAAATTTTATTTTCACTTTAATATATTAACAAAATTAGCAACACACTTTTTTGATCTGATATAGTCTTCATATTTATAAGATATATAACGTACAGTTTTACATGTCGGATACAAAAGTTTGTGCATAAATTGAATATGCGTAATAGTATTAAAACATATAGTTTTAAAACCGCATTTAGAACAAACAATATTATCCGAATCATCAACAAATCTTTGATTTTTAAAAAATTATTCTTGTTCATCAACATTACTATCGATTATTATTTGATATCGATTGGTCTTTCTTTTGAATTATCAATTGTAATATTAATTCTTTTAATTTGTATAGTACATCATCATTTACACATTTCAATCAGAATATCGATAGATTATTTTTTTCTGTTCTAACTAACTCACCCGTAAATTCATTAAAGACATACACAGTATTGTTCTTAAAAAAGTATAAATTACCATCAGAAAATCTAAATGATGAATCGATTTTAGGCGGTATTCCAGGAAATGTTTCAGATATATAACCCCATGATTTAGTAGTAAACGTACACTCATTGACTTCTCTATAATAATTATCATCATGAAATATATAAGTTTTACCTGTATAACTGTTGAATACCGCATGTAAATTATCCGGTTGTATGTTAAATAAAGATTGGATATGCTTCGGATAACCATGACTTAATTTAAGACTCATTAAATCGAACATGAATACCAAAGAATCTATAAACATAAATATTTCACCAGATGGTCGTTGATATACAGCTAAAATTTTTGTGAAGTTCTTTGGAAGAAACGTTAACCAATGTTCTATTATGAGCGGTTTGGTATATATCATTTCTGCCGGATTTATTATCCACAACCATTTTTTATATAATATATATAATCGTTTATCAGCAATTAAAAATAAATTAATATTTTTAAAATTACAAAGATCGATTTTATTTGTATCTATAGGATGCTCGTTTTGTATTTTTGGTACCGAAGAAGATGGTGACTCCGGTATGAAAGATATTATAGAAGTGTTATCTGCCTTACCATATAAATTTTGAATGGCTAAAACATCATCATCACCTAACTCTATTTTACCGTTGTAATAAGCATACATTACAGAATCTGATACATCTGAATGTGATAAACCTATAACATGACCGATTTCATGTATTAACGTTGCATACAAACTTGTGTGGCCAAGAGGAACAACGTTATCAGTCGAATATGACCACTTTTCGTCTTCATCAATATGAATTTCTCGCCTTGAATTATTATAATCAGGAAAATATGCATGTGCTAATGTTCCACCTTTACCGTCAAACGTTCTCGTACATTGCCACGATTCTTTTTGCATCATATGTTTCAATCGTTTATTAGAAATTAAAATATCTGTATTTACTCTATCATGCTTAAAACGTATACCAGACTTTTCCTCCCATACTGCAAAAGCTTGTTTAGTCAATTCTAACACCTCTTGATTCGCTAAATAATAATGCCATGTTACTTCAGGCTTGTTCCATTTAAAACTGGATACTCGATAATCAAAAATAATATCACTATTACCACATCTAGGTTTTAACATTAAATTTATAGTTTCATTATTTAATTTACCATCAGTAGGTAATTTATAGTATTCTTGAAATATAAGTAACGCATTAGTAATATCTGATTCATTTACCGCTTGCAACGAAGATTCATCATCTGTTTGAAGATAACCATATTCATATAAATATTGCTTAACTTTATCCACTTCAATCTGTGTTGTATTATCGGCTAAAGAATTTATTAGTAATATTTGAACAATTACTATATATAGTAAATTTTTAACTACCGACATGTTATTAACTAGGATGTTACTTTCAGAATTCACGTTGGAACACTAATAAACCAACTGCAAACGTGTATTATATAAACGTTATTATCGGTTAACATATCTAAAAACAAATTCATGTTAAAACGTAAAAAGATAAAAAAGTATAAAAATAATGAATAAAAATAAATATATTTAAAAAAAAAAAAAGTATGAATTAACTAGGGATTGAACAATTGATACTTACCTTACATATAATCTATTATTAGAATAACACAGTTGCACGTTACCGACTAAGCTAATTCATATCTTATCTGTATACCAAGACAATCGTTATATATAAAATGTAATATATTTAGGGTATAGAGGACGCTATCTACACTGTAAAAAGGAAAAAAACAGTTTACAAGTCCACATCAACGAACTCGGAATGTCTGTTTATATTTACATTTGTACTAGGTCAGTGTGTTTCAAGGTCATGGTTTACTATAGAATGATAATCATTACAAATAAAATGTAATATATTTAGCTAAAGACGACGCTATCTACACTGTAAAAAGGAAAAAAAAAACACGTCAACGAACTCGGAATGTTTATGTGTACGACGCGGCGTCGCGCGCGTCTGTTTATATTTACATTTTTTACTGTTTATATTTACATTTTTTACTAAGTCAGCGGGGGGGGGGGAGAGCGAGTGTCCTAGCGCATACATGTATTGTGTCCCAGCGCATACATGCCTGTTTTTTTTGTCCTAGCGCATACATACATAGTGGGGTATTGTGTCCCAGCGCATACATGCCTGTTTTTTTTGTCCTGGCGCATACATACGTAGTGGGTATTGTGTCCCAGCGCATACATGGCTGTTTTTTGAGTCCCAGCGCATACATACATATACTACTCATACAGACGGCGGTGGATATCAATACCGATTTATTGATCTGTGACTTCAGTGAGCATTGGTTGTTAATAGAAGCTCCGTCTTTGTTGGGGACATGAATTGTGGTGTGGTGACGCCTAGAACATTTTTTGCATGAGAATTTTGAGGGACATTTTGAGCTTTCGTGTCCCGAACGGAGGCAATTTAAGCAAAGTTTGTTTTTTATTAACACGTTTCTTCTGTCAGGGATAGACAGCGATGTAAATTGTAAGCAGTCGATAATTCTATGTTCACCGTTACACAGTCTACATAAATTGTTTCTGATATGAGAATGGAATGCCCCCTTTGGAGCGCTTATCTGTTTAACTGCCTTGCGATAAGGAGACTTATCGCTTTTATTCAACCTGCTCGTTGGGGTAGTCGCGTTATCAAGATTTTGTAGTAATTTTCTTCGTGAATTTAGAAAATTCATAAAATTATTAAAATCAGGGAATTTATGTTCCGACAAACTCTCTTTCCACAAACGGAAAGTGTAATTATCAAGTTTTTTAGCTAAATAATTTACGACAATTTCGAATGTGTTGACTGGCAGTTTCAGATTATTTAAAGCGTTTATATTGGCAGAGATTTCATCAATGAATTTCGATATGCTGACTTGGGATTCTTGTTGAACTAACGGTACGTCCAGGACATTCCCTACATGATGGGCGGAAACAATTAGCTTACTGTCATATCTATTCCTCAACATATCGATAGCCACCGCGTAATTCTCATGAGTGATTGGTAACGATTTTATTACGTTAAGCGCCTCGCCATGTAATGACGAGTGCAAATAGTGAAGTTTCTGTATATCCGTCAGATCTGCTCTGATGTGAATTAATTCAAGAAAAATATGGTAATAATGTTGCCACTCAACAATACTACCCGCAAACCGTGGTAATTTGATTGGTTCCAATTGAATGGGGGGTGTTTTAAGCTGTTTACTTTCAGCATTAATTACTGGTTTTTGGTTCACATGCTCAGCTTGCTCCAGCAGGTGTTGCAATTTACACTCTATATTACAAAGATAGTCTTCTGTTTGTACCCTATCACTCGTTAAAGCAACGTCCGCTTCCTCGGCTTCGATTTGGGATTGAATCTCATCATATTTGGTGGATAATTCCATCAAATGACGCAGTTTTATTTTCAGCGCATGAGGATCGCTGGTTACCAAATCGAAGTTATCCGCGAAAGTATTTACGCGTGATATTGAGGCCTTAATTGTGCCTCGTTTTTTTATTAGAGCCCTGACATCTGCCATTATTACAGTTTAAGAGAAAAAGGAAAAATATCTTGAAAGAATTTGAGCCTAGAGCATGTGAACCATAAACTTAAGTTTGAATGAATTTGAATACGTTTCGGTAACTAGCGATCGTTGTTTAGAACATAGACTTACTCTCTCTAACTAATCAAGCTTTGTTGGCAATTAAATTATTAAAATTATGAATTTAAATGATAGCAACATATATCTTTATCTTTGAAGTTTTAACTGATAATGAACTGCCAACCATTTATTAAGCTGTATTGTGTAATGATGGTGTTTGTTTATACAAATGTGTTAAGAAATAACTGCTAAAAGTGAAATATTGTTAAACATCAAATATAAGTAAAAAGTTTATAGTCACGTGGCCGTTGATCCATTCGTGATGAAGCTGGCTTCGATCCCGTTGCTCGATCCTGTTAGGAGCTGTTGCACCTCCTGTCTCTGCTGGTCAGATGACGCCTCATGTTGTAACCCTCCATGAATTAAAGCTGTGGAATGTTTTTTGATGACCTCGCAAATGCTGTCCTGCCGTGTCCCGTCGTCTCTGGTCTACTGCTTGGCCGAATCCTGTGGTGATGACTGCGATGTGATTCACAACAATGGTGTCGCTCAGGACGAGAATGATGCCCGTAGGGCGTGACTAAATTCAGATCGGTTGGGCCAGAAATGATGCGGACAAAGAAATGCTGTCGCTTGTGGACCCAAACATAAGAAATCCGTCCCGTGGTGACCAAAAACGTTTTCGTTTTTGGGGCAAAAATAAGAAATCCTGCCCGGTGGGACCAAAAATGAGAAATCCGGCCCGGAGGACCAAAAATGTTGCGGTTTGGAAGCTCTTGATGAATCTCGAGTTATTCCAAAGACGCTAAGCAGGAAAGGCTGGATTGTATGTAAGAAAAGAAGTGGACTGTATTACTGATATTGGACGTGCGTTTATTGAAATTTTAAAGTATTGATCATGATCGGCACGTGAGGATGCATTTGAGGCCATAACGCCCGAAAATTAGTTTTAAAAGAAATCGTGGTCCATTGAAGATGGACGCAGGTAGTCTGAATTAAATCATATCGTATGATACATATTTAAAAATTGTCCAGAAGCCGCGGCTGGAAGAGAAAATGTTTTACGAGAGAACCGCTCGGAGTCTTGTTAGAAACTAAACTAAACTTGTCTCCCGTCGGCCGAGATGACCGGCGGCAGCGTTTGATAAGCGCGTGACGTCATCCGCTCGTGCCGCTTTGCAGTAGTCCACTGCGTACAGCTGATAAACAAGTACAAAGTTTAAACACATTTGTACTGCTAAATACCACTGTGTACCACTAACTTATGTCTGTTCAAAACTCAGCCTGGAGTAAACGTATTGTTATAGACATCACAATTAAACGGTTTAGTACCACTGTGTATTCTATGTTTCTTCATGTTATTGGAATTGGCAAATTCTTTATTACAAACTTCACTAGCGTACTTTTTAATATGACTGCGAGCTGCCTAGTTTTGTGTGTTATTTGTTGATGCTTCCATGCAAAAGTTTTTTTTACACATATTTCACTCATACTCTTTAATTTCACTACGTAGTAACATATGTGCCCTTAAATTGTTTTTCTGGATGTATGCTTTGTTGTAAACGTCACAAAAATACCGTTTTACTCCACTGTGTATCACTTTGTGGGTATTTTTAGACATACCAAATGCTTTATTACAGATATCACAACATGATTTCCTAACATCACTATGAGCGATCTCATGTTTTGTCAGACAACACCTCATTGCAAAAGGTTTTTTACAAATCTGAAACTCACATATTTTAATGCCACTGTGCATTTATATTTCTTGTGCCCTTAAATGCTTTGACTGTGTGAATGGTTTGTCACAAACATCACAGTGACAATTTTTAATATCAGTGTGAATTTATTTATGTGCTGATAAGTTGGTTGGCTGAGAAAAAGATTTTCTGCAACCTTCACACTGGTATGGCCTAACGTTACTGTGAATTAATTTCTATAACTTTGAGCTCTTCAAGTTAGATAAGGTTTTATTACATCCTTGGATTTCGTTTTTTATAAGTAAAAACAAAGTTTTACCTTACAACCTGAACCGGCTTTTAAAGGTGAAAACCGGTTCAGGTTGTAAGGTAAAACTTTGTTTTTACTTATAAAAAAGTTTGTGTTCCGAGTCGTGAATATAATAGTTGTATTTAGTTTTATTACAGTCATCATATTTTATGTTTTTGTTTGATTTGATCAAAGATTTTGTTGTTCTTTTATACTGCCAGTGATGTAAATGTGCAAGACACATTAATTGACCACTCTTCTGCAGATCTGCCATGGTCTGTTGGTGTTTCTGTGTTAAATCGTTTATTTTTGAAAAGGCTCATGTCACATTTCTCAAATTTTACAACAGGCAAAAAACTGATTAAAAGTGTTCAGTTTAAATTTTCAAAAAAAGTTGATATTGTAATATTAAAAGCAAACAAAAATACACATCTCTCTCAACATTGGGATGCTTTAGCTTAATTAGGGTGTTTGTTATTAAACATTTTTCTTGTTAGACATGTGCCCTTTCCAAAATAAACAGAGGAAAAATTAATATATATATATATTCTCATAAATTGTTAAAAAATTAGCATTTTATTGAATACAATTTGAATTTTATTACAAAAAGCAAAAGAAGTCTCACTCGCAAACTCTCTCTCTCTCTCTCACACACACACACACACACACACACACACACACACACACACACACACACACACACACACACACAAAATGTCTTCGAGACAGCAAAAACAGCAGTAAGGAGAAATGTACTGTCCCATTTTACAAAGCTTAACTTTAAATAAAAGAATGAAATCTGTCCCATTTTATAAAAAAGTTAGTTGTCTTCTCCTTCAGCTGTTGTAGTTGGCCATGAAGTTATAATATCAAAGAAGAATTTGTGTTCTTCAGGCACATATTTGAGCACTTCCTTGATGTCTTCTATTTTTTTCAAGTTGATAGGGTTCTTGCCAGTAAAAGCCTTCTCAGTAGGAAAAGTAACTTCCCATACATTGGGTTTCTTCAGTTTGAAAGTATGTTTCACTAATCCCTTGATAGTACTATATGCTGTTAAGTCTCCATTTTTCATTGTGAAGTAGTAAAACTCTGATATCTTAAACATGGTACGATCTTTTTTATTTTTTGCTCTTGTCAGTGATTCAGTTGAAGCTACATACTTTTTAAAGTATTTTGGCCACCATTTGTCAAAATCTAGTATGATTTAATTGTCTTGCAATAGAACAGTTTCAATTTTCCCATCTGAGCTTTCAGTAATAATTTTTTCATATTGCATAGGTGTGTAGACTCTGTCACTTTTTTTAAGGCATCTTTTTATTACTCCAAACGTTCTGTCACAAGGAAGGAAGCTGTAACCCTTAACTGGAAAATACTGTGTAACTGAGATTTTATGTGAAACAGATAGCCCTAATAAAGATCTCAACACTGTGTGGTTTCAGTTTTGACCGATGCACCTATCTGAAAAGACATGAATTTCTTTGGCAGTTTCAGGTAACGTATTTTGTATAAAATTATAGAGAAAAGAGGAGACCTTGTTTACTCCTTTTTTTGCAATTCCTTCATGATAGAGGTATTTTTACTTTTCTCAGTTTTAAAATCGTAAATGCAAAAGCAGTTGACCCTCAGTTGTCGATAGTAAAATATTTCTTGTACTGGAATGTGTGGTAGTGGTAGATTCTGCATGAAGTCGACACAGATACCATAAGTATCAGGCTCATTCGCCCACTTTTTAGGTATGTCTTGCAAAGCTAAATAAAAGTTTTTAGCACATTTTAAATGAACCATTTTTTCAGCTACTGCTCTTTGCATTGTCATTGAGCGTGTTGCTCTTGATTTTTGTTAACAGTTCCTCATATTTACCACATACATCTTTCTGAGGCCTACCAAAACGATAATTAAAAATTTCTTTGTAATAAGTATAATAGAAACTGTATTTAACTTTGGAATTAGGATATTTGTCTATAAATAATTTATACATAGTTTTTATGTTCAGATCTGCAGATAAATAAGTGATAGGTCACCCAGTGTAATGTGATATTTTTGTGGGGAAACTCTCTATATGATCTTTTATAATCTGACATTTTCACCGGGGATAGCATGGGTTTTTAAGTTTACCCCGCATATCCTTAGGCGATTTCCCCACTGCCAACAGTGATGAAATTCTTCTAAGTCTTTTGTTACTTATTGAATATAAAATTAAAATTGCTTTTTTGCAAACTGGAATTCTCTTTCCCTTAGTTGAAAGATGATAAATAATGGAATGGTTCGTACCTTTAGTGTTTTCTTTCACTGTACCTGCTCTAGGTCTAGATCTTTCAATATGTGTAATTTCCATTACTTCTTGCAAATTAGTCTTTTGTTTCTATTTTGTAAAAATCTTCAAATATTTGTAGTTGTTCTTCCTTTGGTAACTTCTTCAAACAATCTTTGTGACACCTGAAACTAAATATAACAACTTAAATACTACCACTACCACTACTACTACTACTACTACTACTACTACTACTACTACTACTACTACTACTACTACTACTACTACTACTACTACTACTACTACTACTACTACTACTAATAATAATAATAATAATAATAATAATAACAATAATCTAACAAATTGTATAATAATAATATATAATAATAATCATAATAACCAACCATATTATCAAAAATAATAATATTATACCACAAAATAATTTTACCCAACTTGACATTTTTAGTTGGTTGCTAATATGGTTGGTTATTATGATTATTATTATTATTATGCAGAGTAAGCTAGGACAGTCAACAAATTATTGTAGGTTAAGATCAATGTTTCATTAAGTTAAGATGGTATGGTAGGTTAGGCTAAATAGAAAAGATTAGCTTAAGTAGGCAAACTAGGTTAAGTAAGTTAAGGAATTTTAGGATTATTATTTTAGGCCTAATTTATGAGTATTCGTAGTGACTACTTCCTTAAGGCTACAAAAATAGTTTAAGTGGAAAATAAAATTTGTTTTACTTACCCACAGTTTTTGCCCATGGATTTCGGTGGTACATGTTTGCCTTTGTAATTAGCATATGCCTTGCCTGGTATCCGGGATTTCTTGATAACATTTTGCTTATAGCAGTCATCATTACGAACACCCCATTTTATTTTCTTTGGTAGACGTACTGAATTGTCAGAATCAGAACTACTACTGCTCGAATTCACCATATTTCTATTTTTGATACAAGATGTAAAGTTTCTAGTAGAACTGAATGTCAGTGATGACTGTAGGTTACAAAGTAAGATAAAGCTCTTTGCCATACAAGTGAACAAGTCGTACTGCGCATGCGCGTCCCATCTACATACAATCAGTTCAGTGAAGAAAGGGCTCATGTCCCGGACATGATCCCTTTCAAAAACAAATGACAATTTCAAATCTTCATAAAACGCCACAGAGTTGAGTTAAGAATGAGTCCTTTCAATAGTAAATGTATCTAGGTTAGTATTTCAAGTTAACATCAAAATATGTATTTCGCAAAAAATTGGACATGTGCCCTTTTAATAATAAACGATTAGTTTGTTGTTTTTATTATGTTATCAGAATACAACTGTAAAGATACGTATTGTGTATACTGCTGCTGTTTTGTGCCCGACGCGAACTCACAGGCTCGAAACCACTGGATTATTTATGTAGTACGTCTTCCAAAAGTCAGTAAGCGTATCTAAATCACTCAATTTTGTTTAATTATATTTGTTACGTGTATCCCATTGACGTACAGAATTTCATTTAAGGGCGGTTCTACAAAAAAATTATGGGATAATATTACCATCCCCTAACAGAATTTCTGTAGATACAAAGACTTAATTATTATTGCGTAATGTTAATAAAATTTAAGGGTCTCAGTAGATCCTTTTATAGACCTGGTGTACTACAAATCCTTATTTATATATAGACATAGACATATATATATATATAAACGTTACGGAATGTCTATATCTAAGGTTTTGGCGGCCGGCGTCAACAGCATTGGGAATAAACTCCGGGCTATTGAGCCGTGGTCCTATTTGTTGCTTATCCCTTTTTTCCCCGTGGTCCAAGTCCCACAGTCATAGAGACAGCCACACTCCGTATAACAGATTTTATGAAGTGCTAATTGTTACCCGCGGCTTCGCACGCGAATATTTGACTTTTAGTAAGTATTTTAATATAATTTTTATTGTCTATGTCTATATGGCGTTCTGTCAGCTCGTATAACAATTTTGTACTCATTAGTCAAATTATCTCCAAAGCTGTTTTCAACACTTGTACTATTTTAACTTGTACTAAATTATTATATTGGTACAACAGCCTTTGGAGATTTAAAAATACCCGTTTATAAAGCCTTTGGAGACATTATAAAGTACCTGTTAAATAAAAAACGCTAAGTTCTTTATTTTAAGTGTTACTGTGTTAGAAGCATTGTATAACATATTAAAGGTTATGTTTTCCTCAGCTTTTACTTATTTCACCAGTAAACTAAAAACCAAAAACTGTTATCACCTAACCTCACAAATGAAAACAACACGTATTTTTGCTTTGCATTAAGTAATAGGACAATTTACAATTAGTACATGTCTTCTTTTCCACATCGTAATATATCGATACAATCGCATATTATATAAAACATCCAAAATCTACTGCAGGAATGGATAAATGTACAGTTCCGATGCCGCTAAATAGCTTTTGTTTATTTATTTGTTATTAATCGGGACCTTCTTCTACTGATAGCGAATGATAGAAAATACTCTAAAAAATATTTTGGCTCTAAAAAGAAAACACTTCATACTAGGAAAAAGTACGAATTAATTTTTTTTCTAAGTTTTAGAGCTATTACAACCGACAACAGCTGTTATTTACCCACGCCACGCCACTGCCGTCAGTACACCACAGCACTATGGCAAAGGCAAAGGCCTGTGGTGACCTTTGACACTGAAGACGGTCTACAGAGGCGAGGCCGAAACGTCTGTACGAGTTAACATCTTTCGTAACGCAGAAGACCACGCCTTACAGGCCGGACAGTAGTAGTTACTCGCTGTCCAACTTCTAAACCAAATGGGCGGTACACAAACGAGCCATTATTTTATTTCATAAATAATAGTTAGGACACCAGGCGTCCACACCCGTGGATATGGGGTTAACGCACCCGATGTACCCTAGTTGGAGTCTCACCTTGCTCCAACCTGTCTTGGGTGAGACCTCTTCCTTCATTTCCCTATCTGGTCTCTTTTGACCAACACTTGGTCTTTCTGACCCCATCATTATTAGGTTTCAATGGGTAGTGAGGCCTTCATTCTCCTACTTCAATTGTACTTTGTAATTCTTCTTTTCTTCTTTTTCTTTCATGCTACCCAATGGCATACGTGTGTTTCTACAATACAGTAGCTGTATCTACTGGCCGATAAGGGACCGGCCAGGGTTGAAAGTGACAAATGATCAACGGTCCTGGGGTCGTAAGTGGAAGCTGTCCTTACGGCGCTAGGAGCGGAAGAACTAGAGAGGTTCGTCTTCGCTCACTAAGCATAGCAAAAAAATAAAAATATATAAGACAATTATCAGATAGCTTGTTACTTATGGAAACGAGACATGGACACTGACAAACAAAGAACAAGAAACACTAATAAGGTTTGAAGGAAAGATCGTAAGACGTGTTTATGGCCCGATAAAAGAAGATGACGAATGGAGAATACGAAATAACCAGGAGATAGACGAGCTACTGAAGCATGAGGACTTTGTAAGATTCATAAAGATTCAACGAATACAATGGCTAGGTCCTCTAGAGCGGATGGATGATCAGCTTATGCCAAAGAAAATCCTGAAGGCCCAAGTCTACAAAACCAGAAAGGGGGCCCAACCTAAGATAAGATGGTTGGATGGTGTGCTAGAAGATTTAAGAAGAATGGATATCAGTGGTTACACTGATATGGCAATGGATATGAGGCACTGGAGAAGGTCAGTGTTGGAAGCCAGGGCTCACGTTGGACTGTAGCGGTAAAAAGGAAAGAAATGGGCATGGACAGGGAATAAAGGTAAAGGTAATGGTATTACATAATAAAATATTGAATTTGGCAATCTGGAATGTGAGGGTCCTCACTCACAAAGGCATAGAACTGTATTTCAGAGACAAATAAATATTGCAGTCATTACAGAGACTACGAAAAAGACTACGTAGGTACACTTGTTGCCGGTTGCGACAGGCCTAAAACTTAACCTAAAAATTAATTCGATTTTTTTCCTTGTACCAAGTGTTCTTTTTTAGAGCATTTTCTATCATTCCCTGGGAGAAGAACGGGGTCCCGGTTCAACGGGATCTGACTCTCATTATACTTGCACAGAATAAATCACAACACAAATAATCGAATTAAAAATAATAAAGACAACAGAGAAACACATGACTAAACGAACAAAACACAATCAGGTACGTAGTATCTGCTGCACATCAGTTCCAAAAACGAACATAGCTGCTAACTGATCGTTTTGCCGGTTTATACAGCGGCAACACATTGAGTGGACGAATGTGTCCCCCTTCCGTAGTTTGTACAGTGACAACTACTACGAAGTCAATGACCGTACGCAGTAAAACGGTGCCGATGTCTGAGCCGGCAACACAAGATGGTGCAAGCGCCCAGAAGTTCGAAAGCAATGCTACCCTTTTCTTCAAGTTTCCCTGCTAATATTGTTCGGATTTCAAATTAGCCAGTAACTAAAGTATTTATTCTGTGGAATAATTAATATTATTTTCTCTTATTTCCAATACTGTTGCCCCCGGCATTGACGCCACGCTATGTCCGTTACCATTACGTCAGGTTTTTTATTAATTTTTATATCAAATTAATCTAGTCGTTTTGAATCTGATATCACTGCCATACGTTCACCTAACGTTTCCTCTGATTTTTTTCCTGTTGGCGAAAACACATAAATAGGACAGTTAAAAAAGCACGACAGAGAAACATTAAAACGGTTTGTTCCGCATACCGTTCGTTCTTGTCGACGAGAATACATAATAAAATTTTCTCCGACCGTGGTAATTAAATTGACAGACGTAAACGTCATTATTTGAACTGACGTAGCCTGCAGTATAAAGGAGCCGCCGCTGACCGCACACGGCTTGAGGGAAAACCAAATGCCAAATCGGATTTCACTTGAGACCAGTCTCTGTCTAACCTCAAACCGAAACAAGATAAAACAAACTTTGTCTCTGGCTGTACAGCTCTTGTTTTGTGCTACTTTTGTGTGTTTTTATTTCTTCCCTCAAATCTTCTTTTCTTTGTCTGTATACCTCCCCTCCCCCCTCTCTCTCTCTCTCTCTCTCTCTCTCTCTCTCTCTCTCTCTCTCTCTCTCTCTCTCTCTCTCTCTTTCTTACACTCGTAAGCATACAGTTGCATGACTACCGTAGATTGACGCAAGCAAAAATTCACTAAGATCAGAAACATCCAATTTTACTTCCTGAAAAGGACTATATAACAGAAGTGATTATAAGAAGAGAACACGTAGTGTCCATGCATTCAGGACCACAGGCACTACTAGCACAAGTGAGAAGACAATTTTGGCCAATAAATGGCAAGTTATTGACCAAGCGAATAATCAAGAAATGTGTAACCTGCTCAAGAAATAATCCAAATGTCATATTTCAACCAATGGGAAACTTACCGGCGTGCCGTGTTATTCCTGACCGACCATTCATAAACTGTGGTATTGATTATTGTGGCCCAATATTTATCAAACGAGTTATGCAACGATGCGTTAAGACGCTTTATGACCAGACGAGGAAGGGTCACAAACATATACAGCGACAATGTAACAAACTTTGTAGGAGCAAGAAATGAGTTACAAGAATTAAGGAAATTCATAAGGGAAAATAAGGAGTGTAATTTTCCACACCTTTTTACTTATTGTAATTTGTCCTATTACTTAATGCAAAGCAAAAATACGTGTTGTTTTCATTTGTGAGGTTAGGTGACAACAGTTTTTGGTTTTCAGTTTACTGGTGAAATAAGTAAAAGCTGAGGAAAACATAACCTTTAATATGTTATACGATGCTTCTAACACAGTAACACTTAAAATAAAGAACTTAGCGTTTTTGATTTAACAGGTACTTTATAATGTCTCCAAAGGCTTTATAAACGGGTACTTTTACTTCCATATTCCTTAAGGAATGGAAGTATGGTGATGGCAAAAAAAATCGTGTTCGAGATTATTGCAGATTCTGATTCTACTACACTCAAAACATGAAAAAAAGTCGTTTTCCGAAAAGTGTCTGTGTGTGTGTCTGTCTGTCTGTCTGTCTGTCTGTGTGTCTGTCTGTCTGTCTATCTGTCTGTAGATTTTTTTTCTATGGCAAACGATAACTGCCGCAAATTCAAACAGAATCAAATAATTTTTTGCATGCAGTCCTGATTTGCAGAGTACTCGCGACCTATTGTTTTTGGTGAAGATCGGTTGAGGGAAAGGGGTAGTTTACCTGCAACGGTTTTTTTTTTTAGCAAGGGTAATTTTGTTTGTTTGGCAAACGATAACAGCCGCAAATTCAAACAGAATTAAATAATGTTTCGCATACAGCCCTGAATTGTAGAGTTCTCAAGATCTGTTGATTTTGGTGAAGATCGGTTAAGGGAAAGGGGTAGTTTACCTGTAACGTTTTATGTTTTAACAAGGGTATTTCCTATGGCAAACGATAACAGCCGCAAATTCAAACAGAATCAAAAGATTATTTGCATACAGCCCTAAATTGTAGAGTTCTCAAGGCCTATTGTTTTTGGTGAAGTTCGGTTGAGGGAAAGGGGTAGTTTACCTGCAACGTTTTTTTAACAAGGGTATTTTCTATGGCAAACGATAACAGCCGCAAATTCAAACAGAATCAAATAATGTTTTGCATACAGCCCTGATTTGTAGAGTACTCAAGACCTATTGTTTTTGGTGAAGATCGGTTAAGGGAAAGGGGTAGTTTACCTGTAACGTTTTATGTTTTAACAAGGGTATTTCCTATGGCAAACGATAACAGCCGCAAATTCAAACAGAATCAAAAGATTATTTGCATACAGCCCTAAATTGTAGAGTTCTCAAGACCTATTGTGTTTGGTGAAGATCGGTTGAGGGAAAGGGGTAGTTTACCTGCAACGTTTTTTTAACAAGGGTATTTTCTATGGCAAACGATAACAGCCGCAAATTCAAACAGAATCAAATAATGTTTTGCATACAGTCCTGATTTGTAGAGTACTCAAGACCTTTTGTTTTTGGTGAAGATCGGTTAAGGGGAAGGGGTAGTTTACCTGCAACGTTTTTTTATCAAGCGTATTTTCTATGGCAAACGATAACAGCCGCAAATTCAAACAGAATCAAATAATTTTTTGCATACATCCCTGAATTGTAGAGGTCTCAATGACTTTCGATTTTGGTGAAGATCGGTTAAGGGGAAGGGGTAGTTTACCTGCAACCTTTTACGTTTTAACAAGAGTAAAGTACTTGAAAATTTATTTAAAATTTTTGAAACAATGGTAATTGTTAAAAATAAAATAATTTTGTTGCCAGGCAATAAAATTATAATTTTTTCATTTTAATGTAATATAATATTTTTCATTTAATACAGCAATAAAAAGGCAGGTAAGACACAGCCTGGCTGTTTGGCTGAAACTGATTTTAAATATAAATCTTAGAATATGGAAGTCATGTATGGTTCTCCATACCGATATTTAAATCTCCAAAGGCTGTTGTACCAACATAATAATTTAGTACAAGTTAAAATAGTACAAGTGTTGAAAACAGCTTTGGAGATAATTTGACTAATGAGTACAAAATTGTTATACGAGCTGACAGAACGCCATATAGACATAGACAATAAAAATTATATTAAAATACTTACTAAAAGTCAAATATTCGCGTGCGAAGCCGCGGGTAACAATTAGCACTTCATAAAATCTGTTATACGGAGTGTGGCTGTCTCTATGACTGTGGGACTTGGACCACGGGGAAAAAAGGGATAAGCAACAAATAGGACCACGGCTCAATAGCCCGGAGTTTATTCCCAATGCTGTTGACGCCGGCCGCCAAAACCTTAGATATAGAAATTCCGTAACGTTTATATATATGTCTATGTCTATATATAAATAAGGATTTGTAGTACACCAGGTCTATAAAAGGATCTACTGAGACCCTTAAATTTTATTAACATTACGCAATAATAATTAAGTCTTTGTATCTACAGAAATTCTGTTAGGGGATGGTAATATTATCCCATAATTTTTTTGTAGAACCGCCCTTAAACGAAATTCTGTACGTCAATGTGATACACGTAACAAATATAATTAAACAAAATTGAGTGATTTAGATACGCTTACTGACTTTTGGAAGACGTACTACATAAATAATCCAGTGGTTTCGAGCCTGTGAGTTCGCGTCGGGCACAAAACGGCAGCAGTATACACAATACGTATAGATAATTAATGAGGGCGGAATACGTACACGTCGCGTATCGCACTGCTGCCAACAAAACGCAAGTACAACTGCAGACACAAACACATAATTCAGTTTACTCACAGCTGCAGATGTATTTTTTGCCAGAGTTCTTGCTCCGTGGCGACGAATAATGAAGAAAAAAATAATGTACTCTTAAAACCAAACACGTGCAGTACAATCTCGACGGTTATACATTAATCTTTCCTCTGCACATTCTGTAGTAGAGAAATTTGGCTTCGACTTTTCTCCCCAATATGAGCTTACACAGCTTGTTCGTTAAGCCAGTTATGGGTCGACCTACTTTGCTCTTGCCGTCTGTCTTCTTCTTCTTCTTCTTCTTCTTCTTCTTCTTCTTCTTCTTCTTCTTCTTCTTCTTCTTCTTCTTCTTCTTCTTCTTCTTCTTCTTCTTCTTCTTCTTCTTCTCCTCCTCCTCCTCCTCCTCCTCCTCCTCCTCCTCCTCCTCCTCCTCCTCCTCCTCCTCCTCCTCCTCCTCCTCCTCCTCCTCCTCCTCCTCCTCCTCCTCCTCCTCCTACTCCTCTCCCTCCCATCCCCTCCTCCTCCTCCTCCGACAAGCACTAGACCGTTTGGCCTGTTGCCACTCATCCGGCGACCCAATACTATAATACTACTATATACTATAATACTAGGACTGCCATCTAGAGGTGGGCCGATACACCTATAACAGTTATTTTGGAACGATTATTTTTGTGGAACGGATATAACGGTGACTGAAAAGTTGAAATGCCTATTCCGATTCAACGATGACTGAAAAGTCGAAATACCCGTTCCGAATACTCGCGGCCTCACGGTTCCGAGTTGCGGGAGTTCCCTACGCAACTAAAGAGTAAACGACCTGTACTAGTCTACTAGTACACGAGTACAAAGTCACAGTTATTGGTGCTGAATACTTGATTCTGCGGATGTGCCGATTGCCATACAAGTACGAAACAAAGCAAAACAGCGAGGTTCAGAATATCTCTATGTCAAAGAGACGAAGCTGTTTTCAATAAATGAAAAAATCATACTGATGTTACGTGTGTTAACATAAATTTCGTGTGTTATGCAGATATACGATAACAACAGATATATAACACGAAATCCAATATAATAAAGATTATAATAACACGTTATATATTATACTAGTCACCAACTTGGTAAATTTTGAGAAAGCGAATTATATTGTGTTATAACCTACAGAGTAGCTAATAGGCCATATATATTTTTTGTTAATGTGATTTCGGACATGATTTTAACGTCACCGCATATCTCACGTAAATTTTTTGACATTATCTGTTGTTCTATTACGTGCACTCTAAATTTTATTGCCTGAGCGTCGCAACTGCTTTGTCTAACCAAAATGGAATCAATAATTAATTTAATATTAAATCTGTGTCGGTTTATTTACTCCTAGTGACAACTTAAATTAGAATTCCAGAAGGCAGATAGGCCTATAAATTCTCTTGTTTTTTATTTTCTTTTAAACAGTAACGGCTTACTAAAGTCACAGTGTAAAATAACACTCTTAATACTTTTAGTTTCAATTTATTTCTTGTAACAAATTATATAATACAGATATACGTATGTACAATAGGTATCTAATAACAGGTACCATACCTGTTATTTTTTTGGAATGTTTCATTTATACCTGTGATTTTTAAATACTACTTTAGCATTCCCTCTACTGGCAACGTTTCTTGTCCCTCTGGACCTGTAAACAAAATGGGATTCCTGTTGGCAAGCGTTTGTTATTCGTTCTTAACACGTGGCCCACAATTTTCCCCAACGTTGTTTAATCTTATTGTTTAAATGGTAAATCCAAGGCTCTCCTTGCTTGTTCATTTCCCAATAAGTCTTTTCTTGTTACAACAAAACCGAACTTACAAACGAGTTTACAGACCATACGCAGTTGGCAAGATCAAGAACCTTAAGGAAAAGGTGGACCACCAGACTTGTTAGACGTTGGACAGACGAATCAATCGAGGACATGGCGAGGTCAACCGTTAGCTAACTCAGTTTCTAACAGGTCATGGATACTGAGGTCGTGACTGCCTCAATAAAATAAGGAAAGTTTGATCGCGTGCATCGCGATCAAATTGGGATGATTGCACTTTATACGCCCGCGACCGTTCAGGACTACGGGGGTTTTTGTGATGACCAAGCGATGACCCAAAAACGGTACCACGGGATCGTGAACCAGCCCGGACGGGGGTCCTGGTCTCCCCCCCCCCCCCCCGGTGTTCACGAATTGACAGGCAAGGTTTCGTGGTGGCCGTGGGTTGTCCCAGCTAGAGTAGACTTTCCACTAAGAGTAATCTTTCCAGAAGTTCGGGTGTGTGCGTTGACACCCTCGGACTTTGGGACGACACACTCGGGTCTTCTTCGGGGGAAGTTCACCTGCTCCATATACTGCGTCTTCTTCGCCGCTCGGACATTCTACTGTTTTAGATGAGGAATAAATATGACGGCGCTTTATCAGGTGACTGCTGACACCACGCTGAAGTAGCCTACGTAATGCAAAAGCGGTGGTTCCGGGGTGGACTGACGTCAAGAAGTAAGGGTTTGTGGTTTTGTCGGGGGAGAGTCCCACACGACGTAGGAGTGCGGACTCTTCTACGGCGAACATTAGTTTTCCACATTTTCGCTCGTAAAAAAACGAACGTGGTTTTGCTGTATATGGAAAAACGTATTTCATATTTTAAGTCCTAATTATTTTTTTTGTTGGCAATACGAGAGTCAGTTGAATAGTTCGCGGAGCAACATCTGTTACTTAGCGGTAGAACTAAAAAATATATTGGCCGTTGTAAGAGTCATATTTCTCAAACAGAATTATCACTGTTGCACACCATTACGGAAAAATTATTCCGATTAGCGCTTTCAAGCTTCACAGCTCATTGTCAGACTGAAAATGACAGATCGTTATTTCCGATCTGACAATGAGCTGTGAAGCTTGAAAGCGCTAATCGCAATCATTTTCTATAGTGGTGTGCAACAGTGATAATTCTGTTTGTGATTATAACCACTAACACAACTTTCTTAATTAAAAAGTCATATTTCTTATAAACACCTGTTAATTTCCAAATCTATCTGTCAATTCACTCATTGTTTACCAGCTGTTCGAAATTTACGTGTCACGAGTGTTTTGAAAAGTGGACAAAATCAAACTTCGAGCTGTGCTTGAATTGTTTGCTAAAAAGGGGTCTAAAGTCAATAAAAATTCACAACGAAATGCTAAATGTGTTAGGAGATGCTGCACCTTCAAAAACTGTAGTTTGGAAGTGGGTAGCAGAGTTTAAATTTCGTCGCACGAACGTTGAAGATGATTCCTGCAGTGGGCGCCCCCAAAAAAAGTAACGCCTCCAAATATCATTAAAACAAATGTGATACACGGTGTTGGAAGACCAGCGACTGAGAGTGGTTGGCGTTGCAGAGAACATAAGCATCTCATATTAGCGTGTGCGTTATGTTATAACTCAAGAACTTGGTGTGAAAAAAGTTCGTGCAAGATCCCTTCCGCATTTGGAGTGTTGCTTTTTTGGAAGTTCACAGCCGGCATCATTTTCAATGCTTGCACGAATAAGTTTAAACTTGAGTCCCCACTTACCAACCATTGTTTTTGAAGATGCAAACCATCTTCTAACACACTTACCATTTAATTTTGAATTTCCGATAGTCAGACTATTTTAAACTAAGAATTCATGATTTTGTTCAGTTTTCAGTTCACGCGTGACATGTAAATTGTAAACAGCTGATAAACAGTGAATAAATTGACAGATTTTAAAATTAGCAGGCGTCAACATGAAATACGAATTTGACAGCATACGAGAAATGTTAATTCTAGCTGTAAGCAACAGACGTCGCTCCGCGAACTTTTCAGCTGACCCTCGTATATTAACACATGATGAATGCAAAAAAGGCGTGCAGAAGCAATGAGAGCAATGAGAACGTGGCTATAAAATAACGAGACTGATGCTGTAAAACTTTTTATTTTAAATTTATACATATTTAATTATTATCCCCTTCAATATACACCCTTCCTCTATCCCTACACCGCTCCATTCGAATTTTCTATTGTTCAAAACAGTGCTGGAAGTCTTCGTCTGTGAGCTCGTTCATGAAGCGTGCCGCTTTTTCTTTCACGGCTTCAACGGTCTGAAATCTTGTTCCTTTTAATGCAGATTTGACCTTGGGGAACAGATAAAAGTCACATGGTGCCAGGTCAGGTGAATAAGGCGGATGGTCTAACACTGGGATGTTATGCTTGGCTAGAAACGTCTTGACAGACAATGCAGTGTGAGTCGGTGAGTTGTCATGATGAAGAACCCGTGACTTGTTTTTCCACAATTCGGGTCTTTTTTTTCTGATTTTCAACGTCTTCTCGGCCATCTTGAAAACGCTTAAACCACTCAAAAACTCGCGCACGTGATAAACATTCATTGCCATATACTTCTTTTAGTAAAAGATAAGTTTCAGTAGCGGTTTTTCCAAGTTTCATGTGAAATTTCACGACAATTCGTTGCTCTACTAAAACACTTATAATTTTTCCGGCAAAACACAAAAACAGATGTTATACAAACAAAGGCCACGGCCAAACTAATATAACTACTGACACGGGAGGGGCGTCAACCGATAGAAAACGCTTCACGGTAAACAGCTGTCGGTCGTATGACTTTGGCGCATGCGTAGTTCGTTTGTAGTACCATCAGTCTCGTTATTTTATAGCCACACCTCGTATCTGACAAAGAATTCGAGAGAAAAATTTGAAACATTTGGGGCGCAGGCAGGGATTTATTTTTTATAATTTATTGCAAATTTGTAATCTGTTTGCCTTGCGAACATTAAACAAATTGTTCTGACGCGATCATTAAACATATGTGATCTGAAGAGTTGTCCATTGACAGCTCTTCTTATCACTGTCTACAGATTAAACGAATACACACATACTATAATTAAAAGACTAAATGGTGAAACATGTAAACAACTAAACGGAAAGTTACTACCACATGCTGCTGGCATGAACAGAGTACATTACTTCAATATAGGCGTATTAAACAATGAGCGTATGAGACAGAAACACCAGCTGACATGAACACAAATGATGCCGATATTACTGTACAGATATCACAGACACTACAATACATATAATACAGTCTGCACGTTATTCGTTGAACCTGAAGGGCAGGTCGAACAATTTACGTCTTTTTCCTTCCATGTTTCGTAAGGAAATAGAAGTATGGTGATTGCGAAAAAAATTGCGTTCGAGATAAGAGCTGATTCTGATTGTACTACCATCACAACATGAAGAAAAGTCATTTTCCGAAAAGTGTCCGTGTGTGTGTAGAATTTTTTCTATGACTAACGAAAACTGCCGCAAATTCAAACAGAATCAAAACATTTTTTTTGCAAATGTGCCTGGGGTGTAGAGAACTCAAGGCCTATTGATTTTGGTGAAGATCGGTTAAGGAGAAGGGGTAGTTTACCTGCAACAATTTATGTTTTAACAAGAGTAAACTACTTAATTTTGATAAATAAAGTATCCTAAAGAGAAGGTCGTAATAATCCACTGTAGAAAGGTAGATGAAATATCTATAACTGAAAAGGGTAGTTGAAGGGGGAGGGGGTAATTTTCTTTAAATGAAAATGATAGTTGAAAGGGGAGGGGATAGGGTAATTTTTCATGTGTGTATTACGTTATCGGCAACAAAGAAGTAGTTTGTTGTGAAAATTCCTTCCCGGGCTGTTTCCAATCTTTCCTGCAAAACCAGACATTTCGGCAGTGCCATCGACTGCCATGTCAGTGAAAATCGAGTGCTCTAACGTGAGGTGGTATACGTTAGTGACCACAGTAGGCTGAAGAAAGAAGTAAAAAAAGCAGTTTCTACGGAAATATTTCATTTCGAAAATGTCCTGTATGGTTCTCCATACCGATATTTAGTCTATAAATGTCTTGACTATTATCCAACAAATTAATTGCTAGGGACTTGAATGGTATTCTAATTTAGATATGAGTTTCCTGCAGACGCGCACAGTTTCTTCTCTTACAGTAGGGACTATTAAGTCTCGGTGTATAGAATTGTTGTAACAAACCATGGAGCGTCGACTATTGATCTTAAAGTTTTGTACTATAAGCGCCTCGATATTGTTCGTACTATTAGTACCCCAAAGTTGAATACCGTAAGTCCATTACAAGCTTAAGAACAGTTTTATACGAGGGTCAGTTAAAAAGTTCGCTGAGCGACATCTGTAGCTTTGCAGTAAAACTAAAATTTTCAGTGTGCTGCAAGATTTGTATTTTATGTGATTTCCTATTAATTTACAAATCTATCAATTTATTCAGTGTTTAGAAGCTGTTTAAAATTGTCGTGTCATGCGTGTTTTAAGAAAGGAACAAAATCAAACATCGTGGTGTGATTCTTTGTTAAAAATTGTTTAATAACGCCAACGGAAATTCAAAACAAAATTGTAAACGTGTCAGAAGATGCTGCGACTTAAAAACCAACGGTTTGTAAGTAGGCACTTTAGTTTAAACGTGGTCGTACGAGCATTGAAAACGTGGACACACCGGACGCCCGAAAAATGCGGCAGCCATCTTGCATAACGCTTTTCACACCAAGTTCTTGAGTTAAAGTATGATGCACACGCTCAGATGAGATGCCTATGATTTCAGCAACGTCATCCACTCCTCAATCTGCGGTCTTTCAACACCCTATGAAATTTTTTCAATAATGCAATTTTTTGTTGCACTTTTAGGACATTAATATACTGGAAATTAACAGGAGTTCACGCGAAGTATACGTCTTGCAGCACACGAAAGGTTTTAGTTCTACCACTGAGCTATAGATGTCGCTCTGCGAACTTTTCAACTGACCCTCGTATATTAAGAGAACTTTGTTGACAAGACTTTACCGCGATCTTATACCTATCAGCCAGTAGATATTTCTGACTTTGAGGTTAAGTTCAGTCTTCTTCTTCTTCTTCTTCTTCTTCTTCTTACGGTTCGTTGCGCACTCCTTGGTCCGACCATCTTTTCTTTGGTCTTCCAATATTCCGCCGTCCCTTCGGACTGTAAACCAAAATTTGTTTTGGTATCCTGTTCTTATTATGCATCTTTTCAACAGGGTCTGTCCAATCCTGTCTGTATTGCTTTATCCTTCTTGAAATTATGTGTTTCTTCCACGTTAGTCTCCTGTCCGGGTACATCCCAAGGTACTTAGCACTTTCAGCGCAGGCAGGGATGTAGAGATACAGTGAAACCTCACTAATTCGTCTCCCTCTGTAATTCGTCACCTACTCAAGCTTTTTTTTTCTTTTTCTTTATTAACAAGCGAATAACATATACGCTCTAATTATAGCCGGGTTAAACAGGAAACTAGCTGATTGTGGCCGGGGTTCTAATAATAGCCAGGAGAACGGATTTTGGAAGGTATTGGTTCCGAGAACGGGTATTACGTACTTCTGTACACGGCACAATAAGTGTCGTGTTGTGTTGTTACAGCGTAATAGGTTTCCGAAACTTCAGTCGGATTGCTGATGACTGGCAAAGTATTCCGGAAAACAGTCTAAAATCTGCCTGGAATAAGTTACGGCCATCTGAATTACAATCAGCGTCTACAGAACCAAAAGGTCTTGACTCCACATATCGGAATTGTTAGATACCTGCCAATCTCTACCAGCATTTAACAGTTTGAATAAAAACGACGTCAAAAGTTGGCGTGAAATGATCTTACCGGATGTAGGCTACGAAATGTTTAGTGATGGTGAAATTGTTACATACGTATCCACAGAACCTACAGAAGCTAATGATGAAGAAGATGACCAGCCAATAAAACGTGCAATCTTACATAAGGAGGCCATTAAATCTCTGACTACAACTATCAAGTGGTACGAAGGCCAAGATGAACCAGAACTGCCTAAAATAATTTCACTGAACCAGATACAACATTTGGTTCTTGAAAAGTACGGTCGACAGAAAAAACAGAAAAAAATTACAGATTTTTTTCACAATCATTAAACAAATTTTTTTTTGCAATTACAGTGCTTAACTTGTTTGAGTTTCAAAATTTCCAGCAATAAATATGTTCGAGGATAACATTAGCAGTGTACATTGCCAGTGTTTTAATAAAACATTTTATGTTGTCTTTAATGGGTTTGTTTCTTACTCCCTCACTCTCTCTTCTAGGTTAGCAGCCCATAGGCTGATTGGCAGCAGCTCGCCATTCTTCATGCTTCTCTGCTTTTCTTTTCAACTCACAATATGATGTGCAGTATCGACCATAAGCTATTTCGTGTAGTCTAAACGGGGTCGACCTCTGTGATTCTTCCCTTCAATTGTTCCTTCTATTATTCTCTTAACCAACCCATTGTGTCGTAGTATATGCCCTATAAACTTAGCTCTTCTGCCTTTTAAATTTCGTAGAAAGCTCATCTCCTCCTGAGCTTTTCTAAAGACTTCCTCATTAGTTTTCTTCTCCCTACAGCTTATCTTGAAAATTCTTCTGTAGAACCAGGTCTCAAATGCTTTGAGTCTTTTCCTGTCACTTTCTCCAATTGTCCAAGATTCACTCCCGTATAGGGCAACACTCCACACGTATCTATTTACTAGATTCTTACTTATTTTTAGGCTGATAATGTTTGAAGTGAAGAAGTTTTTCTGTTTGTTGTAAGCAATTTTATCCAGGTTAATTTTGCTTATAATTTCCTTACTCCTATGTCCATCACTTGTGATTTTACTTCCTAGATAGTTATATTCTTTAATTGCCTGAAGAACATTATTTCCAATAGTTATTCTGACTGGATATTCTTCTTTTCGACTACAGACTAGGATTTTTGGTCTTTTGTTCATTTATTTTCATATTCAGTCCATTCTTCATTACTTGATCCATTGTGTCAAGAATCTTTTGTAGATCTTCGTTGCTCTCTGCAGTCACTGCTATGTCACCTGCGAACTTAAGCATGTCCACTTTTTTCTCGTGTATGTTTACTCCAAGATGGGTGTCTTCTCTTACTCTATCGATCGCTTCTTGGATGTACAAATTAAGCAAACATGGAGACAGAGAACATCTCTGTCTTACTCCTTTCTCAATGTTCGCTTCCTCTTGATGGTTTCCACATCGAACTATGCCTGTCTCGTGCTTGTAAAGATTTTGGATCAATCTTTGTTCTTTGTAGGGCACTCTTGTCTTGTGTAGAATACTGAACAACTTGTTCCACTTAACATTATCGAAAGCCTTTTCTAAGTCAACAAAAGCTATAAAACTCCCTCACTAATTCGTCTATTTCACTAATTCGTCACCCCTTCGGTCCCGTAGGTGACGAATTAGTGAGATTCTACTGTAGTTTTGTGTCGGAAGAAAGAGAGAGAGAGAAAGAGAGAGAGAGAGAGAGAGAGAGAGAGAGAGAGAGAGAGATACCGATTTGTTGGAGAAGTATGAACTAGTGTACGTAAATATTTTTCAGTCAGACAGAGGTGTGGTAAAGTTTGTGTTCCACCTTGCTTCTGGCTGGCCTCAAGTGAAGTAAAATCCTGTTTCGTATTTGTTTTCCCATAAGCTGCTGCGGTTACCGCTTTTGTTTATTCTTTACGTCAGTTCCAATAAACGTGTTTACTCGGCGCAAATTTAATTACCGCAGAGTCTCGGAGATAACTTTATTATTTACTTTGACACTGTGGCCCTCGTGTACCGTATCTTCAGTCCAACACACACACACACACACACACACACACACACACACACACACACACACACACACACACACACACACACACACACACACACACACACACACACACACACACACACACACACACACACACACACACACACACACACACACACACACACACACACACACACACACACACACACACACACACACACACACACACACAGAGACGAGACTAGGAGAAAAACAGAAGGGACTACAAGTAAAACAGTAAATCCTTCTGTCTCGAAAATTTTACTTCAAATTCTTGAACGAATTTTCACACAGTTTAGTTGTACTATAAACATTTTGCCAGCCAACAGCAATACCGATTGTAACAAGTAGCTACGACCCTTATTGGAAGTGCTGAAGTTAAATTATTATTGTTATTATTATTTGGTGTTCTGCTCTAAGACAGGTCTTCAAATGGTAAAAGCTCTTCAAGCTATCCTATCGCATGCCAATCTTTTCGATTCTTCACAACACCCTCTGATTTTAATGCTATCTATTAACTTCATTCTTCTACGCTCTCTTCTTTTTTCTCCTTCTATGACACCCTCCATGGCAGTCTCTTCTTAAACAATTACCTAACCTATTCCTTTTCCTATTTCTATTACCTTCAGGATTCTTCTCTCTTCCCCTATTCTTCTTAAAACTTCATCATTCCTTACTTTATCAACACACCTCACTTTTTGCAATGCTCTCCAAACCCACATCCCAAATGTTTCTATCTTTTCTCATCCTCCTTCCTCAGTGTCCATGTCTCTGTAACACATAAAGCAACGCGTTATATGTGAAGTTAAATTGTAACCGCTGTTGCCGGCGGCAACAGTACTGGAAGTAAGAGAAAATAATATTAATTATAGCACAGAATAATACTTTAGTAATTGAATAATTTGAAATCCGAACAATATTAGTAGGGAAACTTGAAGAAAAGCGTAGCATTGCTTTTGAACTGCTGGGCACTTGCACCGTCTTCTGTTGCCGGCTCAGATATCGGCAATATTTTACTGTGTACGGTCATTGACCTCGTAGTAGTTGTCACTGTACAAACTGTGGAAAGGGACATATTCGTCCACCCAATGAGTTGCGGCTGTATAAACCGGCAAAACGCTCAGTTAGCAGCTATGTTCGTTTTCAGAACTGACGTGCAGCAGATACTACGTACCTGTTTGTGTTTTGTTCGTTGAGAGTCAGATCCCAGTATAATGAGAGTCAGATCCCATTGAACCGGGGGACCCTCTTCTTCTCCCAGCGAATAATAGAAAATGCTCTAAAAAAAACACTTGGTACAAGAAAAAATTCGAATTAATTTTTAGGTTAAGTTTTAGGCCTATCACGACCGGCAAGAGGTGTTATGTACCCACGCTACACCACTGCCGTTTTAGTATGTAGAAAATACATCTGATTTGGGACACCGTAAAGCATATAGGAAAAGTTTCAATCGCAAAGGATGAACGTAAGTAAATTGCCACACCACGACCGCACAGAACTGCTGGTATGTTTTGACCACTGATAAAGTAAAAACCCTTTTCGTATGAGTTGGTTCATTTGATTTCCCACTGCAGAATTTCTGAGGATACCATGTTTAATAAATAATTATGGAAATTTGCTGTAATTTGGAAAAAAGAATATTGATGCAGTAAAAATTTCATTTGTAATCATACCTGCAAATGAAATGTTCAATATATCAAACAAATTCAGTACTAAATTTTGACAACGTGGTAGGTTAAGTTGAACGTTTTTAAAAATTTGAATAATTTATAAAATAATAATCAACTTTGGGGGTAAGTCAAGTCCACGTCCCCGTCGTGCCCCCTGGGACCTTCTGTGCCACAGTGTAGCCACGCTGTAGCTACAGATGCTAACGGACCTCTGTGAAGACCAACGGATGGAATGGTGGAAAAGATCTCAATCATCCAACAGCAGGACGTGCGGAAGAGCCTTAGAGGAGCAGACCTCTTCAAAAACCTGGGTTCATCTGGTTCCGGATGATAGCACCCAGTAAGGCCCCCTGCCTAGGGTTACAGGTGAAACTCGGTCAACAGTCTCAAAGGCGGATGAGGCATCTCAGTTCCCAACGGCAGAGAGAGCGGAAGAACCTCTTTTGAAAGAGAAATTTTTCGGGCAAAAGTGTTAAAAATGGAAGGAGTCCAGGGTAGGAGAGAGAAAAGCGCAGGTTCAAAGTGGACTGAAGCAAGGCCATACTATACTAGACTATAGAGTAGTATAGTGAGGCCTTGACTGAAGGCAGGAAGAAGAGACATAGTGAAAAGATGAAGAATATTGGAGAAAAAGAAAAGAACAAGGAATAAAGAATTGAAATTGACATGTGGTCCTCAGATGGCCGATAGAAAAAAAAAATCAACTTTTGGAAAAAAGAATATTGATGCAGTAAAAATTTCATTTGTAATCATACCTGCAAATGAAATGTTCAATATATCAAACAAATTCAGTACTAAATTTTGACAACGTGGTAGGTTAAGTTGAACGTTTTTAAAAATTTGAATAATTTATAAAATAATAATCAACTTTGGGGGTAAGTCAAGTCCACGTCCCCGTCGTGCCCCCTGGGACCTTCTGTAGCCACAGTGTAGCCACGCTGTAGCTACAGATGCTAACGGACCTCTGTGAAGACCAACGGACGGAATGGTGGAAAAGATCTCAATCATCCAACAGCAGGACGTGCGGAAGAGCCTTAGAGGAGCAGACCTCTTCAAAAACCTGGGTTCATCTGGTTCCGGATGATAGCACCCAGTAAGGCCCCCTGCCTAGGGTTACAGGTGAAACTCGGTCAACAGTCTCAAAGGCGGATGAGGCATCTCAGTTCCCAACGGCAGAGAGAGCGGAAGAACCTCTTTTGAAAGAGAAATTTTTCGGGCAAAAGTGTTAAAAATGGAAGGAGTCCAGGGTAGGAGAGAGAAAAGCGCAGGTTCAAAGTGGACTGAAGCAAGGCCATACTATACTAGACTATAGAGTAGTATAGTGAGGCCTTGACTGAAGGCAGGAAGAAGAGACATAGTGAAAAGATGAAGAATATTGGAGAAAAAGAAAAGAACAAGGAATAAAGAATTGAAATTGACATGTGGTCCTCAGATGGCCGATAGAAAAAAAAAATCAACTTTACAGACTTTTGTGTGTAAACTTTACAGGCGAGAAATAATGCTTCGAGTGTATACAGAAATTATTTATAATCGAATATTTTAAAATTATATGGTAAGAATCCTAGATTTATCTTTTTCCGTGAGGTCCCCCCCTCCACTAGGAACAGATCAGTTACGCTACTGTGTTTAATATCCATTATTATTATTATTATTTTTTTTTAACGAATATTACTTAGTATGACTTTGTGTTTTTGAGTTTATAAAAAATATTTTCAATAATGTTTATACTTTATTTAAACACTCTTATAATCTTAAACGTAGTGGAGAACTTACTATACAAACAGCAATGACCTTTTCAAACATTTCGCAAATTAAAATGGTAATTTTTGAAGTTTTTTGCATAGAATAGGATGGCAAAATAGCTGTTGATGCTTACTTTATAAAAATGTATGTGGGGTATTAAACCGAGAGGTAAGGTTTTAGCAGGATAGCAGTTATTTTAATATCATCATCATATTCAAGGATTAAACCAAGGATGGTTTGTTCCGGTGTCAAATAGGCCAAGATTAGAGCTGGTCACTCCAGCGCTTCCTCGGACGTCCCACACCTTCCCGTCCCCTCGGCTCATAGTTCTATAGTTGTTTGGGGATGCGGCAGTCATCCATTCGGCAAAGATGTTCCCACCAATTCAGCCGATACTGGGCGATCCTGTCGAGTATAGTCATAATATTCAGTTCCTGCCGTGTATCTGTGTTTCTTCGATGATTATGGAGAGTATACCCTGCCACGTGCCTGAGAAATCTCATTTCAGCCGCTTGGATGCGACTGGCCTGGCCTGTCGTTAAAGTCCAATTCTCAGACCCGTAAAGAAGTGTGGGAATAGATTTTTAAGCATAGAATTGTAGAATTTTAGGCGTGTTACTTGCTGACTTAAGGGTTCGCCTAATGGTCCCGAACATAAGGTTGAACTTATGCAACTTATTCACAGCGTCGTTGCTTGCATTATAAGACAGTTATTTCAATATCTAAAACTAAATCAGGTGAACGGCACGTAACGGTAGTACAGTATAACGTAAACAACACGTGTCCTGCGCGGTCGTGGTGTGACAGTTTACCTATGTTCATCCATTCTTTGTTACTTACTAACGTCAAGCGGAATTAATTTAAGTTTACATAACACCTTTATTTTCGCACACTTCGCAATAATTTTACAACTACAGGAAAACGCCATTTATACGTTTCACACTTACTCGTTTCATTCTCCAAGGTCCCGGGGAAATTCCTATACTTGCCGTGTTATTTTATTTCGGTTATACGTTTTTCTTCGTTTATTCGTTTTTTACTTCCATGTTCCATAAGGAAATGGAAGTACGGTGATCGCGAAAAAAATCGTGTTCGAGATAAGGGCCGATTCTGATTGTACTACCCTCAAAACATGAAGAAAAGAAATTTTCCGAAAAGTGTCAGTGTGTAGAATTTTTTCTATGGAGAACGTTAACTGCCGCAAATTCAAACAGAATCAAATAATTATACGCATATGTACCTGAAGTGTAGAGGACTCAAGGCCTATTGATTTTGGTGAAGATCGGTTGAGGGGAAGGGTTAGTTTACCTGAAACAATTTATGTTTTTACAGGAGTAAAGTACTTAATTTTGATAAATAAAGTATCCCGAAAAGAAGGTCATAATAATCCACTGTAGAAAGGTAGATGAAATATCTATAAATGAAAAGGGGAAGTTGGAGGGGAGTGGGTAATTTTCTATAAATGAAAATGATAGTTGAAGGCGGAGGGGATAATTTTTTATGTGTGTACTACATTATCGGTAACAAAGGAGTAGTTTGTTATTAAAATTCCTTCACGGGCTGTTTAGCCGTGGTCCAATGTTTTCTGCAAAACCAGACGTTTCGGTAGTGCCATCGACTGCCATCATCAGTGAAAATCGAGTGCGCTAACGTGAGATGGTATACATTAGTGACCACAGTACTGTGGCTACGGCGGAAGAAAGAAATAGTTTCTATGGAAATATTTCATTTTGAATATGATTTTAAATATAAATCTTAGACCATGGAAGTCATGCATGTATGGTTGTCCATACCGATATTTACACTTATGCGATCACATTCTCAAGTCCCTGGAGATACGAAACTTCGCTGATACGTTTAAATATTTTCTCTGATTTATTTCGAGTATTATCACAAAGTGAACGCTTTGAACGCGAATATTTTGAACAGACTGTACGTTACTACGGAATCGTCAATTAGTACCGGTCAGCTGAGGTAGCAGTTGTCGAGTAACCTTTGAGCCGGCTTTAATTCCTAGAAACGTACCTTGTTTGTTGACCGCTCGTAAACCTCGGTCGCTTCGTCGACATCAGTTCGTTACTGTTCCTATTAGAGGTAACATCGTAAGTGGAAGTGCGTTACGATCACTGAGAAATTAAACGTTTTGAAATTAAGAGGGAATATGAAGCGAATAGATGTCGCCAAAAAGTTAGTGATTGCTCTCCGTCGACGTTAAATTCAATTGTGGGTAAAGCAACCGAAATTGAAGAAAGTGCTCGTGTATTTGGTGTTTATAGTACTAAGCAGACACGTATTCAAGACAAAAAATACGAATGATGCCTTGTCTGTTCCATGCAGCATAGGGCGGAAGGAATTCTTATCAGCGGGCCAGTGCTTTACGAAAAACCAAATGAACTGGTATCCAGGTTCGGTGTTGAAGATTTTCACCCGTCGACCGGGTGGCTACATTAATTTCAGATATTTTTAATTAAGAAAGTTTTGTTAGTGGTTATAATCACAAACAGAATTAACACTGTTGCACACCACTGTAGAAAAATTATTTCTATTAGCGATTTCAAGCTTCACAGCTCATGATCATATCGGAAATAACAATAACAGGACTAGACAACTATTTTATACCCCTACTTGCCCTAAAGCCCTAAAGCGCGTACACATTTTCGTAAACAAGCTTTAAGTTAAACGTCATTTCTGGCTGTTAGTAACTAGCGAGTTCAGTCACGTACCTGTGTTGGGTGCGCAAAATGTGTTAAGTCAGTAAATTTGAGAAAATGAGTTATGATCACCACCAGAAGGAGAAAAATCGGACCTTCGTGTGTGTAAAATGTGTTAAGTCAGTAAATTTGAGAAAATGAATTATGATCACCACCAGAAGGAGAAAAATCGGACCTTCGTGTGTGTAAAATGTGTTAAGTCAGATTCCTATTATAATAGAATTATGTGTTTGTGAAAATTGTGTTAGTTCAGTAAAGTTAGGATTAGGGGAGTGCAAAATGTGTTAAGTAAGTTTTGCAGGACATAACACACTTTGCACACTGTTCCATTTCCAGAAAATTTTTGTGAAGAGTGTGTAAAGTCATAATTTTATTGACTTAACACATTATGCACACTTACATTAAAATACTTCAATGATTTAACACATTTTACATTCAACCGTAACAATAATTAGACAAAATAAAAAGCAGATCTAACGATCTATCTCAGAAATTAAGCTTATATTTGTTAATTTTTGGCCATAGAGGTATATAGATAGAGGTGGTGAACTGGCTGAGAAACCCTCTGGCTGTTTAAATTTTGAACTGACGCTGAATCAGCTGATCCGCGCGAGTTCCACTCTCGCGCATGCGTTAGTAGACAAGGATAGAAATGAGCGTATGATGTTTCTGCGTGGACATTTCCACTTACACGAGCGCCTATACTTTGCCCCCTCTATCTATATACCTCTATGTTTTTGGCATGTAGACTTTGTTAGGTTGCCAGTATGGACGTATTAAAAAACAGCTGATTGACTGTATCCTTTTTCTAAGGTTAGTTGAGCTGTTGCTAGAGTGAAGTGAATAATTTTTTCGATTATTTAAGCGGTTTAATTCCAGTGTATTTAGTTATATAGTTTTTTTATTATATAAACAAGTTGCTATTGAAAATTTCATAATGTCTTCAAGAGCAGAGATAATACTGTACTAAAAATGGCATTGGAACAGCAATTTGAAAACACCAGTAGAGGTAAGAAAAATCTAATTTTGTCACTACTAGCCTTTATTTCTTAGATTGTAGTTAGCTGAATTATAATTTGATTAACACAACAGTGATGTCATACCGATGGTATCTGAAGATTAATTGGCAATTTCTCGTTATCTAATCAACCAATATAGGTGTATGTAAAGTTAGGTTATCAAACAAAATTACTCGTACGTTACATTTTAGGCTGCTGTATAATGGTTTGCCTAATATGAAAGTGTACATGTGCATATTTTTACATCCATAGTATAAATAGACTAATAATTCTAACATTTATCACAGAATGAGTAAGTTTTTACTTATAATCATGTTCAAAATGAATTGGAAAGTCGTTACTTCAATAAATTAATAAATTATTAGTTTATAATTATGTTTGTTTTTTTAGATTCAAGTCCAGCACCAACTATTCCTAAGGAACTTCAGTACATTATGAATTCAGATGACTCTCAGGATGATCCTGATTTCACAGTTGACAGCAGATTATGTTCGAGTGATTCAGAAGAAGATGTTGAATTACCAAAAAGAAGAATGAAGAAAAGCACCACCAGTGAACGCAAACCTGAAAGCGATCCACTTACAAAGAGAGGTACTCCGAAAGTTCGTGGATTAAAGAATGATACTAGACAAGCAAGAAACGAAAGAAAAATCTCTCGTAACGCAGGACAAGGCTACATAACAGGTAAGGGTAAAACAGTGTTACCAAGGGAAATAGTGCCGTTTGGTCAGTGTAGAAACAAGTGTAATGACTTAATTACGGACGAGTACCGTGAAAAATTGTTTAAAGATTACTGGGCCATGAGTGACTTTAACAGAAGGTTGGGATTTATTTCAAGTTTAATTGAAATTAAAGATAAGGAGGTTACAAGAAAAAGGAAGGCAGATTTTGAACCCAACAGTCGGTTTCGACAAATTTCTGTGGTATACTACACTGAGGTAGAAAGGGAGAGGAAAACATTTTGCAAGTCTTGCTTTATGAGAGTTTTTGGAGAGAAACCAAGGTTTATGGAGACAGTGATCCGAAAGAAACGTTCTTCAACTACAGGTATTGTGCAAATGGATGCTAGAGGATCTCATGAGCCTATAAATAAGATATCTGAAGACAATATTAATTTTGTTAAACACTTTTTTAATGCACTGCCTACCTATGAGAGTCACTATACGCGAAGAGACTGCCAAAAAAAATGTCATCTCACGTTACACTTGCTGAATTATATGAAGAATACAAAAAAACATGTAATGCAAGGAATCCTGTTAGCCGTCGAATTTTTGAAACTGAGTTCCATAAAATGAATCTTTCAATAAAGAAACCTAAAGTAGACACTTGTGCAACTTGTGACAAATTAGCTCTACAAGTTACAACTGTGACAGATAAAACTGACTTACAGACACAATTAGACGCACATCACAAATTAGCTGAACTTGCTTACGAGACGAAGAAGAGAGACAAGTTGTTATCGAGCTGTGATAAAACAAGCAAGATGGTAACATTTGACATGCAACAATGTTTGCCCACACCTTCACTTAAGAACTCTGTAGCCTTCTATAAAAGGCAATTGTGGACATTCAATTTAACCGTACATGAATGTGATGACGGACAGTCGTTCGACTTCTTATGGCATGAGGGAATAGCAGGGAGGGGGGCAAATGAGGTTCCTGTTTATATAGTTATCTCTTAAAAGACGTTAACCCAGAAATTAAAAATATAATCATGTATTCAGATACATGTGGTGGCCAAAATCGGAATAGCCACATTGCAGCCATCATGTGTATTGTAGCACTACAACATTCTGAGACCTTAAAAGTTATTGATCACACATTTTTGGTGCCCGGTCATACAAACATGGAGTGTGACGCAGATCACAGTCTAATTGAAAGAAAACGAAAACATTTCATCGGGAACATTGAACATCCCCATGACTGGGCGCAGTTGATTCGCTTAGCTGGCAAAAAGAAGCCGTTCATTGTAAAAGAAATGACAAAAGACAGTTTCTTTGATTTTGCTGGGTTGTTGAAAAAAGAGCTGCAGTTGCGCAAAGTTGATGAAGATGGTAATCGTGTGAACTGGAGGGAAATAAAATGGTTACGTTACGATAAAAATAAGCCTGGCATTGTTTATTACAAAAAAAACTTGGATGAAATCGACTTTAAAACAGTGAGTTTTAGGAGAGGGGGACAAAGTGACAAAACTAGCCCCACAGCTGAAGTACACTGAACCTAATAAAATTACAAAAGAAAAGAAGAAAGACTTGATGGATTTACTAGCATTCATTTCTCCAGTATTCCACCAGTTTTATAAGGACCTGGAAACATCAAACTCTGGTCGAAATGTGCAACCCGACACAATAGAAGAAGACAATGAAAACAACAACGAGCAATGTCAGTAGTGATTTAAAAAACATAATGTTGATCTGTACAAAGTTTTATATCCTATAACCTATTAATCTCTTGTACAAGACTTTTAAATGATTGTGTCCTTTTTTATTAGACTTCAGATTTAAAGAGTGTATATTAGCTGTACTGATTTTTTAATTACGATTTAAACCAAAAATAAACTTTGTCAGTAGATTTTGCAATGTTGAATGTATGAGTAACCGAACATCTGTAATCTCGTAATCAAACATCTGTTACTGCAGATTAGGCTTATGTTAAAGACTTTATATTTTTAATTTATCGATTTAATTTCAAGAGAATATTTTTATTCTTATAATTTAAGCTTGATAAAATAAAAACAAACATATTTAAATCTTTGTGTCTGACTTATAATTAACCATAAACATAGATGACTGCGTATGCAAAATGTGTTAAGTCAATTTTTGGAATGCTTTTTTCTTTTTACCAACACTAAAGTATATAAAATAACATTGTACAAATTAAAAAAATTCAGTATGAATAGATATCTTCATGAACTATATTTTACAAATTTTCTGTAATTTTTATTCAATATAGGGAATTTGCAAATTTTTCCAAACTTTTAAATGTGTTTTTTTCAAAATTTATAATTCATGACTTAACACATTTTGCGCACCCAACACAGCTATGTCGGTGCTTTACATTTCATTCTAGTACATTCTGTGTGCGTGTGTGTGTGTGTGTGTGTGTGTGTGTGTGTGTGTGTGTGTGTGTGTGTGTGTGTGTGAGAGAGAGAGAGAGAGAGAGAGAGAGAGATAGCAGTTAAAAGTGTGAATGACAAAGGTTTCAAAACGCTAGGTATTGAAAAGCATGTACACAGTACACACAAAACAATCCTTCCGTTTTTGGACAGAAACACGGCCCACCCTTCTGATACATCGTACGTGAAGAACGTCAGAGTGGAATTGCACAAGCGAACTACAGCCTCTGGACCTGAGAATAATCCACAAGAAGCTGGTGCGGGATGCCACCCACTGTAGAGACGTTGGAAAGAATGATGAAGTGAAAATTCATATTGTGCAAGTAAAATTTCTTTGTGATTTTTTACTTCCATGTTCCATAAGGAAATGGAAGTATGGTGATGACGAAAAAAATCGTGTTCGAGATAAGCGCTGATTCTGATTGTACTACCCTCAAAACATGAAGAAAAGTCATTTTTCGAAAAGTGTCTGTGTGTCTGTGTAGAATTTTTTTTTAAATGCCAAACGATAACAGCCGCAAATTCGAACAGAATCAAATAATTTTTTGAATACTTCTCTGAATTGTAGAGGACTCAAGGCCTATTGATTTTAGTGAAGATCGGTTAAGGGGAAGTGGTAATTTACCCGCAACGTTTTATGTTTTAACAAGGGTAATGTTTTCTATGACGAACGACAACTGCCGCAAATTCAAATAGAATCAAATCATTTTTTGCATACTTCCCTGAATTATAGAGGACTTAAAGCTTATTAATTTTGGTGAAGATCGGTTACGGGGAAAGAGTAGTTTACTTGCAACATTTTATATTTTAACAAGGGTATTTTTTTTATGACGAATGATAACTGCCGTAAATTCAAACAGAATCAAATAATTTTATTGCATATATGCCTGAGTTGTAGAGTACTCAAGACCTATTGATTTTGGTGAAGATCGGTTGCGGGGAAAGGGTAGTTCACCTTTAACGTTTTATGTTTTAACAAGAGTAAAGTACTTAATTTTTATAAATAAAGTATCCTGAAAAGAAGATCATAATAATCAACTGTAGAAAGGTAGATGAAATATCTATAAATGAAGAGGCTAGTTGAAGGGGGTGGGGGTAATTTTCTAGAAATGAAAATGATTGTTGAAGGGGGAGGAGATAATTTTTATTTATATGTCATGTGTACTACGTTATCGGAAAAAAGAAGTAGTTTGTTGTTAAAATTCCTTCCCGGGCTGTTTGGCGTGGTCTAATGTTTTCTACAAAACCATACGTTTCGGCGGTGCTATCGACTGCTATCATCAGTGAAAATCGAGTGCGCTAACGTGAGGTGGTATACGTTAGTGACCACATTACTGTTGTTAAGGCTGAAGAAAGAAATAATGTCTACGGAAATATTTAATTTCTAAAATGATTTTCAATATAAATCTTAGAACATGGAAGTCATGTATGGTTCTCCATACCGATATTTAGGCCTATAACTTGTGATAACAGAGAAAGCGATACTGTACCGTACGATTCTACGCGATGTTCTGCCGGTATTTCGAAAACGTACTGTTTCATAAATAATGGATAGATTGAAATGAAAAAAAAAAATTCAGTATGTTCAGAAAGATCAAATGTTTTACACAAAGAGAGGAATAGAGGGTTTTTTTTATACCGGCATTCTTTTCTGCCTGTATTTTCTACTGTGATTTTCTGGCTTTACTCTAAATTTTACAATAGATTTCTGTGTATACCAGGTACAGCCAATGCGATGATCCACATGTAAAATTACTTATAGGCGTAAGCCTACTTAAAAAAATTACAACATACGTCTATTAAAAATCTATTTTTTCATAAATTCGTGACTCTTTGTTATCCTTAACAGGCAATGCACAATATCGCAGCTGCATGGCACAGAGTCTGCATCGCAACTCACTGTCAGCAACTGCTTTCGCAAAGCCGGATTCGGGAACAGCGAAGCCTGTACTAATGAAGATAGTTGTGGTTGTGATTTCCCGTTGATGAAGAATGGGGCAAATTAGAAGGTCATGCGTCGTTTGACGACTATGTCAACATTGACGAAACGTTGTTACCACGGAAGCCATGACCAGAGATTGCTTATGGCATTCAGCAGGAAATGGACGAAGAACCAACGCAGTTCCCCGTGTGTTTTATTGACCTCGTTAATGCCCTAGAGACAACTAAACTCTTTGCAACGGTCCGTAATGTATTGGACGAAATTATGACGCAGTTATCAAGATTTGAGGGCAAAGGTTATTCCATAGCCACGGAGAAGAAAAACAAAGGAAGGTAAAGGATTTTGGAGAAAAATGATTAATTAAATCTGTGTAGTTTTTCCTATATATATGTTATGTTATGAACAGTTCTTCAAATATTAACTGTTTCTCCAAGTAAAATTATATCCCAAAATAAAGGCATTAATATTTTTAATATATTAAACTCAATTAACAATTTACATAGCAAAATAAAATTCACAACAGAAGACGAATCGAATAATAAATTAAATTACTTAGACCTAACCATAAACAGAACTGAATATAATGTTGAATACTCAATATACAGAAAACCATCTCAAACTAATGTAATATTTCCAAATAAGTCTAATCATCCTCCCCAACATAAAATGACAGCATTCAATTCATTAATATGAATGCATATTATACGTATGTGTAGATCCCATTGTTGTATGGGATTTAATCCCATTAAATCAACAATGAAAAAATATTATTAAACAAATAGCAATAGACAATGGATACAAAATAGAAACTATCAATAAATTAGAAAATAAAACGTAACCTAAACTCACTAAACAAACACCATACAAACTTCGTGTAAAACCCTTCCACTAATGATAATACAAAACATATCAACTTTACTTATCACGGAAACATAACTCGTAAACTAAGCAAACTATTTAAAGATACAAACTTAAAAGTGTCATATAACACAGATAACATTGTTTTTAATCAAAGAAAACCTAAAAATAATTTCAACATTCATAAGAAAAATGGAGTTTACAAAATAGAATGTCCAGATTGCAAAAAATGTTACGTAGGCCAGACAAAGAAAAAACTGTCCGAGAGATATATTCAACATCCCAATGCGTATCTAAAACCTAATATTTACAAATTTAATTTAGCAACACTGTTTAAACAATAAATATAAATTTCCAGACATTAAAAATTTCAATTAATTAAAAACGTACAAAAGTAACAAAATGAATATCTGGGAAAATCTTAATATTTACAAACATAATAATAATAATTTACTGATTAATGAACAAATACAAATAAAAACAAAAGAAGATGATTTATTTAATGTCATACATTTATTAGAATAAAAGAATAAACATTAAATATATAATAAGTAGCTACTACATAAACAATAAAACAATCGAAAATAGAATCGAAGTAAATTCGATTATCCATTAGCTGTATTGTAACAGAAACATTCAATTACAATTCAAACAAACCTCTTAAGATACAGAATAATTTCTTTGAAACGTGCGTCAGGTGAAAATAAACCTACTTACAGTGTATTT